>CM074523.1:13657078-14864525 GCA_037379345.1 Perna viridis
GAAATTTCAATGGTCCTTTGGGGTCCTGGACCTTGAACCAGCACTGATTGGGAGTGGTTTGGTGGTAGCAGATTCCCAGTACAAAACAAAATATTCAGGAATACCCACAGTCAAAATTGCCACACATGAGAATCATATGATAATCATATGTTCCAATTTACATATGATTATCATGTTTTCTTTTTGTTTTTTTTTTTTTACAAACATGTGTTTATCATATAATACCAAGCCAGAATTAACATATGACAATCATATGTAAATTATCATAGGATCATATGAATGATTATTGTATGTGGCACATCTGGCTGTATAACCAACTAGAGAAATGTACTTATACATAGTTGAAGTCAGTTGTCAAGGAAGTACAATATTTTGACATTGAAAGTTAATGCCTTCTCCAAATTGTGAATGAATGTGTGAATAGCACACCCTTTCCTCATGTTGTTGGAAAGAAGTGTCAAGTTCTCTAGGCTAGTTTTTTGTCCTGCTCTGTTTATAAGGAACAGTATTTAGGTAGAACTCAGATGGAAATAATTTGATCATGACTGACATGAGGGCAGCATGAGTGAGTCCTTGACTTCCCAAAACTTTGAGCCATAGGTAAGAAAATTAATGAATAATGTACTTATTGGGGATGAACTTCAATTCTATGGTTAATGGGGGATTGTCATACACTGAAACATGAATAACCCAAAATCATTCTGTTTGAAATGAAGTATTTAAGAAACAATGTACTGTGAAAGAACTTTAATTCATGGATACCGATTTTCATGGTTTAGGGAAAATACACAAGTTTGTGGATTTTTAAATTTGTGGTTTTGAAGTTTTCAGTACACACATCAATGGGAATCTGCTTTTCATTGGGAACCAACTTTCTTGGTCTGGCTCACCCACAAAAACCACAAAAATTTTATGCAGTATGCTGTATTTGGTCATTTACCACTGTTACTCTGACACACAGCATGTGTTATAGAAAGTCGCACTCCTGTTAGTTGAGGCAATTGCAAAATTACATGGTGTAAATGGATAGCTTACATAGTTGGCTGAGGATTCAAATTTGTTTTAGAAACATTTCATGACAAACAAAATTTTGACTTAAGGAGGACCAGGGTAGGGGACACAACTCTTAAAAATCATTGGGACGTTTGTATTCAGCATTTTATATCAATCTCATGTAAGCATCAAAGTAACTTGGATTGATTTCATTCTGTTTCAAATGAAAGCTTGATAGGCATTGGTGAAATTGAATATGATACAAACATATCACTGATTTCAACAGTTGTGTCCCTTACCCGTGCAGGTCCGGGTGTTAAAAGAATAGGCCTGCAGCAGCGCTAAGCTTGTCGTAAAAGGCGACTAAATAGTGCTCAGAACCCTAGCCGGGATATAGAAATACTTTATTTTTCCATGAAAAGAAATAGAAATGATGTCAAGTATATCATTGGCAACTACATGTAGTCCACTTTTAGTTCCACTTGATTAAAATGACATGATTGGTCAGTATTCAAGGTTAAATTCCTTTGAATCTTCATTTGTTTTGACTGGATATATACATATAATGGTTGAAAGATCTGCAGAAATAATTTTAACTGCATAATTGAAAATATTTTAAAAACAAATTGGAAGTATTGTCTGATCGGTTGGATTTTTACACACATCTTTCTGATTTTTCCAATTTTGCCTGATTCCTATACGTACACTTAATACAGGTTTAAGTGTACTGGGGTACCTTAAAAACAGTTAAAACGAATTACTGGAGGACCGACAGACATGTTTGGTAAAAACACCTTCGGTCCTATAAAAATCTTAATTTTTTTAAATGATCAAATAAATATGATATTTGGTCTGGTAATCTCTAAACCAATTTTGCATACACTGTAGAAATCAAATGACTTTACAGGTATGGGAAGACTGATAAGACCAGTGAGATGTCCACATGCCCCAGCTAGCTTTAATGTATTGATTTGACATCAGTGACCTATTGTTGTTAGCTCATGACCAGCTATGACCAATCTGTCCATATATCAGGATCAACTAGATTAGTGCCAATGACATTTATAGACCTTTCTAAAACTGTTTAAAATGTTTATCTTATGCTTAATGGCTTACCTGAAATTCTTGTATGATGTTGTCATTTCTAGGTTATCTCCCATATGGTTTATTTGGCTTATTTGATGAGATGGAGTTATAGAGTGGACTCTGAGTAGAGTTGTACTTGTTTAGCTCCAGTCATTTAGATGTTTTTCATGATCTTTTATATAAACAATACTTTAGGAGATATTTTATTTACCTGGCAGGAATGTTTGTTACAATACTGTGTTAACTGCAACCACAGGATGATAAGAATCAGAAGACAATCAAGTAATTCTTTATACCCCTGCCACATGAAGTGGTGAGGTACTGTGAAAGTACTTTAATTTGTGGATACCAATTTTCGTGGATCAGGGAAGAAACATAAGTTCGTGAATTCTTGAAATCGTGGTTTGAATGTTTTCAGTGTACACATCAATGGGAATCTTGTTTTCATTGGAAATCAAATTTCATGGTTTGGTCTACCTATGAAAACCACGAAAATTGGTACCCCACAAACAATAGTACTTTCACAGTATTATGTAACACCCTCGGAAGAGTTGTATGTTCATCTGTCTTTCAGTCTGTCCACATACCCGCACTGTTTACAGATGATGTGACACCCTCGGAAGAGTTGTATGTTCATCTGTCTTTCAGTCTGTCCACATACCCAACTGTTTACTGATGATGTGACACCCTCGGAAGAGTTGTAGGTTCATCTACCTTTCAGTCTGTCCACATACCCCCACCGTTTAAAGATGATGTAACACCCTCGGGAGAGTTGCATGTTCATCTGTCTTTCAGTCTGTCCACATACCCCCACTGTTTACAGATGATGTGACACCCTCGGAAGAGTTGCATGTTCATCTGTCTTTCAGTCTGTCCACATACCCGCACTGTTTACAGATGATGTGGCATTCTCTGAAGAGTTGGATGTTCATCTGTCTTACAGTTTGTACACATACCCCCATTGTTTACAGATACTGTTGAGGGCCTCAGAGAAGACTAGTGTATTTACTAACTGTGTTACCCCCTTGAAATGAAGTATTATTATCATTATTATTATTATTATTATTAATATTATTAATCGGGCAAAATGGTAAAAATCAGAAACATGCATGTCAAAACCCCACTGATCTGACAATATAATGTCACTCAAGAATACTTTATTTATTTGTAAAGACCATTATTTGATCTCTGCTTCACTGGGTTTGCTCAGAAAATTATCAATAGAATGTTAGCCAGCACTCCACAGTATTGTAGAACTGCCTAATTTTGGTCTTGTAATCTGATGCTTTGTAACATTTTTCACTTTAAAAAATTGTCAAGTATCTGTAAATCTGTATATCTAGAAATAGCTCAAGCCAAGGCCTTCAGGATGCAGTAAAAATTTTCTGGAAAAAAATTACCCACAGCATATAGGGTTACCATAGAAATCATGCAAAAATATGCGAAAATTTGCAAAAAAGTTCATAAAATCAGGTTGAAAAATATCAAATTTCCCGCAAAATATCTGAAATTTTTATTTCATCCCCTGAAACTGTTCAAACTTTTTCCATCAAAAACCCCTTCCTCATATGGGCATCGCCGGTTAGATTTTGAGCTATTTCACTTTGTAATCCACTTACTAAATTTAGCATGGTGAAAAATTGACTTACTTTCACTTTCACAATGAAGTCAAATTGTCATTGAAAAAAAGCCCCTTCAACATTGAAAATATATAAAACATTGCAAAATACTTTTAAAATGCCCCTTTTTTCAGAAAATGTTTCATTAACAATAGATTCTTCATTTTTAATCACTATAGCAACCACCGGTTTCCATTTATGTCATTTTTCATCCCTAGCCAAAAGTCTGAAACTAAACTAAACTGTAGAGTGCTGGCTTAGAAAAATGATGTATTTGATTGAGTTATCTACCCTTGAAATGTTCATTTTCACTGTTTTTTCATACTATGTTTCACCCACTGCCTGATTCTTATAGAGACTGACACTTAAGGTTACCCTACCAACCCTATCTCTACCACATTTTATTGATATTTTAATACAATGCCTCTTAACTATATCAATTTATAGTAAATCTCTGTTCAAGTCAAACTATCCTTTTACCTACCTACCCTATTTTTCATCCAATGTAACTTTAAACAGATGTATTTTTTCTTGGCCTAAGTTGGGAAGTCTACCTTCTTGTGTTGCACATTAAATTTTTGGCTCAGCATGTTGGTCTTTGACAAACCAGGGTTTGCTGCCTTGACCAAATGCTCCTCTTCTGAATGGCATGAAATATCTGCATGCCTTTTGACCTTAAAGTTAAATTACAATCCGTTGATCAATCATTCAAGGAATCATTTGATCACAGGTTTCAGGGTACAAATTCAGGTTAAAATTGCTTTTGGAATTTTTTTTTTAAATGGAACTATTTTGAATCAGTTTATCCCAAAATATATCATGGTATATTGATTGACATTTCAATTGTCTTAAGTAGAATGATCAACTATTTAAATTTCCAACTCTGTGGTCATTCGTTGTGAGGTCATTTACTCCAATACTGGAATTTTAATGTGGTCTATTCTATGCTAAATCAATAGCTTATAAAAGTTTGACCTCTGGAATAGTCTTGAAGGTCAAATCTCTGCATTACATAGATGGTTCATTGTGTCATTTTTGAGATATAAGCATTTGAAATTATGGTGGGGAAAGGATTCCCCTAGATTTTTCATTGGTTTGTCTTTGTAAGTTTTATCTGTTAAAAACATCAAAGAAAGAACAAGGATTTCAATTAATTAATTCCCAAATAACTTTTTAAGGTGTGTTTGATGAAAAGAAAAGTGTGGGTTGCTGGGAAAAGGAAATTAATACTATGAAGTGGATAAAACCAGAGGAGTCCGAAAATATGACAAACATGGCCAAATATGACCAACAAATATCCTTAAAAAGTGATTCATTTTAGAGAGAATATATATAAAAAAAAAAAAAAAAACAAGGAACAAAAAACAACTATCTGATTGATCTTGGAAAGGGGTTACAGGTTATTATGTGCTCATTTTTGCCAAAATTTACACAAAATCAAAAAGGATGTTCCAACCCCAGAATATCCATGGATCTGCCACTGGTTCAGAACATAAAAAAAAACAAATAATACACAATTCACATACAACTCAAAGAACTTCAAGGCAAACACAGAACTCAGCATCACAAACCCAACAATAATCGAGATTCATGAAGAATATAAGATTAAAACTTAGGAAGGTTGTTGTCAGCTTGTCATAATTCTGATCTGTGGACATTCAACCTAACACATCAGAAATACCACTGATTAATTTAGAATACATATAAGGTTGAAAGAGTTATCACTTCAGTACTTAAGTTTTTTTTTTTCTTTTTTTCAATCTTAGGTCAGTGTTTGTAAGTCATTTTGTTATTTTGACTTTAATATCTCAGAACTTAAAAAAAAACCAAAACAACCAACATGTTTAAATGTAATATAGATGGAACTCTCAAAACCTTGATAAGTTCAGCAACATGTCCCTGCATGTTTAAATAAATATTATCCACATAAACTACATTTTAAATGTCATACAGCAGGGTATAAGTGCATTAAACCCTTTTTGTAAAAACAAAATTGTTGATTTTGTGCATTTTTTGCAGAAATTTACTATAGAAACCTTGGAACTTTCCTTTCCCCCTTTTTTGAATGAAAATGAAAGATAAACTGGCTGTTTATAAATCAAGATAACTTTTCTTCCAGCTCTTCGTGGATGCCCCCTATTTATTTGGCAGAAAATAAATTTTCTACGTGTCTTAAGTAGAGATACATGGGTGAATGTTTTATTGAATCAGTTTATGCATTTTTTAAAAATCCTTAGTATAAAATTCTAAGGGAAAATCAATGAAAGACTGAGATCTATAGAGGAACCAACAATCTAAAGCAATCTCCACTTTACTTTTCAAATATAATTCTACATAACAAGTATGTTACCTGCAGACATCTAATGTATTCCCTTTAAAAACTGAATACCTGTCTAACATGAACCCTGCATAAACCAATTACCTGTCTAACATAAACCCTGTATAAACAGAACTTCATAAAAGTTATCCTCATATTATGTTCTTCAGATTTGAGTATACCTAACGTTAAAATGTTATTCACAGTGGCAGACGTTTGAATTCACTTTCATTAGAGAAATGTCCTGGACATTATTGCATGCCAAATTAATTTGGTCCACCAGAAGGAAGTGAAGGGTCTTCAAAAAATAGTAAAACATTGTTGGTCCAGGACCCGAGTAAATGAAATTTCAATGGTCCTTTGGGGTCCTGGACCTTGAACCAGCACTGATTGGGAGTGGTTTGGTGGTAGCAGATTCCCAGTACAAAACAAAATATTCAGGAATACCCACAGTCAAAATTGCCACACATGAGAATCATATGATAATCATATGTTCCAATTTACATATGATTATCATGTTTTCTTTTTGTTTTTTTTTTTTACAAACATGTGTTTATCATATAATACCAAGCCAGAATTAACATATGACAATCATATGTAAATTATCATAGGATCATATGAATGATTATTGTATGTGGCACATCTGGCTGTATAACCAACTAGAGAAATGTACTTATACATAGTTGAAGTCAGTTGTCAAGGAAGTACAATATTTTGACATTGAAAGTTAATGCCTTCTCCAAATTGTGAATGAATGTGTGAATAGCACACCCTTTCCTCATGTTGTTGGAAAGAAGTGTCAAGTTCTCTAGGCTAGTTTTTTGTCCTGCTCTGTTTATAAGGAACAGTATTTAGGTAGAACTCAGATGGAAATAATTTGATCATGACTGACATGAGGGCAGCATGAGTGAGTCCTTGACTTCCCAAAACTTTGAGCCATAGGTAAGAAAATTAATGAATAATGTACTTATTGGGGATGAACTTCAATTCTATGGTTAATGGGGGATTGTCATACACTGAAACATGAATAACCCAAAATCATTCTGTTTGAAATGAAGTATTTAAGAAACAATGTACTGTGAAAGAACTTTAATTCATGGATACCGATTTTCATGGTTTAGGGAAAATACACAAGTTTGTGGATTTTTAAATTTGTGGTTTTGAAGTTTTCAGTACACACATCAATGGGAATCTGCTTTTCATTGGGAACCAACTTTCTTGGTCTGGCTCACCCACAAAAACCACAAAAATTTTATGCAGTATGCTGTATTTGGTCATTTACCACTGTTACTCTGACGCACAGCATGTGTTATAGAAAGTCGCACTCCTGTTAGTTGAGGCAATTGCAAAATTACATGGTGTAAATGGATAGCTTACATAGTTGGCTGAGGATTCAAATTTGTTTTAGAAACATTTCATGACAAACAAAATTTTGACTTAAGGAGGACCAGGGTAGGGGACACAACTCTTAAAAATCATTGGGACGTTTGTATTCAGCATTTTATATCAATCTCATGTAAGCATCAAAGTAACTTGGATTGATTTCATTCTGTTTCAAATGAAAGCTTGATAGGCATTGGTGAAATTGAATATGATACAAACATATCACTGATTTCAACAGTTGTGTCCCTTACCCGTGCAGGTCCGGGTGTTAAAAGAATAGGCCTGCAGCAGCGCTAAGCTTGTCGTAAAAGGCAACTAAATAGTGCTCAGAACCCTAGCCGGGATATAGAAATACTTTATTTTTCCATGAAAAGAAATAGAAATGATGTCAAGTATATCATTGGCAACTACATGTAGTCCACTTTTAGTTCCACTTGATTAAAATGACATGATTGGTCAGTATTCAAGGTTAAATTCCTTTGAATCTTCATTTGTTTTGACTGGATATATACATATAATGGTTGAAAGATCTGCAGAAATAATTTTAACTGCATAATTGAAAATATTTTAAAAACAAATTGGAAGTATTGTCTGATCGGTTGGATTTTTACACACATCTTTCTGATTTTTCCAATTTTGCCTGATTCCTATACGTACACTTAATACAGGTTTAAGTGTACTGGGGTACCTTAAAAACAGTTAAAACGAATTACTGGAGGACCGACAGACATGTTTGGTAAAAACACCTTCGGTCCTATAAAAATCTTAATTTTTTTAAATGATCAAATAAATATGATATTTGGTCTGGTAATCTCTAAACCAATTTTGCATACACTGTAGAAATCAAATGACTTTACAGGTATGGGAAGACTGATAAGACCAGTGAGATGTCCACATGCCCCAGCTAGCTTTAATGTATTGATTTGACATCAGTGACCTATTGTTGTTAGCTCATGACCAGCTATGACCAATCTGTCCATATATCAGGATCAACTAGATTAGTGCCAATGACATTTATAGACCTTTCTAAAACTGTTTAAAATGTTTATCTTATGCTTAATGGCTTACCTGAAATTCTTGTATGATGTTGTCATTTCTAGGTTATCTCCCATATGGTTTATTTGGCTTATTTGATGAGATGGAGTTATAGAGTGGACTCTGAGTAGAGTTGTACTTGTTTAGCTCCAGTCATTTAGATGTTTTTCATGATCTTTTATATAAACAATACTTTAGGAGATATTTTATTTACCTGGCAGGAATGTTTGTTACAATACTGTGTTAACTGCAACCACAGGATGATAAGAATCAGAAGACAATCAAGTAATTCTTTATACCCCTGCCACATGAAGTGGTGAGGTACTGTGAAAGTACTTTAATTTGTGGATACCAATTTTCGTGGATCAGGGAAGAAACATAAGTTCGTGAATTCTTGAAATCGTGGTTTGAATGTTTTCAGTGTACACATCAATGGGAATCTTGTTTTCATTGGAAATCAAATTTCATGGTTTGGTCTACCTATGAAAACCACGAAAATTGGTACCCCACAAACAATAGTACTTTCACAGTATTATGTAACACCCTCGGAAGAGTTGTATGTTCATCTGTCTTTCAGTCTGTCCACATACCCGCACTGTTTACAGATGATGTGACACCCTCGGAAGAGTTGTATGTTCATCTGTCTTTCAGTCTGTCCACATACCCAACTGTTTACTGATGATGTGACACCCTCGGAAGAGTTGTAGGTTCATCTACCTTTCAGTCTGTCCACATACCCCCACCGTTTAAAGATGATGTAACACCCTCGGGAGAGTTGCATGTTCATCTGTCTTTCAGTCTGTCCACATACCCCCACTGTTTACAGATGATGTGACACCCTCGGAAGAGTTGCATGTTCATCTGTCTTTCAGTCTGTCCACATACCCGCACTGTTTACAGATGATGTGGCATTCTCTGAAGAGTTGGATGTTCATCTGTCTTACAGTTTGTACACATACCCCCATTGTTTACAGATACTGTTGAGGGCCTCAGAGAAGACTAGTGTATTTACTAACTGTGTTACCCCCTTGAAATGAAGTATTATTATCATTATTATTATTATTATTATTAATATTATTAATCGGGCAAAATGGTAAAAATCAGAAACATGCATGTCAAAACCCCACTGATCTGACAATATAATGTCACTCAAGAATACTTTATTTATTTGTAAAGACCATTATTTGATCTCTGCTTCACTGGGTTTGCTCAGAAAATTATCAATAGAATGTTAGCCAGCACTCCACAGTATTGTAGAACTGCCTAATTTTGGTCTTGTAATCTGATGCTTTGTAACATTTTTCACTTTAAAAAATTGTCAAGTATCTGTAAATCTGTATATCTAGAAATAGCTCAAGCCAAGGCCTTCAGGATGCAGTAAAAATTTTCTGGAAAAAAATTACCCACAGCATATAGGGTTACCATAGAAATCATGCAAAAATATGCGAAAATTTGCAAAAAAGTTCATAAAATCAGGTTGAAAAATATCAAATTTCCCGCAAAATATCTGAAATTTTTATTTCATCCCCTGAAACTGTTCAAACTTTTTCCATCAAAAACCCCTTCCTCATATGGGCATCGCCGGTTAGATTTTGAGCTATTTCACTTTGTAATCCACTTACTAAATTTAGCATGGTGAAAAATTGACTTACTTTCACTTTCACAATGAAGTCAAATTGTCATTGAAAAAAAGCCCCTTCAACATTGAAAATATATAAAACATTGCAAAATACTTTTAAAATGCCCCTTTTTTCAGAAAATGTTTCATTAACAATAGATTCTTCATTTTTAATCACTATAGCAACCACCGGTTTCCATTTATGTCATTTTTCATCCCTAGCCAAAAGTCTGAAACTAAACTAAACTGTAGAGTGCTGGCTTAGAAAAATGATGTATTTGATTGAGTTATCTACCCTTGAAATGTTCATTTTCACTGTTTTTTCATACTATGTTTCACCCACTGCCTGATTCTTATAGAGACTGACACTTAAGGTTACCCTACCAACCCTATCTCTACCACATTTTATTGATATTTTAATACAATGCCTCTTAACTATATCAATTTATAGTAAATCTCTGTTCAAGTCAAACTATCCTTTTACCTACCTACCCTATTTTTCATCCAATGTAACTTTAAACAGATGTATTTTTTCTTGGCCTAAGTTGGGAAGTCTACCTTCTTGTGTTGCACATTAAATTTTTGGCTCAGCATGTTGGTCTTTGACAAACCAGGGTTTGCTGCCTTGACCAAATGCTCCTCTTCTGAATGGCATGAAATATCTGCATGCCTTTTGACCTTAAAGTTAAATTACAATCCGTTGATCAATCATTCAAGGAATCATTTGATCACAGGTTTCAGGGTACAAATTCAGGTTAAAATTGCTTTTGGAATTTTTTTTTTAAATGGAACTATTTTGAATCAGTTTATCCCAAAATATATCATGGTATATTGATTGACATTTCAATTGTCTTAAGTAGAATGATCAACTATTTAAATTTCCAACTCTGTGGTCATTCGTTGTGAGGTCATTTACTCCAATACTGGAATTTTAATGTGGTCTATTCTATGCTAAATCAATAGCTTATAAAAGTTTGACCTCTGGAATAGTCTTGAAGGTCAAATCTCTGCATTACATAGATGGTTCATTGTGTCATTTTTGAGATATAAGCATTTGAAATTATGGTGGGGAAAGGATTCCCCTAGATTTTTCATTGGTTTGTCTTTGTAAGTTTTATCTGTTAAAAACATCAAAGAAAGAACAAGGATTTCAATTAATTAATTCCCAAATAACTTTTTAAGGTGTGTTTGATGAAAAGAAAAGTGTGGGTTGCTGGGAAAAGGAAATTAATACTATGAAGTGGATAAAACCAGAGGAGTCCGAAAATATGACAAACATGGCCAAATATGACCAACAAATATCCTTAAAAAGTGATTCATTTTAGAGAGAATATATATAAAAAAAAAAAAAAAAACAAGGAACAAAAAACAACTATCTGATTGATCTTGGAAAGGGGTTACAGGTTATTATGTGCTCATTTTTGCCAAAATTTACACAAAATCAAAAAGGATGTTCCAACCCCAGAATATCCATGGATCTGCCACTGGTTCAGAACATAAAAAAAAACAAATAATACACAATTCACATACAACTCAAAGAACTTCAAGGCAAACACAGAACTCAGCATCACAAACCCAACAATAATCGAGATTCATGAAGAATATAAGATTAAAACTTAGGAAGGTTGTTGTCAGCTTGTCATAATTCTGATCTGTGGACATTCAACCTAACACATCAGAAATACCACTGATTAATTTAGAATACATATAAGGTTGAAAGAGTTATCACTTCAGTACTTAAGTTTTTTTTTTTCTTTTTTTCAATCTTAGGTCAGTGTTTGTAAGTCATTTTGTTATTTTGACTTTAATATCTCAGAACTTAAAAAAAAACCAAAACAACCAACATGTTTAAATGTAATATAGATGGAACTCTCAAAACCTTGATAAGTTCAGCAACATGTCCCTGCATGTTTAAATAAATATTATCCACATAAACTACATTTTAAATGTCATACAGCAGGGTATAAGTGCATTAAACCCTTTTTGTAAAAACAAAATTGTTGATTTTGTACATTTTTTGCAGAAATTTACTATAGAAACCTTGGAACTTTCCTTTCCCCCTTTTTTGAATGAAAATGAAAGATAAACTGGCTGTTTATAAATCAAGATAACTTTTCTTCCAGCTCTTCGTGGATGCCCCCTATTTATTTGGCAGAAAATAAATTTTCTACGTGTCTTAAGTAGAGATACATGGGTGAATGTTTTATTGAATCAGTTTATGCATTTTTTAAAAATCCTTAGTATAAAATTCTAAGGGAAAATCAATGAAAGACTGAGATCTATAGAGGAACCAACAATCTAAAGCAATCTCCACTTTACTTTTCAAATATAATTCTACATAACAAGTATGTTACCTGCAGACATCTAATGTATTCCCTTTAAAAACTGAATACCTGTCTAACATGAACCCTGCATAAACCAATTACCTGTCTAACATAAACCCTGTATAAACAGAACTTCATAAAAGTTATCCTCATATTATGTTCTTCAGATTTGAGTATACCTAACGTTAAAATGTTATTCACAGTGGCAGACGTTTGAATTCACTTTCATTAGAGAAATGTCCTGGACATTATTGCATGCCAAATTAATTTGGTCCACCAGAAGGAAGTGAAGGGTCTTCAAAAAATAGTAAAACATTGTTGGTCCAGGACCCGAGTAAATGAAATTTCAATGGTCCTTTGGGGTCCTGGACCTTGAACCAGCACTGATTGGGAGTGGTTTGGTGGTAGCAGATTCCCAGTACAAAACAAAATATTCAGGAATACCCACAGTCAAAATTGCCACACATGAGAATCATATGATAATCATATGTTCCAATTTACATATGATTATCATGTTTTCTTTTTGTTTTTTTTTTTTTACAAACATGTGTTTATCATATAATACCAAGCCAGAATTAACATATGACAATCATATGTAAATTATCATAGGATCATATGAATGATTATTGTATGTGGCACATCTGGCTGTATAACCAACTAGAGAAATGTACTTATACATAGTTGAAGTCAGTTGTCAAGGAAGTACAATATTTTGACATTGAAAGTTAATGCCTTCTCCAAATTGTGAATGAATGTGTGAATAGCACACCCTTTCCTCATGTTGTTGGAAAGAAGTGTCAAGTTCTCTAGGCTAGTTTTTTGTCCTGCTCTGTTTATAAGGAACAGTATTTAGGTAGAACTCAGATGGAAATAATTTGATCATGACTGACATGAGGGCAGCATGAGTGAGTCCTTGACTTCCCAAAACTTTGAGCCATAGGTAAGAAAATTAATGAATAATGTACTTATTGGGGATGAACTTCAATTCTATGGTTAATGGGGGATTGTCATACACTGAAACATGAATAACCCAAAATCATTCTGTTTGAAATGAAGTATTTAAGAAACAATGTACTGTGAAAGAACTTTAATTCATGGATACCGATTTTCATGGTTTAGGGAAAATACACAAGTTTGTGGATTTTTAAATTTGTGGTTTTGAAGTTTTCAGTACACACATCAATGGGAATCTGCTTTTCATTGGGAACCAACTTTCTTGGTCTGGCTCACCCACAAAAACCACAAAAATTTTATGCAGTATGCTGTATTTGGTCATTTACCACTGTTACTCTGACGCACAGCATGTGTTATAGAAAGTCGCACTCCTGTTAGTTGAGGCAATTGCAAAATTACATGGTGTAAATGGATAGCTTACATAGTTGGCTGAGGATTCAAATTTGTTTTAGAAACATTTCATGACAAACAAAATTTTGACTTAAGGAGGACCAGGGTAGGGGACACAACTCTTAAAAATCATTGGGACGTTTGTATTCAGCATTTTATATCAATCTCATGTAAGCATCAAAGTAACTTGGATTGATTTCATTCTGTTTCAAATGAAAGCTTGATAGGCATTGGTGAAATTGAATATGATACAAACATATCACTGATTTCAACAGTTGTGTCCCTTACCCGTGCAGGTCCGGGTGTTAAAAGAATAGGCCTGCAGCAGCGCTAAGCTTGTCGTAAAAGGCGACTAAATAGTGCTCAGAACCCTAGCCGGGATATAGAAATACTTTATTTTTCCATGAAAAGAAATAGAAATGATGTCAAGTATATCATTGGCAACTACATGTAGTCCACTTTTAGTTCCACTTGATTAAAATGACATGATTGGTCAGTATTCAAGGTTAAATTCCTTTGAATCTTCATTTGTTTTGACTGGATATATACATATAATGGTTGAAAGATCTGCAGAAATAATTTTAACTGCATAATTGAAAATATTTTAAAAACAAATTGGAAGTTTGTGCAAAATGCAATACAAGTCATATTCTACAAGCTGACTTTTATAGGTCAATCTTCTTTACTCTACCACCTCATCATAATTAATGATAGATTTCAGAGGAATGTATATAAAAAGGTGCAGATTCATAGTGGGGGCTGTCCAAGTATTAACCCCTCTTCCTGAAGAAAAAAATTATTATTATTTGCAGAAAAATCTAGATTTTTAAAAATTTAACCCTAAAAGATTGTCTTGCCATTATTTCCTCAATCTAGGTATGCTATTTAAACCCTTCCAAACCCGGATTCCTGTCTCTGCCACCTGGGAGAGAGATTTTAGCATCATTAGGATTTAGGATTCAATGATATTTCCTTGACCTTTGAGAATGGTTATAATGATCAAAGGGTTATTTCAAAGTTGATTTTATGGATTTCTAGGTTAAATACATGCCTTTTCCTCTGTCATTGGGATGAAAGTTCATTGAACTCTCTGGCCATCAATCTATCTCATTGATCTTCCTTGTATATAGATAATGTTATAGGGTCAATGATCCAGAGGTTATTTCTATGAGAAATATCATCTTGTGATGAAAAACTTATATGCAGTTTGTTTATTAAGTAGCAGTTTTAAAATAATCAGACAGAAGGTGATTCATGCATGTCAAAACCCTACAAACTCATTTTCATTTTTTTATCAGGAACAGTTACTGATCACATAACCAATCTAAGTTTAGCATTTAGTTGTTATGCTCTTGAGATAAAAAATATATAGATTGTACATAAAATTGGTACTTTGCAAGAGTTATCATTCTTGATTTGGTTGGTTTTAGTGGGAGATTAATGGATGGTTTTCCCAATAATAAATTTCTAAATATGGAAAGGATTATTATTATGTAAAACTATAGCATATGTGGAACAAAAAAGCATTATATTGTTTGGTGAATTAATTTTACACCATGAATTCCTCTACCATTGGCAGTGTCTGAATTTTATATGGACTGGTTCTTAATTGTTCTACCCCAAGCGATAGCAATAATGATTAAATGGAGTTTCTGTGATTTATTTGGATTCTAATAGGATAAGTTTCTTTATATTTTTTTAATAGAAGCAGTGTATGTGTTGCCTGAGTTACCAAAAAAAGACAAAAGATAAAAAACCTACAACACAAAAAATTAAAAAGAACACACGTTCAAATTAACAGCATGAAACCCTATACAAACTAACTTTTATCTCAACTGTGAGTATGTTTGTGTCCTTGATTTTTTGCTCCAAATTTAGCCAGGCTGTGCCAATGTATACCATAACACACACCTGTTACTCATCTTCATACTGGAGTTTTATCATGTGCAATGAGCCCATTACTTGATTCTGTGTGCCTGATGTCCTGTACCTTAAGTCAGAGCCAATACATCTGTTAGACATAAGTAGTTCTATAAGAAAGTTCATGGCAAAATGGTGAAGTGTCTTTTTTTTTCTTTTTTTTTTTTTTGTGGATGAGTAACTTTATAACAAATCATTAAATTATATCTGTTGACATTAAGTGTTGAGACTTACATCTTGGATACAATATGGATCTGTTTGAAGTTCACTATAAGGTACCTTACTATATAATGTTGGTTTTGATATATTTTAGGGTTTTTTTAACTCTTCTCTGTCTTCTCTGTGGGAACAAGGTTTAAATTTGAATTCATGAATTTGGTAATTCTGTCACACAAAGTAATTAAAAAATTCCTATTAGTAGTTTGTCAAACCCACCAAAGTCATAAAATTGGTACCACACAAACGGTACATAGGCAGATTTGGAGGAAGTTGGTTCATCAATCATGTCTTACAAAAATGAAAATTAAAATGTTATGAAAGATGAAAACACTCAGCAAGAAATAAAGTTTGATAAATAACCATACAAATTTGTCATTTAGGAAGTGAATATAATGTACTATTTCTTCACATAAGGAAAAGAATTGAGGTCTTCAGTGTTCTAGGATTCCACTTTCCCGTCACCTGTGGCAGGTGAAATTTTGGTATGGGAAAGTTGCTTTTTATGCTCCACTCTCCAATTAGAAAGCAGAAAATATGAATTTTTGAAGGACCTGTAAAGTATGGAGAGCAGACAAATTGAGATAATTAATCTTCATTTGGAGTTTTTCTGTGGAAAAGTAGAATTTTGAAAAATCCTAGAACACTGCCCTTCTGTACACTCAGATCAGTCACTGCTATACATGTACTTCTCAGTATACTGTAAATAAAGTAGACCATTGTAGTACAGTGAGCCCATTCTGATATTAACCTGTCTATTTATATAAAGTCAGTGACAACACCTTTTAATAGAGATTAAAGGATAAATTTGTTCCTTTCAACTGTAAAGTCTGGTTAATACTTTAGATGGCACATTTCATCTGGCCATGTGAAAGAAAGATCATTTTATCTGGCTATGGGAAAAAAAATCTTAGTGTTGTAAGGCCATATACAATGAGACCTGTCTAACCCAAATGATGAATAATCTAATAACTGTCTAAACCGAACAATGAATAATCTAATTACCTGTCTTAACCAAACAATGAATAATCTAATAACCTGTCTATACCAAACAATGAATAATCTAGTAACCTGTCTAAACCCAACAATGAATAATCTAATAAACTGTCTTAACCAAACAATGAATTATTTAATAACCTGTCTATACCAAACAAGGAATAATCCAACCTGTCTAAACCAAAACAATTAAAACTTCAATAATTTTCTAAACCAAACAATAATTCAATAACCTGTCTAAACTAAATCATGAATATTCTAATAACCTGTCTTAACCAAATAATGAATATTCCAACAACCTCTCTAAACCAGACATTTTTTACAGTCTGTTTAAATCAAAGTTTTTTTATTCTTTGTAAACTGAACAAGTTACAGTCACTGTACCCTTATGTAACAGACCATTTGGGACCACAGTCACTGTACTCTTGCGTAACAGACTATTTGAGACCATAGTCACTGTACCCTTGTGTAATAGACCATTTGGGACCACAGTCACTGTACCCTTGTGTAACAGATCATTTGAGACCAATGTCTTATTGAACATTGGTCACCATTCATCATGAAGTATAGACTGTAAGTCAGTGATATTGACTGAGAGGATTATATGTACTTAACCCCACCAGTTGTAATTTTGAGGGTTCAGACCCAAATGATTTGGATAATAGAGATTAAAAGAGAAAAAAACAAACATATTTTTAAAATGTATTTATTGCCCTTTCTTGGTCAATTTTAATGAGGTCTGTTTTAAAATTTTTAGCAAATCATATCCTTTAATCCTGTATGCAGTGTAGCCTCTCTAAACCTGGATAAAACAGGAGTTTTCAAGGTTCAAAATATATTCAAAATGATATTAAGGAGTTTAAAAAGTGTCAGGTTTTCAGATTACTAAATGAATGGTTTAGACCGTATTTTCAGATTATCCAGGATTTGGTATAGACAGGTTTTCAGATTATTCATGGTTTGGTGTAGACAGGTTTTCAGATTATTCATGGTTTGGTGTAGACAGGTTTTCAGATTTGAATGAATAATTACACATTTCATAATATACACCCATAAAACAACTTAATTACAAAAAATAAAAATATGTAGCCTTTTTTAGGGTGTATCACATATTACAGAATTTGCATGATTCTTACACAGACATCTACTTAGTTGTATTAGTAGTTCTTGGTTCTGTGTAGCCAATATAAGTTGCACTCGCTTTTTATTCTTTATAGTTTTGCAAGGTAAAGCTGCATTGGAGATAGCACTTTAGCATCTAAGGTTATTAACTCTATTCTGGAACAATGGAATTACACTACTCTTTATAAATTTCTATGATATTCTCTGCCCTAATGGAATCTCAAGGATCAATATCTTCTTCATTAATTAGAACAAAGTACAAGTTCTTACCAGAATCCCTTTAACCAAAGGTCACTATCCCCTACTACTATGGCCACAAATGTACTGTCCATGTACAACACTGATTGACACTGATTACTGGATAATAATGCAATCTATAATATCCACAGGTATCAAGGTAGCTGAGGAGAAAAGTAGTTAAAGCTAGACAGAAAAGAGGTTAGTTCTTTTCTTGTGTACTAACTTGTGTTGTCAGATGTTTTATTTTATAGTACATGTATTTTTTTTATTTGAGACAAGTAAGTATGTGTCTTTAATATTTATATGAATATATGTTTTTTGAATATAGATAAAAAAATTCAGAGGTAATTGAAGCTGCAAGTTGATATTAAAAATTGGCAATGTACTTATCATCAGAAATTGATTTTTGTGTGTATGTACTTGTATTATAGTATTATAGAGTAGAAACTGACAAGACAGGAAGTGAAGACGTGATCCTAAATTAAGATCTGATCAGGGAGAGCTTCGATTTCTTGACACAATTTTTAATTTTTTTTTAAAATATACTAACTGTAACATGCAGAAAAAATATAATGGAATCCCTCATGGACATATGTCTTATCATACCCATCTATACAAAGTGGTGAGATATTACATGAAACCCTTATAAAAGTTGTGTGTCTGTCTGTCTGTCCGTCCCTCAAAGGTTTCCAGATGATAATTTTAGAAGATATTGTAGGATCTTTTTTCAAATTTTGCAAGTTATTGATCATCATAAAATACAGATCAGGATAGAATGTCAGTTTGATCATATTATTTTCACAAAAGTTATGGGCATTTTCACTTGTTTTTATACCTCTAAAATGCTTCATAACATGGTATTAAATTCTTTTTAATTGAGTAGTACAGTCATTGAAAAAAAGTGGAAAGATAAAATATAAATCATTGGCTTTATTATGAATGCTAATTTGATTGGGTTTCATTTAAAATTATGAATTGTAAACAGAATCTATCAACAATACAGGGACATTTATTTTCTGTCTAGAAAATGCATGTTAAAATGTATTTATAAATAAAAAGTATCACAAGATTATGATGTTGAATAATTACTCTTGGGGGAAAAAAAGAAAATGGGTTTTGAATTTTATTATCAGTTCTGAAAAAATAGCATTAAATTCTTTTGAGGATTTCATTAGAATGTAATGTAGGCAAGTAACAACTCCAATGCTTGAAGAATTCTAAATATCTGATATATAAATGTCAGAAGCAATAAAATCCTAAGGCTGCCAGTTGATTTCTTTCATTATAAGGTATTGCTGTTTGTTGTTATATTCTTAACCTGAAATTATGTAAATATTTCAACCTGCAGGAAATTGAAATGATTGGGGTGTGAGGAAGGGGTTATCTCTTTCTACTAATACAAGCTATATTCTCTTATTCACCCCAGGTCTGTGAAAGAGAAGTAACTCTTTTACTGGTAATAGAAAACATACAATCTTTTTATTATATCTTTGCAGTTAAAAATAATAATTGTGTAAGATTTAAAGGTTTCACTGTATAGAATGACATGAATTCCTTTGAAATGTAGAGCAATTTAATGCTTCAAGTCCAAAAAGTTTTATGAACCATTTTGTACCTTTAACACTCATGGTGGTCATTAAACTCCTATTATTTTCATATAAAATTACAATAAAATGCATATTTTCAGCAATGTCATTGAGAAAAGTATGGCTTAATAGAGGCTTGAAAATGTTTAGGGTCAGTGAGTGTGTTTCTGCTTATCTGTTTCTGCTTAAGTGATTGATTGATTGATTGTTGGGGTTTAACACCCAAGCAGTAATATTTCAGCTATATTCAGGCAATGAACATAAAATTAGTGATAAAATGAACATGAAAAAGAGATGGGACACAAGGGCAACAGGGTCGACAAATTTAGATTGCCACCAGAAGAAGGAAGGGATGGGTAAGGTCGGCAATTTAGCCTCCTGTTGCAGAGTGCAAAGGTTCCTACTCCTATCGAATATCACAGCAGGGTTCTTTAACATGCGAGGAACATGGCATCTTACCCAACATGGTGCACAAGTTTGGTTTGCAGTTGTGGTTTTCCATATTATATCCTGACAAGCCCAGCATGTAACACACCAGGGGCACCCCATTCCACCACCTTGGACACACAACCCAGCTTAAGTGATTGATTGATTGATTGATTGTTGGGGTTTAACACCCAAACAGTAATATTTCAGCTATATTCAGGCAATGAACATAAAATTAGTGATAAAATGAACATGAAAAAGAGATGGGACACAAGGGCAACAGGGTCGACAAATTTAGATTGCCACCAGAAGAAGGAAGGGATGGGTAAGGTCGGCAATTTAGCCTCCTGTTGCAGAGTGCAAAGGTTCCTACTCCTATCGAATATCACAGCAGGGTTCTTTAACATGCGAGGAACATGGCATCTTACCCAACATGGTGCACAAGTTTGGTTTGCAGTTGTGGTTTTCCATATTATATCCTGACAAGCCCAGCATGTAACACACCAGGGGCACCCCATTCCACCACCTTGGACACACAACCCAGTTGTTCTGTGGTCAGAGTGTCTAGCCCCCCCCCCTCCCCAGCTAGGTTTCTGAGCACTATTTACCGGTAGTCACCTTTTACAACAATCTTGAATCAATGTTACCTTCAGTTCCACTAGGTAACCTAACATAAAATATGATGGACCAAGATTTTTCCTCATGGAAGCTAATATGTTGAGCATTTTCATGGACTATACCTTGCAGTTAAATCAAAAGGGTCTATTCAGGTGTTGTCATAGAGGTGCTCTGTTAATTGGATACTGGTAGAACTAAATTCTTGAGGCAGAATTCTTATATGGACCAGAATTCCTCATAATACCTATGAATTTCATGAAGTCAAGTGCTTTATAAAATTAATTCTTGATTGCCCATTTACTTTTCTATGTACATATTATTTTGGTTATTTCATGTGTCTTAATTTCTCTGTCTAATCCTCATCCCGAAATTATGCTCTTTTTGATTACTGTGAAAGTACTTATATTTGTGGGTATTAATTTCCGTGGTTCAGGGGAAAAGCACAAATTTGTGGATTCTTGAATTTGTGGTTTTGATGATCCTGTCATACAATTTAAAGTAAATAATCTGTTTTGTTGAGAATCAAATTTGGTGGTTTTCCTTACCCACGAAATCCACGAAAATTGGTACTCCACAAACAATTGTACTTTCACAGTATCATTCTTATAGTTATTACCTGGATTTCTCTTTGGGACTTGATTTGTTTTTTTATTTTAGGGTGTATTTCTCTGATATTTGATATCCAGCATCAGGTGCTGGTCCTATATCCAGCATCAGGTACTGGTCCTATATCGTTTGATCTAGTTTCAAGTCGGTTGGGCATCTACTGCCTGTTGAACGAAGTTTTTCCATTTCTGTCTTTGACCCATTTTTTTATTAGATTGTCTGATGATTTTCCCTTCATAACAAGCTTACAGTAGTATTTAGACAACAATGTATTAGTTCACATGTTATGTTAAGTATAGAATATTAATTATTCGCTCTGTACAAAAAATTCAACATGAAGCGGACTCACCTTCCTCAAGCTGTTCCTTCCAGTATTGACAATCTCTCAAGCTGTTCAGAAGTGTCAGTGTTTTTTTTTTTTAAATGGTGTAATAAGTTCAAAGCATTAACCTTGTAGAATAAGGTTTATAAACCAGCTGTTTTGAGTGTAAGTATTTGTAAGAATCAGGCAAAATGGGAAAAATCAGAAACATGCATGTCAAAACCCCACCGATCTGACAATGTAATTTCAATACATGTACTATGTAAGAAAAATTAAGATTTTGACAGAGTTATCTGCTCTTGAATGTTCATTTTCAGTGCATTTCAATGAAATTGTACCTCAATGGTCCAGCATGATATGGAAAATCTTGTTTGTTTTCCTTGATTCTGATGGTGCAGATAGTCAAATTACACTATCAAAATGATGGTTTTTTTCATACCATGTTTCACCTTCTGCCTGATTCTTACAGGGACTGACACTTAAGTGACCTTCAAAGCAAAATCATGGTCAGATAAGGCAGGGGATTTTTATATACAGGTTATTTTATATAGGATGTGCTACATAGGTATACCGGTATTTCAAATATAATCATTTAAGACAGGTTATAGCTGAATACAGGTGGTTGCTAAGACAGGTTGGTTTAACTGTAAGTAGATCATTATTAAAAAAGCAATACTTCGTTGTACTAGTTATGGGATAAATGCATAAATTATACATAGCTGGAAATTTCCGAGGATTATGTATTTTTACCATGGGGCGGTCCAGTTTTTTTTAAGGGGAAATGAAATAAGAAAAATCAGTATAAAAGGATATCAGATTATGACATGTTGAATGAATTGATATGAAAAATTGCCACAATTAATACATTATTTAGAAGATTATTATATTTTTGGGATTTTTTTGTCTTTGAAAAGTGTACACCAATTACACCCTCACCTGGACCTGTCCCAGTTTCCATTGAATTAGCTGCCCTACTTAAATCCATGAAATCAAAAACCATGATTGATCCAAATTTTGAAGAAAAAAAAACAAATACTCTGTCACCCACAATAAAGTTTACATCTTCAAAAAATGATCCATTTCTTTTTAGGATTATATGGGAAAATGAGGTCTTCGAGTTCCATTTCTTTTTCATATTTTGTTTTTTTTTCATAATTTACATCCAAAATATCAGCTTTTTTTTAATCATTTTTCTTTTTAAATCTTTATTTAAAATTTTTATAATAGTCATATTGATGGTAATTTTATATACCCCAAAAATTTCAGTGGTGAGAAGATTTACAAATTTATTTAGATTTTTGTACTTTAATTCAGGCTTAAACTTGTTGATTTGTACAAAATGCCACATTTCAGTGATTTCAAAATATTTCCTCTCAGTCAATGAAAGCACTTTTTAAAGTCAATTTCAAAGATCTTTTCCTGGTTGACTGAGTTTGTAAGAGTTGGTCTTATTGGGTTACACATGTCAAAGTGGACACTATGGGCTGTCTTTATTCAGATACAACTCCATCTTAGTGTCAGGAGGATCAAGTAACACAACTAAGTGTGCAACACAGAAAAATCTCAGACACCTTATTGAAGGATTTCAAATTCTTTAACCAGGCTTTGCCGAGTTAAAGAACATTGAAATCTTACCCAAGGTTGTCTGAAAGAGTAATCAAGGGAACCAAGGTTATAGCGGTAATAAAAAGAATGCAATCCAGGGACAAAGACCAGACATGGAAAACAGATATACACAACAAAGAACATAAAGTAACTTAAATAATACATACAAAGTAACAAAAGCAAATGAGCAACTCTGACTCCACTACAAACTGGGAGCATTGACCAGGTGCACCGGTAGGGTAAGGGTCTGAGATTTCCTAGTCTTGTATTTTCTGGCTGTATTTGATTCTTTTTCTCATTTTTAAAATTGCTTTTTGTAATTTAGTACTCCAATTCAGAATGCCTCGCTTACGGAAATTTCTTTGAATTTACAAGATGTCATAAAATGTTTTATTGAGAAGTAACAAATATCACATGTTTTATCTTTACTGTGGGTGAGATAAGGAAATTTCACATGGCTAAAAATAGAAATATCGTTGTCTCTTTGGTGAGTAATGTATTTCTTGGATGTTCATGTGCAAAAATGATACTGATAACATTCAATTTGCTCTAAAGAAATCAAAAGTACCAGGGGTTGAATTCAGAAAAAGTTGTAAGCGTCAAATTGATCGTAAATTATGACGGCACAATGCTATTTCCTGTTATGACATCATTACTTACGATCAAATTTACACTTACAACTTTTGTGAATTCAATGCAGGATTTGAATGGTAATGAAAAGTAATGTAATATAGGAATTGACACTAGGCACACACAACAAAGAAAATAAAAAATAATAAGTACACAGAAACAATGCATGCAAATATTATTCTGGGCTCAATTGACACTGAAGTTATTTTCTGGCATAGTAAAAAAACAAGTTTAAAAGAAAAAGGTCAAAGATACACATCTTTGCTTTTGGTTTGTACATTCTGAACCACATTAAACTTTGATTTTTTATCATGAACGCATGGAGCGTGATGGTGTATCCATCTGCATCATGAAAACTGATTTATTCAACAGGTCATAGTTTTCCTTTCCTCGTTTGTCTACCCCGGACTTGACTTTTTATGAGCAACTCGGTGGGTGTTTCTAGTAAAACAGAGGACGCTTATCCTACCGGTGCACCTGGCCCATGCTCTCAGTTTTTAGTGGAGTCCGAGTTGCTCATTTGCTTTCGTTACTTTGGACGTATGATTTTAGTTACTTTATGTTCTTTGTTGTGTATGTCTGTTTTCCATGTCTTGTCTTTGTCCCTGGGTTACATTCTTTTGATTACCGCTATAACCTTGGTTCCCTTGATTATTCTTTGATTACTGCTATAACCTTAGTACCCTTGATTACTTTTTGATTACCACCGTAACCTTGGTTCCCTTGATTACTCTTTGATTACCGCTATAACCTTGGTTTCCTTGATTACTCTTTGATTACTGCTATAACCTTGGTTCCCTTGATTAATCTTTGATTACCGCTAAAACCTTGGTTCCCTTGATTACTCTCTGATTACCGCTATAACCTTGGTTCCCTTGATTACTGTCGTCTGAATACGGCTGAAATATTGCTGCTCGGACGTTAAACCCCAACAAACAAACAAATAATACTCCTTGATTACTGCTATAACCTTAGTTCCCTTGATTACTCATTGATTATCGCTATAACCTTAGTTCCCTTGATTACTCTTTGGTTACAGCTATAGCTTTGGTTCCCTTGATTACCACTATAACCTTGGTTCCCTTGATTACTCTTTGATTACCACTATAACCTTGGTTACCTTGATTACTCTTTGATTACCACTATAACCTTGGTTCTGTTGATTACTCCTTGATAAATGTTTTAGTTTGAGATGTTCTGGATGTAGAATGCTTTGCTTCCTACCAACAATGATTGTGTCACATTAATACATTAGATATCGTTTTTGATCATTAGTTTCAGGGATGATGTTTTTCAAAACACAGCCTTGATTTTTTAATATCTGAGTGGAATAGTTCTTGAAAACTTCAGTCGGTATAATTAAGGTCAAATTAATTAGTAGATTCTCATCTTCTAACCCCCCCCCCCAAAAAACAAAAAAAAAAATGATAGAAATTTAATAAATTGGGACGGGAATTTTAAAACCAGGAATTTCTAATACTTAGATATTTAATGCACACAAATCTTTCATTTCTTGGTGACTAAAACGATGTTACTCCTCTGAAACTGATGTATCTATGGATTTGAATAATAGCTAAAATTAAGCAATCTAATATCAGGAAAGAAATAAAAAATTTAATCCTCCTACCTGCCACTTATTTTTTGTGGGGGTTTGATGAGAATCTACCATTTAAGCTATATCTATATGATGTTTAGTAGTTTAATCAAACCTAGCTCTTAGTTTGACTAATAATTAAACCAATTGACAATACTGTCCTTTATTGTCATGAGTTATTTATTTCTTTGGTCTGTAATAAGATGAAGTTTTTAAATTCTTCTTCCTTTCATTTTACAGATCAAAAGAGAGTGAAGACTTAATTACAGGTTAGAAACAGGTATGATAATAGCCTTTAAATTGGGACAATGTTTAAAGTTCTTGCATCTAGAACTTGATTTAGCAAAAAGATGAATGTAAGCTCTGACATACAGAACAATAGAAGAATTTATTGATTGTCATGTCAAAATTTGAGATATTTTCAGTTAACTGACTGCAAGTTTTTTGTATACATACACAGACAAAATATTTCCATGTGAGTTAAGCAAATAAATATTATTTTGGAGCTCATAGCCAGAATTGTTTCTCATTTGAGTAATTTTCAAGTCTTAATGATTTGTTTTTCAATTGTACACAGGCAAATATTGCTCAAGTGAAATTCATGTGATTGAGTTTCAAATGGCGCATACCCTACCAGTGCACCTGGTTCAAGCTCGAAGTTTTTAGTGGAGTCTGAGATGCTCGTTTACTTTCGTATTTGTGTATGTATTGTTTCGGTTATTCTATGTTCTATGTTCTTGGTTGTATATATTTGTCTGTTTTCCATGTCTGGTTTTTGTTCCTGGATTGCATTCTTTTGATTTCCACGAAAATATCGGTTCCCTTGATTACTCTTTCAGGAGAAAGCTCTATTCAGCCAAATTTCATGTGAATTTGGTCACTAATTTTATTTGCTTAAACCAAGTTAAAATCATGTGAATTACTTTTACCTGTGTACCCTTTAAGACATCATACAGCAACCCGTAGAGAAAAGAACATGGCTTTAATAATGTATCATGTCTGCTTATAACAAAACTCTAATCAGAATCCAAAGTTTCTCAATTCACCTTGAAATTTAACAGTGGTCAATAAACTTTTAAGAACTTGACCAAAGGACATGGAAAGATGGAATATTAAACAGAATTTAATCAAACTTGGTTGGAGGTCTCTTTTGTTTGCTTTGTATTGAATGTATAAATTTGACCAGTTGAGACCATTGATTGTTACTCAAAGATAAAAATACTGGGTTTTTTTTTATTTACCTAGGGGATGTCATTAACATTTTGAAGGTCATTGATGATTTTAATGGAGAGATGTTTATAAAAAGTACATATGAAGGTTGCACTGAAGTTGATTACTTTTTTGTTGAACATTTTGAAGGACAAAATGCTGAAGGCAAGCAATATTGGAAAATATACTGTGAAAGTACTAATGTTTGTGGGGTACCAATATTCATGGTTTTCGTAGATAGGCCAAACCACGGAATTTTGGTTCCCAAAAAAAAGATTTCCGTTGAAGTGTATACAAAAGAAAAACAACACAACTAACTCAAGAAATCATGAACTTGTGTTTCTTCCCTAATCCACGGAAATTGGTATCCACAAATTAAAGTACTTTCACAGTTCTCTTTAACATCAACTTTTGTTTATTATTTTTTTCCATCATACAGGATCAATATTTTGCAATTATTGGTTTTTTTTTGTAATTTTTAGGAATAGGACAAGAAGGAAAAGTCAATACTTAGATCAGCTGTGTGGTTTATATTTGAGTAACTATCAACTTAAACAGAATTAGAAGTGCCAATTGAATAACAAATATTTTAAGGGTAGGTTTGAGCAACTTTTGAAAGACTTGCTACCAATCTCTTTGCAATACAATTTTCTTTTTATTTAAACATATGTACATCAAATAAACATTCTCTAACCATCTCATATACAGCAGATTGATAGTAAATAGTTAAGGGGAAAGCTATTTGATTCTGAGGGGGGAGGACTGGCAGTTTTTTGGAAATGAACACTTTGACCTACACCTCCTAGAAAATAAATTTTCTGACCTCAGCACAAATATTTGATACATGAATCTTGTCTTGATGTGGTTGAAAATAAATTTCTAATTCCCAAGATTTTGAAAACAAAATACCCTGACCCCTCAAAATTTCACCCCCCTCCCCCACTTCTCAGTCTCAGAATCAGATGGTTGTCCCCTTACGTTGTAGATTAATACGGATAGCATTGTAGTCTGTACACATGACTAAGGCTTTATTTATTTTAAATAGTAAATATCTCTATTGTAATTTTTTAAAGTTGTGCAAGTGATTTGTTACTAAAGCCATATGGTCCATTTTCCATTTTTTATTTTTTTTTGGTTGCATCTATTTTGATTGGCTGTGTCGGTTCCTATTAATTTTTTGATAAACGGTTGTTGTGTATGAACTTATGGGATGGCAAAATAGTCTCTTTTGCTCAAATGAAATTAATTGCTTCAATATATTTTACAAAATGTGAAATCATAAGGAATAAATTTATTTTGAAGAAGACCAACTCACTCACAAATTCCACATGAAACCCTCAAAGGCATTATTCAGTTTGCAAGTTGAATCAGTCTCATTCATACATCTCAAAAATGTACAGTTTACAAATGAAATTTGTGCAAACATATTGCTAACAAAGTGGGTTTATTTAAATATGACTTTGATTATCTTTGCATTCTTTGCATAGGCACCCGTTCAATTTTACAGGATTGAAATTAAAAGAAATTGTGAATCGTGAAATACCTGTAGAATATTTAAGGATTTCCATAGTTAATGATCTAATTAAGTGTCATGCCAGGATTTAAAATAGAAAAGAGTCATAACATTTTGTTTACAAATAGATTTATAAAACAGAATTAGCTATCATTATTATATTAATATATAGTCTTTATCATAAGGAATGATACAAACTTATTAGAGGTACCACATTATGGTACAAATTATGTTAGACAAGCAAAAAGGAGAAAAAAATAGAAGTTTCATTGATTCACAGTACTGAAAATTTCTTATTCCCATACTTGTCCTAGAATTTAGCCTTTTGTAAAGTATGAACATATACTAGCTTTACTGGTCATTCCACTATATAATACCTGATGAAGGGAGTTAACTCTGCGGGATATTTGACAAACATGTCTATCACCAGTAAGAACAGCTAAACACTCTGCTTACAGAGTGCCAAAATTTTGTTATTAGAAATAATAAAGAAAATACTGGATTACTAGATGTTCTTTAGGGTTCTCTGAAAATTCAAATTGCTAGGCTAAGAGTAAAAATGTCTTAGTTTTTGTTGACTTGGTGTGAACAGTTATGAGTGAAAAGAATAATTTAAGCGAAAGATTTTATTTGGCTCATGAATTTCTGTTAATTTATGTGAACAAAAAGGTAAATTAAGCATCCTCCCATTTTGGTGCATCTTCACTAGCCAAGGGTTCTAGTTCCAGTCCTCCCCCTTGACCGTCATAGAAAATTGGTCATTTTTTTTATTTTATTTAAAATTAGAAATTTTGTAACAGTAATATACAACAAGTTCTGAGGTGTCACCTGCCATGTAATGTAAGGGAGATAACTCTGGTGCATTACTATCATAATACAATGCATTTTATGGAGTTTTTAAACATAATGCCTGGTGTTGAATTTTATTTGCCTTTGATAAAATGTATTTTTAGATTGAATAAATAATTGTTTTATGATGAAAATTTTATTTAGAATTTAGAGGTAGGTATTTTCCTACTTTGTTCAAAGTTGGTTACTATGCAATTGGTCTATTCAAAAATTTCTTACAATTATGTTTAGGCCTGAGTAAAAAAAAATTATCCTAGATTCTCCTCCCTTCCCATCCCAATTTTTTCTACCTCCCTGAAAAGTTTTATTTTTTTCCTAATTTAAATCTGTTTCTTTCAAACTGACAGCATTTTTCACCTAAATTGATAGAAATGGAAAATAAAATTCATCCCACCATCCAATTTCATGGACCAAGTGTTCTTAACAAAAACCTCGCAGATATTACTGTGTTTTGTACTCAATTACCTTTTTATGCAAATCGATTAATGTATGACAATTAGGTACATGATAGTAGATATGACTAAAGCCTTGTTGGACAAATCATAAGATTTTTCAAACTTCATAATCATCATCAAACAGGCCTTTATTGCATACCATGAAATACAATTTTTTTATGTTTAGTATATAAAAGAAATAAAGGAAAAAAAGACCATAAAATTATTACATTTTACACATGAATGTTACTTGAAGTATTAAATCAAAATTTTGGACAGTTATTGTTTCTGTAAATAAAGGAGTCAATATTCTGAAAATGACTTCATATTAGATTTGGTCCAAAGATTATTGACATTTATTAAAGTGATACTTTTTGTATTGTGAAAATATGTTTCATTCATAGTAAATTATGTTAATAGGAATATTTCACAATGACCTATGTTGTTTACATGCTAAATGGTTTTGACAACCCACTAAAAAGTTATCTTTGGGCTGATTACTCATAATTTAGATATACTTTAAATTATGCTGTGTGTGTGTTTTTTGTTTTTGTTTTTTTTTTTGCTGTTCACAAATGCATAATATGGAAACCTTAGTGTAAAATGGGGCTCTTAAACTCTAAATACTGTCTATTTTAGAATGCAGGAGATTTTAGCAACATGCTTTGACAGCTTAAATTTTCCAACCTTAAAAGCCTAATGTATCAAAAAAAACTTCAGAGAAATTTTGTTGAATTATGTGGCCCACATGTATAGACACCATTTAATTTTATATTTAATTAATGAAAGTTGCATAGAAATGTGCTATCATTTTAACGTATAAATGTTGTAACATTTCATTAATCTTTTTTGTCTGTGTTTAGTCTTTTATTGAACACAAAAATGTACCATAATTCTTCTAAGTCGGTAAGCTAAAATATTCAGTTAGTAACAGGACTGGAAACTAATATATATAGATGTACACTTTCATTTTAAATACCATTTGAAGAAAGGGAGGCAACTGTGTTAAAGGGAGATAAATCATGCAGCGTACAGGTTGAAAACCTAGTTTTAGGTTCATGTAGTAAATACACTACCTATTCATATAGAAGTAAAACGTAACATTATATGTAATGTATATTATATTTGTTTTTCAGACATGTAAGAAGATTAGCATGGTGTAATCATATTAAACGAAAAGGTATGTCAGTTTTACTTAACACTGTAGATTTAAAAGTACTGTTATTAATAAATATCAAGCAGGATTCTGAAACAATAAAAAACAAATAAAAATGGGAATACTTGTAAAAAAATAATTTTCAAGCAGGATTTAATTAAGTAAAAGAACATTGAGAATACTTTTTGAAAGAAATGATTGTGCTTGTGAGTTCTTTAAGTTTCAAAAAAAGTCTGCTGTACAAGCACTTCCTAATTTATATGAGTACTACATACCAATCTGTTTGCTTATATGTTCTGTTATTCAGTATGTGAAATAAATACTAAGCAAAAGTACTACTTACTAGTATTACAAATTGATGAGGTTGTTTACAATATACCATACTAATAGTATGCTACTATTTCGCTGTACTTGTGTATAATGTTGTTTTACTTGCCAGCTGCAGCTGGCAAGTTGCGTGAGGTTTTGATATATTCACAATAATATGAAATAACAAATATATCCCAGTCTCCATTGGAGATTTCTATGCTTTTTGTTGAGATTTCTCTGTCTTGCTTTTCTTATTATATACCCAGATATTTTTATGGGGGTTTAGAAAGAGTAATCAAGAGAACTGAGGTTATAGCGGTATAGTGAGAATTATCCAAACTCTTTATATTTCTATACCAATTTTAAGCTCATTTTGATAAACTTTTAACACTGTTTTGCTTCCAAAATGGAGAATGCTCCCTTGCTATGAGCCTGCTTTCCAGTGGTGCAATAATGCAGAAGTAATTTACATTCTGATTTTCATATACATTTTTGCAAAACAAAAGATCTTTCTCGGGATAGAGTATAAATTTTTAAAACTTATGATCATTACATTTGTATCATCACTTGCAAATTTTTTTACATTTGATGAGTCAGACAAAAATCAGCAAGTTTAAAGATCAAAATCATTTATCTATCATTATGAGTAATTCTTTGAAACAATATAATGAGTTTTATGTATGTATAGCTGTCTGAATGTTAAACAGAGCAGTATTTTATACCAAGGTAGAATAACAGATTATGTTTGGCTTACTTGTTATGTAAAATTTCATAATTTTGTTCAATATTTTCTGGTAAGTAATTGGGTTTCGTATGTCTATTTTCATTTTTACATTCAACCAATATTCTTGTGTAATAGATTTTGGGGGAATTATTGTCTATAACTATAAATTTTTATTTCATCATTCAAAGAAGAAAAGAGCTCAGAATATTCTTTGTATATACCAATTTATATTAAAAATAAATCAGAAAAGAAATGGAATTCTATATCTTATCTTAAGGCCAAAAATAATAGTAGTCTTGTTTCCTGCTACCTGAACAGGAAGAAAATGGGGTAGGTGGGTAGGGAAATTATTTTTCAAGAACATTTTACATTGGGAAAACAATCTAGACTTTAAAGGTGCTTGAGCCAAAATAGCAATACAATGTTTAAGGTAGGCACAAGAAAGAAGAAAGGTATGGTAGCAGGAAACCAACATATTTTTTATTTTTTATTTAATTGGAACATTGAGCAAGTATTACACATGATCGTACTGATTTTCGTATTTTATGAATAGTTTTACATAATTTATTTTGAGGCCTTTTACAGCTTGCTTTATGGTATGGGTTTGCCCATCATTGAAGACCATGTGCTGACCTGTAGAAGTTATTTGTCCATAGCTTTGCTTTTGGTGGATTACTATCTCATTGGCAATCATACCAAATATGCTATTTTTATATCCCTTCTCACTTCATTGTATAACTCTGAAGAATGCATTATTATTTTATACCCAACTCCCTGTATGCTTGGAGGATTGGATTTATCTTACCTGCCAGTCTGTCTGTCTAATTGTCTGTTCATCATCATGTGTTCATCTGTCCATGTCCATAGTTGTACTGTCTACAAAGTTTTGGAAAGGCTATATACGGTTCATCCTTTCTGTCTGTCTGTCTGTCTGTCTGTCTGTCTGTCTGTCTGTCTCACTGTCTGTTCATCGTCATGTGTACATCTGTCCATGTCCATAGTTATACTGTCTACAAAGTTTTGGAAGGGCTATATACGGTTCATCCTTTTTGTCTGTCTGTCTGTCTGTCTGTCTCACTGTCTGTTCATCCTCATGTGTACATCTGTCCATGTCCATAGTTATACTGTCTACAAAGTTTTGGAAGGGCTATATATAGTTCATCCTTTCTGTCTGTCTGTCTGTCTGTCTGTCTGTCTGTCTGTCTGTCTCACTGTCTGTTTGTCCTCATGTGTACATAGGATATGATTGTCATATATTTCCTGAAGCCAGTATTGACATATGAGAATCATGATCATCATTTGTCTATCACAAGTACATTTACATATGATTATAATATAAATGTTATATTATTATCATATGGATCGAGCGCCATATGATTATCATATCTAGCACATTTGGCTGTGTATACATTGCAATATGTTCATCTTTTGACAGATGTATATGTGTTGCACATTTGTATTGTACTGATATCTTGTTAAACATCCTGTATGTTTTATAAAAATATGATATCACTACATGTATTTATTGTTTTCCAATTTTTATTTCACAACTAAAAGATTTTTAATTGGAACAGCGTGTGCTTTCGTTGTTGCATTCATGGTTTTATTAAATGATAAATACAAAAAAAGAACAGAATGAAAATGGAAACAAATATTAAATTTCTTTTTAAAATGTCTGTCTCCTGTTAAATTTTCTCACTTTCCTTGATGCTAAGTAATTTGATATTTAATCCTGATAAATTGATGAAGGTTGACTTTTTTATGATGAATGTCATTTGAATTTCTGTTGAATATTATTTTGTTTTCTGTTGAATATTATTGGAATTATTTGCAAAGATTTGATACTCGTACAAATTTTATTTGCATATTCTAAGATGATGTGCTTCAAACCTGTTTAGACTACAGCTATGGTGAAAAAGTGATAAACACATTTCATGCAAAACATGGGCTGGGTCTGTTGAAAAATATGAAAAAACTAGTCCTATTTGAATCGAAATAAATCACAGAAACTCCATTTTATCATTGTTTTACCACAAGCTGGCCAAAAGAATGCGGCATAAATGGCCAGCCCGTGGTAAAACTATGATTAAATGAGTTTCCATGATTTATTTCTTAATTGCATAGTTTATACACAAAACTTGTTTTATGCATATATGTATGGTTTTTAAGACTTATTTGATTACTATTGAATATATACACTGAACTTCAAAAATGAAACATCTAAGCACCAAAAGAAATTATTGAGACATAATTAGCCTAATAATAATTAATTACATAGATATATATTTAAGTATCAACCCATATAAAATTGTAGACACTGCTAATGGTCAGGGTGTTTCAGGCTAAAAAAAAACACATCAAATGAACAATTCCTGCAACTCTTTCTAATCTGCAGTTGCTATATTTTTCCTCCAGCTACAGACCTTGATTTCTGCATACAACCTGGACTGAACCAGTATTTTCAGTAAGGGATGATATTAATAGAATTATGAGTAAAAGCAGAATGAAGCAAAGAAGAATTTTTTTTTTTTTTTTGGAAAAGGGGGGGGGGGGGGGTAGAATTATTAAAAAATCAAGATTCATGTAAAAAATAAGGAATATACCTAAATGAGTTGCTGACTCTTCAATAAAAATTCAATATATTTGTATGATATATAATGAAATTAGCTATCTCTGTATTAATGTTGTTTTTTTCTTTCAGTAATGGTGTTGTACTGCTAGATAGATGAATGTTAGTGTTAGAGATGAACCACAGTATGGGTCAACAGGACCAAGCCATGGCCCATGAGCAAAGCCTGTTACAGACCCTCAATATTGGCCATGGTAAGATAATTATTGTCCACTCTTTGATAAAGAGTATAGCCTGTTACAGACCCTCAATATAGGCCATGGTAAGGTAATTATTGCCCACTCTTTAACACAGAGTATAGCCTGTTATAGACCTTCAATATAGACCATGGTATAATAATTATTGCCCACTCTTTAACACTGAGTATAGCCTGTTATAGACCTTCAACATATGTATGGTAAGATAATTATTGTCTGCTCTTTAACACAGAGTATAGCCTGTTATAGACCTTCAATATAGACTATGGTAAGATAATTATTGCCCACTCTTTAACACAGAGTATAGCCTGTTATAGACCTTCAATATAGACCATGGTAAGTTAATTATTACCCACTCTTTAACACAGAGTATAGCCTGTTATAGACCTTCAATATAGAACATGGTAAGATAATTATTGCCCACTCTTTAACACTGAGTATAGCCTGTTATAGACCTTCAATTTATGTATGGAAAGATAATTATTGTCCACTCTTTAACACAGAGTATAGCCTGTTATAGACCTTCAATATAGACCATGGTAAGATAATTATTGCCCACTCTTTAACACAGAGTATAGTCTGTTATAGACCTGCAATATAGGCCATGGTAAGATAATTATTACCCACTCTTTAACACAGAGTATAGCTTGTTATAGACCTTCAATATAGACCATGGTAAGATGGTTATTGCCCACTCTTTAACACAGAGTATAGCCTGTTATAGACCTTCAATATAGACCATGGTAAGATAATTATTGCCCACTCTTTAACACAGAGTATAGCCTGTTATAGACCTTCAATATAGACCATGGTAAGATAATTATTGCCCACTCTTTAACACAGAGTATAGCCTGTTGTAGACATTCAATGTATGCATGGTAAGATAATTATTACCCCCTCTTTCAATAATGAACTTCAGTATAGAGCATGGTAAGAAAAAAATTATCACCTCCCGAAATAGTGAGTAAAGTTTGCTATATACCCTTATTATATGCTATAGTAGGATAATCTGTCCATTAACATAGCTTGTATTAGAACCTCAATATAGATCATGATAAGATCATTTAAGTCCCGTGAACATGCAGAGCTTGCTACACCCCTTTATTCAAATCATTTTATAATATTGAACACAATGAAAAATACCTGCTCCTAGACCACAGTTAAATTATTGCCCACAAGCATTGTATGTGGCAGAATCAACAATGCCAAAATAACACTATTAGTATGTGTGACAAATTTCGCAGTACAGTTTGTCTCCATGTGGGAGCATTTTTAAAGTTACATGTTATCACTGCTCAAGTTTTGAAGTAAGTATTACTATCATTTACATTGATTTCTTCCAATGAAATGTTACTAGAAATTTGTTACCATATTAGGTATAACATGGTGTCAGTCTCCTTAAGAATCTGGCAGTGGGTGAAACAACCCACCACATTGATTGTGTAATATGACAAATTATACCATAGGGATTTAGAAATAAAGACAGAACTGTTCATAAATTCTTAGTTATTTGAGTTATAGTTTCATTGAAATGTACTGCAAACGAGCAGTTCAGGAGCAGATCACTCTATCAACATCCTCAATTTTCTAACATATAAATGAAATATTGCTGCTTGGGCATTAAACCCCAACAATCAATCAATCAATCAACTAACATTTAAATGAAAAATTTCTAGACCTGTCCAGTGGTGCCATGATCAAACAGTGGTCATTTCAAATATGGAAAATACATTAAGTGAAATTTCAAAGGTGTTTTCCTTTTGCACCATAAAGGAGGCCTTTTGCATCATAACTCTTTAGCACCAGTACTCCTTTCACAAAAGTTAACTCTTCGATTTTCGTAGTTAAATTACGCCAATAAATTAATGATCCTTTTGCACCAGAATACGGGTAAATTTAAATTTGATATTGTTTTAGTGGTACATTAGGCACGTGGTTATTGTTTGTTATTCACCATATAAAAAAAAATCACTTTATAATTGGTTGTTCATCCCTTTTTCCTTAATTTATTCATTTCTAACTCATTTTCTTTATTTTATAATAGTTTTACTTTAGATTTTTACCTTTCTAATTTCCTTATATGTATTTGGGGCAAATGGTGGTCTTTACTGGCGTAAAAGGACTTCACAGAATTTGTTTTTTGGCACAATTTAACTACAATCTTTTATCTTATTGGCGCAAAAGGATGACACCCAATTTCAATGGCTTTTTGACACCCATGTTTAAAATTTTCACCATTTCGCCTGATCATTACAAAGACTTTTTACCTAGGTGGTAATGTGTAGGATGGACATTAAATCTTAGTTTTGTTTAAATGCATATACATTGTGCCCTGTGACTTTGGATTTTGAAGTATGGAAGGTTTGTTGTATGTCAATTTATTATACTGTAATTCCGATCTACATATAATATATAAATGACTTCAATACATATTTTAATTGGTTGGTGTTTTTTTTGTTTTGTTTTTTTTTTAATAGGTTTTTTTTTTGGCTTTGTTTTTTGTTTTTTGTTTTTTGGGTTTTTTTGGGGTTTTTTTTTTTTTTTTTTTTTCCATCATTCCATTCATTTTCGTCATAATATATCTAGAACAACAATTAAAACAGTTTATTCTGTTTCAACAGATTGTACTGTAATTTGTAAAAATAGATTTTAGTGTAATGGCTGATTCAGCCTATGTCAGTGTATTAGCAATAGAAAACTTATTTCCTTATTTTATGCAATAAAACATAATGTAATAACATAATATGGAGACTACTTTAAACCAAACTGTAACAAGTAGTACATAATCTATAAACAAATCTATTGTTCAGGGGCAGGTAACTCCAGAAAGTCAGTCAAGTGTGGCAAAAAATTACAGTTGCTTGTGTAATAAGTCTAAATGTTTTATTACAATGTCTGGCAGGTACAAATTAGTTATGGTCATTCTTAATCGTGAGGTACTCTTAAGGGGAACTGCCAAGATTTTTTTATTGTTATTTATGTCAACTTTTATTAAGAAAAATATTTAACATAAACTTTTTTTTTGCATTTGAAAATGATATACAAAGTGATAGCTAGTTACTGGTATATTGTTGCTTTATGTTAAAATTAATTTCCCTAAATGTACCTCAAGCCATAATTTGATGTATTAGGTCATCTTAACATTTTTATGACCACTGTCCAAGTTACATTTTATGTGCACTGTACATATTTAGTATGGATTTGTGTATTAGCAATTCAAAAGTGGAACCAATGGATTTGTGTATTGCATAATGCAGGACTTTGAAATTTGCATAAAATTAATTAGTGTGTTATAAATTATAATTTTTGAGGAAATATTTTCAAATTATACCTGGAATGTTGACTTGAAACTTTAGTATCTAGTCCATGGTTGAGGAGCAATGTTTTTGATTCATGCATAGAATTTGTGGATGCGGATTTGGTAAACGTCATTTTTCTCAAGTGTTACAGATTCACAGCTGTATTTGAAACAAATTATGTCAGGATAACTTTGGAGAAAAGTGTTTATTTATCTTTAAGTGTCATTTTATGCCTTTTAATTTAAGTGTAACTTATAAAAAGCGAAGTCTTACAAAAGCAGTAATTGGTAGTTTTACAGATGTAAAAGCAATATGCCCTAGAAGTTTTTAAAACAACAAAAAATCAAAAATAAATTCTCAACAAATAGTGGTATTTAGAATATTTGGAAGTTACATGTATTTATCCACTTTTCTGATTTAAAAGCAACCAGCAACCATATTACTTATGAAATATGGTGAAGTGTGAATACTAAGGAACTTCACAGTGTCTAAAGCACATGTTCAAAACTTTAACATAATATTTGATTCTTGGGAAAACAAGAAAAATGGAATTTGATGAACTGTTCATGGGACCAGATTACCAACAACAATGTGTGCTAGATAGTGGATATTCTCAATTTGAGGATTTTTGCTGTAAGATTTTATTATATATTTGTAGAACCTTTCTTTACAATGTGTGCTATATACTGGAATATCTCTAGTTTTTTTTTATATATGGACACTTTCTCTTCAAGGAATAAATAATCACATGAATTTGTATAATTAATTTTTTTTAAAATATTTTCATACTTATTTGCGTATTTTTACTTGCAAACATAGAGTAAGGTATTTCATGGAGGAACACCATCTATGAAAAAAGAACCTCTATCATGTGGGATTTTCACCAGGTGAGTTTTGAAATAAGGCATTAATTGTGGTTAAGAAAAATAAATTACATTTCATTTCTTTTGATTTAATATCTAGCATAGCAAATTTACAAAGAATTAATATTGAAAGACATTTATAATGTAAAATGGTAAAACCATGTTTAACAGATTTTAGACAAAAATTTTCTGTCCAAGGAAAAAAACAACATTACTTTCAAACTTGATTATAGAATAAGTCATTATAAAGAGTGAAATCGAAATATGGTCATGAGTGCAAAATAAATCTAACATTAAGGAGGTAGACCTAGGGTAAGGGACAAAATTATTGGAACGTTTGTATTCAGCATTTTACATCAATCTCATGTGAGCATTAAAGTAACTTGGACTGATTTCAGTCTGTTTCAAATGAAAGCTTGATAAGCTTTGGTGAAATTGAATATGATACAAACTTATCACTGATTTCAAGAGTTATTTCTTTTACCCTAAGTCTACCTTCTTAAATGAGTGTGCAGAACTTGTTCTGAGCAAAGGCACATTTTTTGGCACATTAGTTATTATCATTTGGTTATTCTTGATAAGCAGTTGATGTATCCAATCCAATTTATATTATAAAAATTCTTAATATATTTGTATTTTATCAATATTTTCAAATAAATTTTTAAAGTTTGTGATCAGAGGATTAATATTCAAAATCATCCATGACATCAAATGAAGTTTCACAAGAGAAAAGTATTGTTTTTGCTGTAGAAATTGCAGCATTTTTTTTCACATGTGAATTATCCAAGTTTTTTTCACACACAGGAAACGTTTGAAAATTCGCTGCTATTTGTATAATGATTGAAAAATATTGAATAGATAAGAAAATATTTTGGGAAGCGCATAAGTATTGTAGATGTAACTTATCTGTTTTAGAAAGCAATATTATTTCAATGTAAATTGAAAAAAATAGATGTGGGAAACTTCATTTTCCATTGCTAAGAATAAATTCATATTAGAACATCTAGTTGTAATGGATTCCAAAAAGCTTTATTAAATACTTGAAAAAAGAACTTTGATTAAAATAACTTATTTACAATGATCTAAAATAACAGTCACATAACTATAATAAAAGTTATTCACTCTGTTACTTTTTCTTAGATATAGGTTGAACTTTATAGATTTCTTTAAGTAAAAAATGAAGTAGGGAATATTTACACTTCAGGAAATCTGCTTTTGAAAATATTTTGAAAAATTGATGTGGCCATAATATTTTATTTTAAAAGATCATGCTTTTTAGCCTGCATGCCTAAATAAGATAATTTTAATATTCTTTCAGGAGCTGGTAACAGTTTTTTAAAATATAAATTGCCAGAAAAAGAAAATATATAGATCATTTTTATTTTTCATATTTTTTTTTTTATTTTTATTAATATTGTTATTTTATTTTTTTGGGGTATTTTTTTCTTCAGTTGTCAAGGCACCAAAGTCCTAATAACACACCATAATTTTAATGTGCCCTTAAATTGTTCTATAATTACATTTTTTGTAAACAAGATAAATTCTTAGGCTTTACATAGTCAAACATATTAGAATATAATCTATCTGGTTCGGAGGAATTATATTTTTCAAATTGTGAGGTAGTAGTTTTAATAGTTGGGTTTTTTTTGTTTTTTTTTAATAAAAGGTGTCAATCTTGTAAAAGTTTTTTTAGTGTACTTTATATATCATTGAAGCTCGGTATGCTGTCATAAAATTAACAAGCTTATTAGTGTTTATGGTAAAACTTTGACTCGTACAATAAAACAAAAAAATCGCCATCAGTATGTGCAGCACTTTGATAGTAGTTAATTATATTCTGCTAGAGTTATGACCCTTTCCTCATTTCCGTGATAAACAATGGATTCTGGTGAATGGAGATAAATTTGTCGGTTTAAAACCATGGAAAATGAAGCGGAGAAGTCAAAAGAGAATTGTAAGGATAGGCTGCAAGCATGTATTTTAATAACAACATCGTTTAAATCGCATGGAATCGAATATATGACAGTGTAATTGGAGAAATGACAAAATCATTTTAGGGTCACAATGACATTCCCAGAATAACGTCTATATGTTGTCCAGTCGGCATGTAGATCTTGTTAATTTATCTGGGTTTTTTTATTCAAATGCGTGATAAACACTTTGAACACACCATTTTCTGATTTAATCACCAATTTGGAGTGACATGTTGATCTACCGCCAGTACCGGAATACAGGAGATTTGAAAATCAATGTCGTTAATTGTCATAATTTGTAACAAATATTCGGACAAAAAAAGAGTTATCCTCTTTTCCATAAGTGCCAACACAAGGGTTTATTTATTATGTAGTGCAGTAGGGCTTGTTAGTCTCCCCATGTGACCATGTGAACTTGTGAGGATTTGTCCTTCACACTCATCTAGAAACATGGGAAGTGGTAAAGACTGCATATACATTCCTCTCATGCTAAATTTGATCATAAAACTATGAACTATTTGTACACTATAATCAGTTTAGTAAAACAAAATTTTTAAAAAGCATGCATCATTATTTTTTTACCCGAAAGCACAGGTACATGTTTGTGAGGTCTGGATCCAATATGGGCCTCTGGACCCGAAAGCACTGGTATGTAAGGCTAGGACTCTATATGGGCTTCTGGACTGGAAAACATTGGTACATTGTTTGTGAGGCCAGTACCCTATATGGGCTTCTGGACCGGAAAGCACTGGTATGTGAGGCCAGGACCCTATAAAGGCCTCGGGGTGCCCCTCCCCTTTTTTCTATCTGACAGAATTTTCACTAATTATTTTTTTCCCTCTTTCTATACAACATTGGTCAACTGTTGAATCATTAACGTCAGTGAAGTTGACACATTTGTACGTGTGTACATACATGTATGTATGTAACATGTTGTCAATATCACATGGGTCTTGATATTCTATTATTTTATACTGAGCGTTAATGAGGTTTAAAATACTGATACAAAGGTCAAATAACATATCACTATTCTAATATGACAAAAAGAAGGCTATTTTTGCATCTTCTCAAAAGTAGATATATTTTTTACATACAAATGTATACATGTATATTGGTATTACATGTACAAAAATGTACATTGTATATCTTATGATATTTAAAGGACTTCATACATGTACCGGTATTAGAATTTTCTTTTAAATACTTTATCATTCATGTACCATTTGTTAAAATTAACTCTGTTTGGGCCCATTGAGAAAAGCCCCATTAAAATTGAATCAAAGAGTCACACAGCTCACATAATTACTTGCAGAAATGACCATTGAATTTGTAGTAGTCCTGTTATGATGGAATAGGAATGCTCCTCCTAATTTAGTCCTTTCAAATGTCTATTCTTCTTGACACATTATTGATTTTAGTGTATGGACATAATCTTTCATTGGGTCATAATTTATGATTGATCCTGTAAACAACTTGATGAACATATGGAAATACATTGTAGTTGGACAGGTACAGTACTTGAACCAATCCATGAAACTAAAAATGTGATTGACGTGGACTGTATTGCTCTACATATTATGATTCAAAACCATTCCTACATGTGCCTTTGTGGAAAGATTTTTACAGTTTCACAGGTTGTGACTCCTTTGAAAGTCTTGTTTCCACATCACATACATGTATCCTGTTTGTTATACTTATCATTCTATTTACTTTTTAATTTTTCTTTATGAATTAATATTTTCCTTTTTTGTAGCACCGATAAGCAATGACCAACCTCACTACAACATAGAGCCTCAGAATGGTAACTATGGGGGAAATCACCCTGCCTATGAACATTTCCTGTTTGCTCAAAAGTCTGGTTACATGTTGCCTAGCAACCAGCAACTTAAAAGTGAGTATACAGTGTACTTGTAAAGTGTGTTCATGGTTGACCTCTATTTAGATTTAAATCTGGCACCATCATCCTCATAAAAAAACGTACACATGTACATATGTACGTTGTTGTACATAAAATGTACAGAATTTTAAAATTTTGATAATATCCTTTTCATTAAAATTAAAAACAATAAAAAACATCCTTGGTAATTGGACCAAGTAGCACATACACTACCCTAAACCAAAATTTGGATTTCTCCATTCTTCACAGTGGAGTCCTTCATGTCTTCCACTGTGATTCCACCAAAGTAGAAACCAGGATAAAATTGCTCCATTTCAATAAAAAAACAAAAACAAAAATTCTGTCTTTACAAAAATGTTATTAAACTGCTAGAACCATTAAATATATCTTGGTATTTAGACAGGAGAAGTTAATTACAAACAATTTTTGAAATGGTGACTCCACTGTGGAGTCTAGATACACTTTGACTCCACTCAAAATATCTCCACTGTGAAGAGTGGAGAAATTAAAATTTGTGTTGACAGAAGTGTAGCTTGTTTACATACGTGTACATGTACATAAATGCTTTGAAACATTATCTACTTTCATCATCAGTATATTCGGTTGATTTTGTTTTTCATGAAATTTTCCCTTTTTAAGTCGCTGATAGTGTTAGCGACTCGTAATTTCTGTATTTAATATTCGCATATGATTTGCATTAATGTGTAGTTATATGCTGCATAATCCAGCAGATCTTCACCGTGTTCACTGCCACAGCATTATAGTTCTAGCTTCATACGAGATAATAATGTACCTCTTAAATATCATACACGCATGTTCTACGCATGTTTCTTGCTTGAATGAGAATGGGAAGTTTACATGAAATGATCAGTTGGCTTAGAACATTACCCAGTTTCCGATTCAGGCACTGAGGCTAGTTACAAGACTATTTAGATCATATGCATTAGCACGCCCCGATATTTATGAATATTCATAGCCAGCTGCTTAATCTGGCACAAAAACTGGTTCCCTGTCGATATCAAAAGCTTTGGGTCGCTACAACGTACCTTTTTCAAAACATATCATACATATGTCTATGCATGGTTTTTGCTTGTATTAGAGCATGAAATTTACAATAAAAGATGAAATGATCGGTTAGCATTGAATTAATGTAATATTATCCAGTTTCCGATTCAAACACAGGTGTTCGTTACAATTGATTATATAAAGGTCACATATATTATCAGTACACTGATATCTATATATAGCCATTCGGGTCATAACAGTTTCGAAAGAGTATGCAATAATATCTAGGGAACCAATTTTTTTGCGGAAGTCCCACAATTTTAGAGCATATCGCATTTGTACCATGTCAGATGTTTAAAGTATGGTAAAATCAGTGACTGAATATTTGACAATTAATGACTTTGAAGACTTCAGTCTTTGATTTTGAAACTAGTGTTTGATAATTGGAAAGTGAGAAGTCAAACTCAACTTCTCAACAGCTTTTATGAGATTTTCTATATTGTACATGTATAGGTAGAGACATGCATGTACATTTTACATGTTCAATATGTACATGTAAACAATATAGTAAGGGGAATCACACACCCGTGTGTGTACTGTTAATATGAAAAAAAAACATACATGTAGCTAATAAATATTGAAGAAACAATCACATACATGTACATCAACAGCTGACAGTATTGAGGTTTTTTATTTAAAACCATACATTTACCTGTACATGCACAATGCAGCTGTAACTTGGAATAACAATCACTTTTAATACATGTACTTTTATGAGGTTTAAATTAAGACATACATGTACACCAATGTGCAAGTACATGCAGATATAAAAGAAATTTAAATAACACACATATACATGTACAGTTAAAAATGTAAGACACAATTACATGTACTTGTAACAAATCAAGAAAAAAATTGAAAAAATTAAGATCACTTGCTGAGGAAAAAATATGTATACTACAAATTTATACTATAATTCTTGATTTATGGTTGTTCATTTTTCCTTGGGGTTGGAAAATTGGAATAATTAGAGTACTAAGGAAGGAAATATGAAACAAAATCATTATTTGTAACACTTGAAGTCAGCTGATTTGATGTAATGTTCAAATTGTGTAAGGTGTATCCCATTAGAATGAATGAAATGTTTAATTGTCAGAAGAACATATACCTTTCTAGCTTTAGGCTTTGTGAACTGTCTCTACGTGTGTCAAAGGATGTGTACTTTTGAAATTATTAGATTAAAAATGAAAGGAATGCACACCATTGCTTTTTGAAACCCTAGTATTATATTATTAATTTTTTTTTAATGGAAATTGCCTCATTAACTAAACATATATATTTTTTTGTTATAGGTTCAATGTATGATACTCAGGGACTTTATGAAATGCAGAGTCCAGCGGCAATGTCTGACCCCAGTATGTCACCATCACCACCTCCACCACCTAGAATCTACAAACCATGTGTAGTGTGCAGCGATAAATCTTCAGGGTATCACTATGGTGTCAGCTCTTGTGAGGGTTGCAAGGTCTGTATTTTACAAGGAAGACCTCAAATATTTTTCCTAGAAACTTTATATGATATACAAAATAGCTAAAATTAAATTTCTGCATAAAAAAAACTGTATATTGAATTAAGTTCATCAATAAATCTGTTGTACAAATGTATCATAGATAATATAAGGGGTTCAAATGTACTTTCAGTAGTGAAAGGCCCTGGAATTCTTGCATCCTAAATGACTGGTCCATCAGAAGTAAATGAAAGGCCCTCAATGAAAGTAAATGTTAACTGTGCCCTGGAATTTTTGCATTCTAAATGTCAGGTCCATCAGAAGAAAGTGGAAGGCCCTCAATGAAAGTAAATGTTAAGTATGGTACATGTAGGTCTAGGATCCAGATAAATGAAATTTCAAAGGTCCTGTATCAGAAGTTAGAGATTCGGACCACATGACCAGCACTAATTTGAACCTGTGATTATAAAGTCTGTCTGGTTTTTACATAGATCTATACTAACAGAGTTGAATGTACAATGAGATATTGACCCTGGTTCAGTAATGGCTACATTGGAGTTGGTTTGAACTCTCTTTAACATCATTGTACATTACCTGATCATGTAAACATGTTGTAAAAGACTTCCAGTCCTTAAAGGTATGGACAGCTTGTTCTTCATGTCTACAGGGGTTTAAAGTAGTGGTTCCAGGTCCTAGAGTTGACCTTTGAAATTTCATTTCCAGGTACCATATCCTGGACCTTCAACCCTTAACATTTACATTATATTGATGACAATTGGTTCCACTGAGTGGTCCATTGATTTAAAACTTCAAAAGTCCAGGACATAAATTGTACACATACTTTCTTGAACAAGTTATATGCAAATGCGAAGTTCAAATTCGAATTTGACTAAAAATTTGACTGATTTTTTTTAAACTTGAGTCTAGACTTGTCATGCCTGTAAGGCAAACATTGTATAAATATTTCTTGTCTGATTATAGCTGGTCATCAGAATGAATGAGTTTCTTAAACTTGTACTGAAATAAACTTTGTAATGTGTATTGGCTAACTTGGACATTGGTAGTGTTTTTGGTTTTATTTGGACTACTGGTTCTTCATGTTTTCTGTTATTTTCAAATTACCTTATAATGGATCTCATTGTCTTTTTGAATGTAGGTTTTACTTTCTTATTATTTATAATTTTTTTATTTTTCAATCATTATAGGATTAAACACTTTTTTTTCCCAAATGTATCAATGTGTTAAATCGGACCATTAACTCACAAACTGTCAAACAAAGTGTCGAAAATAAATGGAATAAGTTACATTTATAGACAATACTGTTTTACGCTTTAATCACTTTTTTTTTTTAAACCATGTTTGTTTACAATGTGTACATGGAATCAAAATGTACACAGTTATAAAAGCTTTCATTGCTAAGGCCATTGAAGGTTAACAACCAATCATAATACACGAAAAAGAAATTTGCTAATTAGATTGGAATAACCATGAAATGACAGATTGAGATGTACGTAAACCTTTGGTATGAATTCATTTTGTAGTACATTTAGAAGGTTTCAATTTCTTGTCTTGGAAACGTTTCCCTTTTAGCTGTGTTATATTGCATGCATACATGAAATTTGCCTCTAGAAACATTTGTGTGTAGTTGTACATGGATTCTGTAGTTTTAAGGGATTTTAAAGTTTATTCCAGTTTATATTATCAAGGCAGTCAGTTTAAGTGTAATGAATATTGTTTTTGTACTTTCAGGGTTTTTTCCGCAGAAGTGTTCAGAAAAATATGCAATATACTTGTCACAAAGATAAAAATTGTGTCATAAATAAAGTCACACGGAATAGATGTCAGTATTGCAGACTCCAAAAATGTTTTGCTGCGGGAATGTCGAAAGAAGGTATGGAAGCAAGAGGTGAATACTTTCATGTAACCATGGTAACTTAGAGCTGTTCTTGAAATTGTTCATCATTATGTCATGAATATTGATAAGAAATGATCTCATTGAGGTTGTACAATTTTGGATAGGATAAATTTGTAATAGCACCTTATTATGTTGAGGTTTTGTGATATGCATAGGAGGGGCCCATGCACAATTTATCTAATTCAATCTGAAAATGTTCTTTGATATCTGAAATTTTAAGAATTGTTTTTCTTATTTTTCATAGACATAAATAAGAAATGTTGCTCTGATCTATAAACTTGATACTTCATGAAATCCTGATGAACACATTTTGGAACAGCTGAGGCCACTCCAATATATGATATTTTTTTTGAAACCTGTTTTGCGTATTTCATTTAATTTTAAAATTAAGGATTAATTTGATGCAAAAGGAAAAAGTCAGGTAAGCTATGAAATTAAATTTGGAGTGACCACATACCACTTTATTTTGCTTTTACTTTTTATAGTCTTTTTTTTTAATTGCACTTTAGTCAGTTTAATGTATGCTTTATTTGTGTTTATTTTTCATAATGTATCATTAATTTAAAGTTTTTCAAAAATGATAAAAATAATTTTCATTCTTTGCTTACATTTATAAAAATTGGCGCAATTTTGAATGCCACATTTTAGCACAGCTTTCCAAATTCAATGACATCATCATAACATGTGCACAATCATAAGTCAGCTGAGTCTGACATAAGAATTCATATACAATGGAACCATGTTCTTCAACAAAAAGGTCCTATAGTGATTATTGGAGTTCAGATAGTTCAAATGAATGTAAGTTCCTTCAAGTAGACATTTAAAAAAAAAATATTTTACTTGCAATTCCTGCCAAGTTCAGTAACCAATTGTGATATCAACTGTAACTGAATTGGAAGTACTACAAAATTCTCAATTTTTTTGTCTCATATATTTTGTTGAATATCAATTGATTAATATACAAAAGTGGGAATGCAATAATACACCATTTCATCTCCTGTGACATTAAGCCTTTGGCCATGAATGTAACATCCTACAAGGCATTTAATTGATAGTGTAAAAAAAGAAACTTGAAAACATTGTAAACACATCTTGCATTGCTATGTGATTGTTTACATTTGGGAAAAACAATGTTGAAACAATTTGGACTTTCTCAGTATTTATTTTCATAAGGAAAAAAAACATTTACATTAAAATTGGTATAATTCTGGACTTACGTGTCCTTCCCACAGCCAGCACCAATGGACACATTCATGTAAGTCCTACCAGCATTTAAAGGGTCAAAGTTGTCACACAATCTCAATGATATTTATACTGTGATTCGTCATATTAGTAATTTAGAATTTTACTGCTCGTTAGACAATGTTAATTGAGGTTCTCCATTTATAATATATGGAAAATCACAAAGTTCAAGATTACAGGCCCCTGTGCCACAAAACTTTAAAGATTACTTAAGTCTGAAAAATTCCTTTACTATTTGTGATGTCGTCTTGTTGGAATACTTTGATTGGAAGTTCAAGAATATTCTCTGACTTAAGAACTTTTTAACCTTTGTGGCACCAGGTTATAAAGTATTGTTTTTGGGTTTGTTTTTTTTTTTCACAATTTGCAATTTTTCACCTTGCACTCTTGTACATGTATGTTTTTTTTTCTTATTTTTTGCTTAATGTTGTAACATAGTTTCTAGTTACTCATGTTAGGCCAAAGAAAATAATATCTCTGTTCCTGCTATCCTAGTTATTTGTGTCTACCCTAAACCTTTTATGACCATTTGGCTCAAGCACTTTTAAAGTGTATACTAGATTGTTTCCCCATTAAATCAATATTAATTGTTTTTGAAAAATAAAATAATTTCCCTACCTACATGTATCTACCCTATTTTCTTCTTGCTGGTAGCAGGATACAAGGATACTAATTCTTTTGCCTAATTTGAATTGATAGAATTAGCGAAAAGGGTAATACCATTATGGTATGTTTTATGGGATTTTATCATAATATTACCGATGCTTAAGAAGGTAGACCTAGGGTAAGGAACATTACTCTTGAAATCAGTGATATGTTTGTATCATATTCAATTTCAATAAAGCCTTTCAAGCTTTCCTTTGGATCAGCATGAAATCAGTCCAGGTTACTATTGATGCTTACATGAGATTGATGTAAAAAGGTGAATTCAAACATTCCAATGATTTGTAAAAGTTGTGTCCCTTACCCTAGGTCTACCTTCTTAAGTGTCAGTCTCTTTTAGAGAGTGGGTAGGGGTTTAAACATGGTATGAAAAAAAAACCAACTATTTTGAAAGAGTGTTACTTTGGTTATTTGCACTGTTAGAACCAAAGAAAAAAGACAAGAATTTCTGTAACATTTCAGTTGATTGAGATAATTTCATTTAAATGCACTGAAAATTAACATTTCAAGGGCAGATAACTATCAAAACTTCATATTTCTTGCATTCTATTCATTAATTTGTGAACAAATCCAGTGATCAGAGATCCAATAGTGATCTTCTCAAATAGAGAAATCGTCATTGATTGAACTTACAGTATCAGATAGGTGGGTTTTTGAAATGTCTTATTTTTCCCATTTTGCCTGATTCTTACAAAGGCTCACACTTAATAAATAAATGTGCCTCACAACTGATCAATATCAACTCCTTGAATTGATCGTAGAATAAGATGTTATTGGCAGATCTAGGAGGTGTTTAAGCAGTTAGGACCACCATCCTCTTTTATGGTTAAATTCATGCATTGGGCAAAAATATTTTCATCAATCAGTAGCAGATCAAGATTACCTAAAGGAGAGCCCACTAGTTGCCCCTACCCCCTCCCCCCCCCCAAAAAAAAAAAAAAAAAAAGAAAACAATCATTGATAAACACTTTTTAATGCACACATAAACACACACAAATGTGCTAGTTTCATTTTCGCGACTGATGAAGGGGAGGGGCCAGGGTCTCCTTACTTAGATGTGACTATGTTTTTAGTCTGTATCCTCCCCTCCTTTTTTTCTTCCAATACCCACTTTTCACAGTTTCTGGATCTATGCTTATGCAAATACACATATATAAAGGGATATGCAACAGTATCTAAAATAAAAATGAGAAAGTTGATGATAGATGTAAAATAACAACAATTCTGAAGACCAAGGCAGAAATTGTCTCCAGTTGAGTGCCCCATGTGGTAGGATGTGATTCTAGTGGAAGTCTCTTTCCAGAACAGGGTCTCGTTTCTAATACAATGTATTTTTTGAGTTTTTCCCAAATCTTCAATTTTAAGCAATTTGATTGGGAAGGATTTGAGGAAAGTCTCAATTTGGTGTTTTATGAAACCAGGGTCCAGACTTGTAGTTCTTGTTTTTTACATATAGTTAAACCACAGTTTGTTAAAAGAATTCCTGACAGTATTTAGAAAAAAAATAATAATAATCAAGTAAAAACAGTTAGTACAATAAAAATTTAAATTTATACCTATAATCTAAATGAACTCTTAACCTTGGAATTGACCGAATTGCCTCCCCTGTGCCAGGTTTCATAAAAAATTAAAATTTGAGATTTACCTCAAATTGTTTGAAATTGGATATTTTGAGGAAAACTCAAGGATTTGAGGACATTTTCAACTTAAGATTTTTTATGAAGCTATGAAATGTAATCATTCCTGTTTAAGTAGTAATTAAACCCAATAATATATTTTCCTATTTTGATTTTTTTCTTTAAAAACACTTTGTATATACTTGTACGTTGTATTATTGTTTCAGCGGTAAGAAATGATCGGAACAAGAAGAAAGTGAAGCGACCTGAGGACACGGTTCAGTCAGAAGAACTAACTGAGGAAGAACAACAGATGTTAGACGAGTTACTTGAAGCACACAATGACACATTCCGTAAGGACGAGGTTATACCCGAAGCAAGAGTTCCAGAGATCAAACCTAATGGGACAGACTCAGAGAAGGACGACAAAGCAGCTAACTCTGAAGTATATATTTAAGGCTTAAAAACATTTTTAAGAATCAATTTTTCTAAGATTTGTTTTTGTTTTGAATAACAACAGTTGTATTTTGTTTCCCTCTACCTTCATCATAATATATATTCTCTTTCATTATACAGGACGTTGAAAAGGCCAAGGTGGAGAAGATAATGTTATGGGAAAAAGTGACAGAACTTTCTTCAAAAGGAATAATAAAAATTGTTGAGTTTGCCAAAAAAGTACCGGGCTTCACAACACTATCTACCTCTGATCAAATTACCCTGTTAAAGGCAGCTTGTTTAGAAATAATGGTATGTATGATCATTATTGCAATAATGATTGTTTGATGAAGTGCACTAGAAACAGTATTGCAGTAATATAGTGTTATTTATTGTATAAATTCTGGGGAGTGTTAACTGGAGTAGAATTTTATATTGCACAAGTTTACGAATGCAATGTACATTCTACGACAGGTATTGTTCCCCACTATTCATGCAATAATTCTTTGATTGTATAGCAATATAATTTAGTCCTAATTAAAATGAACATTTTTTATCACAGATAACATCACAGATTTTAGTTATATATTTGCATTAGTGCTATATGGAAATTTATTGCACACTGACATTGCATTGCTTTTTTTTAGGAAATTATATTGCTATACAACAATCAGTATTACTCTGTGAAGGGGATACAAACTTAGCAATTAGTCTGATCATTATTGCAATGATTACTGCCTGATGAAGAGCATTAGGGATAGCATTGCAGCTTTGGAAAATTCAGGACTTGTTTTGTGAAAGGGCATAAAACGTGGATATTCAAATATTACCTTATTGATTGTTCTTGATAAAATTGCTGTAGGGAAAGTTTTGCAATATTATGAATGCTGCAACTGTTGCATTCATCTGTATTATTGCAAATTTGCGATAATGAATATTAAAAAATTAAGTACTTTTAGAAGATGGAGTGGAATAGGGATAATACTTCAATTATGAAATTTATGTCGAATATCAAATATTCAACAAAAATTATTGCACTGAAATTTTCAACACAATATGAATTAATTGTGATTGAAATTCTCAGCTTCAATCAAAAAAGCATTCATGGACCCTTTCTATACCATAGTTACAACCTAGAGTTGAGTTCCATACCATTCATTTCACAAGTGGTTGATTTCACAATAAGCTGTAAATGTAAATTGATCATATTATGACAACACATAAAACATCATTGTGGCACCATTACTTATTATCTAATTTACACTAACTTCACTGCCATTAGTTTTTAAATTTCTCGAGTTTTTTTTTTCAGATATTGAGGCTAAGTTCTAGATACAATGTGGAAAAAGACGTTATGTGTTTTGCCGGTGGTCTTACATTGAATCGCCAACAATTACAAAATGGTGGATTTGGCTCACTAACGGATACTATATTTTCATTTGCATCCTCATTAAAATCTATGGAAGTAGATGATTTAGAATATGCAGCTCTATCAGCGGTCTGTTTAGTTAGCAATGGTAAGTAATTTGTCCATGTACTAGCAGTAGTTTGTCTTGGAACAAGCTGTAATTTGTCCATGTACTAGCAGTAATTTGTCCATGTACTAGCAGTAGTTTGTCTTGGAACAAGCTGTAGTTTGTCCATGTACTGGCAGTAGTTTGTCCATGTACTAGCAGTAGTTTGTCCATGTACTAGCAGTAATTTGTCCATGTACTAGCAGTAGTTTGTCTTGGAACAAGCTGTAATTTGTCCATGTACTAGCAGTAGTTTGTCTTGGAACAAGCTGTAATTTGTCCATGTACTAGCAGTAGTTTGTCTTGGAACAAGCTGTAGTTTGTCTATGAATAAGCAGTAGTTTGTCTTGCAACAAGCTGTAGTTTGTCTATGAATAAGCAGTAGTTTGTCTATGAATGAGCAGTAGTTTGTCTTGGAACAAGCTGTAATTTGTCTATGAATAAGCAGTAGTTTGTCTTGGAACAAGCTGTAGTTTGTCTATGAATAAGCAGTAGTTTGTCTTGGAACAAGCTGTAGTTTGTCTATGAATAAGCAGTAGTTTGTCTGGATGAGTAGTAAATTTTCTGTGAAAGAGCAGGAATATGTCTGTCATTCAAAATACTTGAAATGTTGACATATTAAATTGGACTTCTCTTGCATATTATCTTCAGGTGGGATCTTCTGGTCTGCCCAGAGATCTGTGAAGATACCTTCATTCCAAAATTATATATATAATTAATCATCTAAATAAAAGTTACAACAATCACTCTTACGGGGTGATGGATCGTTAAAAATGATGCGAAACATAACAATAAATTAAATAAACATCTTAATATGTTTAACATCACCAGAAGATGGTAAAATTCATGAGCATAAAACTCACCTAGTTCAAGATCAATACAGATTCAGAAGCTGAATCGTGTATGCTGTGAGTGATATTACCTTTATCAAAGGTACACATAAGCAAATGATAAGAAGCCTGAATGAAAATAACAAAGGGGGTCTCTACAGCTTCTGAATCTGCTTTGATCTTGAACATTGTAAGTTTTATGCTCATAAAGTTTTATGAGTTTTATGCTGAAGAAGGATATCAGTTATCCAAAATATTCAATTCAAATTTTACCATCTTCTGGTGATCTTAAACATATTTAGAAGTTTATTTATTATACATATATATATATATATTTCAGACCCTTCTACAAGTTAATGTTATCTTCCCTGTATCAATTTGATCCAATGGAGCATTGTAGCGAATAGAGTCATCACATTCTGAGACGTTATATAATATTGATTTGTTGTGACATGCATCATTTATTTAATCCTCTATCCTACATAATAACACCTAGATGAACTGTCCTGTACTATCATACATCGTGTACTAAGTTACAGCCCAAGATTAATCCTACGAGGAGGAATGACCCGGCCAGCGAAAGCTATATTTTTATATAGCCTAGCTGACCCATTGGTCTAGGGCGCTGGACTTAGTGCAGGCGGTTTTGCCATAGATGTCACAGCGGTACGAGTTCGAGTCACGCGGATGGAACAACCAAAAATTTGCTTCACATATATCTAATTCTTATAATGTCAGTAACATTGTCCCTACAAAGTATTTAACCATTAATGTTTATCTTTATTGTATTTGTTACAGATCGCTCAGGTTTAGAAGATCCATCAAAAATTGAACGCTTACAGGAACCTTTATTGGAAGCATTGAAACATTATATCCGGACGAGACGGAAAGAAGCACCGTTTACATTTGCTAAAATCATAATGAAACTCACTGATCTCAGGTCTATAAGTGTGAAAGGTAAGGCTAAATTAATGATACTCTCTGGACCCGGTTTCATAAACAATCTATTTACCTTAACTTAAATTTTGACCACTCAAATTACTTGAATTGGAAGATATGAGAATTTTTATGAAACCCAAGCCTTATATTGAAAGGTTGTGCTAAAGAAGTGATTTTTTTTTTTGTCATTATTTATAATGATATTCACAAGATGGATTTTTTGGCTTGAGTTTGTTTGAATAGTGATAAATGTGATGCTGATTCTGGCTCCTTTTAGAACAGCTAGAATTAAGATGTGAATGATTAACAAGTGAAAAATGAGCTTAATTCAAAAGATAAAAAGGGAACCATATATAAATGAAAAAGCAAATAAAATGATAAAAAGAAGAAAGGGAGAAAACTTAAATAGAAGTAGAAAAGTGTTTGAACAATTTGGACAAGAAATATTTTTAAAGAGGACATGGGTACAGTGGTATGAGGTACAAATAAAAATGATTTTAGAAGTTGTGACATAGCGTAGCCAACTATATGAATAATAAAGAAATAACCACAAAAAAGCAACCCCATTTTAAATGTGACAGTTCTCTTGCCCTGCCATGAACAGAAAAAAAATGGAATGGTTTTCACAAGATTTATTTTGTGGCTTGAGCTAAAACAGTGAAACACTTGATGATTTTTAATATTTTTTTTCTTTACAGGTGCTGAAAGAGTGCTACATTTAAGACTTGAAATGCCTGATGAACTACCTCCACTAATTATAGAAATGTTAGACAGGACTGAAAATGTGTGTATTCCATGAAAAATCAAAACATTCTGCTTATCTGTTAGTCATCTTCCAGTTCATGCATCACCTTTTGAAACTGGTGAGGAATATTTATAGAAATGAGAGTGCAGTTATTTAGCTGGTGGAGTAATCTCCCTTTGATATTGGAGTTATTTCCCTGAGGTGGATGGGAGAATGGATGCTGTGTAATATTAAGTATGACCTGTGCAAGTTGGTAGAATGAAAGTGCAAAAGAGTACTCACATAGACATTTTGAAGCTGAAAAAAGTACTTACTTTTCTGAGGAAATTACTGTAATTCTTCATAATATAAACAGTACAAATATTTCAGTTCACTTTCCTTTCCATAAATCATGGCAGATCTGATACACAGTGTAGAGGGTATGGTCTACTTTTAGGCAACATTTTGTTCTTCTAAAGTGTAATTCCCTGGTACATATTATGCAAGTGTACAAGCTGAATTAGTAATTTCATTTAGCTTGGTTTTGGACTATCAACCATTTCAGTTGACACTTCAAAAGGACTTCTTATTTTCATCAAGTGGACTATTGATTAAAATTTGGGGGAAAGTCCTGGACATTCCACTCTGAAAAGTAAGAGTGAATTCTGAGTGCCTAGTGTATTTTTTTTTAAATTAAGTTAAGATACCTGTGGTCTTTTGATCAGTTCATTGTCTAGAGAATTAATTTAAAGACAGGAGTTCAAATTTGCAGAAGTCCAAGGTCTGGGAATCTTAATTTCTAATACTGATGCTTAAGACCTTTAAAATGTCTTTACACAGGGCTGGCAACTTCCAACTCGATTTATTTACACTTTATGAAAGATTTTTTAGTTTATTCAGGTGGACCGTTGATTTTAAACTTGAAAATTCCAGCAGTCATTTTCACAAAAAATCTTAGCAGTAAAATTTGTTGTAAGTTATGACATCATAATAGATCATAATATTATGACATCATTACTAATTGTACTCATAAGATTATTTGTGAAATTGCCCGCAGGAAAGTAAATTTGGACTCGTGCAAAGTTGCGGAATTTATCACCATGATCCATATCTTTTATCAGGAAAAAATGTTTTCAAACATTTAGATTTTAATTTTTTATTCCTGTCTTCTTTATTCATTGTATTAGTGGTTATTACTTCATTTTTTGTTCTAAATTCTACCTCATTTTTAAATTGCTCAGAGACTTTTTATGTTTTATTCAGAAATATCAATTAAATTCCTAATCAGATTATCCATAAACTAATTTAAACAGGAAGTTAAGTCCGACAGTCAAATGGTGGCAACTGTGTGGTACTAAAGACTTTCATTTTTTTAAATTATTTTTAGGTTCTCAGACCGTTTTTCATTAAAATCAGTGAGGGAGGGAGACATTTTTTAAACTTTTTAATTCCCCTGAAAATGGATGAGAATGCTTTTGATATACATATAGTTTATAGCTTAACAGTTTTTATGAAGGAAGTGAATTTATTTAATTGGCATGACAGTAAAAATGGCAAATGATGCATTTCTTTAAAAAGATGAAACTGAGAGATGGGCTGAGAACCAACAAAAAATCCTTGGCCTTATACTATGTTATACAACAGTATTTTATATGTTACATTTGTTAGTGTCTTAGTCATCAATGATTTTTAAATACTCTCTCTTATATTGGAGATTTTCTCCTAAATGGTTTAAATATTTTTCATGGTAGTGGCTATTGTTACAGTTTAAGATATTGGTAACATTGCATTTCTTAGATCAGTTTTAAAAAGAATAATCAAGGGAACCAAGGTTTTAGCGGTAATCAAAAGAATGTAATCCAGGCACACAGACCAGACTTGGAAAACAGACATACACAACAAAGAACATAAATTAACTAAAATCATACATACAAAGTAATAAAAGCAAATGAGCAACTCGGACTCCACTAAAAACTGGGAGCATGGACCAGGTGCACTGATAGGGTAGAAAACATTCATTTCTTAGATAATCTGAAATGTTACCTTTACACATGTGATTACATGTACTCTGGTTGTGAAATGTTATCACCATCAGTGAAAAGAGCTCACAGTAATATGTATATATGTTGGTATTCCAGGGCTTTTTTGCTCATTTTTTGCCCAAATTTTGAATGAAACAATTAAACTTCTTATAAAAGGGGGGGGTCCAAGCCCTGGATTAGTCATTGTACTCAAATTCATTTGAGTATATTGTGAACACTTAAAATTATGCTTAATTCTAATTTCAAAACCATTGAATAAACCTATGAATAAAATGTTAAATTTACATTTCAATTGACAACCCTATATTTTCTTGGTTGTGGCGGGAAACAAGACTTTTATTTCTTTTGGCCTTAGTAGTTTGCTTACATTATAAAACTTGCCTCAGTGGTAGATACATGGAATGGGCATACTGGGGTTTGTGAGAAACATTTTTAAGTTTTATTCAAAATTTTGTCGGAAATGAGCAAATAACAGCCTGGAATCCCCTTTTTCAAAAACGTTTTCATTTCTGCTTTCAGGTTTCTAAGTAAGACACTATCATTAGAACAGTGTGTGTAACTTAATTTCAATGTGTACCTGAAGCCACTTATTCATTGTGTACCAGTAGCCACTACCAATTATTTATGTCTTAGGGTTGTGTATATATCTTTATTATGTCTTTACAGCTACCTCAAGGACAAATAAATATATAATCCTGTAAAATGATGTACCTTATTATAACTTATTTATCACCCTATGCCTCATTTTGGGCAGCATTTTCTCCTGGAGTGTGGGTGAACCAATGACTTAAAGTTGGTAGTCCCTGATTCTCTGTTATGCAAGCAGCATATGGGAGATAGTCTGTTTGCTGGTTGGCTCATAAAAAAATCCTGATCAGTGTGTTGGACCGTCTATCATCTATGCTATCAATTGACATTGAGGTCAATTTCAGTTCCTTGTTTTACACATGGTAGAACTTAACAGTCCTTGATTACTCAAAAACCATGAATTTAAGGATCCACCAACTTGTTTTTCTTCCCTAATCCACAAAAATTTGTATCCACGAATTAAAGTACTTTAACAGTAGGCTTCCTATTTTTATTTGTGAAACTATAGGTACTTTTTGTGGACTAATTTTAGATCTGGAATTTATATGGATGAATTATTCATATTAGATTGGTATTTTCATACTGTGGTACACCAGTGTCTCTGTCTATCCTCACCCTGTAGGATAATTCAGAACTGTCTGGATTGTTTTGGTACAGGTTGGTTTACTTTGTACCATGTGGGAAGGAATTTACCTTTTTTGTGTGTCTGCCTTATGGGATTTTATTCCTTTACAACCGTTATTTCTGTCCGAGTAATTAATCTGATTTTATATAATAATTGTATTTTTTGTCAGTTTCTGAGCTCATTTATTAAAAATATCAGAAATGAAATACAAGAGTGTTGCTGGACCCATCCACACCCCAAGTGCCTGTGGCATAGGACATGTCTATCATACATATATAACATATGATCTAAAACAGTTGTATATTCTATTTTTTTAGAGGTTGAAATCTTGAAAAGAAATGGATGCCGTAAATTCAGAAATTATTGAACTTATTTTATTATTCTGAAAAAAAAAATGTTTCGAAGTTAAATTAAGTTTCAGAAAATTTTGTCCCATTTTGTACCTTTTGTTGGGAAATGATAACAGTTCTCAATTGATATCCTTCATTAACTTATAGATCGGAGCCGCCCCTTTTTATACCACCCGCACTCCATCCCCCCAAATGGTATTGCACGGTCATCGTCCTCTGTAGACCCTTGACTTTCTTGTAGTAACTTGATCTTTATAGCATTTCACACCAATGTTCCAAACCATACAAGGAATGTTGGAATTGATCTTGGGGGTGGTTATGGTCACTAGAGGCCGAAACAAGCAAAACAAGGATTTCTTTGAAAGAGTAATCAAGGGGATCAAGATTTATGCGAAATTTAAAAGAATCACTGGAGTAAAGCTGATGACCGTAATTGCCGTTACGGTCATCCCAGGATGGAGGATAAAAATTCGGGGAAGAATATTTTTCTTCGATAAAGTTGTCGAAACAAGTTACTCAACAAAATAAATATGACAAATAATGAGTCACTCATATATATGTGCTTGATATTTGAAACGGGAAGCATGTGGCTAAAATGTATGAATAATGAGAAAATTCAAGGTAAAAATATCGACGAGATGACCGTAACAGAACAAGAGACTGAAGTTCGGGATGACCGTAACGGGTTTATTTGATACGAAATACCAGAAATACGAGATGTTGGCAAACAATGTACCGAAACATCAACATAGAAAGACAATTGAAAGATATAAAAACTAAATACGTGGCTATAACGTAAAACAGGGGCGTATCCAGACAGTTTGAAAAGAAGGGGTGCCAGATGAGGTTCCTCAGAAAAAGGGGACGTTATTTGCCATTTTTTATCGATTTTACACATGAAAATGACAAATTTTCCAATATAAAGGAGGGGTTCTTACCCCCTGCACCCCCTGGATCAGCCACTGTAAAAGTAGGAAACACAGACGATATATACATACACACTGTAGCTAATAAAATAAAATACAGTGAGTGTAGACAATAGGTCTATACAAAATAAAACTGAAGATATTAATGCGTATTATAATTTTGTTATGATTTATGTCATGTAATGGAGAAGGTGTATATACAATATAGGTACATAGTCGAAAATTATTGAAGATATGTGATGAGGCGACGGAACGGGTAGGAAGTGCGAGGCTCCGCTACCTTTATTCGTTTAACAAATAACCTCATTGCTGGATAAATAACAATTATATATGTTTTAACTGAATTAAACAGTTAACTGAAGCAAATATATCTAAGGTATTTGGGGGTTTAGTCACGTGAATGGTTCACGATTTAGAGATTGTCATAGGTATCAGGGGCGTAGCTAGGCCTGTTTTAGTTGTACGCAAAATTACGGCGAGGGGTCTTGGGGTGGTGGGGGGGGGGTTGCTCAAGGCCCCCAGTGAGTCCGGCAAGGCAAGGCCCTGAGGGAAACTCCTGAATTTTAACAATTTTGGAGCCAGTTTTTCAGAGCCTATACCACGTTCATGGTATGCATATGTGATAAATAACCTTTATTTCATCTTTAAAATGTTTGTTTTTATTTTTATTACTTTTTCCGAAAGTACGCAACTGCGTATTTGCGTGTAGGCAGCTACGCCCCTTCGGTAATATTCTGTTTTAAGGCGAAGGGAAAAACACGTCTGTTTAAGGTATTTATAGCACGAAAAAAATGATAGATAGGTAAAATCATTTTATTTTTTAAAATTATTTTATTTTGAAACTTATGGGAGGGCTTTTATTTACTTTAATAGCGCTCAACTAAGAAAATATTAAAAAAAAATATAAAAATACCATATTAAATATGCTAGCTAATGCAAAAAGAAAAAAATAAAAATATGCTCGGTAATGTAACCTTCAACAGACATATATTTTTTTCTTGGAAAAATTTGGTAAAAAGTCAGCAATTTCAATGTTTTAGTATATTTTGTAACATGCCTTCTGACACTGTTACATACGACTACACAAGCTTGAAGCAGTAGATGTTTAGCTAGTATATTTACCTCATAAATCTGATGAATAACCAAAAACTCTACCACTTACTAATCTCATATTATTTTATATAAACAAATGATTACCTCTTGTGTCTGTTTTCTTATCATAGCTGTTTCTCATTTCTATTACATACATTTTTGTTTCTCATGTTACGGACATCCTTGAAAAAAGAAGAATCTTCGTTACGGTCATCTCGCCGATATGTTTACCTTGTAATTTCTCATTAATCATACATTTTACCCATATGCTCCCCGTTTCAAATATAAAGCATTGATGAATGACTGACTATGTGTCATATTTATTTCGTTGAATAACTTGAACAGACGATTAACTTTATTAAAGAAAATAATTCTTACCCGAATTTCCATCCTCCATTTTGTGAGAATGTAATCCAAGGAGAATGTAATCCAAGGACAAAAAAACAGACATGGAAAACAGACAAACACAACAAAGAACATAAAATAAAAGTATACTAAGTAACAAATTAAAGTAAATTAGGAACCGAACTCCACTAAAAACTGGGAGCATGAACCAGGTGCACCGGTGGGGTAAGCGTCTTCTATAGCAATTTTCAAAAAAAAATCGTAAGAGTACACAATACTTAATTCTATTATGACATCATAACTTAAGACTAATGTTACACTTACGATTTTTTTTTTGTGAAAAGGACTGTTGCTTTTCTAGAAACACCCGCCGTGCTCAACTGTATTCTTCACATTCTCGAAAATAACTAGGCCATACATGAACGGATTTCTTTGAAATTATATCAAAAGGTGTCAAACTACAGATGGAAGGCTTGGATTGATTCTTCACGGTACTATTTATGTATTAAGGGCAAAACTCCAGCATTTTACAGATGTCTGAATGGCTACTTAAATAAAAGGAATAGATTTCTGAAATCTGACCCAAATGGAAAATTGGGATCGATTTTGTAGGTTGTATACTTTAGGAATTATGGGACAAGAAGGGGCCGTACGATATGATTCTGGCCAAAGTTGTGTAATCGTTATCAACTCAAAACTATATTTCTGAATCACCTGTCACAAAACGTTTTGTCCACCATGTGTTATACCAAGTAGATTTAATTACGTATAACACACAAAAATTCCGTGTTGGAAAACTGTTTCAGTTGGTTTTTGGAAACCCTGGCACTTAGTGAGATCGTTTGGTTTAAAGTCATGTGCTCTTACCGCTAGCCTAGTCACGCCCCATCAATTTTTAGATATTTTACCCACATTAAGCAAGTCTGTGCAATGTGCAGATATCACCCGGTCGGTCTGTTCGCACATCTTGTAAGCACAATTCCTCCTTAACAGCGTGACAGATTTTAATGAAACTTTATAGTAATGTTGGGTATGTGTAGAGGCTAAAAACCACTAATTCCACTTCCCATAGGCTTCTATGCTAATTTCACAGTATTCAATGGCTTCTCTGGACTTTACCTTAACTTTAACCTGCAGATGTCTATATATCAGCATGATTCTACATATGTCAGCTCACAATCCTCAGAATGGCATGTGGGGTTAGCAGACTTGCAGTGCAGTACTGGTCACCGGAAGTGAAGGGTCTATAAATAGCATGGGAAATCCCAGTGTTTTCACAAGATAGGGGTATATTTAAAAATCATTATGGAGATTAGGCTTCACATCACAAGAAGCAAAATGCACCTATAAAATGTACAGAAATGTTTTTCCTTTCAGAAACTGTTTAAATTTTTTAAATAAGATGAGAACTTTTTTCACAGCACTATGAGGAACAGGGGTAATTTCTGCGTAGGACTATTTTTGCGTACGTTCCAAATGCTCATTGGTTGAATTGGTGGTCTGTAACCTAGATATACATGTACATATATATACTAGAATAATTATAGTCAGATTAATTTTTGAGGAAATTTTACGAAATGGTTATGAAGTAGGTGTATATTTGAACACAGAAATATAACCAATGTGAGATATGCATAAAGGGGTATCAGTTTAAGGATATACGATATTTTATGTCTTTTTGTGAGCCTGCTCATGATATTGCCAGTTCTATCATGTTTTTATTGTCGCATGTAAATATGCATGATGACGAAAATAGCAGAAAGCAAGAAACATCGTTGTGGCTTGACGTTTAAAATGTTTAAATATTTATTCTTAGATTGCATTCAAGTAAAAAATGTACATAAACACGTCGGATGAAGATGTAATAAATTTATCAAGGAACCGAACACTATAAAAAGATATGTGGACTGAGGTAAGATTTTTTTTAAGTATCAGATCAGAATCAGTAATACATATTGTATATTTATGTCTCTGATCAGATATAGAAAATAGTAAAATCGTGTTTTATGGCATGTAGTTAAAATGTGAAAAATAAAAGTTTCCATGAACGAAAAAAAATAATGTTGATTTCTTTCCTCAATTCATTTTATTTTTTTTAAATTGTGTGTATACACCCTGCATTCACAGAAAGATTTTCCTGACTAATGTCAAATTAATAGTTTACTGTTTTGTGGTCACTTAGAATAGTCTAACTAAAGATGAGTTATGCTGAATGTTTTGTCTGAATGCAGCTTAGTAAGTATACATATATCATCAGTACAAGTACATTTTTTACGACGCCCAAGTAATTGACCGCGTAAGAATTAGGCAAAGTTTGACGGAAACCCTATATGTTAAAAGGCTGTCACCGTTACGCACAATTATACTGACCATTTGTCTGCGTACTAATCAATTTAGGATAAACTTATTAAGCTTACGAAATATTTAGAAGTGGATTCAGAGTGTCTGGATGTTGGAATCTACCTCTTTCGGAGTAAAGTTTTTATCAATTTTGTGCATAATATGGGCAAAAATGAGGAAAGGTTTTCTGGAATTTCTCCTTTCTTAAATTTCTGAATCGAAAACGTCCTTTAACGAGTACCTGGATCGCCCTTGTTTTTGCTTTTTAATTGGGTTACATTTCACGATACACCACGAGTTCTTTATTTGAAGCTTATTTCAATGAACTTATTCATTTTTACAAGAAGAAAGATTTGTCTTTTGCCTTTTATCAGTTTCACGAAACTTGTGGCACAAATAGCGATACTGCAACTATAAGATATTTACCCCACCCTGCTTCATCCCGCACTGCCCGATTATTTCAGAGACAGTTACTGAAGTCACTTGTATAGAGAAATCATGACCAGGAAGCGGATATAGTTCGGGGCGGAGATTGAATAATGATTTATGTGACCTTGTACGAATTTGCCAATAAATGAACATTGTCTCGTAACAACCCACCACCCCTGATTATAAGAATACTGTTACTAATATACCCTTTTTGATGTAATGAAGTTTAGCAGAAAATGTTTATTTATGTCTTATGAATTCGACTAAATATCAATGTACATGTATTATACTCTGTCTTTGTCATACAATTTTATTTTTTCCGTCGCAAGTGAAGAAATAATTTGAACCACTCGCTACTGACTGTTATAGAATGTAAATTTTCAGAAGCGGATCCAGGGGTTTGAAGGTTGGAACCTGTCCCTTTTGTTGGAAAATTTGGGCAAAATTGTGTTAAATCTTTAGAAAATGAGCAAGGAATAGCCTAGAATATCCCCTTTTGAGCATCGTCCTTGTGTGCCAATTGGATAAAAAATCGTAGTTAAATTGCACCAAAAAAAAAAACATTTTCCGTGTAGTCCTTTTCCGCCAGAAAAAGACTAACGTTTGCGCTTTGTACAAATAAGGAAATTAACTATAAAAAAGTATGAAATTCTAAAGTAAAATTCATAAAATAAAGAAAATGAGTAAGAAATAAATCAATTAAAGATAAGAAATATTAATATATATATATAGCTGGCCGACTGGTCTAGGTCCCTGGACTTTGTGCAGGCAGTGTTGCCATATATGTCACAGCGGTACGAGTTCGAGTCCCGCGGAGGGAACGACAAAAATTTGCTTCGCAAATTTGACAGTTCTAACACCGTTGGGAATTTTTCAGACCTTTCTATACGTTTATATATCTTCCCTGTATCAATTTGATCCGATGGAGCAGTGTAGCGAATATAGTCGTCACATTCTGATACGTTTGTATACACACACACACACACACACACACATATATATATATATGGATCCGGAATAAAAACCAAATATAAAATATTTATTATGACTAATATATTTCCGCCTATAACATGGATATGGGTTCCATCAAACAACGGTCCTGGAGCGTTTCATGCCCATTACAAGAAACAATTCACATCCATCAATATTTGTATTCATAGACTCTCTTCGCAAATTACTAATCTGGTTCCCTGTTCAATATCATAAGCGACTCTATATTTGAAAGAAACTCGTGGAACGAAAATATTATCCCGGCTTCCAGGTTACGCAAAAAAACAAGCAACAACATACTGTGCGTGAAGCTGAGAAGTACTATTGCACCAGCCGTTCGTACGAGTAAATATGCTGAGAAGGAAGCTTTCCTCATTGAGAATGTCCGGAGAAATCAGTAGGCAACAATCTGTGCTTACTCTTCAGGTGCGTAGCTGAGACCAAATTGAAGTGTAGGCAAAATTACGGCAGGGGGTCCGCTTAAGGCCCCCAGCAGGTCCAGGGGGCGAACAACTCCCCAAAGCTCCGCGGATATAGCGTTTTAGAGCATCATTTATGCCTCTCCTGGATGTATTTTATCTTAAAAAAAAATTGGCAAAATTAAGTGCAGTCAAAAGCTTTTTTGCCTAACGGCAGCTACGCGCCTACTCTTAGTTGCAAATTTCAGCCGTTGATGCAATGAAAATTGATATTTTATTTGATAGTGATATTATCAGAACGATTAGTGATTAAGGAACAGTGTATATATAGTTTTACCTTTTATCTGCATGCTTTATTAAAATAACTTTTTTTTAAATGAACATTAACCCCGTCAGGGAAACCTGCCGGTCCCTAGCCCGGAAAAAGGAGGATGGTCTAAATTTACATTATTTAAATAAAATAATAAACTTCCCCTTGTTTTGATGAACCCTGGCTGACGTAAGCATAATGCTAGTAAAAGCAACTGCCTGATTTTCACTCCTTCGAAATCACATAAACTGAAGAATTCCGAATATATGTTTAAATTTGGAAATGGAACTGTTTCTGTGAAAGATAAAGTTACCTGCGCTGGGACATCAATTGATTCTCATCGAAAAACTTTTGAAGAACTGAAAATGCGCGTAAGAAATTAAAGAAAAACTTACATTCCTTGTATAACATTGGACTTAATCGGAATGATATGCCAACAATAATTAATAGCATAATTTGGAAACGAACTGTGGTACCGGCCGCCATGTATGTTGTTAAACCTGGGGTAAACTGACTTTTACCGAATTCAGATGCTAGAGAAAACGCGGCGATCGTTACTTTGTTCGTTTCGTTCTTTGCTTTGATAGAAGATCACAAACACATTCGTGTATCTGCATTATTGGATTGTGGTAAATTGAAGGACTAACTGACAAGTTTAAATTACTTTTGTTTGGTAGATTGTGCACAACACACAGACAATTATTCAGTATCCGTTTAGGCCAGATTCTTACTGGATATTGTAATGAAAACTCGATCAATGACACATCATATGATAAAAATTCTTATTAAATACGACTTGTTATGTTTCCTGGAGTGTTTTCTTTATGATACTTTTATTCCTGACAAACTACTTTGGTTAAAAATCATTAAACAAACAATAGACATTTAGGAAGAAACTCGATGGAAGTCGTCCATACAAAATCGACTGGAACTTGATAGGTTTTACTGCATTCATAACACGTTAAGCGAACGAAAAATACTTCGTCTAGCATCGGTGAATCCACAACTTAATCAACAACTGCTAGTCAATACTCATGGTCAAAATAGGATCTCTATCTATTAAAGAAAGAATATGTACCATGTGCAATCGTTACGAACATAGTGAAACATTTGATTCTAAACTGTGAACAACTTATTGATGAGAGAAACACTATGTTCTATTCTCTTAATGACATGCTGCCAGTTCAACAATCCGTAACGTTCTTCCTTCAGGAACTGCTTGGCAGATCACTTTTATAAAATGTATCTCAAATTCAAACCTGTTTTGAGCAACAAGGATTCAATTTCGGCCACTGAATTTCGGTCCTGTACTTGATTTTTTTTTATTTTTTTATTTTTTGTAATATATGATTTAATTTGATGTAAATTGTTTGTTTATTTTTGTGTATATTGTAACTAATTGTGACCCTTTTGTATGTAAATTAGTGTTGTGTATATAAAATCATCATTATTGGTGGAAATAAAGAAAATCAATTAATCAATCATTTTAACACACAGAATTAATTCAGACAACCAAAATGTGGATTATCACCCAAAAACATCCTAATTATAAAATTCATCACGCTAAACCTGCATATTCCATTGCGGCGTGTACATACCGGTGGTTGCATGCTGTTGCGTCATAATCGGTAAATCAGAGGTCATATCAGCACAAAGAACAATATAAAAAAAACAATCATTACTCATCATTTTAGGAGAAACTGAGTATTTTTCAAGAGTAATCAAGGGAATCAAGGTTATAGCGGTAATCAAAAGAATGTAATCCAGAGACAAAGACCAGACATGGAAAACAGACATACACAACAAAGAACATAAAGTAACTAAAATCATACATACAAAGTAACAAAAGTAAATGAGCAACTCGGACTCCACTAAAAACTGGGAGAATGGACCATGTGCACCGGTAGGGTAAGCGTCCTCTGCTTTTCTAGAAACACCCGCCGAGTGAGAATTAAAACCTAAAAATTACTATGGGAAGAGACCTTTTAAGACGCATTTGCAGGCGCGTAGCTGAGGCCAAATTGAAGTGTAGGCAAAATTACGGCAGGTCCAGGGCAGAGCCCTGGTAGGGGGTCCAGGAGGCGAAGCCCCTCCCCCGAAGCTCATTTATGCCTCTCCTGGATGTATTTTATCTAAAAAAAAATGGCAAAATTAAGTGCAGGCAAAAGCTTTTTTGCCTAACGGCAGCTACGCGCCTGATTTCCACATACTTATAATTGATCGAGCGTAGCTTCGAAATTGTACCATAGATTGCCATACCATTCACAGGAAGACTGGGGTTGATTTTGGGGATTATTATTTTATAAATTAAGGGCCAAAAACAAAAAAAGGACAAGAAACAATTATTTTCATGTCGAGACAATAACTTGACTATAAGTGAATGGATCTCTTCGAAATTGTAGCACAAGGCACCTTACTACAAAAGGTTGATTTTAAGTGTTGTGATTTGAACTTTTAATCGTGTCACACGTGTAGAATTGTATCTTAATTTATAGTCCGCAACTTGCTCTGTGTTTTTGTTTGTTCCAGTTCTGTTTTGTTATAACCAATTTACAACACTGCGTTATTAGTTCTGTATACGTAATACAGCATTCGATAATAGATTGTTGCTAGCCGTTTAGGCATGTTCAATATACATTTCCGCGTGGTAACTGCGAGCGTTCTTTAAGTGAGTATCTCATTTGTCTATATGGTTTATGTTGTGGTATTCCATTGAGAGAATTGAATGTATATGCTCATCGAGTATTTCACAGTTAGCACGAAATTGTCTATTCAGAGTTGAAGATTAGATGGTGCTCGTTTGTTTGTTTTTAATTTTTATACAACTGCTTATAAAGGCGGCTGCCTCTTCCTGCATCTTTACATTACAACTTCGATCAGTTAGAGACTTTGTAAAATCGCTTCGAGATTAATAAGCTAGAGAACGATTTTTTTTTCTTTTTATAGAAAAGTCGTAAGTGTGAAATTGATCGTAATTTTTTACGTCACAATGCTATTTTAGGTTGTGACCTCATTACTTACCATCAGCTTTACACGTAAGACTTTTTGTGAAATTTATCTTTGTCACTCGATTAGAATAATCCAGATTTTTAGAGTTTTGTCTTCTCTTGTTATCTTCTTAGTTCATATATGTAGCTTATTGAGGCCGACGGACGAATGCGGAAGATGCGTCCGGTTTCATAAGGAATCGACCATTTGATTCTGAGGGGAGATGGGACTGGCAGATTTAGATATAAATATTCTGGCCCTGAAAATAAATAAATATTCTGGCATACACCTCCTAGAAAATAAGGAAATTTTTTAGACCATTCTCCAGATACATCATGTACAGTAAAATGGAAATAAATAATCTTGCCCAGATGTGGTTGAAAAATAAAATTTTCCGACCCGCAAAATTTGAAAAATAAATATTCTAACACCCACAAAATCTGCCAGCTCCCCTCAGAATCAATTGCTTGTCCACTCTTAAGATTGCAAACTTTCTCAATTTTCGACCAATCAGATGGCTTGAAATTGAATATTTGAGAACAAAATCAAGGATTTCAGGAAAATTGTATGAGACCCTGGTCAGATAATTGATCACAACAAAATTAAACTTAAGTTTGTTTGTTTGTTGGGGTTTAACGCCCGAGCAGCAATATTTCAGCTATATTCAGGCGACAAAAAAAGACACCAAATGTCTTCGGACTACGACAGCGCATGTACATACTCTTATATTATATTACCACAATTTTTGCAGTCATATGAAAACCCGTAAACAAATTAGATCTTCTAGTTGCACAGATATTTGAATAGGAATTACTATCCTATAGGTTAAGTTTTATCAGTATTTTAAGTCATAATGACAGTGTTTGCTAGGATCGAATCGTTGGGTTGAATTTTGCTGAAAAAATAATACAAAGAATGTAAGTGACATCCCTTTTACACAATGCAAAACACAAAAAAAAAATAAAAAAGCAAACAAAAAAGCACTTATTCAGCAACAAATTCAACAAAAGATGGTGGAAATGGTTTATATATTGAATATACTAACAGAGATAAAAATGTGACTGTGAGGCCATACCAACAGGTAGGGGCGGATCTAGTATTTCTGGGTGGGAATAATCAGAATTAAATGTCGACTGTTACCAGCCAAGAACATATTTGGGTAGAATATGTGAAGATTCAAGTTTGTATGAACACAGAAAAAATATTTCACAGGTTTAGGGAAGGTACGCCGGGTCCGCCTGACAGACACTTACCGTTCCGACCTTTAAGCGGAAAATTGAATACAGTACCATTACCAATGTGTCAATGTGATAAAGAAGGCCTAGACTGAGAACAAGTATAGGCAATGGTAATAACACATAGAACAGATTCGTCGAGGGATTCAACTTTATAATGTGAGCGGGGTACAAGAATTAAGAGACGACTGTAATGTATCATTGTGTGGTTATATTACTTTTTAATTCGAAGATCCAGAGTTATAGTGTTGTATTTCATTACTGTTGTTATCGGGGCCTTGTTGGGGACCTTTTGGTGATCTCTGAAAATATTTATTATTTTGAATTAACGTTATACGCATGTGATTGTTGCGCGTTACCGTACCTGCTCTTTTTTCAACATACCAACTAATCTGTACCTTCGGACCAATGAGAAAGTGTTGATTGAAAACGACCTTCTTCGGTATAAACAAACCACCGGTATTGAAGTACTTCTCTGTCTAAGAATCATGCAAAATGTGTAATGTGTGGCACATGAAAAAAAAGCAGAGACTTTATTGCATGAATAAAGTATTTATACTTCATAACCTAAACAAATCCATTAAAAATTTGTAAAGTTTGCCTTTTTAAGATGTTTATTCGGAAAGTTTTAGTTGAAATGCACTATGAAAAATAGCAGGAAAAAAATTCCTACACTTTTTCCCAATATAAGTAGTCCAATAATATCTACGTCAGAGGTGTTCTGAAAAAAAACATTAGAAACCTTTTCGGTTTTTTTCTAGATGTACTGAATATATGACGGCAAAATAACTAAATTGGGAAAAATGATGTGCCACCTATAACCTGATTCTTACAGAGAATGGTACTTAATTCATCTATTGCCTGATTCTTACACAGAATGGTACTTAGAGTGCAACGTGCACAATGATGGTGAAGTTGTCTAAATCCCACCTCAAACATGACAAAGGAGAAACAACAAAAATTCCATTTTAAATCCTCGTTTTTTTTTTTATTTTCTTGTTGGAAATCATTTAGAAGTTTTAATCTCATGTTCTAAATTTTGTTTATAAGGAATCAATTATTTTAACTTGGTAATGTGAGGATACATCTGAAATAACACGATAATGGTTCCACGGGGAAAATTTGTATTAAAGTTCAGTCGTCTTTTTCATATAAGTACATTTGGTAAAAAAACGTTACTGGGTGTTTTATTTGATGGGAAACTTCGAATTACAATAAAAGACTGAAACAATATCGAACTCGAGTTAATGTATACGGGACTGCAAAAATATTTAATAAAATCAGACAAGAGGTGATTCGTGCATGTCAAAAACCCACAAAGTTCACTTATTTATCTTTACATATTCTGAAAATCCACATTTTTATCTTTTCTGGTTACTGACAGTATGGAAGCAAATTACTTATACATGTAAACAATATTTATACACTTTTGTAGTAAATTATAAATATGAATTTTAAGTACATATTCTCAGCTTTATTTTGACTACTTTTGATCCGAATGCACACAAATACGTACACTGCACTAACAATGCATAGAGCTAGATTCAGTGTGCTTTTGGTACTACTTAAGGGTTAGCCATTTGACCCGGAAGTGGTTAGTCAGACCTTTGTATATCATTGAGTTATCATTCTTGTGACTTGGTTGACCTAATGACAGAAATGACTATATCGTTACGTCAAAATATAGCATATATAGACGGTAGACCCGAATCATCCATTAACCTTTTTTTTCTTCACAATAAAGCACCTGTACCATTGGCATTGTCTTAATTTTATATGGATTGGTACTTAATATCACATCGACCTTTCTAAGGCATTGTAACTGTGTAAATATATGTGAGGGATATGCGAGAAAACAGATAAAAATAAATTATCAATCTCCTGAGGGTAAATTCGCAATTTCACAGTTTAACTCCTCTGCAACTCTACCCTTTTAAACCGTAAAAAGCTTCGCGGAGTAATATAATGACTGGATAGTGCTATTATAGCTCTTATTAAGCTCTTAGCTATGTTTTTCCCATCCTCTATAACAGTGTCAATAAGCTAGTTGTGTGATACGTAGTTAATCTTTGCCCGAATATAGCTGCAATACTGCTGCTCGGGCGTTCAACCCCAATATTCAATCAATCAATCGTAGTTAATCAGAAGCGGGTATAGCTAGGTCTGCCAAGGGGATTGAACATGCAGAAATGTGACGATGTTTATAGATGTCTATTTATTTATTTTGGTTTTGTTATTTTTGTATTTACAAATTAATGGTAAGATGAATTATGAATCATTTGTGTATGTTTTCTTAGTTTGTTTGTTTGTTTGTTTGTTTGTTTTCCTAAAAATGTATAATTGTCACACAGTTGTGTTTAGTTTGATTGATTTGATTTGATTTGATTTGTGATTTGTTTGTGATTTATTTGTGATTTGTTTTTACTATATAGTTATTTTTACGATACAAAGATACAAGGATTTATATTTAGAAATATCGTATGAAGAACCACATTTGACCTCAATACCGAATACACGAATTTCATGTTCTGCCAGAATCCTGCTAAGAAAATTAGCCAGAGACATTAAGATCATCGAGGTCCACATGTAGAGGCATTCCGCCGTTGTCATCTAGGAGTACTCTACCCTCATGACATTCACTTAACTCAGATGATTCGCTGTTTGCATAAGGAGCACATTCTGTGTCTATATAAGGCAATGATAAATTATCTGGATTAGTGCTTTCTATGAATTGCCCATTTCCTTCAATATCCTCTACTGGCATATAACGCATGCGCACAATATTGAGAACCCTCCTGCGTTCTTGCATTCTATTCCTTGCTTCAACAGCTTCTGCTTTCCTTCGATACTTTTCTTTGTTTTTCCTGTGATAAAGCCAAAAGTTAATTCCTAGAAAAGATAAAAATCCTACAGCTATAAGCACGTGAGGTAACCATAGCAACGAGAGTTTGTTGTCATCTCCATCATTTGTCGTTGTGATGTTTGACACCGTTGTCATCTAGTGTTGTAGTGACGCTCATTGCAGCTTCTCACAAATCTACAAAATGTCGAAGAATGAAAATCAAACAACGGTTGTTTTTGTCAAAATAAAACTTCACCTTGTTCAAGAAGACTGAGTAGCGATACCGAATGAGGAAACGATGGGAAATCATTGGAAACTACAACACTAGGAACATTAATAAAAAAAAAAACACCCGTAACAATTTCAACCGAAAGACATGATCGTGAACAGATCGATAATAAATGTCAAGTATTCAAGCTTGATCGTGAACGTCGGGTGATAAGGATTTGGAACAAATATTCGACAATTTCAGCTAAAATGCTACTTCTAGAAAAACATCGAGGATGTTTAGTCAAACACGAATTCCATTTGCCAAAGATATGTAATCATGCGTCTTTTATTTTGCTAACCTATTTTTAGAAAATGCAAAGGACAACATTATGCCTTATATTTTCTAATACTAGTACATTAACCATACTTCATAATGAAAAAATACAGCTTATTCAGTGTCATTGATCAATATAAAAAAAGAAGGTGAATTTTTGATCGGCTAAAAAAATGACAAAATCGAAATTGTAATATGATAGGTCTTCAAACATACTGACATAAAATGAAAAGAGAATGTAAATGGTCACTTCAGGCTACAACAGACACCTCAGGTGTGTCTCCGTGTTACAATAATGGGACGTTGGCACTCTACTTCATTTCTAGTTCCGATGCAGTCGGTTTAGTTTCGCTTTTTACCCTTTGACCTCAAAGACGCTCTTCCATGGAAACGCAAGTCACCTGATCGCAATTCTGTTTCCCGGTAGGTCAAATACTAATAACTTAGTGGCGTTCAAAAAAACTGTATCGAAAATTGAAATTGCGTGCCATGTGTTATTTTCTGAATGAAATGATGAAAATTATAAGTAAAAGAACAAATCTTACTGCGTCGACTATCTTTTCTTAGCGATAGTACTTGTTTAAAAGTAAGCCACATGTAGAATAAGTCGAATAAATCAGTCCACATATTGTGGATCGAGTCGTCCATTACAAACTGGGAAAGGAACAAGGACTTGCTTCGATATCTATGCCATGTCCGAATGAATAAAAAAAAGTACAGAAACCTGACCAGTCTCCATGCCCAGAAACCATGTGCATCATATATTTGATAATTTACCGCTGTTTGAAAAGTAGAGAAGAAAATTCTTGTACAAATGGTGAAAATACAAATATATACTTGTAGTACATACTACTTGAACGAATTGTATAACTCAAGTTCTTATTAAATGAGACCAAAATGTTGTGACAGAAATTGACGACCTTTCAATGTTAAGGGTAATACCCAGTTATTCGTAATTGTTATTTTCAAAGATTCCTGCAAGAAATTACCGGGGAAAGATCAACGACCAGTATACAGTTTATTAAATATTGATTTACGTCTTTATCGCTGCTTTTATCTCCTTGAGGTTATTGATACTGCTAATTTGCTGCTCTTCTTCCAAACCCTTTAAAACTAGAAGGTCGTCTGCTTCAATTTTACGTCATCGCCGCGCGTTCAACAGATTTCTATCCTAACAGGGTCCGGTCAAATTGTTTAACTGTTTGTAGTCAACTGAAAAAATTTCCGCCACAATAAAAACAAGTACTTTCTTTAAAAAAAAGACGCAGTAAAATTGGTTCTTTTTCCTTATAATTTTCATCAGGAAATAACGCATGGCACGCAATTTCAATTTCTGTTTTCTAACCCCACTAAGTTACCAGTATTTGGCCAATCTGGAATCGAATTTTGATCAGGTGACTTGCTTTTGCATGGAAGAGCGTCTTTAAGGTCAAAGGGTAAAAAGCGAAACTATACCGACTGCGTCGGAAAAACAAAGAATGGTTCAACTGGATTGGGACGGACCATTTTTTTCAAATAAAATATACCAAAGACCCCGTTGATTTGAGACATATCACTCTACAGATGTGTTGAGCAGTACAGCTTCAGTCGTACGCAAATCTGATCTTATTAAATGAAAATATATAATAAGCAGAAAAACTGTAAGCAAATCTCACTATTTAAGGGCGTTCCGCTCCCCACCCCAGAAACCATATTGTCAAACTATAAGACAGTTTTCAAACAGTATGGCGATGTTGCTTCAGACTGGTATCAAATCCGACGAAATGGCATATATACATACAGGCTTCAGTTAAAATATTTAGTAGCTGTGAAAAGCAATTACATAAGAGAAATTGCAAAAAAAAAAAACGGAAGACGGAAGAACGGACGGACACTCACAGTCATGCAGATGGACACCATTATCACTATATACCTCCTTTTTTGGGGTATAAAAGTTTAAGTTCGTGAGAATAAGAATCATATATAAATATTTGGTGAAATGTTTACAGCTATGTTTACTATTTTAATTGCAAGTATTAAGGTGTGAATTTCCGAAGCTGCTATTCGAATAAATCAGTTCTTCGCCGGATTAATAGTAGATTTTTTTGTTGTATGGCATCAAAATGCCTAATTTTGTACAATTTAAAAATAAAAATATGAACAACTTAGCTGAACATAAGCATACTTTTCCCATGTTTTATTTTCACCAACACCACGTCTACTTACTTTTCTAATAGTTTTTAGTTGTTTTATTTGAGTTAGTTTTAGGAATGCACTCAAAATATTTTACATATCGTTTCATGGATCTTCACAATATTATGATTTCAATAATGTCTAATGTTGTTTCGGGGCCAGCTACAGCCTGCTCAGTGGTGTGAGGCTTTCCTCGTCGTTAATTGATGACCTTGGGTGGGGTTGTTGTCTTTTTTGACATATTTACCATATCCGTTCTCCTTATTATTGGTGACACATAACTCCTAGATGTGCTTTTCCGTGTGTCTAAATACAACTTAATTCCCACAGATTGACATGTATAATTTCTTCAAATGTTGTGTACGCCAATAGCAGATGTTAGGAGTGGGTATATACAGCTTCATAACATTATTTTAAAGTGTCCGTATGTAGACAGACTTATTCGCTGTATTTCTCAAAGGCAATATACTATGGGGAACGTTATAGGTTTCTCACATTTGAGATATTAAGAATATAACACCTGTACGTATGCAAGACATGGAAATCTCAGGTGCCCGAGGGTAAAATTTATCAACCGTTTTCTAACGAAGCTATGTCAAGTTTTTAAGACTGTTTCATCCCACAAGGTGTCTGCGATTTCCCATATTAAATGAAAAAAAACCTGGTGTTTGATCCTTTATCTCACTTTGAGTTTGGTTTCAGATTGAATGTGTAAGTTGAAATGTCATACATTTATATTAATTAACAGCTGATCATGACGTTTTGAACAATGTGGTCAATGATGCGGCAAAACAAAGGATAAACAAACTATATGTATACCGGGAAATAACCAATCACCAGATTTCTCGATATATTCGAACACGAATTTATTTAACTACATGCCATTTTATTACGAGTAAGTTCTCCTCAACCCATGGGTGAGATAAGGCAATTATATGATTTTTTTGTCTCATAAATGACGATTTCTACTCTAATTTCTGACCCATTATGTTTTCCAGGCCTTCTGATCGGCGTGAGAGAAGTGTTTTCATGTCTTCCACTGTTTCGTGTCGAACATCGTTTCTACGCTAGCCTAACTATATCGAGTCAGACATACTGAACACAGGGGCCTGCCTCCACTATCAAATATGCAACCCGACTTGTATATAACACGAAAGAGTAATCAAGGGGACCAATTAAATTCTAGCATAAATCAAATTAATGTAATCCAGGGTTAAAGACCAGACAGGGAAAACAGATACTAACAACAAAGAACATAAAATAACCAAAATAATACGTACAAAGCAACAAAATTAAATGAGTAAATCGGACTCTGTTAACCCGAATTTTCGTGTTGTATACAAGTCGGCTGCATATTCGATAGTGGGAGCAATCCCCTATCAGTGACGGATCCCGGAGGCCCTTAGAAAAAAAATTGTTGAAAAATTGTGTGTGTTAAATCATGAAGAACACTCACTTCGTGATCCTCACCGGTGATTATGTCAAGAATTTTTATTCCCCCCCCCTAAAACTCTGGATCCGCCTCTACCTGCAAGTGCACTGAATACAGTATATACCATTCACGATTGGGATAAAGATAATACCTGCGTTGTTTATGACGTCAATATAAACCAATTATACAGGACTCCAATTAATCCAAAATATCGAAGTAGGTAGTTAACTGCAGTGCTCACCCACTACTAGTAGTTCACCAAAGTATATCAAATGAGCTAACTTATTATAGCTACCATGTTACATTGAAAGATCGATGTCTCAGTGTTTGAGGGGTTTCAAACTTGGTGCTTAATATGAAAATTAAGGTAAACAATCTATGATATGTAGTTTGGGCCAGACAAGTCTGGCTACTGGACTGATTAAAAATGGGTTGCTAATGTGCCGCCCATCATCCGAAAAAAGGACGATAATTTATTTCTCTTGAATACATTAAAAAAAAAACACTGATATAAATTTAAATGAAATGCACTTTAAAAGCGTTAATTGAAAACTACAAATATGCAAATTAATTAGCAAACTTAAAATAAAACAAACTTACGTCTATTTCATACCTTGTCTGCTTCCTGAAACATACAATGTGATTGGCAGATGAAATCAATAAAGCTGTAATCAGATCGTCTTTAAGGAAATTCTCCAAAACCTAAGAATCAGCTCCCTGGAGTAATTATCACTAGTTATTAACTATTAATAGAAGTTCTATTTCATCATGGTAAAAGAAATTTATCATCTGTTGAATCCTTGTCCAGGAATGGCCAGGTGAGATAAGGACTGCTTTGTGCAACCCGTCTCGTCAACCCAAACTGGTTTGTTAAATCTTTACTTTGCAAAATGAGGAATTCAGATCCAGACATTCATTAAGTGGGTTTCGAGATATCATTTGCTCATTTTGCCCAAATTATACACTGAACGAACATGACTTCTTACCAAATAGGGATTCCAACCCCCGGATCCCCCGGGTCGAAGATCCTCCAGCATGACATGGTTTTTACGATGTAAAAAGTTAAACTGAATGTAGACAAGAAAGCAGGGATGTAAACCAACCATTTAGATCGATTTAAAGATTTGGAAGGCAACACAAGCCATTGGTAATATGTTCTTTTTGTGAACAAGTACCTCTAATCTGTTAACGCCTGGCATGAAGGACTGGAGAAAAAACAATTTTATTCTGCTAGGCTGATACTGTACATTAAGGCTGATTGACGTTGTCGTTAACTACAAGTGGGCCGATGTGTTTTAAGGAGGTAGACCCAGGGTAAGGGACACAACTCATACAAATCATCGGAACGTTTATATTCACCATTTTACATCAATATCATGTAAGCATTAAAGTAACTTAGATTAATATCATTCTGTGTCAAATGAAAGCTTGATAGGCTTTGGTGAAATTGAATATGATACAAACATATCACAGACTTCATGAGTTATGTCCCTTACCCTAGGTCTACCTCCTTGAATTACATGTGATTTCAACTTTTTAACGAAATTTCCGTAGGTTTTGGCATAGGCATAATTAAGCTCCATGCAGCGGCAGACGCTGTTCCGGAGCTTGAGATATAATGTTTCAATTCGAAAGGTCTATTTTTTACAATGTTGGTTGCCGTAGTTTTATGAACATACGGCACGATTAAAAGAGGACGCATTTTACAAAAATTGCAATCGTTCGGGCGCATTATGGATATATAACAACTCCTCAATGGACCAAACAGCGTAAGACATATTAACAACATCAAATGATCTTTACAAAAAACAACAAAATTATGTTCCAAATACCAAAAAGACTTTCACTTTTCGGAAAATCTTGAAATTCTATCTCTTACTTGTTAAAGTCTGTCTGAAATATTGAATATAATTTCGAGACACGAAGTTCTCGAAGCAAATTACACTGAACAGATAAAATTACAAACAAGAAATCCATCCCTTTCCACCGATGCGATGGAAACACGTTTCGTTTTACCCAAACAATTAGATACTTTGATTTATAGAAACCGTAGTCTTTCATTTAAAGATCAAAACGTCCAATTTGAAATAGTTGGCTCTTGGTAATTGATATCCAAGCATGTAATTATAGAGATGAGATACAAGGTACTTGGTCTATATATTCCCACTTTTTAGTGGATTCTGTGGGGATTTAAAATCCGTTTTTTTTAAAATGACGTTTTCCCATGTATGACAAAAGTATAAACATTTAAAAAATGACTTTTCAAGAGGCTAGACTATTTGCGGGAAAACGCTACTTCAGTGACTGAATGCACACATTTGATGTGATTTTTTTTTTTAAATCAGTGATTCAAAATTATCATTTCAAGAAACTGAAAACATATCATGTTGTCTTTTCACAAATTTACACAAAGATCAGGCCCGTAGGCAAGAATTTGTTGAGAGGGGTTCTTAGACTTGCGGAGGGAGTCCTGCCCTTTAATAGTAAAAAATTCAACAAAACTTTGACTTTGATAGTACTTATTCGTTTTTAAAGGGGGTTCTTGAGAACCTGAAGCCCCCTTCCCCTGGCTACGGGTGTGAAGTTCAATAGAATGGTGTCGAAGTTATTATCGACACATGACAAAATCCTTCTAATCTGTATAGGATCTTCATGTTTCACGGAGAATATACATGTATTTCAATACTCAAATTTAGATAGACTATAAGATTTCTTATTATTACACGTACTTTAAACGTAAAAAAAATCATAACAGCTGAAAAAAATCGACATCGTCAGGGAGAATCTATTGTTGCTCGTTCTCCGTTTGGGTCTAAGGTGTAACTATATTCAAAGTACAGATTTTAATGTAATATATAACCTACCTTACTTTTTTCTTACTTTTATAGAGTAATCAAGGGACCAAGATTCTAGCGGTAATCAAAAGAATGTAACCAGGGACAAAAGACCAGTCATGGAAAACAGACACACAACGAAGAACATAAAATAATCAAATAATACATAAAAAGTAACAAAAGTATATGAGCAACTCGGACTCCAATAAAAAACAAAAAACAAGGAGCATGGTCCAGGTGCACCGGTAGGGTAAGCAAACATCCACCGAGTTACTCACATAAAGTCAAGTCCAGGGTAGACGAAAGAGGAAAGGAAAACTATAATGACTTAAATACGTGTATTCAGTTCGCCCAAATGCAGGTTACGTTCATATTCCTTCGCTCTAAAGTCCTACATGTATGATGAAGGCACTCAATGGTCCTATTTTAAATATTTGCTCAAATGTCCTGTGCCCTGCATATCAACCGTCCATTACTTCTTAATGTGAGACCGTGTGAACGCAACTCCTCTCAATTACAAGATTTGGTTTTTTTATCTGTAGATGTGTATTCAATACGGCCATTTCGATTTAGAAATGAGAACCCATGTAATGAATGATTTTTCCCCCTGAATTTAACGACATTTGATAATTAGGACCATTGAAATTTTTGTCATGGCCACTGCCGCTCAGGCAAAAATCTCGAGTGCATTATAACCGTTCGATTTGTCTCTATTTGGGGGAAATAGTCACTTCAGTAGAGCCCAACTAAAAACATAGAGTTTTACATATTTTAATAACGTCCGAATAATTCAGCAGACTATAACATAACTAAACATAAAAATCATAAAGAATATCAGGTACGAATCACAAACATGATTGACATATGGAATAAGTAATAGCTTAACCAATAGAAATAATTGTAACATAAAGACTTTAGAACATATTTGACCTTAACCTAGGCTTACCTTCAAATACTTATTTTTGTCTGAAGTATAATTTATGTTTAAGATAAGCAATTAGCACCAATTTTCGTTTGTCACTGTTAGATAACTTGCATCAAGCCTAAAGGTTATTTAGCTAATCCGTGATAAACTCTTTTAATAAACTACATGTACTTGGGATTTTAATATACTACATGTACTTGGGACAATGTATTAATCAATAGGTATTATTTTATATTTCAAATACTTCTACATTTATAGACAACGAAAAATAAGAACGTTAAAATGAATATTTATGAAACACGCTGAAAACGTATTGAATCTAAAAATAAAGCGTTGTTCGATTGATTAATTAATTGTGGGGATTTAACGCCCGAGCAGCAATATTTCAGCTATATTCAGGCGATGAACATGAAATGGATGATACAGTGGACATGAATGATGATGAAACGAAATAAGGGATGGGACACAAGAATAATAGGGTCGACAAATTTTGATTGCCACTAGAAAAAGGGTTCTTTAACATGCGAGGAACGTGGCATCTTTCCCAACACGGTCCACCACTATGGTTTGCGGTCAGGTTTTCCGTATTATAGCCTGACAACCCCAGCATGTAACATGCTAGGGGTACCCCATTCCACCACCTGGGGCACACATTCCAGTTGCTCTGTGGGCAGAGCGCCTAGCCCCCGGCTAGGTTTCAGAGCACTATTAAGTCGCCTTTTACGACAAGCTTAGCGCTGCTGCAGGCCTATCCTTTTAACACCCGGACCTGCACGGGTGACGCGTTGTTCATGAAAACCATAGGGTTATAGCATGGCACAATGTAGCTTTTAAATTTATTCCAAATTTAGGAATTCAAAGCAACTGGTTTTCGTCAAAACACCATTTTACCTAATTACTGCATCTGTAACTTTCAACCACTTCTTATTTTAATTAAATTGTTGATGAAGTTCGTTACTATCTGATTAAAATAACAAATTGCAGCTGTATGTAACATTTGACATTTATTCGATACTTTAAATGATGTCACAAAAACGACATGTAATTAGAGGAAGCCCGATTGGTCAACAGATAAGCCAATCACAAAAGACCTCGATCCGGATTGTTCTTTAGTCAGGGTTTTTAGCACTTCCAGCGAAGGGGGACTCAACAGTTTAAATAATGACCTGGGAGGATGATGGGTTAGGGCTGAAATTATATTTGAAATAAAATGACAAGACATCAGATTTGCTTGAAAAATGAAAAAGAAATATCTGAAATTCTATTTATGACAAGGACAGCCAGTATCGAAGATAGGTTAGCATGGTGGATAAATAAACCAGCAGAACAGCATTTTGCCTGTGCAAAAGAAATCGTTTGTTTGTTTGTTTGTTTGTTTGTTGGGGTTTAACGTCCGAGTAGCAATATTTCAGCTATATTCAGACGATGAACATGAAATGGATGATAAAATGAACATGAAATGATGAAATAAAAAAAGGATGGGACACAAGGACCATGGGCTCGACAAATTTTGATTGTCACTGGAAATAGGGAGAGGTGGGTAGGGTCGGGCAATTTAGCCTCATGTGGCGGAGCCCTATGGTTCCTACTCCGGGAGAATACCACAGTAGGGTTCTTTAACGTGCGAGGAACGTGGCATCTTTCCCAACACGGTGCACCACTATGGTTTGCGGTCAGGTTTTCCGTATTATAGCCTGACAAACCCAGCATGTAACATGCCAGGGGTACCCCATTCCACCACCTGGGGCACACATCCCAGTTGCTCTGTGGGCAGAGCGTCCTAGCCCCCGACTAGGGTTCTGAGCACTATTTAGTCGCCTTTTACGACAAGCTTAGCGCTGCTGCAGGCCTATTCTTTTAACACCCGGACCTGCACGGGGAAAACGTAACATAGGGCAGAATCATAATGCCCATATTCTTGTAATGAATCAAAGCGGTCTTGATCCAGGAAGATCTATGGTGATTTAATGGGGAAGAATTCCTGGATAACACACATCGATCATGACGTGAAAGTGCCACCCATTCAAATTTGCATTTCTCAAACATTCTCATATCCAATTTTACTGGTATTAAGCCTTGTTTGATGTTTGGTGATTTAAGTGCAATTTCATAATAATTTAATTTACATTAGTACAAGTATGATCAAAATTAATGAAAAGTTTTCAGTTAATTTGCATTATGTCGTATTAATTTTCTCAAATGATCCATTTTGTACGTTTTCACAATGGCATTTCATACATTCCATTAAAGCACCCTAAAGAATCGTTGGAACTGTTTTTTAAGATTGCAACCCATCACTTTTAAGAAATTACTTTGTAATTGGATCAATGATCCGTATTTTAGTAGCTGTCATCAATTACGTAACTCATATGCAAATCAGCACCGACAGAAACAAGACGAGAGGATTTATACGGATAAATTCCTTACAGATTAATTTCATAACAGACATGCAAATTCTAGAGCGAGTTACAGTGGAACAAATCCAATAAACCGCTTAACAGCCCAAAAGCCTCCGAATAAACGAGAGCAGAATCTATAAGCAGGGAATTATTTTACCGATATCATTCTGACATTTAGGGAATGACGGAGCAATCATGGTATCATTTTATAGTGAGTCTGGTGTTTAATCGATCAGTTTTTAAAAAATTCATTTTTTTTTAATTGAAATACTGCTACACGTATGGTACGTTGTGATTTTTGGGCAAAAGAGATAGCATTTGAGCTTGTAACCTAAAGACTTATTACATTACCCTTTAACAGCTCTGAAATTAGCGTCCTCAGCTTCAATTAAATCTCATTTTCCGGAGAAGAAAACAATAATGTCAACGGTTTCCCAGAACTTTAGAACAGTAAGATAAAACAAAATGTCTAAGTAGTATTTGAGCTAAATGAAAGACATCACGACACACAATGATTGTGGATCCGACGAGATGTAACTATAGAAAAGGAAAATTAATGACAAGAAATATGATCACATATGTTGCTATATGATTATACAATATTGAAGACAACATCCCGCTGACAAAGGTCGGCTTGAATCATCGGAACTTAACATTATCATTATGGAAGATGAAGAAAAAAATGCAAGTGCATTTTAATAGATGGTCTACGAATCAAGCGGTTTTGTTTTATTTAATTATATCCACACTTAACGAGGGAATGGTGTATTGGAATAGTCTTGTCCGTCCGTCGACATTTTTGTCACAAACGTTTCCTTTCTCAGGCGGATTGGTTTAAGTAACATTCCAGCTAAGAATCATGCAAAATGTGATACATGGTTGGAAAGCCTACATATTTTTATTTTTGATATTTTGTTAAAAATGCTTCAGTAAACAGAAATTAACATTTGGTTTCTCGTATAACCCGTGCTCATAGGAGATAAAAAATGTATAGAATGCACTGCAGAATTCAAAAGGGAGATAACTGTAAATGACACTCAAATACAATAGAATCTATTGGATTTTCAATGTTGATTATCTCCTATGAGCACGCAGATTAGAATGAATTATTACACATTTCATACTATAGACCTATAAAACAACTTAATTACAAAAAAAAATATGTAGCCTTTTTTGGGGTGTATCACATTTTTCAGATTTTGCATGATTCTTACAAAGACATTTACTTAAAATTTGACATGTGGCTTTTTATAGCTGGGACATGCGTTGTACAATAAGCGATTTTGGTTGTTCTAAAATATCATCTTCCTGTGGAGGCATACCTATATCGACATCGAGTCAAGTTATACTTTAAAAAAATATTTCGTGTTTACATTTTATCAAGATTATGAAAGTGCCACAAGTTAGTCTTAAAAGTTCTCAATTAATTACCGAACGTGAAACTTAACCGGAATATCAGCACGATATTCCCAGACATTCTTAAGTCGATAATCAACAAGTAATTTAACTTTAACAGTTTTCGTTACCTTGTTTCTATGCCAACGGTTTTGTTGATAATTAGCAAAATGATATGTTTTGGTTAATCCACAGAAAATGTAGAAATTATCAGAATGAAGTATTTGGTATGCTAAAGGGTAGATGTTATGTACACAAGAATAAGTAGCACTTTCGACTAATTTTCATTTAATATCTGAGAGCACCTAGCTATCCCTCAGAGTGGTGGTTCGGCGTCACTAACAGTCAAGTTTTGTCGGAAAGCTCGCCATAAGGTGGGAACCCAACCAAGTCATACATTGGCTATTTAAGTACCAGTTCATATAAAAGTCAGACACTGCCAATGGTATAGATAATTCGTGGTTTTGATAAACCCACTCAATAAATGATTTTTACTTGGTCTAAATATGCTACATTTTTACGTAACCATGTTCTTTTATTCTTCAGATCTGTATACCATACAATTACCTGCCACTAAAATCATCCAAATCAAACCAAATCAAGAACGACAACTCTTGTACCAATTTCATATACAATCTATATAATTTTTATTTTGGCCCCGTGCAGGTCCGGGTGTTAAAAGAATAGGCCTGCAGCAGCGCTAAGCTTGTCGTATAAGGCGACTAAATAGTGCTCAGAAACCTAGCCGGGGGCTAGGCGCTCTGCCCACAGAGCAACTGGGATGTGTGCCCCAGGTGGTGGAATGGGGTACCCCTGGCATGTTACATGCTGGGTTTGTCAGGCTATAATACGGAAAACCTGACCGCAAACCATAGTGGTGCACCGTGTTGGGAAAGATGCCACGTTCCTCGCACGTTAAAGAACCCTGCTGTGGTATTCTCCCGGAGTAGGAACCATAGGGCTCCGCCACAGGAGGCTAAATTGCCAGACCCTACCCACCTCTCCCTATTTCCAGTGACAATCAAAATTTGTCGAGCCCATGGTCCTTGTGTCCCATCCCTTTTTTATTTCATCATTTCATGTTCATTTTATCATCCATTTCATGTTCATCGTCTGAATATAGCTGCAATATTGCTGCTCGGACGTTAAACCCCAACAAACAAACAAACAAACATAACTTTTATTTCGAAATGACAATTTGGTTTTGTGGTCTGTAACTGTTTCTGAATTGGAAATAAAAATGAATTCGGTGTTGTTTTTTTTTTGGGGGGGGCATGCATGAACGATTTTTATAAAGACTAATACTTAAATATCTAACCATTGCATGTTCACATTAAAACATTACTGTCCTTTCCTCTGATAGTTTACTATATTTGTACTAATGTTATTGATATCACAGCTACAGGTACTTGAGGCACGGATAGTTTCGTCCAGCCCCCTTTTTCTTCAGAACCATTTGTTTTTGTCTGATTCATTAATTTGATTAAAATCGTATTGTTGCCAGTTTTTAGACCTACATGTATTTCATTTAAAATATCACAAAGGAATGCATAATACCACTATCTGGTTTCCGAGTCGATTTTTTTATAAATTAGATCATGGTATTGTGCATTCTATTGTGATATTTTCAATAAATAGAAACTGGCAAAAATATGATTTTTAATCACACTAACGAATCAGACGGGAATAATAGTATGCACTCGTGGGAGTCGGAACCATCCGTGTCCCGAGTCAACCTGATCACAACACGAGCCAAATACAGCCAAAGCCTTGAATGGTCGACCCTTTGATTACTCTGTGAGGAAACCAAACCCCTTAATTTACAATATACTATTCTATACATTTATACTTAAAATCCGAAAAAATCTGACACGCTCCTGTATTTGGTGAAATAAAGAAAATAATCTTTACACAGCCGCACTTATATACATCTATGTAGCCTCGGGGCAACTACTTTATTTTTGCAAACCAGAAAAATGTTTGGTTTAAACACAGGGCGTCCACCCACTATCAAAAAATGCAGCCCGACTAACGTGTTTAAATTGAAGTCGGACTACATTCTTGACGGGGTATCAAGGCTCTGTGATTAAAATGAACACAAAACTGAAGAAAAAAGCCAAAAAGCCAAAATTTCAACACAAACGGCAGACGGTATAAAACACTGATTAAGTGTCCATTTTAAAACATTTTTAAAGGATGGAAGCGAAGGTCTATACATCTATCCGAAAAAAAAACATTAACTTTACCAATAAAGGAATCGTCACATACAGTGTGTTTTTTATTTATTGACCAATAAATCAAATACAATAAAACAGGTACACGGAATAACAAGAAGCATTGGCCGACTTCAAGAAACATATAGTTGGGGCTGATGTGGTTTTCTCAGTAATCAACGTAATAAAAACTCATTCTAAATGACGAAGTCGTATGATGCTTTCACATATTATTCGCGTTCAGTTCGAATTATCCAATTCGCATTGAAATCGTCGATACTCTTCTCAAGCGTTTTAGTTAAATTCGCATTGGATTGCGTTTTATAAGAATTTGATTTCGCCGAAATCATCAGTTACGGCATTAATGGTGCATTCACAGGTCCAAGTAATGCACATACAATTTGCATTCAGAATTCAGTTACGCGTTCAAACGTAAAACGTAAAGAAAAAAGTCTTTTACTTCATTAAGGAGCTATAATTTGATTTTAGGGGATGGCCAGGATCAAGACAAGACCATAATGGATGGTAAACAAAGCAGCAGCTATTTTTTTTTATTCTGCTTTCTATTTTCGTCATACACTACGTAACTCGTTTCACAAAGCTGACGTAAGAATTACGTGCACGTAAGTGCCATTGGTTTGTCTAGAATTTACGTGTACGTAAGTCTTAGGAGTGCTTTGTGAAACCATGTCCAGCTGGCAGTTCAGTTTCCATTCTATAGAATATAATGGTTTTTTTTTCAATCAGATTTGTCTTGTCTTTCTTAAAATTTGATTATGTAGTCCCTTCCCCTTAAAAAGAACCAACTAAACAGTTGCTTCTGTAAGGAGGTAGACATGGGGTAAGGGACACAGGTCTTACAAATCATTGGAACGTTTGTTTTCAGCATTTTACATCATGCAAACATCAAAATAACTTGGACTGTTTTCATTCTGTTTCAAAGAAAAGCTTGTTAGGCTTTGGTGAAATCGAATATGATACAAAAATTTTACATTGTATTGATTTTCAAGAGCTATGCCCCTTACCCTAGGTCTACCCACTTAAATCCATTTGATCTCAATCATCATATGGTGTACATGGAGGAAACGGAATATGGTGCCCAGTGCAGTGCAGCAAGAAAGTTGCCATGAGCAACTTTATCTAGATACTTCAGAAAGCTTATCTCTTATTTCTACAATGGGAAGTATAAATAGGGGATAGGTAGGAAATACAGGGAAGTACGGGGATCGATACCATAGGCGGATCAAAGAGGGTGCCCCCCTTAAGGGCTTAGGTCGGAAAAAATTAATTGATTATATAGATGACAGAGTCGGGCCCCTCTTAGGCCAACCAGGGGTCACCTCTTTTGAGAATCTCTGGATCTGCCTCTTGGTACCCTCTTTATAGCTTACGTCTGACAATTTCGTGCACAATTTGGGCAAAATGGGCAAGTGATAGTCTGGAAACACAATTTTTAAAATTCATTTACAAAGTCTCTGGATCTGCGCCTGGATAATTATGTCTTAAGTATAAACTGCTGGTGACAGACATTACTCACCACGAAATATTATAATCCAGAAGCAATGAATCTGTTTCATAATAACTGTGCTTACCTTAAGCTCGCAACAATTCTTTTAACGACAAGAAAACAACAGACATGCTGAGAACCATTTATTTTTATGGTATTAGAAAGAGATTCTATTACATTTCATCATTTATATCCATTTGTCATTAAGCCGGGGTTTATAATCATGACTATTGTTAAATTTATTTTTATACGTAAGGAATGTCTGGAAAAGATAAAGCGACTGTCATTAGGAATAGATATTGTGAAATAATGATACAAAGCCGTTTTCCCCATAGGCATTACTAAGGCTTGAGCTGTTCTGTGGAGTTAACTTTACACTGTCCCCATTTCCCATCCCCAAAGCCTTTTATATGCCATACCTCCTTCCCATCACATGTACAGTCATGTTAGTAGTCTACGTCACCACATGCGTAATAAACACGGATTATGCACGTGACGAAATTATTTATTTTTAATATTAATTAAATCTATATTAAACATTTTACATTTATTATAAAAGTTAAAATTTAAAATGTGTTTATCATCAATTTGTGCCTAATTGATACCGATCCCCCTTGCTCCATCTCCCCCTTTTGCTCTATTCCCCATACCCCATTGATTGTGAAGTTTACACTATAGAGGTATTGTATAATGGCATTTCCCCTTTACATGGTGTGGGGTCACTGTTGCTATGATATATAGAGAAAATACATTAAACGATGTGTCTGTGTGGGGGAGGGTTGGTTGGGGGGGGGGGGTTAGTAGTTTATTAGGTGATGCATAATGGAGATTCTCGTTACAGATGTCTTAGCTTCTATATATTGGAAGGAACGCTTCTATACTTGGTATAGTACTGACTTCTGATGTCCTGTACCGTGCCTCCCCTTTTCAAGTTTGTCACTCATCCATTTCATGTTTACCGATCGACTTAGTAGTTTAGGTGATTCATAATAGAAACTTCCGTAACAGATTTCTTAGATACTATTGTAGGGAATGCTTTTAAAAGATATTCGACAAATCGCTTACTCTTGATGACCTGTACTGTGTCTCCCTTTCCAGGTTCGACAGAAATGCTTGAGTAGGGGTATTTTTAGCACATCTTGTTGAACTTGAAATAAACAACTTAAACTAACAACGAAAGCTTACAAAAACAGTATTCTTTTAGACATCGAATGCATATTGGCACAGAATTTCAAAACTGTAATAAACATTGACATATAGACATGAGATTTTCCTGTTCTTCATCCAAAAATCGTAAAATATTTAACATTTCTGAAGGTCAGAATTTGGAATAATCATCATTAAGATAACCGTTAAGTTGTTCTGTTTTATCACCTTGAATTACTCCATTGCATGTCAAGATGCGAAATCCACATCATAAGGCATAAATCACGCAATGCGGGAATATCTATAGTTATATTGCAAGTTAATTATTTTAATTAGATATCCATTACTCAAACAATATAGTTTCATTCTAGAATTTCTATTTTGCCCATAATTTAAGCCCGTCTTGGATTTTGTTCCTTAAATTCTAGCCCAAGCTCTCATTTTATCCAATTAAACCTTTTGGAAACCGAATGAATCGAGGTCAATCTTTTGTTTTAACAGAACTTTATTGAATTTATAAGTAATATGAACAATTCGATTTACAGGATGTGGGGTTGGATAAACCTTTTATTTTTGCCTATCTTTTATTTTTATTTTTATTGCAATTCGTCTCTGTATGCTTTTTTTCCCCAACGACTAAAGCTGCTGAATTGTTCTTGGTGTTTTACACCAGCCCCACCAATAAAACGCTTTTTTCCCCGACGACTAAAGCTGCTGAATTGTTCTTGGTGTTTTACACCAGCCCCACCAATAAAACTCTTTTTTCCCCAACGACTAAAGCTGCTGAATTGTTCTTGGTGTTTTACACCAGCCCCACCAATAAAACTCTTTTTCCCCGACGACTAAAGCTGCTGAATTGTTCTTGGTGTTTTACACCAGCCCCATCAATAAAACGCTTTTTTTCCCGACGACTAAAGCTGCTGAATTGTTCTTGGTGTTTTACACCAGCCCCACCAATAAAACGCTTTTTTCCCCGACGACTAAAGCTGCTGAATTGTTCTTGGTGTTTTACACCAGCCCCACCAATAAAACTCTTTTTCCCCGACGACTAAAGCTGCTGAATTGTTCTTGGTGTTTTACACCAGCCCCACCAATAAAACACTTTTTTTCCCCGACGACTAAAGCTGCTGAATTGTTCTTGGTGTTTTACACCAGCCCCACCAATAAAACTCTTTTTCCCCGACGACTAAAGCTGCTGAATTGTTCTTGGTGTTTTACACCAGCCCCACCAATAAAACGCTTTTTTCCCCAACGACTAAAGCTGCTGAATTGTTCTTGGTGTTTTACACCAGCCCCACCAATAAAACGCTTTTTTCCCCAACGACTAAAGCTGCTGAATTGTTCTTGGTGTTTTACACCAGCCCCACCAATAAAACTCTTTTTCCCCGACGACTAAAGCTGCTGAATTGTTCTTGGTGTTTTACACCAGCCCCACCAATAAAACGCTTTTTTTCCCCGACGACAAAAGCTGCTGAATTGTTCTTGGTGTTTTACACCAGCCCCACCAATAAAACTCTTTTTCCCCGACGACTAAAGCTGCTGAATTGTTCTTGGTGTTTTACACCAGCCCCACCAATAAAACTCTTTTTCCCCAACGACTAAAGCTGCTGAATTGTTCTTGGTGTTTTACACCAGCCCCACCAATAAAACTCTTTTTTTCCCGACGACTAAAGCTGCTGAATTGTTCTTGGTGTTTTACACCAGCCCCACCAATAAAACGCTTTTTTCCCCAACGACTAAAGCTGCTGAATTGTTCTTGGTGTTTTACACCAGCCCCACCAATAAAACGCTTTTTTCCCCGACGACTAAAGCTGCTGAATTGTTCTTGGTGTTTTACACCAGCCCCACCAATAAAACTCTTTTTCCCCGACGACTAAAGCTGCTGAATTGTTCTTGGTGTTTTACACTAGCCCCACCAATAAAACGCTTTTTTTTCCCCGACGACAAAAGCTGCTGAATTGTTCTTGGTGTTTTACACCAGCCCCACCAATAAAACTCTTTTTCCCCGACGACAAAAGCTGCTGAATTGTTCTTGGTGTTTTACACCAGCCCCACCAATAAAACTCTTTTTCCCCAACGACTAAAGCTGCTGAATTGTTCTTGGTGTTTTACACCAGCCCCACCAATAAAACGCTTTTTTTCCCGACGACTAAAGCTGCTGAATTGTTCTTGGTGTTTTACACCAGCCCCACCAATAAAACTCTTTTTCCCCAACGACTAAAGCTGCTGAATTGTTCTTGGTGTTTTACACCAGCCCCACCAATAAAACGCTTTTTTTCCCGACGACTAAAGCTGCTGAATTGTTCTTGGTGTTTTACACCAGCCCCACCAATAAAACGCTTTTTTCCCGACGACTAAAGCTGCTGAATTGTTCTTGGTGTTTTACACCAGCCCCACCAATAAAACGCTTTTTCCTCGACGACTAAAGCTGCTGAATTGTTCTTGGTGTTTTACACTAGCCCCACCAATAAAATATGTTCCATTCTATAACTATATTTTGTGAACACGAAGCTTATAGGAGGTAACAGTACTAGAGGTTAACCAAAAGGCATCAATGTTGGTCTTAGCTAAGCAGATAAGCTACAACGTATATAGTGTTTCCCCATAAATTTGTGAAGGCTTGGTTACCTGTGTATTTAAGTAATCGGAGGGCACTCAACCGTCACGAAGGATTCCATTGAGGGCAGCTCGCCTTGACACTAGGGCAATTTATTTACTGAAACCTGCAATAAACTTCCTTCACCCTAATATGGTATTGTAAATGTATCATAAATTAATGTCAACACATCAAGAGTACATGTTAATATGCAAATAAGTTAAAAATAATTAAATTAATCTTATAACTTGAAAGTTGGGTTTTGTCACCTGGGGGCACATTGTAAAATTCATGATGAAGGCAGCATGGCGCTTGAAGATGGTGCAGCACCATGCTAAATTGGTCTAGGGAAACCTCTACCTATACATGTACATAACGTTGAAGTTATCGTTTTCCTTTTGGTACTTTTCGTATACACATGACATAAATTTGCAAAACATGAAACGTCCGCCCTCCCTTTATGGTGATGCAACCCCCTACATTGAATTTAACGAAAACCTCAAATCAATGAATAATAGAAAGTGAGTTTCCTTCCATAAAAAAAAGATACAGAAAAATCTCCTACACATTTTGTGGTATCGGAAAGTCCAACTTTTGGAAGAAAGGAAAACGACAACGTTCAACAATGAAACAGATGAGACCTTACCTTTTTGTGAATACACTCAACTTCATCAACCCACGTCTTTCATTGCTTTGACATTTTCTTGCAGTTAATCATTACCTTTAAAAACCTTCAACATTTTTGATTCGTTAGGTTACCTTGGTTACGGTAAAATGCTGACAAATAATATACGCTGCTATACTCAAACCAGTGACATCACTTTCTCGATGTTTACAGTTTATTTTCATTCTATGAGGATGCTTTTAGATGAAGGTTCCTGTCGGAACTTAAGGAGTTCCAAAATTGACTTCTCAGTTCCGAACCATGATAATTCAATTTATCCAATATTTTCATCTTCAGAAGAGAGTAACGATAAAATGCAATTAGGATAAAATTGATAGCGTCTGTTAGAGTTAAGAACTTTTTTGGTTGTAATTCAGTCAATTCGATTAAAATCATACTTTTGAATACGATTAAGAATTCTGTATCACTACCAACGCGAAATGTCAACAAAATTTACGTTGTAAAAAAGCTGACGAGGGAAAACGTGGAATAAATTTAGTCAGCTTTAATAACAGATGCAGCTATTAGTTCAATGTGTCAGCTTTGTTTTACTTCAACCTCACTCGAAATATCACGGATATTCTGGATTGGTTCTGAAGAATTTAAGGTTGAAACTGTGTCATTTGTGTCTCCTAGCTATGCCCTTAAGATTTGGGAAAGAATTTGCCAGTGCCGCATAACTCTAGTTCGGTACTGGACAGGTTCCCACAAAGAAATATGTAGGTTCAGGCTTTCGTCTGTAATTCTGGCCCCCATTACGATGCATAGTTCTTTTTCGTTAAGGGTTTTCGACTGGTCAGCCCTTTTTTAAAGAAATTAAAACAAAGTAGATAAAAAATTATGTTAAGTTAATGAAAATTTGCAATGATTGTATTCTTTGGAGGATACCATTTTTTCAGCAATCATGATAGGAGATATATCTGAGGGCAAAAAATCAGGGTGGGAGTTAATAGCATATTCATGTAGTATGCGTTTTACTCCAATTGAAACATTTTATGACGACTATTAAACTGTAACTAAACTTCACGAAGGTAAAATTACCTATACATTTCAACAGAAAAAAACGAGCGTTTTGAACAGTGCAGTAATTTTGAGCAGGGTATTCAGTAAAATTTCAAAGGATTTATTAAACACATTCTTGATATTATGAATGAAATAGTCACTGCATGTAGGGTCTAACAACACTCCATTCTACTTTCTGTTCAGGTGACCTTTTGAGAATCCTTGGAATATTTCTATCAAAATCATGAAAGATGAATTCTGATGAACTGATTAGAAAGGTCATCAAACCATTAAGTACATTTGCAGAATGAGTGGTGCTGTGACTGAATGGAACAATTGATAGGTATAATTTAATTAGAATGGAAATCCGGTGATTGGTTATTTCCCGTATTTTTTCATCCATTAACTGTTTTGACGTATCACTGGCTAGTACATTGTTTAAACGTCACGATCAGCTGTTAAATGTATGCCATTTCAATGTACACATTCAATCTGAAACCAAACTCAAAGTGAGAAAAAGGAAAAAAACAGCTTAAACACGACCTTTCTCTTAAAAGCAGATGGTTTTGTTATTATAGCACGACGAGTTTATTTTAAAACAAGGACTATCTTTAAAAAGATAGCTGACGCAGTAAAATTTTCTTTTTCTAAGTTTCTACATTTCTTTCAAGAAAATAACAGAAGTCACGCAATGTCAAATTTTCGATTGTTTTTTTCGAACGCCACTAAGTTAGCAGTATTTGAGCAACTGGGAAACATAATTGCGATCAGGTGGTTTGTGTTTCCATAGAAGAGCATCCTTAAGGTCAAAGGGTAAAAAGCCAAACTATACCGAAATTTTTTTCACAAAAAATTGTAACAGGAATAGGATATGTACGTCTCGTCACGTGACTGTGATTTTATGAAAATGGGTCCTCGCCTACCATTCAAATGCATGGAGATTCGTCATTAATTCATCGATAGGTTCAATATTAAAAGCAAATTTTTTTTGTGTAAAAATACTGATAATAACGACAAATATTTAGATCTACATGATAAAAGTGTTAAGAAAAGCATAGAATGGAAGATTTTGCATTGTGATTGCAGCATTTCGATTTCCCGGAAGTCAACAATAAAATGCAGATCGGTCTTCGGATTTCAATACGTTCTGTACGTCGAAATTCTGGAAGGGAAATTGAAACTAGAACGAGAGTTCATCAGTGGTCTCCCCTTTTTTCCAAGTTAAACATCAATAACGTTGATCGTGGTTGGACGACCGCAGTGGTGTAGAACTGAATATCTATGCACAATTAGTCATACAACGTAAGAGGTTGAAATTCCGTTCCTCCATGGATGGCACCAAGTCAGGAAAAAAGGTTTGCCAGACAACCTGAAGCACTGCTGGAGTACATGCACAATGCGGTTAGAAGTTTTTTCGCCTATCTTCCTACATGTACATCTACAAAAATGTATATGATACACAACCTTCATGTAAAGTTTTATAGAATCCATTAAACATTTGGGAGGGGTTGTGCTTGCTAGGTACGTTGATCGAGTGAATGTATATTAGATGTAAAGGGCCTAAGATGCCCATTTACAACCCTGCATGTATGTCCAAAATATATGCGGCTAAATTACCTGCATGTAGCAAATATTTCTGATCTTTTGCAGTCTTCACAGTTAACGTAAGCCCAAATTCTTAAATCGATGACATTTTTCTTCATACATACATTGTGTACTTGGCTTCCAAAACCTGAATTTGGTGAAGCCCGAGATTTGTTATAGTGGCGTGGACCGTTGGGTGTTGGGCTATATTTGAAGATTGTTTTTTTGTTTTTTTGTTTTTTGTTTTTTTTTGTTTCCTTGTACATGTATTCAATACATATATTTTAACTTTAAAGGTAGTTATCTTAAACTTTCAGATCTTACAGTTAAAGGGGCTCACCTGCCTAAGTCCGTATCAGATCAACCGTTCACTTGAAACAGAATGAAATCAATCCAAGGTACTTTGGTGCTAAGTCTTGAGAGTTTACATGAGATTGATATAAAAGGCTGAATAAAAACGTTCCAATGATTTATAAGAGTTCTGTCCCTTACCTTAACTAGGTCTACCTCCTAAAATTCAGTGCCAGTAACAAAGTGTCAACATGGAACTAGTTGTTCTTGTGCATATGATAATGCATGGAAATACAATATCACTAAAATCACAAGATTTTAAGGTCATATTTACTATTCCATATATTTTTCTACACATTAAAGATTAATGTCATAACCACAAAAGTTTTATGGTTGTCATAATAAACTTGCGAATCATCATAGTGTATCCATTTATAAATTTAGGTTACAGACCACCAATTCAACCAATGAGCATTTGGAACGTACGCAAAAATAGTCCTACGCAGAAATTACCCCTGTTCCTCATAGTGCTGTGAAAAAAGTTCTCATCTTATTTAAAAAATTTAAACAATTTCTGAAAGGAAAAACATTTCTGTACATTTTATAGGTGCATTTTGCTTCTTGTGATGTGAAGCCTAATCTCCATAATGATTTTTAAATATACCCCTATCTTGTGAAAACACTGGGATTTCCCATGCTATTTATAGACCCTTCACTTCCGGTGACCAGTACTGCACTGCAAGTCTGCTAACCCCACATGCCATTCTGAGGATGGTGAGCTGACATATGTAGAATCATGCTGATATATAGTCCTCTGCAGGTTAAAGTTAAGGTAAAGTCCAGAGAAGCTATTGAATATTGTGAAATTAGCATAGAAGCCTATGGAAAGTGGAATTAGTGGTTTTTAGCCTTAAGCTGAAGCCATGGCAAAATGAAAAGTTTCTTGAAATAGCTTTAAACTACTTGAAGATCTTGTTAACTTTGCCATGAGAGGAATACACTACAAAAATCCTTCAAAATATGCATTTTTTTAAGTTATAGGTCCAAATTATGGAAAATTGGTCTTTTTGGCTAATTTTTATGTCCTATCTTGTAAAAAGTGTAGAAAATTTAGTAAAAATATCAAATATCAAATATTAAACTTTGAGGGCTATATTTACCTAAATATGGTGGTAATATGCACTTGAAATCAAGATTTGTGTAGATTTGAGCAAAAATTAGGTTAGAAATGAGGAAAAACTCACTTTCATTACTGCGGTTAAGGCCATATCAGCATTCCCCTATGGCAACATGGAAAATCCATTATTGAGTACTTTTTTTGCTTTAAGTGCCCTTTACTGGTCATGTTTTAATGTGAAAACACTGTATTTACGAATTTAAAGCCAAATATATCACCTTTTGTGAAAATTTAAAGATTTAGGATTTTTGACATGTGATCAAGAAAAAAGGGGAGGCATGTCAGAGATAAATTTTTAAAAATAGACCAATTTCTCAGAAAATGATTACTTTTAAATCTATTTCTTCATTAATATTGTTAAAAAACAAGTTGTGATTGATATTTTTTATTTGAAAAGTCAGAAAAAGTTCTTTGCAAATATTTAATGCATTTAAGTATGGTAGAATATTGTCACTTTTTTGCTCGCACAACTTGGTTACCCTATATTTAAAAATCAAATATTTAAAAAAGTGCTTGTCACATTTCACTGAAACTTTGCAAATGCATTCAGTATGTGTGTAGGAAGATACTTGTATAGTTATTTATTTTTCCTAAGACAAAAAGTGACTCTTTAGGTTACAGACCACCAATTCAACCAATGAGCATTTGGAACGTACGCAAAAATAGTCCTACGCAGAAATTACCCCTGTTCCTCATAGTGCTGTGAAAAAAGTTCTCATCTTATTTAAAAAAAATTAAACAGTTTCTGAAAGGAAAAACATTTCTGTACATTTTATAGGTGCATTTTGCTTCTTGTGATGTGAAGCCTAATCTCCATAACGATTTTTAAATATACCCCTATCTTGTGAAAACACTGGGATTTCCCATGCTATTTATAGACCCTTCACTTCCGGTGACCAGTACTGCACTGCAAGTCTGCTAACCCCACATGCCATTCTGAGGATGGTGAGCTGACATATGTAGAATCATGCTGATATATAGTCCTCTGCAGGTTAAAGTTAAGGTAAAGTCCAGAGAAGCCATTGAATATTGTGAAATTAGCATAGAAGCCTATGGAAAGTGGAATTAGTGGTTTTTAGCCTTAAGCTGAAGCCATGGCAAAATGAAAAGTTTCTTGAAATAGCTTTAAACTACTTGAAGATCTTGTTAACTTTGCCATGAGAGGAATACACTACAAAAATCCTTCAAAATATGCATTTTTTTAAGTTATAGGTCCAAATTATGGAAAATTGGTCTTTTTGGCTAATTTTTATGTCCTATCTTGTAAAAAGTGTAGAAAATTTAGTAAAAATATCAAATATTAAACTTTGAGGGCTATATTTACCTAAATATGGTGGTAATATGCACTTGAAATCAAGATTTGTGTAGATTTGAGCAAAAATTAGGTTAGAAATGAGGAAAAACTCACTTTCATTACTGCGGTTAAGGCCATATCAGCATTCCCCTATGGCAACATGGAAAATCCATTATTGAGTACTTTTTTTGCTTTAGGTGCCCTTTACTGGTCATGTTTTAATGTGAAAACACTGTATTTACGAATTTAAAGCCAAATATATCACCTTTTGTGAAAATTTAAAGATTTAGGATTTTTGACATGTGATCAAGAAAAAAGGGGAGGCATGTCAGAGATAAATTTTTAAAAATAGACCAATTTCTCAGAAAATGATTACTTTTAAATCTATTTCTTCATTAATATTGTTAAAAAACAAGTTGTGATTGATATGTTTTATTTGAAAAGTCAGAAAAAGTTCTTTGCAAATATTTAATGCATTTAAGTATGGTAGAATATTGTCACTTTTTTGCTCGCACAACTTGGTTACCCTATATTTAAAAATCAAATATTTAAAAAAGTGCTTGTCACATTTCACTGAAACTTTGCAAATGCATTCAGTATGTGTGTAGGAAGATACTTGTATAGTTATTTATTTTTCCTAAGACAAAAAGTGACTCTTTAGGTTACAGACCACCAATTCAACCAATGAGCATTTGGAACGTACGCAAAAATAGTCCTACGCAGAAATTACCCCTGTTCCTCATAGTGCTGTGAAAAAAGTTCTCATCTTATTTAAAAAAAATTAAACAGTTTCTGAAAGGAAAAACATTTCTGTACATTTTATAGGTGCATTTTGCTTCTTGTGATGTGAAGCCTAATCTCCATAACGATTTTTAAATATACCCCTATCTTGTGAAAACACTGGGATTTCCCATGCTATTTATAGACCCTTCACTTCCGGTGACCAGTACTGCACTGCAAGTCTGCTAACCCCACATGCCATTCTGAGGATGGTGAGCTGACATATGTAGAATCATGCTGATATATAGTCCTCTGCAGGTTAAAGTTAAGGTAAAGTCCAGAGAAGCCATTGAATATTGTGAAATTAGCATAGAAGCCTATGGACAGTGGAATTAGTGGTTTTTAGCCTAAAATGAGAACCGATTTGCACTCCGGGTCATAGTTTTCCTTTCATCTATAGTTTAATTACCGGACGTTACTTTTATGAGCAACTCATTAGGTGTTTCTAGAAAAGCAGAGGACGCTTTCTCTTACCCCACCAGTGCACCAGGTCCATGCTTCCAGTTTCTAGTGGAGTACGGGTTGCTCATTTACGTTTGTTTCTTTGTATGTGTAGCTTTGGTTAAATGATTTTGTGTGTGCACGCACACGTCTATTTTCCCTATGTAGTCGTTGGTGTAGTCAAATTTATTTTAATTACCGTTCGAATCTTGGTTCCCTTGATTTCCCTTTCGGGGGTTCAAACTCAAATACTTCAGTCCATAACATATGAATACATATCAAAATAGATATTTTGCAGTTTATCGTGTGTAGTTGTCCAATAGCAGAGCCACAGATGCTGTAGATTTTTAAATTTTTAAAAGCTAGTTTTGTTGTAAAATAGTAAGTAGTCCTTGAACCCTTGTCGAATTTGGGCTTCCACTTCAAAGAAAGTCTGGCTATGCCTCTAGATACCAATTGTCAAGTAACATTTGGAACTATCCCCGATTCCGGTTTCAAACGTGGCAAACATCGATTTTCATGGAGAAATAAATGCGAAAAATTGAATTAGAGTGACAGCAACGATATAGTCTACTTGATTTCTAAAGGATTATTACAAAAAAATTCTTTAAAAAATCAAATTTTTGTCAAAATTCTGAGAAAATTTGGCTTACACATTTTCAATATCATATGAACTCATGAAGTATTTTACCCAAGACATTCATCTACAAATAAAGAAGTTTCTCATTACCCATAATGCCAAATTTTCAATTAAAAGGTCCATATTAATTGTAAGAGTGCTCAAATGAAAAGAATAGCTCTGGTAAATGTAAACAAAAATAGAAACCATGCGCTTTTGGTAATTTTTAGCTTGACATGTGTTCATTCCATAGAGGGGCTTTTGATATTTAAAATAAGTCAACACATGTCATGCTTTAAACAAAATTTCCTTTGAATTATGCCAAAAATCTTATTTTTAAGCATTTTTTTTAATCCTATAGAAGTCAAATGGAATACAGTAAGCCTGAGAGCATGATTTTTGTGTTTGAATGCATGACTATCATGCTAAAAGTGTGATGCCTGACAGGTTTGAAATGAGAGGGGAATATTGGTACATAGCCAAATGTACATTTGGATAAAAGTGACAGACAACAAATTGTTCAACTTATATTAAATCTCTAACATACAACAAATAATAAATCATGATTATAATCTTAACAATAACCTTGGTACATGTATTCATATTTAACCTTGACCATGACTTACATTCATGTAGCCTTGACCTCATGACCTTATTGTTAACAGTTGCATGATCGATAGTTCATATAGAAAAGAATACCATATAACTGGTCATTTTTGCACAATAAACATTTTGAGAATTGGTGTAAAAAATGTATTATTTTATTTTCACTGAATCAATTTTTTTTAGTCTATAGCTGTATCTTGGAAACTCATAATTAGTCTCAAGCAATGACAAGAATAAATGAATCAAAATTATTTTTCACTTGTTAAATTTTTTCGATCTCTTTGGAACTGCTAAATTTAATTTAAAGTTATATGGTAGTTTAATCTGTAAGTATAAAAAGTACATGTAATGCACAATAATATCATTCATCTTAGGAATTCAATATTAGTTTAACATGTAATTAGTAGAATTGAAAAAAAAACCTTTTTTTTTTCTAAGTGGCATATCCAAGGGTGGGGACTAGGTGTTGGAGCCCACTTTTTGGAAATATTGTTAATTATGTGAACAATTTTTGGCATAATGAGATATTAATAGGCTCACCCCCCCCCCCAGTTCAAAATCTCTAGATCCACCAATTTCTTTTGAATTTCTTATAAATACTTTAAAATGTTCAATAAAGGCAGGGGAGGATTCAGACACTTTGAAGAGGAGGAGTACCAGCCAGGGTTCCTCAGAAAGGGGGTGGTTGTTATGACATTATTTACCATTTTTTGCCAATTTTAACGCATGAAAATGACAATTTTCCAAAAACGAGAGCCTGAATCACTCACCTGGTTGAATTTTGCCTTTCAAAGGCAATAAAATTAAGAAGAAGTTGTCAAACAATTTGGACCAAAAAGACTTTGGTAGGACTTATCATAAGAACCATTTCAGAAACTGAAGTTCCTTTCTATCTATCGTGGTTTTCAAGATAGTGGCTGAAAACTGTAAAAAAGGAGCATTTTCCTCTTTCAAGGGCAATAACTCTTACAAGGAGTCACCTGGCAACTTTCATCCCTGAAGACTTCTGAAGGCCATATAATAAGGGTCATTCAGTTACAGAAATAATTTTGCTAAACCTAACGGTTTAGGAGATATATGCGAAAAACTACTGTCTGACCCCTTTTTTCTATTTTTAGTAACAGCGGCCATGTTTTTCGGTGGATCATAAATCCCCACATCAGTTCTATGCACAATACCCCAAGGAACATTCATACCAAGTTTGATTCCAATTGGTCAAGTAGTATCAGAGGAGAAGGTTTTTGAAAGAAATAACATTAAAAATAGCATAAAATGTCAAAAAAGGGGCAATAACTCCAACATGGCTTCACAGATTAAAATGAAAATTTGACCACAGATAGATCTCATCATGCCGAACACTTTAATCCTGTCAGAATTTGGCTAATCTTAACGATTTTGGAGATATATGGAGAAAACTCCTGTCTGACCCCCTATGCTCTATTTTTAGTAACTGTTTTTTGACGGATCAAAAATCCCCACATCAGTTCTATGCGGGCTACCCCAAGGAACATTGATACCAAGTTCAATTCCAATTGGTGAAGTAGTGTCAGACGAGAAGAGTTTTGAAAAATTGTTCACAACAATGACGGACGACAATGGAAGCTAAGTGATGGCAATAGCTCACCTGGCCTTTGGCAAGGTGAGCTAATAAGGAGTGTAAACCCCCTGGACCCCAAATGGCAGCAGTAGATCCAGTATTAAAAAAGATTGAAAAGCACTATGGAACAAAACATAACATTTTTATCAAGAAAGACAAGTAAAAAAAATATTACATTTAAATGAAATGCTTCACTGGACACATCTTGATGTGACTGCAGAAGTCACATCCTGAACAATATCAAACATTTGTAAGATAGTAAACACAATGTATTAAGTAAAAAATCTTAATCATGTTAATAATATTAGTTTTTATCATTTCCATGTTGTGTCAAAACTGGTGCCCTGTTCAAAACCAGAAAAAAATTAAAAATATGCACATAATGAAAATCTGAAAAGAAAGCCCATTTATGAAGGACATCATTTAAAAAAAAAAAAAAGGGTCTCTTAATTCCTCAAAGCAGATTTGAGTATTCCTTCTCAATGTTGACAGACAGACAGACAGAAAGTAAGAAAAACAGCAGAATCCTCAATTAGAAGGAAAGAATACAAAATTGGTATAGATTTAAAAGGGTTTTGACATGAAAGTTGTACCATGATGTACATGTTTTATCAAACTCAATTATGTACTATGAAAGAACTTAAATTTGTGGGTACCAATATTTGTGGTTAAGGCGAAAAAGATCAGTTTGTAGATTCTTGAATTTGTGAATTTGACACATTTGTCATACAAATGGATGGGAAATTTCTTTGTAAGTTGAGAATCAAATTTCGTGTTTTGCAAAACCCACAAAAACCATGAAATTGGTACCCAACAAACAATGTTACTTTCACAGTAATACATTGGATTTGTAATACCTTAAATGCCAGCATTAAAAGAAAGGATCCATGCACTTATAAACCAGAGGAACAGACACACAGACCAGAAACCTATATGCCCTAAACACTATATGTTAGACAATATCATTACTTCAGCAGTACTAAATCTTGCAAAGACCTGGGTAATGGAAGCTTTGGGACAACGTTAGGCAAGTAACGCTGTCCTAAGTTACATCGTATAGAATATCTACATAGAGTCTGCAATGGTCGAACATTTGTAGACAAAGGTAGTACTGTCTCGCAAAGCTTATTGTCCCTGGCAAGTTCATTAGGGAGTTGTCCATTTTTATTTCTGAAGTCAAACTGCCCTACAGCTTTAAGCAATAGGTCCATACAATCATTATCAGCTGCCGTACTTAATCCACCAGCATGAACATAGGCGATCCTGTGTAATGGCGTCAAACCTCGTAGATTTCTACAATTGACACAAGCATTGTAATCTAAAAGTATATTTATGATAGATACACTGCCTTTCCGTGCTGCCCAGCTTAAGGGTGTGTCATAGTTAAAGTCTGTGGCATCAACTTTGGCCCCTCTTTTTAGCAAGAGACGTACACATGTTTCATTTCCTTTGAATGCTGCCCAGTGAAGTGCAGTGTTTCCATTAGCATCCCCAGCATCTATATTGGCCCCATTTTCTAGAAGTAATTCAGTACAAAGAGTATCTCTCTCAGCTGCATAGTGTAGGGCTGTTCTTCCATACCCATCTGTTTCATTGATCTGCAAGTAAAACAAGATACAGTAAAGCCTATAATAATCTTATGCCCAGCTTTATGGTGTTAACTCAAAACAGGAACTGTTATGGTATAGTCCATTTGATTTCTATAGATTTATTGATTTTGGTTGCTGCTGAAATATAAACAAAAATTCTGTCCTTGTACAAAAAAAAAATTCTTATCCGACAACAAATCCGAGACCCCCATCCCCTTATGGGTGCCTACAGTCCTGTTATGTACATGTATTTCCCCAAGCCGTGTGTTCCTGTGCCCTGCTATCACACATTTAAGAATTGCTTATGTCTTGAAAATAGTGAGATCTACTCTCTGACCAGTATATTCTTAATCTGAGTAACATCACAAGTTTATGAGTCTCTGTACTAACCCTAGCTCCTCTGTCAATAAGTAATCTGACAGTGTCACTATCACTGACCATGCAGGCACAATGGAGAGGTAGTAGAGTTCCGTGAAGTCTATTTACATCAGCACCCTGTTCTATCAAATCTTCAATGTCATCGGCAGAGGGAACACATAGGTGCCAATTACTGATAGCACGTATCAAACGTTCTGATAATGCATACAAATTCTGTTCACTTTCCATGGCATACCACATTAGTGCATCAAGCTAAAATATAACATAAATAAATTTTGCTTGTACATGTACATGTTGTATGTGCATTATTTTACAGTTGGGAAAAAGCAAGCAATCCACTTGGAATCAATTGTCATTGAGGTAAGAGCTGATCCTACATGAGCAGTCACGAAATTTGATTAATAACATAAGAGACAATGCCAGGACGGCTAGAAAACGTTAACATGCAAAAATTATTTGACAGTTCAAACTGATAAGGATTTTTATAGTCGACTATAAACAGATAAAATTCCTTGATTCTATATACACAAATGTAAACAGCGGTGAGTAGACAAGACAATAAAATACTGCAGTCATTGTAAAATCCGACATCTTATCTTTATATAATATGTTATAAAAACAACTTCCCCTAAAACCTGAATAATCAACAATTTTTACAATTAATTTCCAGCTGTCAAAAAAAAGTGTTTGTTGACATTTTTACGAAGGTGAAGTGCTCATTTACCTTTAACAATCAAATTGAAAAAGAATAAACAAGGATGGAATACACGAATGTTGTTTTAAATTGTCTTATTTTAAATATAAAATGGTATATTTGTGACCAACAATACGAATTAGAGACAGCTTGATCATGCTGTAAATGTTTTGTATATAAAATCTACACTTTATCATCTAAACATTGGGTCATGTCGTATCTTTTGGTATGTCGTACCATATCACAAATACAAACCACTCGACAATTGTCCGCCTGGCTACCACCTGATGTATACTAGATATTACATGCCAAAATTTGTATCACATGCTGTAACAATACGAGACTCCTACATATCCGGCCCGCGGGGTGATATAGGTCGAGAGTTGATACAGCATGTGATACAGATTTTAACACGTGATGTTCATTATATCATATATTTTAAACATACAAGAAGTATGGTTTGTGAAGGGGTGTGATATATGGTATGCGATATAGATCTAGGGATGTGATATTGGGTATGCGATATAGGTCTAGAGGTGGGATATAGGGTATGCAATATAGGTTTTAAACAAACACTTATAATACATATACACAAAGTTCTGTTTGAATCTAAATATATGATATATAAAAAATCAATCTAACAGAATGAGCAATTTAACGGAATTCCTGATCTGTGATCTATTAAGACACTCTAGTTTAGTTCATACCCAGTACGATCCATTTGTCATAGCCCTAGCCTCACAAACTTTACAAACTGAATAACCATTTAATGGACTCTCTACAGATGCTTCATTTATTGTAAAATTTGTTAATGATGAACTTTCTTCCCTTCCCAAAGATGCATTTGTAGCTAAACTAATAGAGAAGTGTCACAGCATGAACTGCAATATTGACGATGTTCGATAAGTAACCGACAAGATTTTCCACACTCGAACGCAACCCTAAAAAAACGTTTGACTCCAAGGAAACCAAACGGCGAAACAATCGAGGTCAAACTTGGAAATGATTGCTATGCGCTATATCTTGCGTCAATTGGTGAATATACGGATGATTTAAGATACACTGTGAATGTAAGAACTCTAACAGCGCGTAAAACTTCAACTGTTGACGACTCGCAAGTTAGAAGTTTATCTGATGGGTTGAATATCAAAGAGACGTTAGTCCGAATTGAGACATTAATTCTTTAAAAGGTGACTACATTCAAGAGATTGAACATCTCAATAAATCTGTTCCTGATTTGCGAAACGAAAATAAACAATTACATAGCATAGTAGAAAGGAACAACGAATGGTTCAAAAACTTTCAAAATCAACTCTCTTCTCTAAGAACGAATAACAGTGACTTTGACCAACATAATTGATCAGTTAATCACTGCATCAAAAACAACCGAAACGTCATGCATGTAACTCCTACAAACTTGATTTAGAAAAGTATAAAGTGACAACGAAGCGCTAAAACTCAAGGTGTCTGAATTCGAATTCATTAATTTATTAAGGTTATCAGAAGACTGGAAACAGGCGTTAGATAATAATGAATATGTGGCAGCCATTCTTATGGAGCTGTCAAAGGCATTTGACTGTCTGCCACATGATATTCTAATTTGTAAGTTACCAGCATATGGTCTCAACAAAAAGTCTACTGACATGTTATTATCATATTTGTCAGGGCTTAAGCAACAAATAAAGATTGGCTCTTGTTTCAGTAGCTGGGCAGAAATTCAAAATGGGGTTCCGCAAGGATCAATTTTGGCTCCTTTGCTGTTCAATGTGTTTATAAACGACATTTTCTATTTAACCAAAAAGGAGATTTATCCAACTATGCTGATGACAACACAATATCTTTTCATTCGCCAAATTTTAATGAAGTAATAGATGTACTACAATCAGAAAGTACTATTTCGATAAACTGGTTTCACTTTAGTTAGTAACATAATTAGTGACAAAGTGAACGTAATTGATGAAACAGTCAACAAAATGAACACCGAGTTCCGTTCCTAAACTACCTCAATAAATGAGTTGCGAAAAAGACTATCCAATACTGAAAAAGAGTTAAATACACTTGACAAGTTGATATATATATGTTTAAAAAGAGATATCTGAATACATTTATATAATTTCTATCAATGATATATATATGTTCTGTTCTGTTTTCTGGTATGATCGGCCGTCCTATTTCGGCGCACTACTACTTCTCAAGGTAGGATGTTTGCAATTGCGCGTAAAAACGATACTTTAACACACACCTGAAGTGATCTATTTCCAGTTATCTCGGTGAATATGTATGCACAGTGGTATTGTTTATTTAGCGTTATTTATAATTTTCTTTACACAAATAAATCCCGGAAAATCACATAGCTAGTGGTGTCCAACTTTATATACCGATCTATACCGTCGCAGACAGGGGCAGATCCGCGATTTTATGAAGGGGGCGTTATTACTTGAATCAGTATAAAAGGATACCAGATTATGACATATTTAATGAATGAGTATGATAAATTGCCGCATTCAATACAATATTTAACAAATTACGATATATTTTTTAAAGGGGGTGTACGCCCATTACGCCCTCATCTAGACCCGCCCCTGACAGAATCGAGGGAAGCACGAGGCACAAAAAAATCACAGGACGAAACGGCGCATTACGTTCAATTGTCAACAATCTAACAGAAAGTAATACAAATCTTCATATTCTAAGTTACACATGACTCACTTCGGTGGAAAGCTAGAATCGTGGCAGTACTTGGCTTTGTTTGTTTGTAGCATGTACGTCTGCGAAGCCTGCTTTGCCTTGGTCTTGCCCGCTCAAATATTCATTCATGGATCGTTTCCAACACTCTTCCAAATATTATGTGGTGTAAACATACGGGGTTATTCTGGATTTGTAGATGCTGCACAGATTTCTTTGACGCTTGATCTTTGATACATTGTTGTAATCAGTATATTGTTCTTGCTCAGTGTTTACTTCCTTTTTTCCATTGGGTTTTCGATCTTTAATGCTGTATTAGCTCATTTATAGTTTCCAGTTTATACTTTTTTAACACCTATTGTATTCTGTTGATAAACAAGATTGGCAGTGTTTCCGTGTACACAACTTGTGTACTCGGAGTCTCAGAGCTAGGCTCCACGTACACAATTAGAATACTGCAATTTCATTGGTCAAGAAGACTTTGTTACATAATGTGAAACTAGATAATTAACAAAATTTCTGACCTTGCAATATCTGTCTCTATGATTGAAGTTAATACACAAAATATTTAATGATCCTTCGGTTTTACATCGATATGCACTAAAAATTGGAATTCTTTGAAATAAATATCAAGAGCTCCGGGATATGAGATATAAAAATTTGTTGCAATGCATACTTGAATATTTTGATCACTGAGAATATCAGACCCATCGAAAATCATTCTGGGATAACCAGACCGAATACCTAATTTTGCAATATTGTCCTCTTTTCTCCTATATGGGTAACTAAAGAAAACAAAATTTTCTATTAGACCGAATGAATTGTCACCAGACAGGTCAGGCGGTACGTCCGGCGTATTTCGATGGATCTGAAATGTGAATTGAAAACTGCAATAAGATTCCATCAAGAAATTTTTGTCAGAATATTGTTCAATATCATGTCAGACAGTTAGAATGGGATATGCCTGAATTCCTAGGGAAGTTATCGAACATCCGGGCGCGAAATTAATAATACAATGATGATGATTGGAGGGGTTTTAACAACCTTGAATATCAATACAGGCCTCTCACGGTCGATGTTATTAGGTTAGTAGAACCAACTGGTGTTGGTGGGGGAGCCCAACCTTCGGGATACCTGACCGAAGAACTCGGTCAGAGTATGTCCTACTAGCGGCTGGGCTGTTGTGTTGACGCTCTGACCTACTCCCAGACCCCACGTGGGTCCGAGAGCGTTTCCCCACCCTAACAATACAACGATCTTAAATTCTACTTTTAGGAAATGTTCATGACCAATGAAATTGCGGTATTTTGGTTGTGTACTTTGTTGTGTAAGGGAAACACTGACAACAAGATAACAGTTCAAATGATTATACCGTCATGGGAGGCTTACAATTATTTTGCTTAAGGTATAAAAGTCAGATTGAAAAAATGTCCCAGCGAACATCATGATTTTATGGACTACTGTTACCATGGTTAGTTGTCGTTGGATTATTTGGTATTCACTGGATGATTCATATCTCAAAATGTTCATCAGAAGCGAGCGCAAATTTCGTTCTACTACCATTTGTAGCGTAGCTAATGATAAAAGAGGAACAAAGTAACAAGGTAAACAAATCGGTTCGAGAGATACTCATTATACTGCTTTACTCTCGGAAGAATATCATTTTGACTAACGGATGCGGGGGTCCCAGTATACACGACCATGCTGACGACTAATAAAACAACAGGTATATATTTTAATCCCAGCGACCATACAATTTTTGTAGCGGAAAAAAATGGGCAAAAATAAACAAATTGTAGCCAGATAAATCTATTCCATCCCCCTTTTCAAATTCTCTTTATCCGCCCTAGTACTGACCGTAAATTATACTGTGTAAGTTAACATCTTCAAATTTCATATTTTACCGCTCTAATAAACTTTTGGCCAATCAAAACGCTCGTCTTATCGACCACCTTAGTTTCTATGTACAACAATATGGCTACCTCCAGCAGGTGCCCGTTATGTGCGGATTTAATCATTGAGCCGTGACAAAATACATCATCTTTTTTGGGTGTTAATGGGTGAAAATATTCCGTTGGGTATTCAGGTAATCCTGTTAATCTCATTAATGTTTGTCTCGCCTCTGTTGATCATTAAATGACTGTTTATTTAAGCTGTATTGCCAAATTATTATTAGGCAAATATAGTTTATTTAATTCGTTTCCGAAAATTGATCTAATATTTAAAATTGTAAATGATATAAATGTATTTTTGTCCACTCTATTTGTAAAATTGAAATTTTAAATATTCATTGTATTTAGTAAAAGTCACTGAAGACTCTTATCAAGTTTACTTCAGTTTAAATAGTGATCTGAACTTAATTTTCCTTTTTTTCTCATTTGATGAAATTGAAAAGAGAAAGTCCACAATAAAAAGTTAGTCGAAAGGGATAAAGGTTCAGGCTCTAGATAAATGACATTTCTACGGTCCTCCATTAGAAATTTTGGGTTTAAGTCCTATGATCAACAACCAAGTTTTTTTTTTTTATTTTTCTTTCTAATTTTATGAACATTTCTCATATACATGTACATGTTATACATGTACTTTGTTTGTATTCTTACTTTTATATATGTACATTGTACTACTACTGATTAAAATGAGTTTACTTGGAAGTCCTTGCTTACATCTTCATGTTTGATAGGCCTGTTTGATTATTCTGTTTTCTGTAACATGGCCATCAGTTAACTGTAGTGTAGTGTTAGAGTCAGCAGCATTTGTACATACATGTACATTGCTGAACTATGTTTACTTTATCAAAATAATACTAATAGAAATAAGTTCAAAATGTTGATAAAAAATATTTAATTTACATTAATTTGTTACATGTAGTTTCCTGACTCATAAAAAATGGGTAATCAGGGTTCTTCATTGCCTCTTTTTGCACAGCGCTGTGCCATGTGTTACTTTCCTTGTGCCGTGAATTAAAAACGAGCGCCACGTCTTCATTTAGTCGGCACTGTATTTCCTAATTACTCTTGTTTATTAATCACCAACATGTATACCTGTCATAAATCTATATGATTGGCGCGTGTGTTTATTCTAACGGTAATTTCAATGTTTTGATTGGTAATTTACGTGGGTTTAATGTATCGGGGAGTGAAACATCTGGGAAAACACATATCGGATCTGTCAAATTTACGATTATCATTATTGGCAAAATCAGTAAGATTTAAAAAAAAACTGGATGATTTCTACTGTTTTTTTTTTTAAATGAACAAAATTTGAAAACTTTTCATTTAATAAAATATAGAAAGTATCAAGAGTTTTATTCAAATTGATAAAGATCAATGTGATCAGAGAGGGAGGAAGACGATCTTAATTTATACAACAATGCCTTAACGATCTCTGCAATTATCAGACAGAGAAAAGCAGTTCAATTTGCCTAACTTTTATGAAAATGCGATGGATTGACTCCCAAAAGTACTAATGAATTGTTTAAAGACACAATTCGGATGAAAACGACGTTTTGCAGTATAAGTTCTTGTAGTTAAGTTATAAAGAACATGTTATATGCACCTGGTTTAATGGTATCAACAAAATGATCACACCTACCAGTGGTTTTAATTTCTCTAGAGCTGTGGACCTATGGTCAAGCCCAGGGAAGCGAGTTATAATTGAAATAGCCAATACAGACTGAAAAAATATCATTGTTGCTTTATATGTTTTAGCTTGTGTTATTAAATGCTGTATGTCACATTCAAACTTATACTTTTTTTGGCAAGTTATTTTCTGCGAGAAAGGGCATGATAAAAATTTGCCCAACCAGAGAGTGAGCCATGTGTTCATTTTGATCCATGGAGATCACTGGGTAATGTGGCACTTTGAATGGAACACAGCCTTCTGGAAGGTCATGAACATGCAAATGTATGTCCATTGTCTGCAGGCTGCATACGTATGCATCTACATGTAATTTATACACACTAATGTACATTTTAATGGTATTTTTTATAACCTGATGGTGATACACGTAAATAAATTGGCATGTTTTGAGTTACATGTACATGTTGGTTTTTTTATTTTTAGTTCATGTTTTTGTTTTTTCTGATGTGAATAATAGCATGAAAATGCATGTGGTTTAATCTTTCAACATGTTAAATGTTTTTTTTTCAATTTTTGTTGCAGAAGACAATAAAAGTATGTAGATACATGTAGCACTTGTCACAACCAAAGTGTTAAGTTCATATATATTTTTACTTGAAAATCTGTATTAAGAGGTTGCATTTGGGTAAATAGTATTATCACCGATGAGTTTAATACATGTATAATAGTTTTTCTTGAAATTTTCAGATAATTTTCATTTAAAATGTTTAATGGATGTGTAAGTATTTGGTTCAACTGTGTTAATTTTTACTGCACTTACATGAACATAATCCTTACAAAGTTTGGTTTTATGTTGTTTTTTTTTAGTAGTACTCCAGCTAAGGATCATGCAAAATGTGATTCATAGGTAAAAAGCCTACATATTTTTATTTTTGATATTTTCTTTGAAATGTCATAGTAAACAGAAACAAACATGTGGTTTTTCATATAATCTGTGCTCTTAGGAGATAAAAAATATATAGAATGCACTGTAGATTTAAAAAAATTAAGGGAGATAACTCTGTAAATGGCGCTCAAATACAATAGAATCTACTGTATTTTCAATGTCGATTATCTCCTAAGAGCAGGCAGATTTGAATGAATAATTACACATTTCATAGTATAGACCCATAAAACAACTTTATTACAAAAATAAAAATATGTAGCCTTTTTTTTGTGGTGTATCACATTTTTCATGATTCTTACAAAGACAGCTACTTAAATAATGACTTGCTAACCATTTATACAATGACTTGAATATTTGTAATTGCTCATCCATATGGTAGCAAACATAAATATCTTTATACATGTATTATCCTTCTTACATGTACAATGTATAGGACTAATTACATGTTTGGCAGCATATTAACATTAAGAGAAGGACTATAAATTAATCTAGCATTCTCATATATTGGAATAGACTATACTTAATCATTATGTGAATACCTGATACTGAAAATAACATATACACAGTTTCTATAAATAGAATGCATAAAGGACAGTGCAATCAGCATCAGATACAAACAAAAATGTAGAATCAGTATTTGACTATGATCTGAGGTGTGTAAATACATTTGTAAGGCCAAACGATATTGGTTTCCTGCCAACTTTGTTTATGTGGCCATTTTGATCTGCAAGCATCCTTAACTTCTAGATTGTTTACCCATTAGCTCAATGTTAAATGTTTTTGATATATAAGTTGATTTCCCACCTACATTTATATATTGTACCTACCTTATTTAATCTTGCTGTTAGTAAGAGACAATTTAATTTTTTTGGGCCTAATTTGTATGTTTTTATAATTGTAAACTGTCTTTAGCTATTACCCTAGAGAATATGGGGTACTGTAGGTTTTACTGTGAAAGGATGCTAATAACGTGATTTCCTGTTTAGATGGAGGATGATGGCTCATATATTCTGTGCATGTTGTAGAACTTATATTTATGCTTCTGTTGAGGTAAAAGGAAAATTTCTGTAACTTCATTACTTTATTTTATCCATTATTTGTTTATATGAAAGTCATGTTCTATTTGGAATTGAAGTGATATTGGTCACAATGTAAATGTATTGTCTGAAAGAATACCAGTAGTCAAAGATACTTGTAGAACTTTGTACATGTACTTACATGTACATTTTTACATGTACATATAATGTAGGACTCAACATGTACATTGTATATTGAACCAGAAGTGAACGTACATAATACATGTAGCTCTCTTGTCCTTGGCTTTTGTGTACATGTAAAATACATATTACAAGTATGTTGAAACAGCTTCCTTGTCCTTGACTTTTGACCTTTGAGTGACCAGGGCCCAGTTGTTCAACACTATCCATTGGATAAATTGTTAACTTGTACAGATCATGTAGATTGTACATGTATAAGACCTTTTTCAGAGTTCTAGGATTTTTCAATGTTTTAAGGTCCCAATTTCAATTTTACTTACCCCAGAGGAAAATGGAGTCCTAGAAAACTGCTTTTGTCCAGTGGATAAATCATTTGAACAACCAGTCCCTGAAACTTATTTTAAAGGAAGATTTACATAATGTATTAAGTGTTGCTTTTGTGGAAAATTTACGATTAACGATTTCACGGTCAAGTCGGAATGTTAGAAAACAAAAACTATTTCTATAGGTACATGTAATATGAATTCATACCAAACAAATCATATCATATTTTTTCCAATCTAACCTCATGATTGTTGAAGGTTTAACAGAAACTGAAATGCTGTAAAATTGAACATTGATTTGCTGTTAACCACCTCTTAACATATTTGTGGACATGTATACAGACTAGAATTTGTGAAAACATTTCCTACAGTTTTTTGTATCATGCTAGGCTTCTTACAATTAGGCTTCTTGAACAGGGTTACACTATGTTGCTACAAGATTGAAGTCATTACTATAGAAGCTTTATGGTTGTCGTCATTAACTCGTGGATCGTTACGGTGTATCCTTCTGCACCATGAAAACTGATATGTTCCATGTGTCATAGTTTACCTTTCCTCTTTTGTCTGACCTAGACTTGAATTTTTATGAGCAACTCAGCAGGTGTTTATAATGATAATAATGATTGGCCCCAATTTTGCTAGTCAGGTCTGGCAGATTACACAAATTTCGTGAACTATGACAAACTATAATGTGCATAGCACTTGGATACAGTACTTTGTCTTATAAAATAATACGGCAAAGAAATAGAAAGCCCCCTTCTGAAATTTATACACCTTTTTGACTAATATTGACTCAGCTTTGTAATGAATTTGCTGTGTTTACTTACGAACAATAGTCACATATTTAACTATTTACAATTTATTAATAACCTTATCTACAGTCTACTTGACTTTAGAAAAATATTTTGTGGAAAATTTAAATGAACTGGTCTAATCTTCTGATTGTAAGGAAATATTGTTTATCTTGTAAACATATTGATCATCCATTTAGTTTTTTATGAGGTCAGAATAATTAATAACTTTGTCATTCTTAAATACACAACAGGTTGGAAGACATAAATTGGAGGATTTTTAAAATTAACTATAGGAAGGTTGCAGCACATTCAAGTTTTGCATTCTTACAAGCCATCAACATTAGATTTTAAGCAATTATCTTTGGAACAGGCCTAAATTAAATTTCAAATAATGTTGGTTCACACTTTACCAACTCATAATGTTCATGTGCACTGAGGGAAATATTTTGGGATTCATAATCCTAAATTTGAAAAAAAAACCAAAAACAGTAGTATTTTTTCACCTAAAATAAAATGCTGAATGAGGAGAATACAATTTTTGGGTAGGGCATTTTTTTTCTCAGTAATTAAGGAATGGGCAAACATAATTTCAATTTAAGGAGGTAGACCTAAGGTAAGGGCACAATTCTTACAAATCATGGGAATGGTTGTATTCAGGCTCTTTATATCAATCTCATGTAAGCATCAAAGTAATATGGATTGATTTCATTCTATCTCAAATGAAAGCTTGAAAAGCTTTGGTGAAATTGAATATGACACAAACATATCCATGATTTTAAGAGTTATGTCCCTTTACTATCTTACCTTAACCAGAAAGAATTATTCCTCAGACTGTCAGAAGCATTTTGAGCACTGTGCTATAATTTCAGGACAGTCCTTTATTTTAAGTTATGACACTGATAAAATATTGATAAAGTTTTGTGCCACAAATAGCACCCTAAGGAGAAGTTTTAGTGCTAATATACATATATGTTCAATCATTAAGTGGACAAAATGTTATCACTAATTTTGTATGAGAAGCTAAGATGATTATCATACATGTATTGGAGGAAATTTTTTCTAGGTTTTTATTTGCCATTTTTTAAGGTCCACAGAAACAGAAAAGCAAAAACTTGTAAGTTTCAGGCCAATTATTTCACAGTTAATTCCTATATACATAATCATATCCCACAGACATGAAAATTGAATGCTAGTGTAAAATACATGTACCTCTGTTTTTGGGTTGGAGTGTACAAATCATGCAATAAAATAAAATGATGTTTTACTTTTTGTAGGTCACAGGAAATGAGATGACATCAGGAATGGGGGCAGATAGCCCCGAGGAACCTCAGCCACAGGTAAGAATTTGTAGAAATTTGGCTTTGAATGTGGACTGTTTCTAAACTGAAAAGATACATACAAATGTAGCCATAGATTAAGATTGGAAGGGGAGGGCTGGTGATTGGGGCAGTTACATGTACTTTTGTATGAATCTGAGGGAAATGGTTTTGGGATATGTAGGCTACTTCTTAGCTAAAATAGAACATAGACACCGATATAAATAAGTTGATAAAAAGTTTTGAAATGTTTTTAACCACACAACAATGATGAAAAATCAAGTGGAGATTGTTGCAGCTAGTCGAGATATGCTATTTTGGTATAAAATGTGGGCATGTTGACAATTTGGTTTCTTCCATAACAATCTTGTTCACTGGCTAAATTTTATGGAGGAGTAATAAGAAAATAAACTGATTATAAAATTATGTTTACTTGTGAGAAGATATGAGGTAAGAAAAAATGAGGCAAAATTAAAATACAATATAATAATATTGTTTTCTGCTACATATACAAATGTACCTTGCAAGAAAAAAATAGGGTAGGTAGGTATGGAAATTATTTTATTTTGCAGAAAGAATTTACATTGAGTTAATAAGGAAACAATCTAGACTTTGGATTTGAGTTTACTCAGTGTTTGAGTAAAATTGGCACAAAAAGGAGAGTAGATAAACAGACATTTTTTTTGCCTGATTTTTTTTTATAAGAATAAGATCTACATTTTTGTACATTTACCAATTTAGTCTTCAGGGTTTCAAAGATTTTTTTCCAAGATAAAGGTCCTAGACTTTCCAAGTTTTAAATTAATGGTCCACTTGAGGAAAACCAAAAGTCTTCAAAAAAGGTGTTAATGAAAGGGCCAAGGATTTCAAAGGTCTTCACTCAGAAATTTAGGGTGCCAGACCTTGGACTGACACTACATTATTTTTGAATTAAAACCTTTAGATTTTGGAAAAGTGCCATGTATGATATTGGTTTTCATATAGTCCTTGTTTTTTGGGTCTGGAGGGGGTGGAGCAGTTAAAATTGTAATTATGGAGCACATTGTATGAACATGTATATATACATGTACACCATAGCATGTTATTGGTACATGTACCTCTGACTATGCATATATTCATATTACACCATTCATATATGTTTTTTGTTTAAACCATGTAATAGTAGTATTTTGATCTTAATAGTGGTAGAAAAAACTTCTTTGCATAGTCTATTTACATGAATAAAGATATGATTTTAATTTAATTCATGCAGTTTACTTGAACTTTGTCCTCATATTAGTAATAACTGCTTAGGAAGATTATATACATTTGTATTAAGACACCAAATTAATGCCATGATACAAAGTCTGCATTGAAGTGATGACTCTGTAGGGTAGATTAAATATAAAAGAAACATGATATGATCTTTAAATCAAAAATCAACTAGATCAGACCAGAAACCTATCTGATCTTAATGTTTTAAGAGATATTCGAGGGAGACAACATACAAATGTTTTATTATATTGGGAAACATTGGGCAGGCTTTTGACACCTATATCACATATGATCTTCCGTCCAAGTTTTGTTTGTGCGCAAAAAATTGTCTGTATTAGGTTACGTAAGAGCCGTTTTGGCTGCCGTTCAAATGTTCGTACCTTGTGTACGTGTGCCATGCAGATATTTAATCATGTACTATATTTGACTCTCTATATGAATTGTTTAAATATTTTTATTTAGTTTGATTTGGATCATAGAAAAAATATTGTCTGTATCTAAGTTAATTGTTAGCATAAAATTTTAGGTTTTCACAGGAAAATTCCAAATAGAAATTTACTTGCTCATATTTAAAGTCATATTTATAAACTTAGCAAATTCATTAAAAAATACTAGTTTTCTTCTCGCAAAAGGCAAAGTGCAATTCTTGAACATTGCATGAGTGAAGTTAATGCTGCAGCATGGAGTGAAATTTACTTGCAAGAGAGGAAGGTCCTGGGCCTTTGTAAATGAAACTTCAAAGGTCCTTGTTGAAATTGATGTTCTCTGAGCTTGTACCACCACTAATTTGAACCCATGATGCTTGCTGCTACCCTGGTAATATGAGAACATGACCATATGAATCTTTTTTTGGTATCAGTCTGTGCCAAAAACTTTTTCAGCTATTGTACATATAGCCCAATGCATGATTTTTTTAAAATAATATTCCTTAAAAGAGGTCAGCAAATTTTTGATGAACCTCCACTATTATGATACAGTTTTAACTAGACTCAGGCATAGGGCTTGTGGTTAATGGCACACACTGTGACGTATACATGTATACCGGAATACAGATACAAATGTACATTGGATTAAAAAATGAAGTGGCCTAAAGTGTACAAGGCTGTGTAAATTTGTACTATTTTATGACTGGGTATTACATGTGTTGAGTATATAATTAGTTTCTGAATTATAATTACAGTGAAAACTTGTCTAAAGCAACCCTATTGGTTCAGTTTAGACAGGTTTTTGGTTTACCAAGGTTAAATTATAACAAACATTTGAAATGGTAGAAAAGGACTTCTAAAAATGTCTGGTAAATACAGGTTTTTGTCTGTACTTCAGTCTGTATACCTGTTCATCTTTGAAGCACATTTGATCAACCAGCCAATAGATTCTGATGAAACTTGGTGGTGAATCATGTGTATATGTTTATAAAGGGAAATAATTATTGTTTATGTTTTTTATGCTTGCAAGGAAAGATAATTGCACACAGACTTCAATGTTTTCCTGTTCAGGGTCTAAATGGGAGGGGGATACTCACACATTGATAATTTCAGTTTTTGGTGTTTATAAAAATATATATATATTGCTTTGTAGGCATCAGTGTTAGTTGGTCAATTTAATTTTAATATCTATTTTATTGTAGATGGAGAATGGGGGGATTGATGCTGTCCCTGAATTCCAGCAGGAGTTGGAGGGTGTGACTCAAATGCATGTGGCTGCTGTGAATGGTGATAAGGCCCTACTTGCCAAACAGATTGTCTGTAAGTTTGAAATACAATGTAATTAAAGGTGCAAAATATATAACTATTGGCTTCTCCTTCATGGAGAGGAAAAATATCCTTTGAGAAAAAAATGTTGTGTTTGCAAATTTTAATTACTGGTAATAAATCAGTCACATTTTTTCCTCAATAATAAAAACATCACAATAATTTCCTAATTTACACTATCTAGCCCTGACTAAGAAATTTTTTAGCCGATTGTATGTTGTTAACAAAATTTAGTTATGTGATGTACATCTACTAAATAAAATGTTTGAGTGCTGGTTCATTAATGTAAAACCTGTTTAAATTTAACCCTGAATAATCCCCAAAAAAATGTGTAAATTGATTACTCTTGAAGTCCCTTTACGTCAATTTAAATCTGCTTTAAACCTTGGTAAACCAAACACCTCAGACCTGTCTAAACCAGACACCTCAGACCTGGTAAACATAAAACCTCAGACCTGTCTAAACCAAACACCACAGGCCTGGTAAACCAAACACCTCAGACTTGTCTAAACAAACACCTTAGACCTGGTAAACCAAACACCTCAGACATGGTAAATCAAACATCTCAGACCTGGTAAACCAAACACCTCAGACATGGTAAACCAAACACCTCAGACCTGGTAAACCAAACACATCAGACCTGTCTAAACCAAACACCTCAGACCTGGTAAACCAAACACCTCAGACTTGTTTAAACCAAACACCTCAGACCTGGTAAACCGAACACCTCAGACCTGGTAAACCAAACACCTCAGAACTGTCTAAACAGAACCAATTTTAAAGTCCAAAAGAGATTCTGTTTTTTACAGGTTTCACTGTAAAATATAATGTATACATGTGAATCTGTTGCACAATATTTGAAATATATAACAAACAATGATTTTATCCAAAAAAAATGTGTGTATCTGTTATTTTCTTGCACTGAATTTGGAGAAAATACCTGGTACTTATTTTACAGGCAAAAGATAAAATTTCATTGCACATGTGTCATAAAATTTCACTGTTTATGTGTAGTTAAGTTTCTTAGGGCATGTGTAGTAAAATATCATCACATATATGTGTGGTAAAGCTCTATTGCATATACATGTATAAACATGTGTAATTATATTTCATTGTATATGTGTCATTAAATGTCATTGTACATCTGTAGCAAAATTTCATTTTACATATGTTGTAAAATTTCATTGTACATGTGTTGTAAAATTTCATTGCATATGTATGGTAAAATTTCATCATACATGGGTTGTTAAACATCATTGTACATATGCCAAAAAAATTTTTCCTGAGGTTCCCATTACCTAGCGAGCATATATATTACTTAAAATACATTTCACCAAGCCCCAGTGAATCAATAAGACAATGTGATACAAGAGAATTTGCTTTAGTCAATCATGTATTAATTTTACTGTAATAAATTTGGTAAGGGGTAAAGGTATAGAAATTCAATTTCATGAATTTATAATACAGTCACCTTTCAGTTAGCAGGCTGATTTTATTTTGTCCACAATATTTACTTACATATGTAGCTTATAGGAAAAGTAACATTTGTCTCAATAAAAGAAAATAAACATCTAAAAATGCCTGCTTATATTTTGTGCATGTAAGTAACATAATACATGTATAATTTAAAAAAAAAGGGTTATTGAATGATGCATGTGCGTGTTTACTTCTCTCTGACCACTTCCCACTTCTCCATAGTGTCTCTCTGAAAGAGAAGTCACTTCTTCCTGTTTTTCTCAAGTCGACGAGCCCTTGTGTAGTAAAATTTAACTGTGAATGTAGCGTAAATTGTCATTGTTTATGAATCATTATGCCTTCTTTTTGCAGCAAGTACTCAGGACCTAGATACAGGGGACCAGTTTGGTCGGTCACCTTTGATGTTTTGTGTCCTCGCAGACAGACTTGACTGTGCTGAGTTATTATTACGAGCTGGAACACAAGTCAACAAATCAGATAAAGGGGGCCGGACAGCATTACACTGGGCTGCTCATAAGGTAATGCATATAGATACCCTACTGGTGCACCTGGTCCATGCTCCCAGTTTTTAATGGAGTCTGAGTTGCTCATTTACTTTTGTTACTTTGTATGTATTATTTTAGTTATTTTATGTTCTTTGTTGTGTATGTCTGTTTTCCATGTCTGGTCTTTGTCCCAGGATTATATTCTTTTGATTACCGCTATAACCTTGGTTCCCTTGATTACTCTTTTGATTATTTTACCCTTCCTGAGTGCCTGAACTGACATTAATTTTGGTTACGTGGGTTTCCATACTGTTTCTTTTTTCTGTGTGTACTTTTAAGGTGTTTTATGTTGCATGCTTTGTTCATCTTTTGTTGCCCTTTTGGTGTTCTTGTCACTGTTTTGTCCATGGATTTCCCTTTGTTTGAATCTACAAACAGAATTGTTTTTTTTTTCTTTAACAAGATCCATTTTCTCCCTCCAGCTGTTGGCTGTAGTTTCTACAGTGAAATCTGTCTTATTTTTAAGTTCTTTTTCAGACTAGAAGATATGTCCAGTTAATGGAGATGTATAGTTGTAACTTGTATCCCTAAATCACAGAGATACATTCTTTGTATTGCACATGATTGAATTTGGCTTCCTATTTCAACATTTAAGGTTTTGAGAACTTCTTGTATATTATTAATTTTTAGATTGAGATCTTCCCACACAAGTATATATATTTGAATTTAATGCTGCTGGTGAAGGGTTACTCCTTGAAGCATCTGTACAGCATATCGAAATTTACAATATCAATATGATTGCATGCAATTTCTTTCCACCATGTGTTGCATTGGGTTTTTGAAGGGACTTCAAAAGATGTATGGTTAAGATAGAGTTTTAGTTCATTTAGGTAAATTTAGACAGGTTCTTGGTTTCCTCCGGTCAGTTAAGACGGGTTTTCAGTTCATTCAGATCAGTGTATACAGGTTTATAGTTTAATTAGGTCAGTCAAGACAGGTTTCCAATTCATTCAGGTCGGTTGAGTCCGTCAGTTAAGACAGGTTTTCAGTTCATTCACGTCAATTTAGACAGGATCTTGGTTTACTCTGGTCAGATATGACAGGTTTTCAGTTCATTCACGTCAATTTAGACAGGTTCTTGGTTTACTCCAGTCAGTTTAGACAGGTTTTCGGTTCATTCAGGTCAGTTTAGACAGGTTCCTTGTTTACTTAGGTCAGTAAAGACAGGTTTTCAGTTCATTCAGGTCAGTTAAGACAGGCTATTGGTTTACCCTGATCAGTTTAGACAGGTTCTTGGTTTACTCCGGTGAGTTAAGACAGATTTTCAGTTCATTCAGGTCGGTTTAGACAGGTTCTTGGTTTACTCTGGTCAGTAAAAACAGGTTATCAGTTTACTCTGGTCAGTAAAAACAGGTTATCAGTTTATTCAGGTCAATTTAGACAGGTTCTTGGTTTACTCCGGTTAATTTAGACAGGTTTTCAATTCATTCAGGTCAGTTTAGACAAGTTCTTGGTTTACTCAGGTCAGTTTAGACAGGTTCTTGGTTTACTCAGGTCAGTAAAGACAGGTTTTCAGTTCATTCAGATCAGTGTATACAGGTTCTTGGTTTACTTAGGTCAGTAAAGACAGGTTTTCAGTTCATTCAGGTCAATTTAGACAGGTTCTTGGTTTACTCCGGTCAGTTTAGACAGGTTTTCGGTTCATTCAGGACCGTTTAGTCAGGTTCTTGGTTTACTTAGGTCAGTAAAGACAGGTTATCAGTTCATGTAAGCCAGTTCATTTAGGTTTCTTTGTACTTAATATTAGGTTTTCTGTTTTTATTTGTTTTACATAATTTTTATTATATAGATAGCAGTGATGTACTAAATGTTTCCTGTGTAAAAATTTTCGATAAATCACACTGTGAAATAAATTTGGTAATTTCACTCTCGGACTCTCTCTGGCCAAAATGTCACAAAACATGTATATCGGCTATTTACAAAATTTGAATTACATGTTGTAAATAGCAACAAATAAGAGAGAGAATCTATATAGTAGATAGGGTTTATAATCAATAACCAAAATATAATCACTCGAGCAAAGAATATATTAAGATTTAAATTGTGCATGGAACATGTTCCACACATTCATTAAATCAAGGTGTTCTTCGGCACTTATGATCATTTTGATTATTCACTCTTTCCAATAACTTATCCTATTTTTATACTACATGGTAGTTACAGAAACTAAAAAGAGTAGTTACAGAAACTAAAAAGAAAGGGTAATGGCACTGGACGCTCATTTGACTATAGTACTGTGCTATTTTTCTTTTAGAAGGATTTTCAAGATTCTGTCTGCCAGCCTCAAGCAATCATAGCAATGTCTTCAGTGTTTTAGGATTTTTCAAAAATTGAGGTTTCCTCAGGAAAAATGAGTATAAAATCAACTTTCCCTCAGCCAATGACTGCTTTTCTAACAAAACAAATCCTTACAGCATACGAAGTTTTCCACTTGCCACGGGAAAGTGTAACTAAGTACCTAACTTTCCCCGACCCAAGTTTCACTTGCTCCGGGGAACAGGAAGTAGGAATCCTAGAACACTGGTCTTATATTCCCTTGCGTTAACCACCATCAAGTTACACTTTGGGTAGAAATAAATTCTATTCAACTTCAAGGTAGAAATGATATACCTTAAAAGTTAAGCACTGATCTGCAGAGTGCTATCATTATGCACACATGCTGAAGTGGGGTAAAGACGGCCATCAGTTTACTTAGTCCTTTAAAATTTTTTCTTTTTTTTGTCACCAGGGCAACAACCGTCTGTTAAAGTTATTGTTATCAAAAGGTGCAGATATTAAACAGAAGGACAACGAAGGTCAAACAGTTCTCCACTTGTGTACACGACACAAATCAACGAAATGTATGAACTTGTTACTACGGCAACTGTCTCCAGGGGAAATAGATGACCAGGATAAGAAAAAAGTTAGAGATAGATATATTTGACATTATTGTGTACTTTTGTGGAAGTAATTGAATAATGGAAAACACAGGTTGTGTTTTTACTTTCACTGTCTTTTTTCTTACTCTAGAGCAAATAGTCTGACTTTTCATAAACAAAGTATTTAGGGCTCCTTTTGCTATCGCATATGCAATTTTGCCAGCGAAACTTTTAAACTTTTTGCCACTTTCCCTTTTTTCCACTTTCTGTTAAAATCTATTTAAGGATAAATTTACAAAATGATTTAAGAAATTTAACCCTGGAAGTGGAAAAATGAATTTTTGTTAAGACAATTTTCGTAAATTCCAGAGCATTCGGTTACTTTATGATTATCCTTTTGATGATGAGTAATAAAAACGACTAGATACCAGTAATTACATATTAGAGAGTCTTGTATGTGAAAACTTTTACACATATATTGGACGTATTCTATATCAATTCTTGTAAATTTATTGCAGAAAAGTGTAGCATTTAGATGGTTCCACTCACAGACCTGAGTTTCTTTCGCTTTAATGCAGAATTCCACTTTTTCAAATCCGGAATTTACTGTTCTGATTCTTTTTTTTTTTTTTAAGTATATTTACTTCTGATTTTGCCAATTTGCCTTGTAAAATCAGGTGTGCACTCATCTGGAGGTATGAATTAAGTTTCTAATCTACACAGCTCACATCATGCAAAAACACATTTGTCATACTGAAGTTTTAGGCTTAGCCTGTTATCCAATCCATTTGATTAATTTGTATTCAATAAAAATATGTGAAATTAATTTGAAATTGAAAGTGAATTGTCAGTATAAAGATTTCTGTGATTATTGTAGAGAACAGCACTTCATTGGGCAGCTTCCTATGGTAATGTGGAGCATGTCAGACTCCTCATTAAACAGGTAAGAGTAATTAAGCTTGGCCCAAACAGGTAAGAATAATCAAGCTTGGCCTTCATAAGCTATCTTAAGAATTAGTCTGAAATATAAGAAATATTCTTTTCTGCCCCTCAAAAAAATTATTTTGATTTTTTGTCCAGTTTAGGTCAATTTCTTTGAAATTGACTGTATTTTTTGCTAAAATTGATAAAAAATAAAATTCACATGGTCACTTGAAGTTTTTGAAAAAAGTTGGATGAGAATCTAGGAATTTGTCTATTGTAGCAACAAGGAATTTCCTCAAAACATCAGTTTCAAGTAGTCTGCTTGGTCATATTTTAGCTGAGAAATGATTTTAGGAAAATGTCAATTAGAGATTTTTCTAAATGAAATTAGGCCTGGAAATTAAGAAAGTATAATGTTACAGTCTTCACGGTTAAGTAGTATCCGAGGCCAAAGGCTTGTCAAAATGGAGGTGGACCTGTAAAATTAACTACTACAGGCCATCAGTCATTATATAGAAATTTCTTAAAAATCTAATTCGGGCCTGTGAACTGGAAAGTTAGTTGTGAAGACTGATGTTTTATTGGATATGACAAAATAAAAACCAAAGTTACATTGTACTTGATAAAAAACATAGTATACAGAAATTTTAAAGCATCAGAATTATGAATAGAATGTAAATAATATGTTCCCTCAATACTTTATTTGAGAAACATATAAGATCAGTTTTAACAAAGCCCTTAAAAACATGGAATTCTGTATACAAAGAAATTGGAATAAGACATTTTTTAATCAAATTAAAGGACCCGTAAAGAGCATGTGAATTGTTTACACAGGGCATACAAAATGAACATACCTGTTACACAATAAAAACAAATTACAGATTGTTTATTTAGCCCAATAAATACAGAAAAGTTAAAAAAAAGTAATAAAAAGGACAATGCTGAATAAACAAATTGTCAAATCAATATATATTGTCAATATGATATTATTCAGAATCACTAAAGTTTACTGAACATATGATATTAGGCTTTTCTAATAATGTTGGTACTAAAATAATATTTGACTTTGTTGATGATACACGGCTATGTTGTTCTATGTCTTGACCTACAGGTCAATATGCAGGACATCCTATAACATATGCTGTGTGTCAGATTTTTTAAGTACAATCACTTCTTAACTGCATAAATATGTCACTTTGGAGAGAACAGTTTAAGTTTCAGTATTTGTAAGAATCAGGCAATATTGGAATTAGCAGAAACATGCATGTCAAATCCCCACCGATCGGACAGTATAATTTCACTCAAGGAAGCTTTCACAATTTGAAAAGACCATTATTTGATCTGCATCTCTGGGTTTGCTTGTAAATTTTTCAGTAGAATGTTAGAAAAAGGAGGGTTTTTGACAGAGTTATCTACCTTTTAATGTTCATTTACAGTGCATTTCAATGAAATTATATCTCAATCCACCAACATGATATGGAAAATTGTGCTTTTTTCACTTGATACTGATTGTGTAAATAGTCAAATTGCATTATCGTAATGATGGGTTTTTTTCATACTGTGTTTCACCCACTGCTTGATATATATATATATATATATATATATGTAGGCTACAGTGAAACAGGTCTTAACCAAATCTTTTTTTACTGAGAAATTTGTTTGGATTTGCCAGGTATATGTTTATACATGTACCTATAGTATTAATAATGACATTAGGGAATATTAATTATGTCAGAGACACTAGGGAATTTTAATTATGTCAATGACATTAGGGAATTATATTTACATTAATGACTTTAGGAAATTTGATTTGAATTATTTCAGTGACATGATGATATTTCATTGATGTCAAGGACATTTGGGACTTTTTTATGTTAATGACCTTAGGGAATTTGATTGTGTCAATGACATTAAGGATTTTTATTATGTTAATGACATTAGAGAATTTTAATTATGTCAGTGACATTAGGGAATTTTAACTGTCAGTGGCATTTGGGAATTTTAATTATACCATCGTAATTATGTCAGTGACACTAGGGAATTTGATAATGTCAATGACAATAGGGAATTATATTTACATTAATGACTTTAGAGAATTTGATTTATGTGAGTGAGATAAAGGAATTTGAATTATTTTAGTGATATGATGATATTTCACTGATGTCAAGGACATTTGGGACTTTTTTATGTTAATGACCTTAGTGAATTTGATTGTGTCAATAACATTAAGGAATTTTTATTATGTAAATGATTTAAAGGAATTTTTATTATGTCAATGACATTAGAGAATTTTAATTATGTCAGTGACATTAGGGAATTTTAACTGTCAGTGACATTTGGGAATTTTAATTATACCATCATGATTATGTCAGTGACACTAGGGAATTTGATAATGTCAATGACATTAGGGAATTTTATTTACAATGTATGTCAAGGACATTAGGGGATTTTAATTATATCATCTTAATTATGTCAGTGACACTAGGGAATTTTGATTATATCAATGACATTAGGGAATTTTAATTATATCATTTTAATTATGTCAGTGACATTAGAAAATTTTTATAATGTCAGTGACATTAGAAAATTTTTATAATGTCAGTGACATTAGGGAATTTTGATAATGTCTAGTTTAGACAAATGGTGGATTTAATATCTGCTGCATGCAGGTTTTGGGTTTATTTGATGTATTGTTGACCCTTGCCATACAGTTTTGTGAAAGTGGGGGGTGCTATAGAATTTGGCTTTCAATCAGTTTGTCTGTCTGTCTCTCTCTCTGAAAAATGGTTTATTTTGGATAATTTTTGAAAGTTTTTGTGTTTTTTCATTTTGGGGTAATGAAGACACTTATTCACTCTATATCAGTAGGTCAAAATTTAAGCTAACATGCACTTTAAGGAATTCAATTTTTTGATTTGATGTGGGGACCTGGAGCTCTGCATTTTTTTTTATATTACATGTTTATCAATTATTTTTCTATTGATTTAAAATTAAAAAAAACTACCTCATTCTGGTCTTGAAGGTACTTTTCTACAATACAGAGATGTGATTTTTCTATGTATTAGCTGGTTTCAGCTTTAACAAATATGTATTTTACCTTTCCATTTTTTTTATTTTAGTGTTTATTTACGTCCAAAGGAGTAAGTCCAGTACGGGCAAAATTTGGCCTGAAAATCAAAGTCTACCTGACAAAAATGGGTCCTTACCAAACTTTCTTCTTTGCCAATTTTCACTCTTTATCACATCTCCCAAATAATATGAAGTTCAATGTTTGTATAGGGTTTATTTAAAAATATTCATAAATTTGCTAGTAACACTTTATTTGTATTTGCAGGACTCTAATATAGGCATTCCTGACATAGAAGGGAAAACCCCTTTACACTGGGCTGCTAGTTGTATGGAACCTGATGCTCCAAGCTGTGTCAAATTAATATTGGTAAGTCCTAACCCCTTCCTTAAACTGGCCTGTTAATTATATGTGCTCCCAGCTTTGCCAAACTTAATTTGATAAGTTATAAACCCTTCTCTGCCCTGCTTGTTGTTTGTCTCATACCACCCATTTGGGACGCCAGTTTTATGTAACCCGATGCTCCCATATGGGTCAAATTAATATAGGTAAGTTATTTTTTGAACTTGTAAGCATATTCCTAATCTCTGCCAAATTATATCTGAAAATTATTTGTAACTTTATTGACTGTACATAATTATTATTTCCATAAGTGTTATTTTTTGTGGTTCTTCTGTAAAAGAAAGCATATACACGTACCGGTACTGGTACTCGTTAATAAATACAGACTTTAACTTCTTCGAAGTTTTACTTGATGATGTTTACTTGGATCTTTTCAGGAGACAACACCAACGGTGATTAACTGGCCTGACTATGAGGGTCGGACTGCATTACATTTAGCTGTTGCTGATGGAAACGAGGCTATTGTTAAAGTGCTAGTATGTACTAGATTTATTGTAATACTCCCATTCTAAGCCATTCTGAGTTTTTTTTACAGATTTCATGGGGGAAACTGATTTTCCTTCAACCTATTCTTGATCTTAATTATTTCTCTACTCTCTATGGTAAAATTTAGATTTTAACATACTCTCTGAAGCTTGCATGTTGGAAGTCAAAATTTTCCAATCTTTAGTGAGGATATGATTTAAACCACTCATTACAGAAAGTGATTCTATATGTACAACTGTCATTTTAGTGTTGCTATGCACCAATAAATTATGCTCAGTTCTGTTATCAGTGCACACATACATTTAACTGTTTCCTTCAATTTTTCTTGACGAATTGCGTGGAATTAAAAAGTTTGGAACAGAGGCTTATCCTGTTTATGAATATTTAAAGATCATCAAGTTGTTATTCTAAATAAATACTCCAGGTGCAAATTCTCGAGGGGAAAGGGGAAAGGGGAAACCCAGCATATATTCCCCCTAATACATGTATCGGGAAAAAAAATTGGGCATGAAGTCTTGATTTTTTACAGCCAACCCCCCTTCTCCCCACAAAAAAAACCACTCTTTTCTTCTATTAACCCCCAACCTGAAATCCTTGATCCATTCCTGTACTCTGGGTTTTGTATTCTTATAAATTGCTAAATCTGTATTTAGTATATGTATGTATGTTAAGGTTTCTGTGTTCATATCTATATGCATTATAACTTTTTCAGATATCAGTGGAGAATCGTAACATATCAGCTTTAGACAATATGTTTAGGACTCCTCTTCACTGGGCTGCTGTATTAGGTATGAATATATACAATGTATTTCTGAACTGGGTATTAACAAGTTTTTTTAATTGTGTTTCATTTTAAACTTCTTTCATATGATACTGTGAAAATACTATTGTTCGTGGGATATCAATATTCATGGTTTTCATAGATAGGTCAAACCACGAAAATTTTGTTCCCAAGTATAGGAGATTCACATTGATGTGTATACTGAAAACTTCAAAACCACGAATTCAAGAATCCACAAACTTGTGTTTCTTCCTTGATCCACGAAAATTGGTATCCACTAATAAAAGTACTTTCACAGTAGTAATTAAGATAACTGAATTTGTACATTTTTTTTTAAGCATTCTTGTACAATGTCTGTAGATTCAAATTTCTTTTACTACACCTAACATTTAAGATACGTAAAAAAGGGGGCATTTCAGAAGTCAACTACACTTTGCTGTAGCATTAGGACAGAACTCTGATGAGGTATCATTTCATCAAATTCAAAAAACCATGTTGTCAAAAATGAAATTAAATTGAAAAATGACATAAAAAATTATACACTTTTACACAAAGTTTAGAAATACATTGATTTTCCTAGAACTTCATATTTATAGTTAGACCGATCTTAAATATATTTATGATATCTGTACTCTGTATGTATTCAATATGAGGCCAAATAAAATGATAGTCTTACAAATGTATTTCCTGTTAACGGGTAGGTAGGTTGGTAAAATTATCTTATTTTTCTAGAACATTTTACAATTGAGTTAAAGGGGAAATAAGACTTTAACAGTGCTTGAGTCAAAATAGCCATAACCTGTTTGTAAATAAGACATAATTGCAATACATGTTTTTCATATAGTTTTAAAACACCTGAAAAAAACATGATTATCATATGTTTAGGACCACCATGAAAAACATATACATCTGACTTATAAATAAACACATGAAAAACATTTATATAAAAATCATATAGTATTTTATATGTTTTAAATAGGATAGAGAGAATAGTTTTCATACAGTTTTCGAAAACTTTTGATTTTGTGTATTTTTATAGGCACAAAAACGTATTTATACCTTACTGGTCCCAAATTTTTGTTTCCATATATTTTAAAACACATGAAAGCATATTTTGCAATATTTCCTGTGTAGGCACATGTATGTACGGTGGCAGGAAACAAACATATTTTTTTTGGTGCCTTATACAGCATGTCAATATCCAGCTATCATTTTAACTTTTTCACAAATCAAAGACAGTCTTTGCCAAATTTTTAAAAAGCAGTATATGCAAATAATTTTTTACTTTTACTTGTTAGAAGTCAATACATGTAATCAACAATTTGAATTATCTTTTAGGTCATTCAGGGATCGTGACCTTGTTATTAGACAATGGTGGTGACTATACATCTGCGGATGCCAATGGAGCCACGCCCCTTCATTATGCAGCTCAAAATAACCATGCTGTAAGTCTATTCTTATCAGGCCCTAACACTACCTAGATGTAGCTCTTTTTTTAGTATTATATCATAATTTTGAATTTCTGAAAAAAATAAGATATTTTAGGTAGTTAATAAAGTTGACAAAAAAGTTTTGATTTGATCAACTTTTTATTTGTATGATTTTAAGGTGAACCTGTAATGAAAACTTTTTATTGCAAAATAATTTGATATTATAGTAATAATGTATAGCCTTTTCCATATTGGTCCTGTAACATGCTGGAGGTATTAATAATGGCCAACGATGACTGTAATGGACCGAGGCCATTATTAATACCAAGGGCATGTTACAGGGCCGATATGGAAAATGCCATGCACTGATACTTTTATTAACCAACTTTATTTCAGGACATAGTCAGAATTTATTATCAATACATATGATTTCACATTAATTAAAAATAAGTTCATACCTCGATGGATCAATTATTTATGAAAATAAATCATGAAGGTTTTGTTGTCTTTCCTAATTACCCTCCCCCCCACCCAAAAAAAAAAAAAAAAATCATAAATTTATAGACAAATGCAAGATTAAACATACCTAATAATTCAAATGGAGAAATTGCAATCACCAAAAATGAATATTCATTAGGTAATTAATCACGTGACCAGTCGCCTGATACCCAACATCTCAATAACCTCTCAGATATCCATAATTTACGGAATATTGGGTTGTTTCCTTCATCGTTCTTATGTTTATTGATACTGTCCTAGTATGTGACCTGGGAAATTTCAAAAGCAAACAAATAATATAGCAATTTTTTATGTAAAAACCATGTTTTTAAGTGCATTTTGATCTGGAATCAAGCTATTTTCAAATGTCATGGGAACTCTTTTGACATAGTGCACAAGGTGGGTGAGTAAAAAGAGAAAAGAAATGTACTCTTTGAAGATTAATGTCAACACCTGGATTCATGCAAAACAGTGAGATTTGACTGCACATTTTGTCTTTGAAAATTACTAAAACACGAAAGTCGCCTTTTTTTCTTTAGCATTTCTGTGTAGAAAAGTATGTGCTCCAGCTTCAAGATTTCATTTTTGTTGCCTGCTTTCAATGATCCCCCCCCAAAAAAATCGTAAAGTTAAAGCTCAAGATTAAACATACCTAATAATTCAATATACTTAGTCCCAGTACCATCTTTCAGCAACTTTAAATATCCTAATCTAATTATTTTAAGAAATATATGCCCTGTTCTGAAATTCGTAATGCATGGCTGTGATTTCGTAATGACTGGCTGTAGGAATTTCTGGTTCGTAATGACCAGTTGTCAAAATTTTCGTTTCATAAAGGATGGGCATTTCTATACATATTGTAGTAAGTTAGTTAATAATATAGTATAATTGCATAAGGTTTCCCATATTGGCTTAATTATTGGTCCGAGACTAGCCATATTGGGCTGAGGTGTAGTCTAATATTTCTAAACGAGGACCAATAACTCAGCCAATATGGAAACCTTTATGCAATTATACCTTTATTGACTTACTAGACCAACATGGTTTTTACCAGGCCAATATTACTATTGGACAGGTAAAAGCCATATTGGATGGCTAAATTCCATATTACACAGCTTAATCCCGTATTAGTGCCCTTTGTATTTTGTTTTGTTTTGGCAGTTTTGATCATATTTAAGCTAATATTTGAATGTTAGTCAATAAAATTCTTTATTGTACTGTATAATTTGTAATGATTTTCCCTGTTGTCCACTTATCTGCTTATTCTTTATACTTCGAAAGTTAACTATTGTTCGTGGGGTACCAATTTTCGTGGTTTTCGTAGATAGGTTAAACCACGAAATTTGGTTCCCAATGAATAGTAGATTTACATTGATGTGTACACTAAAAACTTAAAAATCACAAATTCAAGAATCAACAAACTTGTGTTTCTTCCCTGATCCACGAAAATTTGTATCCACGAATTAAAGTACTTTCACAGTATTTTCTTTTTTTAGGATACAGTGAATGTGTTCCTGTCATACAACAGCGTAGTTGATGAACCTGATGTCGAGGGCAGATCTGCTTTTATGTGGGCGGGAGGGAAAGGGGCAGATAATGTCATTATTGTGTTCTTACGTTACGATGTTGATATTCAGCAAGTTGATAAAAATGGTGGCACTGGTACATATTGATTTGAGAAAGCAATCATTTTCAAATCCAAATGGAGACTTTTAACTTCTCATTTCAAAATCGTGGATTATTGTGCGCTAACTCAATTTTGAGGATACTTTTCGTGGTTTGCAGAAAAAACCATTCAATTTTCCTCCTGTTTATATTAAGCAATTGTTTTTTTTGTCTTAAAAATGTTGGCCATAATGAAGAGACTTATCTGCAGCTCTGTATTTTCACAGTTTTATTTCCTTTTGGGCAATATTTATTTCAGATGTGAGTTATTAGGTTCCTTAAAAATCTATAAAACATTTATTAGTAAAATATTTGTCTACATGTAAGGAAGCTTCCTTGTTTTTCATTGTTATTTTCTCAATTTTTATTTTAGAGTAATTTAGTAAGACTTTCTATAAAAAAACAAAAACAAGCATTTCATTTGTTTTAGCTCAGCTGTTTATTGTGAAATGGGCCACAGTGCCAAATTACTCAGCTAACATGTTCAAAATTTAATACCTGTATATATTTTGTCTATTTATAGCACTCCATGCCGCTGCACTTTCTGGTCATGCCTCAACAGTCAAAATTTTATTGGACCATGGTGCATTGATAGACTCACCTGACTTGTTAAAACATACACCATTATTCAGGGCCTGTGAAATGGGCCATACAGATGTAGTCCAAACATTAATTGATTATGGTGCTCGAGTTGATGTATTGGATCATGATGGGAGGTCCTCCTTACATTGGTGAGTATGAGTTTCATAGTTTTATTGAATTTGGAAATAAGCTTTGATTATCTCCCTTTGTAAAATTTAAAAATTTCACTAGTGCTTTGAAATAAATTGAATTTTTAAATTGTGTTAGTGATTTTAAAACAAGTTCGATTTGATTTTCTCTTTGCTTTGAGTGAGTTGTAATTCTTCTGCAGGTTTGCAATTTCCCCTGTCTTAAATGTGAATTTTACTGTAACGATTATTTGTTAAATGTCTCTACTCCTTTGCCAGTTTCAACTTTTCCGTTCTTCCTCATATCTCATTCCTGTCATGATTATCTTCTGTAATAAAACTGAGAAAATTATGTCTGTGATTTTAAACAAGTTGAGTTTCCATTTTTTTCAATGGGTACAGAGTTTTACTTAGTAGTGCATACTGGAAGATGGTAATTTTTACAGTTAAATATTCAATTTTTACGTTTTTATGAGAAAGAACTATATGTATGTGAAAGGTTCTTTACTATTGTCTACAATATCATAGAAAAAAAGAGTAATCAAGAGAACCCAGGTTATAGCGGTAATCAAAAGAATGTAATCCAGGGACAAAGACCAGACATGGAAAACAGACATACACAACAAAGAACATAAAGTAACTAAAATCATACATACAAAGTAACAAAAGTAAATGAGCAACTCGGACTCCACTAAAAACTGGGAGCATGGACCAGGTGCACCGGTAGGGTAAGCGTCCTCTGCTTTTCTAGAAACACCCGCCGAGTTGCTCAAAAAGAAATGCAGTATTTTTATAAGAAACTTCTTAATGTAGAAATTCCAAGAAATAAAGTAATATAAATCTTTCAAAATGGAGTAATTTTACAAATTTAAGAAACTCTTAGTAGTTGCAGTCATCATAATCTTCAAAAATGCCAAAGTACTTTAACCCTGCCACGTCTTTTGTGCCTGTCTCAAGTCAGGAATTTCTGGCCGCCGTATGTCTTGTTTTGTTTTCTCTTACAGTTTATTTTTATGTTTCTGGCATCTATAAGGGCAACTATTTCACTGTACCAGTGTATAATGTGTTGGGGCCAGCTGTAGCCTGCCCTGTGGTACAGTACCTGAACCGATCTGTGCAATAAAAATTGCGATCGGTCATCGATCAACAATCAGTTTCCGGTCAGTCATTGATATGTCAAACCGATCCACCCAACTGGGGATCGCATCACGTGATCACAGAGCGGTCACTGTATTTTACGGTTTTCATTGTTTTCTTTGTCAATTTTACACATATTTATATAACGTAATAGATTTAAACATTAATTTATACTTTTTTTTACATTTCTTTTATTTTAAACAGATCTTATGTCATTTTATATAAAAAAACTGCGATCAGATCAGTTACCGGTCATCGCTCATTGATCTATCAAATCGTCGTGTTCAAGGACTGTATGAGGGTTACCTCGTCATTCATTGAAGACCAATGGGTGGCTTGATCTGTCATTTTTCATCCAGGTGGGGTTGTTGTCTCTTTGGCATATTCATGAAATCCATTTTTGTTACAAATAAATACTCAATTTATATCAATATTTAAATTATGTTGCCCATTTTATTTATTTCAGGGCAGCTTTAGGTGGTCATGCCTATATTTGTCAAATCTTGATTAAGTATGGTGTTGACCCTAACTTCAGGGACCACAATGGGTAAGTTTTGTGCTCCTTGTTTGTTTGTATATCTTTTAGTTTAATATTGATTTTTCTTTCTGGAGTATAAGAAATTTAGCAATTTTTCATATCACACCAAATGTTTGCAATGTAGTTGAGTCGTATATGAATTTTTTCACAGTTCCATTTTGTGTCAGTCTTTTTGTCATTTTCTACTCAGTTTGTATGCTTATTTGCGATACTTAGCTTTTTCATCATTAGACATGGGGTGTTGTAAGCAAACGTATGCAGTAGACAGGCATGTCCTGTTCATATGGCTTTATTGTTTTTTATTTTACAGTTTTGCTCTTAAATACAGATAGCTTTTGAAACAGTCCCTTGTATATTATTGCTCTATTTTTAAATAGAAATACCTTTTGAAACAATACCTAGTATATTACTGTTCTATTTTTAAATAGATACCTTTTGAAACAGTCCCTGTGATATTACTGTTCTATTTTTAGACGAACACCTCTCCAGTGTGCAGGGTATGGTGGATTTGTTAATTGTATGTCTGTTTTAATGGAACATAAGGCTGATCCTAATGGACAGGACAATGAGGTATACATGTATATTCCTTAAGGAGTTAGACCCAGGGTAGGGGATATAACTCTTGAAATCAGTGTTTTGATTTGTAAGAGTTGTGTCCCTTACCCTAGGTCTACCTCCTTAAACTAGAGAAACCTAGGCTCAGACCAATTTTCATTCAAGCCAACAAGAAATGGAACGAGGTATTAGTTTTACCATTTTTTTGGCCCCGAAAAACTGATGAGAATGCTTTTATTTAACATGTTGTTAATCAGGAAATATGATGAGAACAGAATATTCTATATTCATATATCAATACAATACAATATTTCATTGTAAATTTGTGTAAAATACAAATTATTTGTTTTGACTTAAATATTTGTATCCAGCCATTACTGATTTTCATGCATGAGGCACTTCCATCCATATATACATGATACACAATTTTGAATATATGAGGTTCATGAGTGGTCCAAGCCCCAAAATCCTTCTGGATCCAATTTTCAGACTTGATTTTTTTCTTATTTCAGGGGGGATTTTTTTTCGCTTTTTAGTGGAATTCCACTATTTCAAGTCTGGACTTTACCATTACGATTCCTATTTTCCGATTTTGCCAATTTCCGCTTGGTTTGTAGATCTTGTAAAATCATCTCTGTTATTTAAATCAGAAATTTTATTTTTCAAATTCAGATGTTTACTGCTTTATTTTACTGTATATTTACTTCCTATTAAGTATATTTCCAATTTTTTGTTGACTTGCTAAAATTATGTCTCTATTTCAGAAAGAGAAAAAAAAAACAATTCCATAAAAATATTCAATTACCACATGCTGTCTCCTTTTTTAATTTGAGCCTGTACTTCAGGTTTATTTTATGTCAAGTTAATCTGTTGATGTTTTAGGGGATGACTGCATTACACTGGGCTTGTAGTAAAGGGCATTTGGATGCTGTCAAGCTTCTCATGGAATATAGAGCATTTCCAAACCATATGGAATTCACAGAAGATAGGTAAGAGTTATTTTCCTTCCTTTATTCTTTTCTTGACAAAAGTGAGCATTAAAATAGACTTAATGAAGGTCCAAGATTGATCTGACTGTAAAAATTAGCATGGGCATTATCCATGTTTTATTGTAAGAGGTGATATTCTAGGATTTAAGCTTTCCCTTTATTTGCAGTTATTTTTCTTTTTGTTCAGTAAATTGTATTTCTGTCTGAAATTTTGTTTTAGATTTAACTAAGATGGTTTTAGGCATTGCCTATGAGAGACAGAGTCATTTGTACTCTTTATTGATAATACTGTGAAAGTATTATTGTTCGTGGGGTACCAGTTTTCGTGGTTTTTGTGGGTAGGCCCAACCACGAAATCTGGTTCCCAACAAAACGGAGATTTCCACTGAAGTGCATACTGAAAATCTCAAAACCACGAATTCAAGAATCCATGAACTTATGTTTCTTCCCTGATCCACGAAAATTGGTATCCACGAAGTAAAGTACTTTCACACCATTATCTTGTTATATTGCTGATGTCTATTAAGAGGAATTCTCGGGACTTTTTATAACACATGATAGCATCTGAGTTCAAAGTTCAAACAATCACGTTCTAACTACATAACATCACTTCAGAATGGAAAATTTTGATTGAGCCCCTGATGTGTTGATAGATGATCTATGTCATTGAGTTATGTCATTAGCGTTTTGATACCCAAGAACCTCGTCAGCCCTGTCATGAACTTAATATATATTTTCATATGTTCATGATAGTTTTTTCTGTTGAGAAAATAATTAGAAGTTCAGGAGCTATTGCACGGGAGTGTCACTTCTCCTTTTTTTATAGGCCGTCTTCCACTCCTGCCCAGGTGATCAAACTCCCATTAAAGTTATAAATTGTGAAAAAAATCCTGGTGATTGCAATGATTGATATTCAGTTTAGTGATCCTTGTAACTAAAAATCTAAATTTTAGGTTGTAACTGGAGAAAAGTCGGCTGTAAAGAGCTTTATTTTGAGGTCTAAAATCTTGATAAAATTTGCAAACTCTTCTGATCTCAGTTTCAAGATTTATCACATGTATTGGTCGATTGTTCAAAACTTTATTTGATGGATAAATATATTGTTGATCATTTAAATTGTTCCTGTAGATTAAAGCAGACTTTTCCACCATATATTTAATTATCTTTTAATTTTGTTCAGCATATCTATAAATTTTAGAACGACAGGAAGCAGGCATATTTTAGTTTAACATACCAGAATGGCGTGCTCCATGTGTGCCTTGATTTTGGGTTACTTTTAGTTATTTCTGTGTTTGGGTAATATTTTTTCTGGTCTCATGTTTTTTTTTGTATATGTTTTCTTTGTATACTTAAATGGTTAAAAATGTAGTCCAAAAAACTTTAAAAGAAAACAACTAAAAATGACGTGACGGGAAAAAAATGTTCTTTGTGTAAATAGAATTTATTCAGTTTAAAAATGAAATATGAAATGAATAATTAAATGTTATTTGAATTTCTTTTACAGTTGTACGAAAATTGAAAAAATCTGCTTATCTGTTATGGAATAATATAAAAATAAATTAACTGGAAAAAGTACCTGTTTGTCTAAAAAAGTATTTTATGAACTTTAAAATTGAAATATAAAATGAATGAATCGTGTTTTACATTTCTTTTGTAATTGTACAAAAATTAAATAATAATAATAAATTAATTAAATGAACATTAAAGAGACAAATATTTCTGTCATTTTATTTAATTGCTTTATTTGATTTTACAACAAACATTTCTATTATTTTTAATACTTCATTTTATTGATAAACATTTGAATATTAGCCTAAATATGATGGAAACTGCCAATACAAAATTCAAAGGTGCCCCAAAAATGGGATTAAGCTGTCAATATGGGATTTAGCTATTCAATACGACTTTTACCCTTCCAATACATCGTATTGGCCTTGTTAAAATCCAAATTGGCCTAGGCCAATATACCATATTGGACAATTTAGTCAATAAAGGTATAATTACGAAAGGTTTTCTGTATTGCCTAAGTTGTTGGTCCATGGCTAGCAATATGGAAAACCTTACGCAATAACAAATATGTTATCAAATAAGGCTCATTTTTGTTTATTTTATTTTGAATATTGTCAAACATGGTAGTTGTATGTGTATCCTGCCCCTTAAAAGTTTTATCCAGACTTTATCACCAGTCTTCAGTTTCAATGTAACACCTGCCATACCTGGTGTCCAGCTTCCTTGTGCATCACCTGTAACCAGTTGCTGATGTATGGCTACAGAGTTAAGCATGAATAATATGTATACCTGATATTCATATGATTCTATAGTAGTTGTAACATAATAATATCCAGGACTATGACACCTGAACTTCCCTGTAAGTCTGAAGGTTGCTAGGTCTGGTATTCCCACAGCTGTTATAATGTCGTGGAACTTTAATGGTGTGTTGTGTTCTACCAGTGAACCACTCCCTGAATTATTACAAGCGGTCAGTATTACTGAAACAAATTCATTGTAACTATTACATCACTAAGTTATTTTTTTGTACCAATTATTATATTTCAATTCTTATTTTCTGTAATTGTGTAACAGTTAATGAATTACTCTAAAAGGTCAAAAGGTCAAAAAAGATTTTTATCTTTTATCTAATCATGATAATCATCAGTGTTTTACTATTGACTGGGGCAATAGTGACTTATATTTTGCAGATTTGTTTTCTCAGATTCTGATTGGCTATTTAAGTTTCAGATGTTCTAGGGGTTTATCCTTGATCAACATGAAAATCCAATACAGTGTGAGAACAAGCAAGGATATAATGATGGTTCAATATATTAAATCATTTAATGACTGTTTATTCAGGAATAATTTCAATTTTGGAAGCAGTAGCAGGTCATAGTTTTCCTTTCCTCGTTTGTGTACCGAGGACTTGACTTGTTATGAGCAACTCGGCAGGTGTTTCTTGAAAAGCAGTGGATGCTTACCCTACCAGTGCACCTGGTCCATGCTCCCAGTTTTTAGTGGAGTCTGAGTTGCTCATTTGCTTTTGTTACTTTGTATGTATGATTTTAGTTACTTTGTGTTCTTTGTTGTGCGTGTCTGTTTTCCATTTCTGGTCTTTGTCCCTGGATTACATTCTTTTGATTACCACTATAACCTTGGTTCCCTTGATGGATAAAATAAAAAATTGTGTCCATTATCTCATACTGTAAGACTGTGATGTCATCAATCTTCTTCAATGGTTTGCTTGTTGAATTTTGATACTAAAACTAAATTATAAGAATGACTGTTATATTTTTCGGTCTTTTTGAAATAACATCAATGCCCCTGGTGCACATAAAAAAATAACTACTATGCATGTTACTTAGTTTGCACTATCTGGTTGAGATTATCATACATTGTTAATAATTATAGGGTGAAAAAGGACAAAATAATTCTGTGATTACTAGACATTCAAACAGTGGGGATATGGGCTTATAAATAGTTCCCTAAAAAATTATCAAATCTTTGAGCTTATTCTAAAACTTCAACCTAGCTGACAGGTCGAAATTTGAGTTGAGGAGGGATCTGAAGAAATCCTCAGTCAAACTTTGAAACATGATGCTATGGACACATAACAAACTTATGAGGGTAAACAAGATACCAAATGGATGATTTCTATTTGAAATAACCTCAATGCTTGAAAGCAACCTGCCATGCAGGTTATTTAGTATGCACCATGTGATTAAGGTTATTTCTTCAAAGACTGAAATAATATAGCAGTCATTCCTTTAATAATTTAAGTTACTAATGTTCATATCCATAATATAATGGAGATTTTTTATAAAGGCTACCGCGGACTAGACTTTTTATGAGCAACTCGGCAGGTGTTTCTAGAAAAGCAGTGGACACTTACCCTACAGGTGCACCTGGTCCATGCTCCCAGTTTTGAATGGAGTCCGAGTTGCTCATTTACTTTCGTTGCTTTGTATGTATGATTTTAGTTGATCTATGTTCTTTGTTTTTGTCTGTTTTTCATGTCTTAGTTATAGAGAGCCAAATGTCATGAAATACATATTTATATTGTTTTTTGCTGCTTGATGATTAGCTAGCTATTAAGAATAAGGTCAGTGGCACTATCCTTTTGCAAAAAGGGGCCAAAAGTATAAGATAAGTATTTATTTAAAATTGATGTAGAAGGTTAATAATATTCCTCATAAATCCTCCTGCCTGTGTTTATCAATCAGATTTCAGATATCTGTAAAGAACTATAAAGGGTCATAGGGGCCCATGGACTGTGAACAATTTTTTTGGGGTGCGATTTTGAAATTTTTTTTTATTGTATTCTTTATGAAAATCCCTGTCTTAACATGAGCTTAAGAATTTCGCTCAGCAGTTTTTCTCTATCATTTACTGTTTGTGAGATAATGAGGTACAAAGTGCTCCACGATTGAACGCTGAGGCAGAACATAAATTTATACTTAAATTGATTTTAAAAAAATTGCGTAATATTGTATCCAAATGAGTTGTTGTGTCCATAATGAATTATGTTTTGTGTGTCAAAAGCTGATACTGTGTCCACACTTGCTCTAAGGTTAACTAGCTGCAGTTTTATCATGCTGCACTTTGCAAAGCTTCTTATTTACCAGTCCATGGTTTGGAATTTTACTATTTTAACTTTGGTGACATTTTGGCTGTTAATACCAGTACACAACTTCTTGACGTGGATAAAATGTAATTTATAGATATCTGGGATAATTATTAATTTCACACCCTAAGACAAAACAGTCTATTCACTATACATCATTTTGAAATTTGAAATTATGTTTCTCATGTTACTATCTCTTGTGGTTGATTTCACAAAAAATTATAATTGTAAAATTAGTTGTAAGTTATAACTTCATGATACTTTGATCTGTTACGACGTCATAACTAATGACTAGTTTTACACAGACATTTTTTTTGTGAAAAGGACTGCAGATATATTTGAAATGGATGTTCAGTTGTGTTAGTGCTAAATACCGTATGTGATCTATGAGGAAATAGTTTGTTACACCTGGGTATATGGCCTAGCAACACTGGATATATGGGATTTGTAAAGACACGCTCCTAGCCGATGAAAATCCTAGAAATTTACTGGTATGGGGATAAATAACTACTTCAATATTCAGCATAGCCTCAGGTGTCAGTAGGTACCCCAGGGTAATAAATTAATCGTTCCCCTTATGACCATTCAAAAAATGTAAAATACTACATCGCTCATGTGGACAGCATTTTATAAAAGACATTGCTGTATAAATGATAATTCATAATTAAAATGGCTCTCATCCATAATATATGCACAATCAAAGTGAAAAACTGATAGCTATAATGAAAAAAAATACAAATCAAGTCAAACAAGACAAAAAAATCAAATTGATATATACCTGGTTGTAGCTGTTCATCTACATATTTTTGGACTTGGTGGAAGGATTCATTCTGTATCATTTGGTTTGTTGCTAGTTCTGTCATAGTTCTGTTTTCTAGTTCCTCAATAGTCTTTTTCTGTTGCATTTGAACATTGTCCAGTTTCAACAATGTTGCCTTATTCTGGTCACTAATTAATTCAGTATTGTTCTTCACTGAGGACATAAGGGACCTCTCGCCAATCTCCAAAGTGTTCACCTTATTATACAGTGCCAAGAAGTCCTGGCTCCTAGCTTGTTCATTATTCTCCAAAGAATTAACTTTAGTTTCCAAACTTTGTGTTTTCTGTTCAATATTATGAAGAGTTTGCATTTGGTTAATATTTTTCAGTTGCTCTAGTTCTCCAATTTTCTGTTGAAGTCCTGCTGTCAAGTTTCTAAGATTTCCATTCTCCCTGTGAATTTGGGTCATGTTTTGATGCAGCTGGGTGAACTCTTGTTCTTTTGTTGCCAAGGACTGTTCCAGTACTACATTCCTTTTCTCAAGAATTGAGACTTTTTGTGCTAGATTGGTGTACTTTTGTGTAAAGTCAATGTACTTTTGCTGCCAATTGTCAGAGGAATTTTTCATCTCAGCAACCTTCATTTCAAGTGCTATATACTTCTGGTCCAGTTCTGTATTGGATGGTTCGCCTTGGCTAGTTGCTGTCTGTCTTAGTAATTTTTGTTCAAACACATCAAGTTTATTTTGGATTTGAGTGGCAAGCAGATTAAGCTCTCTATGTGTTGCTAGAAGTGGCTTGTCTTGGTAATACTCTGCAGCAGTCAAATAGACCTGTTTTCCTTGGAAAGTGCTGTTTCCGTTTCCCAACAGAAATCCATGAATTGGCCATAGAATGGATAGAATGATCATAAACAATTTCATGTTGATCATAAATTAAGGATCAGTTTAATGTTGTGTGGATAGCAAGTAACTTAAACCTCGTATTTGACCCAGATATAAAACTTTTGTATCTATTCTGTGTAAATAACACTGATATGTTTTCTGAACATTTTGTATTTTAGATTAAACTATATCAAAGTTTGCTTTTTAGTATACCATTATCTGTTTATCTGTATCCTTCTGTGTGTACATTGTAGCTGTAAATTAGTGTCTCTTCTATTATTATATTTTTTTTTATGTCTGTCATTGCAAAATGTTATGATAAAAATTGGGGACATTTATCGTTTTTTGGTTTTTTTTTTTAAAGATCCTACCCTCATTTGCTAGAAAAATGGTTGGTGCTCTACCTCACTCTCTATTTTATATTCAAGTGATACCCCATTGATCTATGTTTTAACATGTTTAATTGGAGAACATCTGATGTAGCACTCAATGCCAGTTTATGATATATTGTGCCCAATGTCTATTTTATTTTCCAGGTACATCCCATTGAATTATATTCCATAGCGCTCATTGTCTACTTTGTATTACAGGTATACCCAATTGAGCCTTGCTTCAGTTTATTTTCCATAGTGCTCATTGTCTATTTTGTATCACAGGTATACCCAATTGAGCCTTGCTTCAGTTTATTTTCCATAGTGCTCATTGTCAATTTTGTATTCCAGGTATACCCCATTGGACTATGCTTTAATGGGAGAGCACCATGATGTAGCACAATACATGATAGAACAAGGAGCACTATCAATTACGGGTATTCAGGATATAGCAGCTCTCAAAATTCAGGTAGGTTGTAGTACCATTTTTGCTTCATATAAGTGACTAAGAATGCAACCACCAGGGTCAGGATATAATTTCCAATTGAGGGTTGAAGCCATTTGACAATTTTTCAATTTTTGAAAAAAATTTTATACTCTCCACCCACTTACATAAGGGTGTATATAGTGATTGGAATGTCTGTCCCTTCATTCTTCCTTCATTAGGGCTCCACCACCAAAAGTAGCGGTCGCCCAATAGTGATCACTCTGTCCGTCGGTCATTCTGTTGCAAACTCGTGTCCAGGCTGTGACTATTTTGTCTTTTGATGTAAGCTTCTGATATTTGGCATGTGGTTAGATCATTGAAAGATGATATGTCATGTACCATGTATATTGGCCTATGACCATGAACTTTGACCTAAAGGCCAAATTCCTGTGTTTTAAGCGACAAACTTGTGTCTGGGCTGGAACTTTTCTGTCTTTCGATATGGGCTTTTGAAATTTGGTATGTGGGTAGATCATCTAAATAGAATGTGTCATGTACCATGGATAGTAGCCTGTGACCTTGAACTGTTACCTCAAGGTAAAATTTCTGTTTTTTTTTCCTTACAAACCCATTTCTGGGCTGTAACACCTGACTTTGGTCTAAGAGAAGAATTGCATTTAAAATTTACATTCGTTAATTACCAAATGAGAAAAAATCAACAGAAAAGGACCTTGACTAAATTTGATTGTTCTTCAGAAGTAGATATTTATCCTGTTAATGTTTTAAAGAACGATGAGGAATCAATATTATTCCATTATTTTAATACTTTTGTTATCAATCCTTATAAAAATCATGCAGAAACTGATTATTGGTACTACATGTATCTTGAGCTTTTCTAAGGAAGCATTGTGGGATATAATTGGTATAGTTTAAGCTTTAAATGAAGTCCTTTTCTATGACAATTTTTTTTACACTTGTAGTATGGTGTATCCCTGACTGACTGATATGTCTGAGTCTATCAGATTATTCATAGATGTTTTAATTCGGATAATTTATTGATTCAATGTTGGTAGTGATGGAAAGATGCTGTTTTGGTTTTCATAATTTATAAATTGCCTTTTAGATTTACGTGTTACACTTTGTGTAGCGTATGCTTTAAAAAAACTGTCCTACTGCTTGATTGTGAGCACTTTAACAAATGCTGATTAAATGCTGAAAGTGGCTGATGGAATTCCCCTCAAAATATGTGGTAGTGATCCCTCAGATTTTCTTTTCAATTTAATAAGCTTTCATTATGCTAAATCAAATTTTGAGTTAATAAATATACTTTTTACCTGCCTGATGTATGGGATTGATACTTTCTGTGTTATCTTTAGAAGCCTCTATTAAAATCACTGAAGCTAATAATTTTATTTCTGTCTCAATCGATCTTAATGACATTTAGATGTCAGATAGATATAAATGTTTTATTCTCCATGTTGAGTTTAAATTTTTCAATATCAATTGATATGCAGTCAGAAAAACTTGAATTAAAATTTTGCTGGGAAATTTACAAAGTGGAATAAAACTTTCACAATAAGGTCTGAATTTTATAATAATTTTAGGGTTCTAGTTGAGTTTCCTTGGTGAAAGCTATTGGATATTTCACTAGAGTGAGGCTTATTGCTTCATGTAGCAATCTTGATAAATAATTATGCTTAAGTCACTATAATTTTCTTCCATTTTAAGCCAGTGATTGAAAGTACATGTGACTTTTTAACCACTTAGAAGTGATTAAATTTCTTTTAGAGTTTTTGCACCTTTTTACATTAAAGATTTTATGGGAGAAGCTGATTCTATTTCAACCAATTTAAACTTTTTTCAACTCTCTATGATAAAATAAAGATTTAAACATGCTTGCGAAACCTTATATATTTATGTTTAAAATTGTAATTTTATCAACTTGAGCGGAGAAATGATGTAATCCAAGCATTACTGAGGGAGAATCTGTATATACAATACTGTGAACGTATTAATTTTCATGGTTGCTAATTGTTGCGGATTCTGTCAAATGAACTTATTCACAGGTATCAATTTTCATGGTTTCAAAAAAAGGTGTTTAGTATTATATAGTGTTATAAAATCCATTCTGCTGGTACAATTTTACATGGTTTTCTGTCCACAGCGAAAGTAGCGATAATTACTACACTGTGAAAATGAATATGTTAACAGTGTACCAATTATCACATTTACAATTATTTGTAAATGATGATGAATGATATTATATATGGAAGTTTCTTACTATAATTTGTTTTGCCTTTGCAAAAAAATAAAATGGCTCAAAATATGTAGAGTTGAAACCCAAGTTTCATAAAAAATATCTCAAATCGAGTAAGTCTACTTTTGTCTCAGAAAAAAAAATTATCAATTCGGGTTTAAACATCTGGAACTTTAGGAGAGTATCAACTTATGAATCCAAACTTGTACCATTAATGATAATTTCAGGTATGATTTTTATCCTTTTCAGTCTGCCTTCAGAGGGTTCAGAGTTCGGAAAACTTTCACGGAAAGGAAGCGACTTCTGATGAAACACGAGCAGTTGAAAAAAGAAGCAGCCAGGTATTTATTGTCGTTTACGAAAAGTTTCTTGAAAATAAGTTATTCTTAGTAATAGACATGCATCTTCACTAGCCAAATTACTAGAAAAGCAGAGGATGCTTACCCTACCGGTGCACCTGGTCCATGCTCCCAGTTTTTAGTGGAGTCAGAGTTGCTCATTTACTTTTGTTACTTTGTATGTATGATTTTAGTTACTTTATGTTCTTTGTTGTGTATGTCTGTTTTCCATGTCTGGTCTTTGTCCCTGGATTACATTCTTTTGATTACCACTATAACCTTGGTTCCCTTGATTACTCTTACTAGCCACATCTACTCAAATTTGGCGAGCGGTGGTTTGCCACACTGAGATGTGCATGAAAGAATAAAGTTACTATCGGGGAACTGAAAAGGGAGATAATCCAACTTAATGGATAAATGTCAGTGCAAATTCTCCTAAACTGTTTAAGGGATTTGGGTTAAACTTCATAGGTATGTTGGGCATCATATGTAGATTTGCCTGAGGGATATAGTAACTGTTGGGGACTCAAAGGGGGATAATCAGACTTAGATTTATACACGTTAAAACCTCGTAAGCACAACTCCTAAACCATTCTAGGGATTTTGGAAAAATTTTGTCTAAATACCTCCCCCCATCTTTTTGACCCTCTGTCAAAAGATTTCTGGCTATTGGCCTTAATAATGTATATACTGCTGTCACTGTCAGTCCATATATAATATGAAATTGCTTTGTTGTTTAGTTCAGTGTTTTTAATCAAGTTAAGAAGGTCATCTTTGTTTTTGGTAATTTCTGAACTATTATGTAAGAAAGGTCAACTTTCTTCTTTTTTATTGTTTCTGAATTATTGCGTTAGAATCGTTGTAATAGAAACCATGCTTTTTTATGTATTGTAGAAAGAGAGCGGTGGAAGAAATAAAGAAAAAAGAAGATATTAAACACAAGGAAGAAGTGGAGGAACGACAGCGTCCTGCCTTCATCGATAAAACTCTAGTCAAACCTAGTCCTAAAGCTGATGTCTTAGCTGTTAATGTCCTGTCTGCCAAAAAGTAAGTTTAAATTCTAGTTGAAGAACATTAAAAAAGAAAATTGAGTAAAAGCTGATGTCTTAGTAAACATTCTAAGTCTTAATTGACCTAAAGTACTTGACCCAAAATAGCTTCAGTTACACTTAGTCGTGAAGCTTATTCCTGGCTGTGAATATCTCTCTGTGAACAGTTAGTGTGACTCTAAATTGATGGAAAGTTTGTCCAAAAAAATAATGTCTCACCTTGTTCTAAAGTTTGTCTCCTTGCTGTAAAGATTCTCTTTATAAAAAAGTTTGACTCCAAATTGAGGAAAAGTTCACCCCATAAATGCTAGGTAAACCTAGTCCAAAAGGTGATGCCTGATATTAATGTAAACATTCTGTTTTGTCTACTAAAAAGTATGTTAATTTCCGAATTCTGTCAAAGTACTATTGTTCGTGGGGTACCAATTTTTGTGGTTTTCGTGAGTAGGCCAAACCACAAAATTTGGTTCCAAACAAAAAGGAAATTTTCATTGATATGTATTCTGAAAACCTTAAAACCACGAAATCAAGAACCCACAAACTGGTTTTTCTTACCTAATCCATGTAAATTGGTACCCACAAAATTAAAGTACTTTCTCGGTTGACCAAAAGTGCATAAAAGATATCTTGTTATACCTAGTCCAGAAGCTGATGCCATATTTAAATGTAAACATTCTGTTCTGTCTGTCAGTTAATTTATGAAAAGTTCTTCAAAAAATATTTGAGTCGCATCTAGTCTTAAAGCTTAGTCTTAGTTGTAAAATATTCTGTCTGTAGAAATGTCACCTAAAGCATTTTATTCTGTTTGTAAAAACTTTGTCTTGTGGTATAAATTTTGAAGCACATTTATATAATGGCTCATTTGCTTTAAGATTACTGTTTTACGCTGTTGACTAATTTTCACTATTTTTGCAGTGAACACATAAAAAAAAATGGGATATAGTTTCAGCAAACTTGATTTCTAAAACTATGAACAATTTAGTGACTTTTGAAATTGCAAAGTTAATAAGTGTACATATGTTTATTTGACCAAATCAGTGAAAATTATAGCAACCATGAAAATTAATATGTTTTCTGACAGTAGTCCTATGACTATTTGTTTTAAGGGATGACTGTACATTGTAAAGACCCGTCATGGTAAGAGATATAATTCTGCATGCTGCTATTTTTCATGCATGTTGAAATATTTAATTGTTTTTTTGTTATTATGGTACAATATATCAGTATATTAAAATTGTTGAAGAGCTTCAGATTATGGAAAGGGAGATAACTCATTTTAATTACTGGAATTGAGTTGCATGGTAGCATGTTTTCCCCTTCCAAACTAACTCTGACATGGTGACATGTTGATATGGTGACATGGTGACATGGTGATATGGTGCACAGCTATGCAAAATCTCTATTAGCTCTTCATCAGATTCCTTAAAAACCTTTCAGACTGACAAGAGTAATGCATCTGGAATCATAAGTTTATTTTTAGTGTCTTCAATATGAAATTCCATTGTAAATGTGCAATATTGAAAACTTTGATAACTTCTAGTCCGTCTCTGGCATTGTAGAGCCAGTCCTTTTAGGTTTATTTGAACTGGTACATTTTAATACCCATGTGAAGCAATGCTACAACCAGTTGACTTAGTCAGAATTGGGATGAAAAGTGGTCTTGAATAGTATTCCAAAATAACTGCAAAAAATACTGAAGTGTCAGCAGTGGGATGATTCCTATACGTCAAATTCCTAATTCATGGCATATGAGAAAGTGAAATAGAGACTAGCTACATGCACAATATAGTGATCAAAAAAAAAAAATAGCACATGAAAACTGTTGATATGTGGAAACAAGACATCACACAAAAAAAAGCTAAAGCACTGGTTTAAAGATTGTTTGTCTTTCATTAGGATAAATATGGCTTGATATATTTGGGATATTTTTAACCAATTGTAATCTATGACTTTCATCAATCATCAGTCAATAAAGTCATAGACATTATTTAAAATGATGGTGTTAATTCATTTTTCAAAAAAAGTTGTTCGATTTAATTATCTTTTACCATTTAAAAAGCATTTTCAAATAAATGTCTGTCTGTTAGAAAATAACCTACCATTAATAGCCAAGGTTTAATACATAAACTAAAAACAAAAAAACAAAACAGCATTTGTACATTGAGCATACTGGTATGGGTAGTAACCACAGATTTTACTGCTTTTGAACAGTTTTTCTTTCCTGTAATATAAGGCCAAAAAAATAATTGTCTACAATCCTGCTACCAGCAAGGTAAAAATGGGGAAGATTGGTATGATTTTTTTCATCTCAAAAACATTTTGCATTGAGTAAATAATCTAGACCTTAACAGTGCTTGAACCAGAACAGTCATTAAATGTTTAGGGTGGACCCCCCACCCCCCCCAAAAAAAAAAATATAGGGTTGGTAAGGTAGCAGGAAACAAACATTTTTTTGCCTAATGTAATGTGATTTGATATAAAATATGTACCGGTACGTGTACGTGTAATGCCTAAGATTGAAAGGTCCTCAGTAATCTTTATAGACCCCCATCGCAATGATCTTCTGGGTCAGAAATGCTAGGCCTCCATCAAAGGGTGCATGCATTCATGCATCTATGAATCTGTGGAGGAATGCATTTGTCTGTGCATGCATCCAAGTGCTATAGTTGCATTCACTCCTTAATGTTCTTCATTTAATTTGGGCAGATTTAATTGATGATGTGTTTTAATAGCCGCAATACTAAGTTAGAATTTTAGTGTGGTACCGTCTTTTTTAATAGAGCAAATGCTTTGTTCTTTGTAAATGTTCTGTATAAAGATGCTGCCTGTGTTCTGTATATATTGTCCATACAATTGATACCTGCCTTTGACTTATTTCTTATTATTTTAATACCAGTCCATAAAAAATTCAGACATTGTCATTGGTAAAGTGATTCGTGGTGAAAAAAAAAACACCAAACCAACGATGCTTTTTCAGTGTACATGTGCCATACTTTCACACAACGATAATCATTTCTGCACTTTTTAGGGAATCATTATAGGATCTTAATATTATGCCGTGCAGTTCGTTGCCACAATCTTAAGAACTACACGGCTGCCATATTGGTTTCAAGTTCACTGGCATTCATGCATGTATGAACGATCTGGCGAAGTTCATGCATGTATGAACTTTCTGGCAATGACATTCTCGACCAATTAGAAACTGCTATAAGCATGAATAATCTCATAATTAGAATTATACTTTCATCTCCCATTAAAATCAGCCATATGAAACCAAATCAAGAACTATAACTCTTGCAAAGTGCCAATTTCATGTACAATCTTTGTAATTTTTATCTCAAGAGCGCAAAAATCTGGTTATGTGATCTGTCACTGTTGTGAACAAGAAATAAAAATTAATTCATCAGGTTTTTGACATGCATTAATCAACTTTTTGTCTGATTTTTAGAAAGACTACTACTTAAAGTTTATTGATTCATGGCTTCAAGTTCTGTGTGAAAATGTTTAATGGTTAATTTATATATTTGTCACATCATGGGATATAGTACATTATAGATTGACAGTTTATCTCTTATGTAAGACCAATAGGGATACAATATGTGTTTACTGTTGAACACTTGGTTAGCTTTAAAGTAAGTCTTCATTTGTAAGGCCAATAAGAATACAATATGTGTTTACTGTCAAACTCTTGCTTATCTTTAAAGTAAGTCTTCATTTGTAAGGCCAATAAGAATACAATATGTGTTTACTGTCAAACACTTGGTTAGCTTGTTAGCTTTAAAGTAAACTGTTGGTCTTCTTATGTAAGGCCAAAAAGATGTTATATGTGCTAACTCTCAAACACTTGGTAAGCTTTAAAGTAAGTCTTCATTTGTAAGGCCAAAAATATATTACGTGTTAAATGTCTTTCAAACGATATTTTCATACTTTGTACCTACAGTTGTAAACCAAGAAATCTTTGCACATTCCCACTTATTCTTTGCTAAGTCTTAGATTTCTAATGGTTGGTCACATTTCAATGAATTGTACCAAAATTTAAACTGATATTTAAACTTTTCTGTTTTACAGTATCCTTTTCTTGTTTTGCGACTTGATTTTGCACTTTTTTTGGTGAATTCAGACTAACCACATGTACAAAAATGTATTATTGCCAAATTTGTTTTTTCATTTAGATATTTTTTTTTTGTATATGTATAATGGGAACTTAGCTAGTTACAGGTTCATAAATGAAAATGGGTTTTCTAACATTAACAATAAAAATGTCATTTGCTACATATTTTAAGGAAAATATTCCTTCAAAAAGTGTTTGATTTGAACAGATTTTCGTTTTATTCAGGGTTCAGAATAGACAGATTTCACTGTTTTATCCACATGTCAGAATGCTATATAGCAGCAAAATTTATATTGAATATGATCTTTTTAACAAGATTTGGTTTGATTGTGAAACACATACTTTTTACTTGGCCTAAATTATTCATAACATTTGGCTATGCAATGGATTAAAGATTAAACTGTTATTCTATTTGTGCCTAAATTGTTACACTTGAGACATTGTAGAAAGGTGCATGTCCTGAGTGTAATGACCAATATGATTTAATCTGGACTTGGTTTCAATGCATTTCAATATCTTTTCTGATCATTTCATTTATAAAAGGGAGTTATTTTAGTGTGGAATTAATTATATTCTTGGTTATAAACTTTTGTGGCGGGGCAAAAATTTGTATGTGTGGATTTTTGTAGTACTATAACTCATGTTGATTTCATCCCAAGAGATTTATAGTTTAAAGAGGGATTTGACATTTCTGTGGTTCTTAGAATTTTTGGTTCGGTCAGTTGAAGAAGGTATCAAAAACTGAAGCCAAAAACAATCTTTTTTTCACATTTAGCTGTTTCTGAAGTTGTATTGGCTGTTGATGCCGTTAATTCCATTTTCGACTATAAACTATTGAAATAACAATGTGATCTCCTCCAAATTAATGTTTTTGAAAAGGATGGACTTTTAAAAGACTCTAAAGGACTTTTATAAAATCAATTTAGTGACATAAAAGACATTGTGGTTATTGAAGTATGAGGAAACATTCAGTGGAGGTTTCTCGGGCTAGGAGTAAAACTTCCAGGTTAGTATTTGTAGCCCTCATTTAATACCAGTTTTACTGGGAAGTAATTTATTAGGGAGATACTAGGAGATTGAATGAAAAACAATAAAAGATCTTACATCCTAGTTAGCAGTTAAATTGAGCACATCTCACATTTAATAGTAGATACAGGTAGTTACCATAAATTAGTTGGAGATGTATATAGTGATCATGCAGTTTGTCTGTGCATTCATCCCTTGATGCATGTAGTGTAACTGCCCCCACAAAGTAAGTTGTAGATATATAGTGATCATGCAGTGTGTCTGTGCATCCATCCCTAGTTTTAATCTTCAACTCTTCTGAAAGCACTGAATCAAACTTCATGAAACTTTCACAAATTCTTTATTGCATAATGCCATTGTGCATCATGCTCCTATTTGATTTTTCTCATCTATATAGCTTTTGTGTTTCCTGATGCAGAACATGGACTTGGTCATTCACCAACCAAGGAAGGACCATCATCTCATATGCAACTCTTCTGGAACAGCTGGATATAATTGATGCATCTTTCACACACATTTTACCACTTAATGCTCTACTGTTCACCTCCTATTTTAGTTTTCCATCTGCATGAATTTTTGGATTTCCTTTTGAAATGGGTTCTGGTAAGGACTGCTGGGAGTTACCATCTAGTGAGCATTTTGAAATGAATCTCTTTGAAATTGTATAACAAGATGCCAAACCACAAAATGAAAGCTTGGGATTATTTTTGGGATTTTTACTTAAATGGTTAAAGAAATAGGGACCAAAAAGAAGCAAGAAACATTCATTTTCATGATTTTTGGCCAATAACTTGACGAAATTTGAATGGAACAATTTGAAATTATACAACAAGTTTTGATACTGCAAAAATAGGCTGGGATTGAATTTAAGAATAGGAAGCCAAAATGGTGCCACTTTGATTTTGGTCAAATTCTTATCTTGTGTCCCAAATGTTTAATCAGACTGCAGAGCTGTTTTTTTATTTAATCATTTTATTGTTATACAAAAGTCTGTTTTAATGTACCATTGTAAGTGGTTCTTGTCTGACTAATTTAAGGATGACCTATTTTTAGAATAGAATTATTCTCTGTATTCCTGCAGTTTTGCAAATCTTCGAAACCATAATGTATGGAATTCAAATAAACCTATGTACTCTTTTCATCACATAATGCCATTGTGACCTTTAATTTTACATTTCCATCCATTGCAATGACTTTTGGGGTTTTCCTGATGTGATTGATATGGACTATGTTCATCAACCAAGGGTCAGTACCATATTCTGATCCCCTATACCTCTGAAACAATTTCAGTGACACCTGCACTCATTCTCCATTACATTGTTATTTTTGCACCTGCTATCATTCCCCTAGGAAGCAAAAACTCACTGTTGCATCCTATATTAAAGTATATAACATTTGGAAGAGTAATCAAGGGAACCAAGGTTATAGCGGTAATCAAAAAAATGTAATCCAGGGACAAAGACCAGACATGGAAAACAGACATACACAACAAAGAACATAGAGTAACAATAATCATACATACAAAGTAACAAAAGCAAATGAGCAACTCCAACTCCTCTAAAAACTGGGAGCATGGACCAGTTCCACTGGTAGGGTATGTGTCCTCTGCTTTTCTAGAAACACCCGCTGAGTTGCTCGTAAAAAGTCAAGATTAGGGTAGGCGAAAGAGGAAAGGAAAACTATGACACGTTGAACAAATCAGTTTTCATGGCACAGATGGATACACCGTAACGATCCATGAGTTCATGATGATGGCCTTAAAACTTCTGTAGTGATGACTTCAGTCTTGTAGCAACATAACAACCCTGCTCCAGAAACCTATTTTTTAGAATTCTAGCGCGATACAAAAGGTCTCTGTTGTCTTGGCAAGTTCTGGCATAGCGTATGAGTTATAATATGAATACTCCATACGCAGGTGCTGAAGGGATGTTGCCACTGATGAAAGGAAAGTTGACAATTTTGAATGAAAAGTCATCACGTTTGTTGTAAAGTTTGGTCAATAGTTTTCCTTTACCATCAATTTCTAAGTGTAGGTCAAGATATGAGGCTGACTTTACAGTGTCTGTAGTATCCATTATCTCAAGTTCTTTGGGGTAGATGTGATGTGTCAAATCCCCAATATTAGGATTGTTTAAAGATAATACATCATCTATATAGCGGAAACTGAGATTAAAGGATCTAGCTAAATGATATTCTTTCTTTCGGATCAGATCAGCTATAAAAACAGCCTCATAAATGTCATTTTTATTCTGAACAATCGAGAAAATAAGAAAACAGGTGAAATATGCCAAAGAAAAAACAAAACATTTTATGTGAAAATGACTGTTATTGGTATGGCATACTGTACCTGTCATAATTATTGGTACAGTCGGAGCAGTACCAACCATAACGGTTCCTAAGCTCATGCTATTCCGTATCATCCATTGTAAGAGTCTTGAGGTTTCATGATGTAAAACATAGATATTTTTCATATGTTGAACTAGAAGTGGAAGACTGATTTCTAATGTCACACCCACTTGATATTTTGACAGAAGCTTTTTATAGGTATGCCATGACATGAGATTCAATTTCAGATTCAAGTTCCATCAATTTGTTGTTTGAACACTTTTTTTTTTGGTTATGTATGTTGGTTTTTTTATTGGTTGAACTATTTGTGAAGAAGTGCAATTAAAACACATTTAATGTCTTGTTTTAATAATTGTGTTTTTTTTTTAGTTAAATCACAAAAAAATGACTTATATCAGCTTTGATATTTTTTTAAAGAATTAAACAAAGAATTATTTCACATGATTTTTACTTGTATTGAGCAAATAAACTTTGTGACAGAGATCACATGAATTTCGGATCAATCCAGCCTTCATATGAAATTCATGCAAAAATTATGTTAATTTCAGGTGAAGTTCACATGAATTTCATATGAAGCTTGATTAATTTCATGTGAAAAATATTTATCTGTGTAATAGTCTTGCAAGTAGACAGTGAACAATCTTATCTTTTATTTCTGTTGCTAGATTGTATGATACATTTAGCTATCAACTAATGTACAGGAATCCATATCCTAAAAAAGGTTTTTAATGATTGTTAATAATAAAAACCAACAAGTTTAAAATGGCTTTGTGACAAATTTTTCCCTTTTGATTAATTTAATCCTTATAATCCTCCCATGAAATTTAAATGGTAACTATAAAACACTTAATAAGTAATCCAGACAATATTGGAATTAACAACACCCCATTGTTAAATGTTTATGTATTGCTACAAATAAAAATCAGGCAAAAAGGATTTAAGAGGAAGAAAATTTTACCTTTGTATTTATTTGACTCTACTGGCAACTTTTTGGTAAATAAAAATTTGCATGTCCATTTGTTTGTCTATCTGTCTATCCAATTTATCCATCCTTTGTGAATATACCGTTTGAATACAGCTCTCTACATGTTCAATACTTTTAATTTGTTAAAACTTTATTGATCTAGGACTTATATTGAGAATATATTATTGTTTAGAAATGATAAGCCTCCCTGTCAAAAATACTGAGTATTCATAAATCATGAATCTATACTTTTTGAACATGTTAATCTTAATTCATTAAATTCCTTTTATAAAAGAAATGATACTCCTTAAAATGTGCCAAAATGCCTTTCATGTAAGATCTGTCTTAATCAATGTGTTGAAATTTATTCTTTTGATAGCAAAACACAATCAATGGGGGGATTAAATAAATAAATCCTAAAAATCATACTTTGCCAGACTTTTAATCTGACCAATAACTAACGAATTATTCAACATGTTATAGGTTGATAGGGGTATATACCAATTGTATTGGAAATCTTTGATGAAGTTTCCAAACAAAGTGATAGCGGAATTTATCTATTTAGATTTATTGGAAAGGCACATTGTTTTCCTAAAATAAATTTGACACTGGAGAGAAGAATAAAAGGATGATGATTTGTAGTTAAAATGGATTTAATTGACTTTTTGTGTTCTCTAAACAAGTAAAAGTGGAAGTTTAAAATACTTTTGTGTTTTGAATGGTTATATCTGTAGTATTTCCATTGATGCCTGAATTTTGGATTTTATCTTTTATGTTTTAAATTTTAATCATTGTTGTGAATTATTTTCGAAGGATTAAAAAAGGAAGCGTTAATATTGTAATAGTGTGTAGATTTAAAGTCCGGATCCATTGGTATATTATTCCTTGGTGATAAGATTCAAAGATTTTGGGATATTTGTTTTTTTTCTACTTTTTTTTTATTGGTCGTCATGACAATGGTACTACTTGGTAGAGTTATTTTGACCATTATGCTGTGTTGTTTTCAAAATTAATATTGGAAGAGAATATCGGTAAATTAAATATTGTGTTCAGAAAAAAATCTTGAAAATGGGAGAGCTTTTTAAGAAGAAGGACTTATGGAGGATACCTAAACTTCAGCTTAACACCATACACCAAATTGCCACTTCAAAACCACAAAAAACTGACTCAGAATTACCTCCCCTTCCAAAATCCAATGGACTAGTAGTAGATTCAAATGCAAAACAAAAATGGCGGAAAAGTGCAAAAAAAGCTGTAGTTGTTGAAAGTTTTTCACAGAAACAGGAGTATAGGTAAGTGATGTTGAAGAAGATGTAAAATCAAGACATGGTGTTCTGAAGCTTGGAGTCATGGAGCATCAGGGCTGTCTTGAGAGTTTGGAAACATGAATAGCTTAAAATCATTCTGCCTGTAATGACATGTTTTTATACTCTACACAACGAAGTTGCGAATGGTATAATGTTTTTGAACCATCCGTCAGTCCATCTTCAGTTTTCCGGACTTTTTTCTAAATGCTTGCAGATATTGACATGATTTTTGGTATATAAGTTCACCATGATAAGTTACAGGTCAAGTATAACTTATGTTCCGCTCCGATGATTTTTGGAAAAATTACGGGCCTTGAACTTAGCTAAATTCACAGAAATAACTGTTTTTCAGACTATTTTTTCTAAATGCTTGCAGATTATGACATGATTTTTGGTATATAAGTTCACCATGATAAGTTACATGTCAAGTATACGTTTTGTTTGCTACAATGATGTTTACTTTTGATTAACTACAACTCAAAGAAATCACAGTCTGGAGTTTGAAACTACCATTCTGAGTAATAGAATTTAGTTAAAAGATAAAGGTCTAAAGCCTGAAAAACATTTTTATTCCTATTTTTATCGGGGTCCTTCTACATGTATTTCTCTTACAAATTTACTAGAGTAGCCAATATGGGGACGCGTTGGGTATGTGAGCACCCTCACTAAGGTTCTTTAATATTTGGAAGTGACTGTTTGAATTTTAAAGGCAGGTGCAGAGCAGGTGTTTTAGGAAGTGTCATGTTTTCCCCTTAGTCAAGATATAAACCATAACAACAAAGTCATTATATGAGTACAAATATAGCATCTTTCCTCATACACAAAACCTAAAATCACTGTTGTACTCTTATATTAACTACCTTTAGATCTATAATCTCTAGGTACAGTTAAAATCTTTGGATTTTATTATACCCCCAATTTTAAAGTGTATATATTGATGCAGGTGTCCATCCTTCCTTCCATCCGTACTTCCTTCCATCCTTCCATTACACCATAGGTACACATCCATTATCCATTACTCATCATACACCATCGAATGGAATTACATATCCCCATTGTGCACCCCCTATTTTAGATTTTGATTCCAGTCATTTTTGATGTTTTTCTTCAGGAAAACCGGGACTAAGTCATTTATGAAGATGGGGAAATGGGGTACCCACCTCTTAACTGCTACTTCTCCTACTGAATGAAATTTATTTAAACTTTCACAGATTGTGTTCATACATATTCCCATTATGCACCTCCTTTATTAGATTTTGCAGCAAATCAATTTTGAAGTCAAACGTGCATGTTTATATCAAATGAGGTATTGGTAATATCTATTTAGTAAGCATTACTCACAGTTTTTCTCTAGTTTTTAAGTGTAAGTTTTTGTAAAAATCAGGCAAAAAGGGAAAAATCAGAAGCATGCATGTCGAAACCCTACCAATCTGACAATATAGTTTCACTCAAGCACGCTTTTTCTATTAGAAAAGACCATTATTTGATCTCTGTATCGTTAGATTTGCTTTGAAATTTTTCAATGGAATGTTAGAAAAATGAGATTTTTGACAGATTTATCTGCTTCTTAAATGCTCAGTGCATCTCAATGAAGTTATAACTCAATTTACCAAATTGATATTGAAAATCTTGTCTTTTTTCCTACAAAAAGTGCAAATAGTCAAATTAAACTCTCAAAATGATGGGGTTTTTCATACCATGTTTCACTTACTGCCCAATTCTTACAAAGACTGACATTTATTTTATGATGCTTGTACTATAACCCCTGTGTTGCCTGAATTAGGAAATATTCTGTGCAGTCCATTCATTTAATAATACTTGGGAAGTGGGTGTGTTCTAGGTAATAAAGAATGCATACTTGTTTGTGAATAAAATTCGATTAAAACCCCTGAGTAAACACAACAAATTTTGACTGTTTAACAGACTGATTTTTGTTAATTGCAGTATGTTCATCTACGACCATGTCATATAACTCAAAAACAATATGAGGAATTAAAATTCTCACTTAAATGTTAATGAAAGGTTTTGTGATTAACATTTGAAGTAGAGTTACCTCCCTTTTTTTCATAATAATTGTAAGTGACATTGTTTGTTGAAAATGTACTATAGTTTTAACATTTTTGCATTCCATAATGCCAAACAAAAATAGTCTTATATCCTGCTACCAGTCAGGAAAAAATGTGGTAGTTAGGTTGTGAAATAATTTATTTTTTTCAAAAACAAATTTCATTGAGTTAATGAAGAAACAATTGAGACTTCGACAGTGTCAAAATGGCCATAAAATGTTTAGGGTAGTCATAAAAAAAGGAAAGGTAGGAAAATGAACATATTATTTTTTCTAAGTAACATAATGACCTTTATACTGCAGCCGTTCTACTTGAGAAGTCAAAATGCATTGACCGTACACATGTACATGTACTTAATGGTGGTGTATGATCACTGACTGAATATACTTTTTTGTTGTGATGTTACTAATGTTTTTTATTTTAAGTTCCCAGGATGTTGCATAAAAACTTACTTTTTCATGCTTTATATGCAACTTTTCTTCATTTTTTTGGGGGGGATTAGTCTAGCATATGGAGTACTGTGTGTATTAATAACAGTTAAAAAGAATGTTTGCCTCTGTGCCATCTCCAACAGGGAAAGTGAAACTTGCTTAATCTACCCATTGTCTATTGTATATTTACGGTTTGTTTTTTTTTTTTTTCAGTGGGCTTGGGTAATACTTGTAGACAATAACAGTGTATTGACATGGAATCAAGAAAATACATAGTCAAGGCTTAGAATTGGGGTCAAATGTGAAGCTTCACCAAGCATTTTTTTTTATTTGTGTCGAATTCGTATATTGTTTTTATTTCTAGTCAATAAACTGTTAATGTCTTTATACTGCAATCCTAATAATTTTTAAATCAAGTTTGATTTTATAGGACGTAATGTTACATTTGTCCCCACATGTGCCCAAACCACTAAACAGTAACATTATTCTTCTCAGCATGTAGTTTACATCCCTCAAGTTTTGACTTCACAATAAGTTTTCATTTCTATCAAAACTTAAAATCAATTTTCTTCATTATTTATTGTGAATTTATCCATAGGTGAGAAATTTGGGCTCCATGGAGCCTCTTGTTTAAAATTTATTTTCTGTTTTTTTTTTCTCTCTCATTTTGTGTTCTTCTTATTTCTTCTGCTAAATTTATTTTTTCATACATCCCCCCCCCAAAAAAAAAAATAAATAATAATAAAGTTGTTTCCTAAAAGTACATGAAGTAATCTTGTGACTGAATAAGTTTTACCATCAAGTTTTTCTCAAATGGTTGAAATTTTTAATCCTAATTAATCTTTTTGGTGCATTGATTGTTTACTGTAAAGTTTTACGTTAGCTGTTTAAATATGATACTATTTTGTCTGCGTGCAAACTATTAAATCATGTAATTGAAAAATTATAAATATCCCCCTCGAAACTTTTGTTGAGTACGTTAATTCTATGGCCTGTGGCGATAATGATATACTTCAAATAATTTGCCATTGTTCATTTTCTTGAGGGGCAGTCTCTGTGTAGTAATACTATTCCTTAAACAAATATGTGGTTAGAAAATGGCTCTGAAAGAAATTTCGATCAATAGAGAATATTTTTGAACCAATATTTTTAAATCTTTAGAAAAATATGAAAATGGGTATTTCAATGAATTACAAATTGATATTTGTTATTTAATTTTGATTTAGTTCTCAACACTGTTTAATTTTTCGGTGTTTTATGTAAACATGAAAGGCATATTACGGAAAGAAATTTGCGGTCTTAAAGAGTTCTTTGTGAGGTCGGCCTAATGTTGGAAAAATATGAGTAATCATATAATGAAAAAGGTCGTTTAGTTTTAAAGGTTTGTTTTGCGTGAAACTTCGTCATTTTTCTGCCTGATTTGAAGTGGGTAATGAAATCTATAGATATTTAAGGTTAAAGTGGAAATTTCTTTCAGAAAAAGGACACTAGTTTTTATCTACTATGAATAAGCTTTTGTTGATGCAAAAAACTATCTGTGCTGATGATTCTGTCTGTACCCATCCTTGTGGAGAATTATTTGACGGGCACTCATTAGCAACCAAGTCCCATCTTGCATGGAACGAAAAAAATCAAAAGTGAAATTGAGAAATGAATATAGTGTATTGTGGAAGATTAATTTTTAGATTTGGAATGTTCATTTCATATTATGTTAGTGTTTGACTGTGCTGTTGTGTAGAACAGATATTTGAATTCAAAATATAGAGATTATATGATATTTTTTGACTGCAGACTTAAATGTCGTATCTTTCTTGTGTTAAGTGCATGATTTGATTTTAGAAGGATAAATATTTAATTTTCAATCGGAATTAAATGACTGTGAAAGTATTTTGTAGTGTTTCAAATATTGAACAAATAATTTTAAACTCTTAGAAACAAAAATAGAATCTGATACTCAAGAACGAACTGATATGGTGTTATCAGAAAATTGGAAGTGATTTCACACGAGGTTATATATAGTAAAGGATTCAAAAGATATGAATTTTCAGTATTTTTGCTAATTTTAGTCACCTTTTTGTGAATGAAGTGTTTATTTGATATCTTAGCTGTGGTTACGAGAAAGACACTTCATTTAGAATTCTGGAATTAAACATTTTATGTTTTAAATTTTAACCGCATATACCGTAGTTCATCATAACAAATATTGAATTTCCATTAGGCGTACTTAACTTGGTTTATATGGTGGTCGACAAAATCAAAAAAAGGATTATTACATGTACTTGTACTGTTATTCTGCATGTACTTGTATTATATTCTGATTTTAACTTTCAATAAACAGGAATTTCAAGTTTGACTAGTACCACTTATTCATATTGGGATAAGGAATATGCCACATTTTCTTAAAACAATATCGTCTTCCATCAATGGACTTTTAAAGACTCAAAGAGATGTTCATTTCAATTACAGGAAACGGGAAAAAGAAATTTCTGAGCAGGAAAAATTATTACGGGAACATGAAGTAGTGAAAAATGTGAAGTCTACGGAGAAATTAAGACAGAAGAATTTTCGACTGAAACAGAAAGCAGCTTTTAAAATACAGAAAGCATGGAAAAAGTAAGTACTTGAAAGATAAAGATTACTGTAATCTAACCCGAATAATTCAGTCATTATATTCCATTCTCTATCGATCGATACATTAACTCGTAAAACTCATAGAAACAATGCTCGTGAGTTGGAGAGAAGCAATGACAGTGAAGGCTTGAATTATTCAAGTTAACTGTAATCATGAAATTTTTGCATGGCAGTAATTTTTTGCTACGTAATTACATCTTAGTTATAAAGTATTCCCAAAAACCCTCACTCCACAATGCTGTTGTTTAATTTGTTTCAGATGTTATGACATCTGTTTATGTATAATGTAATAAAAAGCCACATAAAATGATGACCCAACAAATTATGAAAGTTACATCATGTAAAAAGTTCAACTTACCTAAAAATTTGTAGAAATCATTTGGTAACTTGTGATGACAAGGATAATATAATCTAGATTTTTGGAGTCGATGGTTAGTAAGGGCTTTGATAAGGACGCATACAATGTAGATGTAATGGTAGGCTATTGGGCTACTTTAAGTTAGCAAAGATCAGGTAATGTAGCTTAAAGTTAACAGGAAGCAGATAATCTCAGCCATCTGGCAATAACTGTACTTAGCCAGGTTATGTTAGGCTATTGGGCAACTTCAAGTTAGCAAAGGTCAAGAAATGTAGGATTTAGAGCATCTTATAATTAACAGGAAGCAAATAAGTTCACTTAAAGAGGTAGACCTTGGGAAGGGACAGAACTTTTACAAATCATTGGAACATTTGTATTCACCATTTTACATCAGTCTCATTTTAGCATCAAAGTAACTTGGACTGATTTCATTCTGTTTCAAAGGAAAGCTTGAAAGGCTTTGGTGGAATTGAATATGATGCAAACATATCACTGATTTCCAGAGTTATGTCCCATACCTTAGGTCCACCTCCTTAAATCCATTGTCATTCTTCTTGCCAAATCAGCTAGTAACTTTCAATATGAACTCACTAAAATAAAATTAAATGTATAGTATAGATCATTTTGAAAACAGAGCCATACAAAGTATGTCACAGGGGACATTTCAGGGTGGCAGGGGATAGGAAATTATATATTTGGTGTTCATCCTACTGCTGCAGATAGCTGATCTGTCTACTGCAACAACACTAGATACTGTATGTTCCTGGTCATGTCATGCTGTTATTTTAATTCAACAGGGGTTACTTTACCTGTATTTACTGGAACCTTGGCCTGCAAAATCTGAGAACTTGTTTAAACCAGACACTTAAAAGAAGCTTTTTATATCCCTATTCCCCTGTTTGACAAACTTAGAAGGATAAAAAGAAGTGTGTTTCCTTAGTTGGTCTTCATGTGCCCAGTAACCTCTTATAGGGATAAACTAGCTCACTAATCTCCAGTTAATGTGTCATGTTTCCACATAACTTGTTCAGGGTTTTAGAATTAACATTTTAGCTAGGGTGTCATTGTGTTCTTGATCCTTAAAAAGTATTGGCCACTGTGTTAGTCTGTCTGTCTGTCTGTCAACTGTTTGAGTGAAGCAGTATCTTGAAAACTATACCTGGTATAATTTTTTTTACACTTCTGTATAGGGTATGTAAGTCTCGTCAGGTTACTCTGTGTTTTATGTGAAATGGCCCTTGTCTACCGTTCAAATACATGGAGATTCATCATTAACATAGCCTCATCAGTGTTACGAGCAAAAAATCTTTTCATGTAAAAAGACCAATAAAAATGACAAATACCTAGTTATACATAAAAAGAATATTAAGTAAAGCAAAAAATAGAGGATTGTGTTTTTAATGCAATTTTTGAAGATGCCGGAAGTAAACAATTAAATGCAGATTGGTCTTGGGATTTCAATATGTTCTATATCGGAAATTCAAACTGGAACAAGACTTACGCAATCCTTTCTTTCAAAATTCTCAATGATGAGCCTGAATAATAGAGGACTGTATAGGATTCAACAAGCCCAAAACAAGAAATATACACATCATTTCACTAGCCTGAATCAATTTTTATTAGCCAGGGCTTCGGACTAGTGGCTAAAGGCGAGCACTGCTCACAAATCATGTTATTATTTGGAGATTTGTAATTTAGCTTGTTTTCTATTAGACCAACTAAAAATCATTTCTTAGTTAACAGACCTCCTTCGTATTTTTTTAGGGTGCTTCATAACCCATATTCATCATCATATGAATGGAAGTCCAGGCTTGTAAAAAGGGTTTTTTAAAAGTTGTGCAAACTTCATATGAAATGTTGACTTTAAAAGTCACAGTTGTATCAAAAATAGTGCTTGTTAGTTTTCCACGGGGGTGCAGTCACACACCCTCCCCCCCTGTAATGGCCTGAAGTCATAAACAAGATTACAAAAAGATCAGTTCAATAATATTTTGAACATTTACTTAAAAATGACCTGTTGTTTTGGCCAGGTGGCCAATTGGTGCAAGAAGTGGCCAATTTTGTTTTTCAGTAATGGCCAATTGGTGCAAGAAGTGGCCAATTTTGTTTTTCAGTAATGGCCAATCAATGCACATGAATAAAATCATAAAAAAACAACAATAAAAAGCGAAAAATCTTTTTGCATTTTTGCTGTGGACAGTATATGAAGTATCTAATTTTGTACCAAGAAATTCATGTTGAATGACCTTACTGAAATCTGTATTGAAACATGAATGATACAGGTCTCTATTAGGAAATACATGTTTAAGATTGCATGAGTCTCTCAAAAATGGGCATCTTAAAATTTCATATAGCCGTGTATGAATTTTCACATTGTTTATATTTAATTTTTAAATAAAATGTTGGTTCTCTAGTTCTTTTCAAAATGATTTGAGAAGTAAATGAGGCTCTATAAGTAGTATGAATTATCTCTCTTCAGTCAGGTTACTGATTTGGTTTTTTTGTCTGCAATGTGAATATACATGTAGTTAGAATTATAATTGGAAAGAGTGAATAACCAAAATTTGATCAGGAGTATTGAAATTTTTCTGACAACATTTGGTTTAGTTTTACTTTTTACCCTTTGACCTTCAAGATGCTCTTCTATGGAAACGCAAATCACCAGAACACAATTCTGTTTCTCGATTGGCCAAATACTGATAACTTTGTGGTGTTTGTAAAAATTGTATCGAAAATTGAAATAGTGTGCCATGTGGTTACTGTAGAAAATTATAAACACAAAGAACAAATATTACTGCTTCGGCTATCATTTTTTTTTATAGTACTTGTTTACACTGGGAACATTCAATAAATCAGTGCTATCTGTATAATAGTTATCACACACACTGTCTGAAAGAACAGTGGTATGCCATTATTAAACATTCTTTCAATTCTGAACCAATGATATGATTATATACAGAATATTAGGCAATCGGTTTTTGATACTGGCGTTATCACAGTTATCCCAGGTTGAGCCCATTAGGGCAAGCCTGAGATTCCTATGAGGAAGCCAGTATCAAAAGCCAATTGCTTAATAATCTGTTTTTTTGCTATTTTATAGGTAAAAATTTATTTTCGTTTTGTGTATGTTAAAAAATTACAAAAATCATAAATTTAACCTTGAAAAAGATTACAGTTTTTTTGGGTTGATCTAACAGCCTGGTGGTAGGGTTCATATGTCACCAACATCATTCAACTCCACTGTGATGTAATGATTTTTCTTGCATGCCTCAGGTTTTAAACTGACCTTTTATTTTTTTTTATCAGGGCCTGTGACAGGCATTATAGATCTATGCACATCAAAGGAAAAATTCTGCAAACAACAGATATATTCTTTAAATACATATCAGTATTAACAATTTACACTCTGCAATGAGAATTCAAATCAATATTTTGTAGTTTTTGATCATACATGTATCTTCACTCTGTCTGACTTTCAGTCCTAATTATTGCCTTCCGATTTTCCATGGTAAATGACCTTTGAATGCAATGGAATATTGAAACAATTTTCCATTTGATGCCATGTAATATTTTTTAAAGAAGAAACCTTACTTAAAAGTTAATATTTTAGTGGCATGTCATGTTCAAATTTTCTTTTTTTGTGCATGATAAATATCCACAAATTACAAAATTTCACTTATTTATCTAACAAAAATTCCTCATAGCGTAGCATTTTCTTCAAGATAAAATGTATCTCAAGGGACAAAATAATGCATTTATTAAAATCCATCATTTTTTTATGTAATTTTTGTTTTCTAGAATTCATCCTTTTTTTTTTCTCAGTCTGTAAATAAAAACAGACATCTAATAGCACATTTGAAAACCCTTTCTCGCCAGGAAACAGTTAAATATTGAAAACAATGGGTATATTTGCCATGAATTGAATATTTCTGTGAAGAACATATTCCTATTTGTTGAATAATTTTCTCTGATCAATAGGCTACAAGTATGTAATTAACAGGAAAGCACTGTAGTATGGAAATCCATGTCCAAGAAAACAAAAAATAAAGTCATGATATGTCTATTTTGTTATGCTTGCAAAGGGAGATAAATCAAGATAGAATTACACATATGTAGTTGAACTGTAGAATTTACAGTATTTAAAAGTCTTTTGATAACATGTTAAAATGTATTACATGGACTTTGTGGCTACCATTTCTTGCCTTTTATTGGTAAATAGAAGATATTTAAATTGAACAAACAATTTTGGATCTTTCCAAACAAACTGGAAATCCTAGTCTGTAATTTAATGATTTTCTGTGAATCAGACATTTAATTTATTTGTTTAAATAGCCTACTTATAGCAGTCATCTGTGTGTTTGATATAGTGTTATGCCAAAGGAAGGAATGAGCTTATAATGTGTTTTAGCTTACATTTTTGATAATGTACCATGAATACCAAACTTTTGATTTAGGAGGTCTGATGTGCCTTCATGGAGAGCACAGGTCTTAAAATCACAAATCTGATCTCACTGTAATTTTGAGTGTACCAAGTGCCAAGTTTGAGTCATGCAGAGACACTGTGAGTTTGAGTCCAGCAGAAGAGACTGATTTTGAGAGTAGCAGGGGTCACTGTGAGTTTTCTATCTGAAAAAGTTGTGAGCTGTGAGCTTGAGCCCTGCTGCAACATTGTGAGCTTGAGTCTAGTTTAAGAGACTGTGATTTTGAGGATAGCAGGGGTCACTGTGAGTTTGAATCCAGCAGAAGAGACTGTGATTTCGAGGATAGTAAGGGTCACTGTGAGTTTGAGCCCAGCAGAAGAGACCGTGATTTCGAGGGTAGCAAGGGTCACTGTGAGTTTGAGCCCTGCTGTGACACTCTGAGTTCAAGCCCAGCAAAATTTTGTTAGTTTGAGCTATGAAGAGCTGATTTGGCAAGTGCCAAGTTTCATCACTGATTTCTGAAGAAAATAGGCATATGCCCACTCTCCTGATACATGTACCGACCCTGTTGTTACCCCTTAAACCTTTTACTTTTATAATAATTACCTCCATCATAATGTCAAGGGAGAGAAATGAATGTGAACAGATTGGTATTATATGTTAAATATTGTAGCTTAATCATGAACAGAAGCTGTTAAGAATCAGGAACAAAAATTTTGTTACTTTTCCGACAATTCCAGCAGTAAATCATTGCTCACTGTTTTTTTTTTTTTTTTTTTTTTCCCCTGAAAAATTGTTTATTGAAATAAACGACTCATTAATCTGTTTCCTTTGCAAGTAGTTATTATTAGGACAGACATCTTTGATTTGTTTGTAAAAGTAACAGTTTTGCTGTAATTGTCGAAAAAGTAAAAAAAATAAAATTGTCAATAACCCTAATAACATCCAAGATTCACTATCAAGCTGCAATACTTGACATCTAGTATAGATCTGTTCATGAGCATTTCTCTCACTTTACGATGTGACAGGATGATAATGAACATATTGTGTAGCCTCCTATATATTGAATAAATATACACATGTACAGATACATTACTATGCTTTGAACATTGCTGTATTTCTTCATTAATGAGTTAGTAAAAGAGATACTAATAGAGCATTATTATTTCATTGAACCTATTGATATTTTAGAAATATCTGACAATGGAAACTTATATTTGTAAATAGAGTAGGCATGTATCTCCCCACATGGGAAGACATATTGTTTTTGACCTGTCCGTCTGTCTGTCACCTTTTGTAAAAGCCCAATTCCTCAGAAACTACTAAACCAAATTTCGCATGAAACTTTGTAGGTAGTGACGACATGATATTAAGTTGTCCATATTACTAGGATTCTTTTGAACTATTGAATTTTTGGGAAATTATACCCCTTTGAACTTTGGAAATAGGGGGATAGCGCAACATATGTTTTTGATGGCAAAAACAAACTTTGATTTTAATTGTATTTCATGAATATGTTCAACTATAATTAAAAAAAAAGAGAATATAAGACCTAAAAAGGATGAATAAACTCCCTTTGTTAGGTTTTACCAACACTGAGATATATGATTACATAAGCTTTTAGGCCCACTAAATTGAAAAATGATTTATCATCATTGGTGAATGGAGATTCTCATCCTTTCAAATATTTAGTACAGTGAAACCTGTCTAAACTGAACCCTGAATAACCAAAAACCTCAAAACATGTCTTAACCAAACCCTGAATTAACTGAAAACCTGTCATAACCAACACATGAATTAACTGAAAACCTGTCGTAACCAAACCCTGAATTAACTGAAAACCTGTCTTAACCAAACCCTGAATTAACCAAAAACCAACCTACACCAGACAAGTTTTGAAGTCCCATTGTGTCAGTTTAAATGTATTTTGAACCTGGATAAAGCATACACCTGTCCAAACCAACTGTATTCTAATGTAGAGAGGATTTACTGTATATAATGAATTTTTTTTGGATTGTTTATGTTTTCCTGGACCACTTCAGAGATTTTAAAATTGATGGCAGACTTGGATTTTCTATTCTTTATTCTGAATTAATTACACAGGAAAAATTGCAACATGTTTTAAAAAAAAAATGGAAAGGTATAGTTAGGAGTGATATGAAAAATATGTTTACTTATTACAGTTATTTATTAGACTTATTGCAATCCCTATTTCTGGTTGGCCTGTAAAAATCCTATTTGCAAGCCAGTAATATCCAGAGATGATTTTGCGAGGTCTACAATACAAACAAAGTAGATTGGAAAAATCAAAAGTAAATATACAGTAAAAAAGGAATTGTAACAGTAAAATCCAGATTTGAAATTGCGGGATTCCGCTAAAAAGTGGGAAAAAAATCATGTCTGAATATCTTATTATAGAAAATTTTCCAAATTATGGTTTGGGCAGACTAAAAGTGACAGATTTTTGAGGGAGCTGAATAAAGGCCAGAATTTGGGGTGTTTCTAGAAAAGCAGAGGATGGTACCCTACCTTTGCACCTGGTCCTCACTTCCAGGTTTTAGTAGAGTCCAGGTTAACGTTGCTTATTTGCTTTCATTTTGTGCATGCAATTTTGGTTAATTTATGTTATTTTATGTTCTTTGTTGTGTGTGTCTATTTTCCTTGTATAGTCGTTATTCGCAGATTGTGTTTTTCTTCTTTACTGTTTAAATCCTGGTTCCCTTGATTTGCTTTTTGTCCAATTGACCTTAAAACATGATAGTTTCTGCATAGGTGTAAGTCATTCAAAAAAAAAGAACAAAAAATATGAGTAAATCACTGAATTTCAGTGACTGAAAATATGTTGTTGGAAAGTTTGAGTAAATTTGGTGTAAACTAATAACATTTACATGAATAAACAATATTGTTCATTATTATAAACAAAATACATGAGTAAATTATTGAAAGTATGCTGTTGGAAAGTTGGAGTGAATTTAATGTAAATGAATAACACTAAAAATGAATAAATCATATCTGTCGTTCCTATTAAGCCCTTGTTAAGAATAATGTAGGCCATTCTTTTCCCAAAACCACTTCAGAAAATTTTAAATTTTAAACTATAGAACCTTTTATTAGTTGCTTTGATTAAATCATAGATCTCAATTTCAGGTTTTAATTGCACGTTTTGAATACAGACCTGCTTTATTTAAAATTTTATACAAAAATATTTTTAAATTGTTATACAAACTTGGTATACTATTTAGACAGTTTTTTTGTTCAGTGATGTCAATGATATTTTGAAGTTTGCCGTTAATGGAAGTTTGAAAGGGGAAAATAGAATTGATTTTTCAGTGATGAATAATTTGTAATTTTGTTGTCATTTTGGTTTTATGAAAGTTTAATGTGAAAGATATATAAGATAGATGACATGAAATTTCAACTAAGCAAATTTTAGGGACCTTGTAAATTTGTGGAGGTTACATATATCTTCTCATAAATCCAGGCCAGAAGAAATTTAAACAGTGAAAAAAAGCAATTTGTTTTTATTCTATATATGCATCAGCTGGGTGTCTTGTCAGGAAGTTTAAATATTTGCTGATAAATTGTCGCTTAGAATACATTTAGAAGTATTCTAACGGACTCATTTTTCAAATTCTTATCTAGGATTGACCTTAGTGAATCTTAATCATCAATTGTCTAAAACTTGTCTAAGTGCTCCGACAGAGAATTTATTTCAGAACTAAACAAGGATTACTCTGGGATTACTGTATATCATTGTTGTCATAAATTGTCTTTGGATTTTGACAAGAACAAGCATAAAAAAAGTGTAAAATTTGTGAAATTTGATTAATTTATAGAAAAGTAATGTGATATTGAGGAATTACAAACATTAGAAGAATAAATCATGTCTGAAGAGTAAGTGAAGATCTATGTATTACATTTTCAGTCTTTACAAAATGTGTCTGTCATACATTGAATGAGATCTGATTAACATGTGTACCAATTTACACATGATTATCACATGGTAATCATGTGGTTTTTTTTTTCCTGAAGAGCAATGACAGATCTTTGTATTACATTTCCATTCTTTTCATACACAGCCGGAAGAATCATATGAAGTACAGTATATGATTATCATATAATCATTGAATGTGATCTGATTAACTTGTGTATCAGTTTGAACTTAATTATCACATGGTTATCATGACATGTTAATCATATTTTTTTTACAAAATATGATAATCATATGTTAGCAATATATATAATAATCATATGTTGGAAAACCAATGTTTATACATGAGGATTATATGATTATCATATGTGGCATATGAGGCTGTGTACTAGTCAGTAGACCCAGTTGTGGTGGATCATGCACCCTTATTAGTTTTTTTTTTTTTTTTTCACTATCATTTACAACTAACGTCAGGTTTTGGTTATCACATTCCAATTTCATTGTCTCAGAAATTGTATCCACCCTGAAACAAAATTTTTATGTGTTTGCCATAAAAAATTACCCACCTTTCTAGTTGAAGCCCAGAGGTATATACAAATTCTCAGTCTTTACCCATTCTAATCTCAGTATAATTTGTTTAGAATTATTGAAATAAGGCCTAATTGCTCCGTTCAGTCTCTGCCTGTGGGATCTAACATCACTCAATCCTACTCTCAGGATCTATCATGTCATATTATTTTATGATCTTGATCACAGTGATAATTGTTTTTTTTTTTTGTTTTTTGTTTTTTTTTTAAGCTCAAACTTGGAATTCTTTTATAGGATTAATTTTGCATGAATTTTGAAAATGTTACTTCATCATAATAGGAGTAATTGTGTTTCAAGGTTTCAACTGCCCCATTTAATAAAATGATGGTCATTTAATACATATTTTGCTGCCCTTCTTCTAAAGGTTAAATATACTTTCAGATATAAGATGAGACAATTTGGAATTCTAACTGTAGCCAAACAGTCAATTCACCAACTACAGACACAGGCAGGTGCAGAAGAATTTCAAAAACAAATTGCAGCCTTAACCATACAGTTAGCTTGGAGAAAATATTACAGGTGAGACATATAAGATGTAGGTTCGGAAGGGGGTTAAGTAGCAGTTTTTATAAATATGAGACTGTTGTATGGCTTTATATAGATGGGTCATATTTTGTAAGTGATTTTAGGTACTGTCTGATACTTACCTAAGCATTATAATGTGTGCATGTTAATGTTGATTCTCCCTAAGTTATTAATTCTGCGAAAGTACAATTGATATGTCAGAAACCTACCAAATTCACTTTAATGTCAGAAACAGATACACACCCCATAACCAGTCTTTGTTTGTAATAGGTGCCATTGTTGTCCTTTTGATATAAACGATTTATAGAAATTGTACAAGAAATTGGCTCTGCAAGAGTTATCATTCTTGAATTGGTTGATTTTTATGGGAAATGAATATATGTTTTTTTTTTCTAAGTACTGATCTGAATATGGAAAAGGCTATAGAAACGAAAAAATATGGTCTGTATAGTCTTAAAAGGCATTGCTTGTTTGCTGTGCCTTTCTGCATCATGAATTACTTTTAACAATTGACATGGAATAGTACTTGATAAATAAGTAACTACTTTTGCCATTCAGATAGGCTGGAAGTAAAGAAAGTTACAGCATGTTTTTTGCAGTGTTAGATAATTTAATTTATAACCCCCTTTTAAGCCTACAATGTATTTATTCCCCCACTAAATGAGTGGGTGGTTTGTTGGAAGGGCCTAGCTTGTACTACCGTCAATCTGTCTATTTTTCGCAATTGTCTTGGTCTCGATTTAAAATTTGATGTGTTTTTTTTTTGTTTTTTTTTCCATGTTGGGCATATTTTGTAAGTGGTTTTGGTTGCTGTCTGATATCAACTTTCTGTAGGAGTGAGGGGTATATACATACCATAGCTTGACAACATGTGCATCTTCATATTCAGATTCTTCTATATATATTGATTCTGCATTAGTACTATTTGTATGACTGTATGACTGTTCATTTGAAATGTCATGAAAAATAATGAACTTAACTTATCCCATACATATTTAAAATGCCAGAAATATTAAGCAGCTGACTCTTATAATGTTAGATAAGGATGTTTGCTGCATTGTTTAAAATTAACAAGGATTTGAAAGGGTTGTGAAATCTTTAAGACCTGTTATGCTAGAATAATATGAATGAAAAAAAAAAATGATGGCTCGGTGTGCTCGATTTGGAGATATAAGCATTTGAAATTTTGGCTTGTAAAGGATTTCTCTGTATTTTACATAGGCTTGGTCTTAGTGGGTTTTATCAGTTAAAACCCTGAAGAAATAACAATAATTTTATAAAAACTTATAATTTTAAGGTGTGTTTAATGTAATTATGAACAGAAAAGTAGGGGTCACTGGGCAAAAAGTTTTTATACTATGAAATGGATAAAACCAGAGGAGTCTGAAAATTTGACAAAAATGACTGAACATGAGCAACGAACAAATTTATGTCAAGAAGTAGGCCAAAAAATAAGACATTCATATTTACCTTGAATAGAAATATTTTTGAAGCCTTTCATATGATTAGTTAAAATTACAAGGACTTTTTTACTGATTCTATTACAAGGCCACTCTGTAAACTCTGTTACACAATTACAAGGGGAGATAACAATGAATAAAAATATTTCAATTAAATCATGTTGGCCTCTTGTTAAGTTAGTATCATATTTCACCTTTCCAATATAATGCTTAAACTCATAAAGGTATTAATTACCAAATCTCTTGTTTGACAGTTAAATCCAGATTGTATAGAAATCTTACAGGGAGAGCGGTTTAAAATTAATATCGATCGTTGAGTAACTTTTCTTTTAAATGCTATTAAAAATCGTATTGTTTCGGAGCCTTTTGTTGTGGCCCATTAAAACTATTTGGTGTAACTACGGGGGAAGAGTGAGAATTTTATGTTAGATTTCTTTTTGGAAGATACAGTGTGGCTTTTGTTTAGGAGTTTTCTATTCATTGAACATTTATAAATGATGGATTTATATATGTTCTTTCTAATGGTAATTCTATCAGAGCAATTAAGGTTTCATTTTTAAGTGAATTTGGGTTTTTTTTGTATGTGATGAATTGTAAATTTGTTCTTTGTTCTGTTGTTTTCTATGGTAAGAAAACTTACACTTTTTTTAGGTACTTGAATGACATGACAGTAGAACTGAAGTAACAAAAAACATATTTGTTTGTTTGTTTGTTTAAGAAGTACTTAAGCAGCAGTCTTTATAAAAATCAGACAGAAGGTGATTCATACATGTTAAAAAAAACTGCAGAATTTACATTTACTCCTATTCAGACAGTTACAGACCTCACAAACATGCAGTCATTATTTTTCATTTGGTTGTTGCACTTATTTAGATTGTATATGAAATTGGCACTTTGCAAGAGTTATCTTTCTTGATTTGGTTAATTTTAGCAGGAGTGTATGGTTTATTCATGCTAAAATGCAGATCAAAATGCAAAAACTATCGATAAATAAAATAAAGCATATGTGGACTGAAAAAGTATTATTTGTGTGGTTGATTTTTGTACACCATGAATCACCTCTACCATAAGAGGTGTCTTACTTCTTTTTTTAATCTTGAACTTCCTAAGTATTTTGTTGTAGTATTGCTAATGAGAGGCTTCTCATATTGAAATTTGCAATGTCTACATATGATTGGTATTTTTGTATTGTGTCAGAACATTTTTTAGACAGTTATGAATATAACTCACAAATAAAATTTGGAAATTGTTTTGTTGCAAAGCAAATATCTGATTGGATTTTCCTCACCTCTAGTTTAAAAAAGCTCTTTTTCAGTACACTTTCTTCTTCAAGGAGTATCTCTTCCTCTCCATGCCTAATCAATCTTAGCTGATGTTACCGACCAGAGGTTGTCTTTTAATGGATTTTATATTTAGTTTTAGTCTTGACAATCAATGAAATAGCCCAGTGGAAAACAGACTAAGTAAATAATTTCTACAATTTTTAGCTCAATTGATTTTTTTCTGCAATGGACAACTCTAGAATGCAGGTAGCTAAATAAAATTTCATTTCAGTTGGTGTTTAAGTATTAATGACTTTAGAACATTTGGATAAAAGAAAAACTGGAACCTGTTTAAACAAACAAATCATTGTCTATGGTACTTTAAAAGTAACATTTTGATGGTTTACTTGAAAAAAGAGGGGGAGGGTGGGGCTCTAGGCTAAAATTCATGTTATTATTTTATTCTTGTATGTCAGTCCTTAAGCTGATTAGTTATACCCCATTCAACAAGAGGTTGGTATTGTGCCATTTTCCAAATTTCATTCCAATCTTGACTGCCAGTGGAAGAACTGATTTTAAATATATGTATGGCTTTATATACATGGAACAGAAGTTGTAAGTGGTATTGATGAATGTCTGATGTTAACTTTCTGTTTCTTGGGATTGCCCATATGATTGGAGGTTTCTTGGGATTGCCCATATGATTGGAGATATACCTAGCACAAATGTGTGCACAACTTGATCTTTATTTTTCTCATTTCAGACGTAAACTTCTAAGGTCATTAACACCAAACAGACGCCAGCTCCATCTGTGGGATCCTGAAGTGATCGCCATGAAACAAAAAGCTCTAGTCAAACAAATATATGGTAAGTTTCTATAAGGGTTACATAAAGAAGAAAAACATGTGCTTTATTCCAGCGCACAATTTCTATGGAGATGACTCATGAGGTAAACAACTTTTGAAAATTTGTTGTCCCTCATACATTAGTACATTATCACCCCTCCTTTTTATTTGAAAATTTATCATATTTAAGTGTAAAATTGACAAAAAATGGCAAATAATGTCCTAGCACCCCCTTTTTTTCTGAGGAACCCTGGCTGGCATCTCTCCTTTTCAAAGTGTCTGAATCTGACCGAGCATGCATTGGTAGGAAAGTAACCATAGCCAAAATACTATATACTGTCACTGACAGTATATCATCAATGAATATACTGTCCATACATTTTGGTTAAATCTCTAATAGAATTATATAGTGTGAGAATAATGATCTAACTCAACAGAAACCACTTGAAATGCAGATTTTACATGTGGGATGAAGTTATAGTAGGCCCAGCACAACAAAGCTTGAAATATTAAGTTTGAGAATATTTTTAGTCCCAGAAAAAATATGTGTGTTTATTGTCACATGCTGAAAAAATAATAGGGTCGGTTTGTCCAGATTTATTTATTTATTTTTTTTTTTTTTTGGGGGGGGGAGGGGGGGGGCAGGAGTTCAATTGTAGTTTCTGGACTAATAAGTTACATAGAGAGAAACAGAAAACACTGTAATAGTGCACATGCTTGTCTATCTGCTAGTTTTCTTTTTAAATTGCCTCCAGTGCTGGCATTGATGGCCGCCATAGTTGTTTAATACGATAAGTACTTGTACCAGTAATGGAAAAGGCAGGAATTTCAGAAAATTGTCGATAAAACAAGTAAGGGTAAAATGACGGTGGGTCGGGTGACCGTAAACACACATATTTTTTTTTTGGCCCTAACTGTTTTTGATTTCTTAAATTCCAGGATGTTGATAGTTAGGAATATTCTTAGTCTTAGGTATAGTTTTATGGTACCAAGGTCAGGAATATTCTTAGTCCTAAGTATAGTTTTGTGGTACCAAGGTCAGGAATATTCTTAGTCCGAAGTATAGTTTTGTGGTACCAAGGTCTGGAATATTCTTAGTCCGAAGTATAGTTTTGTGGTACCAAGGTCTGGAATATTCTTAGTCCGAAGTATAGTTTTGTGGTACCAAGGTCAGGAATATTCTTAGCCCTAAGTATAGTTTTGTTGTACCAAGGTCTGGAATATTCTTAGTCCGAAGTATAGTTTTGTGGTACCAAGGTCAGGAATATTCTTAGTCCTAAGTATAGTTTTGTAGTACCAAGGTCTGGAATATTCTTAGCCCTAAGTATAGTTTTGTGGTACCAAGGTCTGGAATATTCTTAGTCCGAAGTATAGTTTTGTGGTACCAAGGTCAGGAATATTCTTAGCCCTAAGTATAGTTTTGTGGTACCAAGGTCTGGAATATTCTTAGTCCTAAGTATAGTTTTGTGGTACCAAGGTAAGGAATATTCTTAGTCCTAAGTATAGTTTTGTGGTACCAAGGTCAGGAATATTCTTAGTCTTAAGTATAGTTTTGTTGTATATATTTTCACATCTTTATAATTTTGGTATTTTTTTTCCCCTCTTTTCAGGGGAAATGCCACCAGTACCTTTCTGGCATCCAGAGCCAAAAAGGCCAGCAAGACCGTACTGGTCCAAGTGGATACCTTCATCTGCTGGTAGGTTTATATTAAAATTGATACCTTCAAAATTTTATTTGTTCAAAGTTAATGACTTTTTCTGTGGGTTATACTCGTAATTTAAATATAGCAGTTCAAATGGAAGTCATTATCTACAAGTATTATTAGTCCAAACTGATGCCTGATTTGAGTTTAATCAATCATAGACATATTTCTATAATTTCAGCACTGTCCTACAACTTTGCTGTGGACCGCTACCACCCTCTGGTGTCAAAAAAAGGTTTTCTTCCCTCCCCATTCATAGACAATCAGGGATATCCAAAGAATTTTGATTGGAATCCATTAGAGGATGATGATTTAGCAAGTATGTAAAATTAGGAAAATATTTCACCAAAGTCCACATGTGGCTTACCAAGTATTCCACTATTTATTTTAATTTGATTTTTTCTACCTTTGGAAAAATTTCCTAGTGAGATTTGAACAGCTCCCAGTACACAGCAAAAAGTTCCATTTATGATAATCATATTTTGCTTAATTATTATGATAATCATATGATGCAGTTCAAGTGATTTTCAAGTATGGCTCTTTTGGCTGTGTTGGTATGGGTGCCAAGAAGCTTAGTTTAAATGTTTTAGTCAAAGAATTTTGAACTTTTATGGTTTCTCAGATCAAATCAGTTTTCATATGAAACTAAGGATAAAATTGAAAAACTTTCTAAATAGATGTAATCATATTTTACTTTGTTAATTACATTGTGTAACTAAATCATTTTTGTTTGGTGTTTTCATGTTAAATGTCTGTGTACTGGGATTTTGTCCCATTATTGACACTTCATTAATTTTTTGCCAAAATCAAGTTTCGTGGGTATTGACATAATGAGAGTTGACGAAAAATCATTTGGGTTTTTATGGTTTCAAAAACATTTCAATTTTTCTTACTACTTTTATTGTTACACTTGTGTAAGGCCATACCAACTGTATTATTGTTACACCTGTGTAAGGCCGTACCAACTTTATTGTTGTTACAGATGTGTAAGGCCGTACCAACTTTATTGTTGTTACAGATGTGTAAGGCCATATCAACTGTATTATTGTTGCTCCTGTGTAAGGCCATATCAACTGTATTATTGTTGCACCTGTGTAAGGCCATACCAACTTTAATATTGTTGCACCTGTGTAAGGCCATACCAACTTTATTATTGTTACACTTGTGTGAGGCCATATCAACTGTATTATTGTTGCACCTGTGTAAGGCCATATCAACTGTATTATTGTTGCACCTGTATAAGGCCATACCAACTTTATTATTGTTGCACCTGTGTAAGGCCATACCAACTTTATTATTGTTACACTTGTGTAAGGCCATACCAACTTTATTTGTAGTTTCTTATCCCTAATTGCCTTATCTCAAAAGTCTCAGCCCCAAATTTTTTCGTATGATTTTTTTTTTTTTTTTTTTTTCGGCAGTTCAGATTTTCAGAATTTGTTCATGTCCATATTCATCATGCCACTACTTCAAGCAATGATTCTTGACTTCCAGTCATAAAGTTTGAAATTAACAGTCTGTCAAGCAACTCCAGATTTTCTTAATTATTCCTGATTTTTCCTGGTTTTGAGCAACTCCTGATTTTTTCCTGAATTTTCCAGAGAAACTCCTGATTTTGAACCTTTGCATCACAAAAAAAATTGTTGAAATATTTATATATTTCATAGTGTTATACAAATAAAACTGAATTTATATTGTGAAGAATGATATTGTGTATTCATTGGGTTGCTGTTTTGCATTCAAATTATGACTTTATATATCCTTTACCAAGTTTTTAATCAAAGTGTTGCTTCTCAAATTGCTACATTTCTAGAATAGAAAGCTCCTTCATAGAAGGGTGGAAGGCAGCCATTTTCATGGAATTTTGTTGTAATACATTTCTTTTTATGTTAAAAAATTCCTGATAACCTCCTGATTTTTAAGAAAATTATTTCCTGATTTCCTAATGTTTTGGACCAAAAAAGTGCTTGACAGACTGAATTAAGACAAAACATAGGGTATGTGATCTGAATTTTATCAGTCTTACTCCATGTATAACTGTGTTTGACATAACTTGTTCAGATTTTACAGTTCCTAGAAAATAAAAAATAAAATCCTACCACCCCCCCCCCATTTTTTTAGTTGCTGGTGATTGAGAATCTACAAATAATCTTGAAGTGGCCTAACAAAACTTTTTTTTCACTAAATGTATTTTAAGTAGCTTTCTTTGTAAGAATCATGCAAAATCTGAAAAATGTGATGGGCTACAAAAAAGGCTGCATATTTTCATTTTTGTAATTAAGTTGTTTTATTGGTCTATATTATGAAATGTGTAATTATTCATTTAGATCTACCTGCACTTAAGAGATAATCCACACTGAAAATCCTGTAGATTCTATTGTATTTGAGTGCCATTTACAGAGTTATTTCCCTTAATTTTGAAATATACAGTGCATTCTATATAATTTTTATTTCCTAAGAGCACAATTTATATAAAAAACCACATGTTAATTTCTGTTTACTATGACATTTCAAACCAAATATCAAAAATAAAAATATGTAGGCTTTTTACCCATGAATCACATTTTGCATGATCCTTAGCTGGAGTGCTACTTAATAAGCGTTTTGTTTACACAGTAATACCAGTATTGTAAATGAAAACGGTTAAGTTTTCTTCAAGAACTTTGTTTATTCAGAGCTTGGTTTAAATTTCAATTTTAATTTGATTTTAAAAACATTTTGCTAAAAATGCATTAGTACTTCCATGTGAACAAACAACTTGAAAATTGGCTGTTATTACTAAAACAAAATTATTAAGTACACCTGAAAAACATTCATATGTCTAAGTATATTGTATCAATGTCATTCAGAGGCTACATTAAAATCATATTTATACTGCAACCGTTCTATTTGAACTGTCAAAATGCATTGACAGTATATATTTGAAAACTCCATTTTATCATTTACGATGGGCTGACCATTTATGCTGCATTGTTTTACCCCAAGCAATATGATTTATTTCGATTCTAATAGGACTAATTTCTTTATATTTTTGAACAGATGCAGCCTATGTGTTGTGTTAAATGTTGGTCATGTGTTTATCACTTTTTTTACCATGGCTGTGGTCTAACGGGCTTTGAAGCAGGTCATTTTAGAATTACAAAAAAGTATATGGTCTCTGACTGAATATAACTTTCTGTCGTGACGTCACGTCATACATCGTTTTGAATTCTTGTAACATTTTGTTGCAATATAAAGACAATAATGCAATGCTTAACAAAAAAACTTTAATATACCAATTTGGCTAGAACCGGTAAAAATGCTAGGTACAGCCTCGCATTTCCTGCAGTTCTAAGCTTCATCTGCATATCAGTTTTACTTTACGCCAGAGCACTGTCATTGTCTATATACTTTGTTCACAATTATAGTGGTATGTACCAAAAGTATTAATGAGGCAGACATTGCATTGTGCCTATTTAATGAAGACGTCTCTTTAAATCATAAATTTTTTTTTTACCAAATTCAATGACCTGTTCAAATCCAGTGCTCAAGTAAGAACCATATGCGAGGAGGACTTTGGGTTAAAGTTCAAACTTGTATAAAGCATAGAAGGTTGTTATCTGCTATTCATCGAAAAGTTTGGAATAAATGGTATTTTTCTAACTGCAGAAACGTGGAATTATGACTATAAATATCCCCTGGTGTAATTGTATTTTTCCAATAAGAAGATTTTCTGTTTGTTTGGATTTCTTTATTATAAATCAATACAAAGATTGTTACACAATTAAATGTTTTCCTGAGAATTCAGGTTTCAAAGTTTGAGGTTTTTAATATAAATGACCTAATTTTGCAGTTTTGTCTCTTGATGAGGAAAGCAGCACAACTCTACCTCTATTTATGACAAGTCGTTCTCAGAGTCGGTGTAGTAGTTCTTTCAGTTTATCGTTTCGACGGAGTAGCAGTCGCTGTAGTAGTTTTAGCTACTCCCGTAGAAGGTAGCAGCTGGGATGCTGTGACCTAGTTCTAATAATTGTGATGTGTTGATTGACCTAATATGGGAATGATGTCATGACATTTGGTTTCTAATTAGAAACTTTGATTGGCTTGATAATTAAAACGTGTAGAAGATTTTAGTGAATTTACGTTTGTTTTTTTTTTGGTTTTAATTGCTCATTTTAATTAATTAAAACCATATTTGTTGTACAATAATTTAATTAATTAAACTTCAACTGGCTTGTTTGACTAACATAACCTGATATGTGCTGCTTAAATACACTAAAAGATAAATAATGCTGCAAAAATGTGAGAAAAGTTTTCTTGATGGTAAAGAAAATTATGAAAAAGGAGCTTTAGACATATGCATCAATCTGAATCATAATTGATTAGCATTTTGTTTCCAATCCCAATTGCCTACCTAATTTAGCTCAAGTCTGATTTCTAGCCATCTCATTTTCATATTTTTGTCTTAGTAGATGGGGTTTTTGATAGAGTTATCTGCCCTTGAGATGTTCATTTTCAGTGCATTTCAATGAAATTATAACTCAATGCACCTACATGTTTCTTTTCCTTGATTCTGATGATTCAAATAGTCAGATCAAACTTTCAAAATGGATGGATTTTTTTTCGTGCCATGTTCTACCCACTTCCTGATTCTTACAGGGACTGACACCGATATAGAGAAACTTTAATAGTTTAGGCAGGTTTTCACATTTATCAGGGTTCAGTAAAGACAGGTTTCACAGTATTACTGAATGTTATTATAAAACACTCCTGTGACCCAGGGGATTAATTTTCTTCTTGGTTGAATCTGTTTTTATCTGGATTCTTTCCTGATTACTTCTCCTGCGGCACATATATCAATGATCTTGTCCTAGGAAGACAAAAAAAGGAATTAAATCATGGTTATTAGAATCTCTTCAGATTGAACATGATAACGCTATATAAGCCAGATTAGACTTCATGTTGATTTGAAAGTACAATTTGGATCAAGGTTTTGTGATGATAGTAAACATCATAATTGTTTACTTACCAGGTGGTGACACAGTTCTGACAATGCTTCATTTTCAGAGTTTTCCATGAATTTGATAGGAAATTAAAATTTAAAAATTTCCTATGAAAACTGGTACTGAAAAAGTACTTTAATTCGTGGATAATAATTTCATGGATTCTTGAATTTGTAGGTTTTAAGGTTTTTAGTATACATCAATGGAAATCTCCTTTTGGAAATTTTGTGGTTTGGCCTACCCATGAAAACCACGAAAATTGGTACCCCACAAACAATAATACTTTCATAGTATGCTGCAGTATTCCTGCCAAAAACCTGTGTTTAATTATAGTTTCTTCATCTCTCTAGCTTTTCCCCTCTTTATTGTTCGTAGTGGCTGATATACGGAAAATCAAAATTTTTATCACAGCTACCTTTAGGTTTCTTGGCTTTAGAGTTTTGTAACTTAAATCATATAAAGAGGAACAAGCATGTGCTTATACAAGCCATTTTTATATCTTTTTATGCAATATTGAAATATCTATGTTTACCCTTATTTGTTCTTTATTGATACGTGTAATACTATTATTCCATGTGAGCAATGTTTGAATTTATACCATTTTTTTTCTGTTTTTTTTCAGGCAACTTAAGAAATGTGCGAGTACCTAACACATCAAATGCATCCAGATCTCGGCAGTACTCTTACAATATATCTCGAGGTGGGAATGGATACAGATCATCTGCTTATACTTGACCTTGACAACCTTTGACCTTTAGCCATGACTCTTGAAGGTTGAGAAATAGACAGTGAAAAGTGACTTTGACCCTTAACAATTCTTATATGTACCATAATCCTTCCATAGTTTCTAAAAAGCTCAATAGCTGTTTTCATTTTAAGGGATGATTAGAATTAATGATGTCTCGCCCCACTTTAGTGGAAAAACATAATGTTCTTGCTCTGTCAATCACACTTTTGTCATTACGACACCTTGGAAACTACTGCACCAAACTTCATAAACTTTGTATAGTTTTATAGTCTAACCTAAATATACCAGTCAAACCTCTGTTTAATCTGAGAGTTTTTTGTCAGTGGTAAATTTAGTACATACATGTACTGGGTACATGTATTGTTTTATTTTCAACCTCAGAAAAGTTAACACCTGTCTGTCAGCATGATATGGTTGCCATTGGATTAATCAGGCTTACATGTATATTGTTAATGTGAAGTTCATGTGAGTCGATCTTCACATGAAACTTGTGAACTTCACACAAAATTGATTTGATTTTTGTGTGAAAATTTCATGTAAAGACTCAAATCATTTAAATTTCACATTAAATCCGTCTCAGATTTTATCTGCTTGATCAATTCAAGTGAAAGCCGCATGAAATTTGCATGATAAATAATCATGAGAAATGATTTTGCCTGTATAAGCAGGTTCTACCATATTGTTCATTGTACCTCATGGTTTTGCCTTGGGTTTCTCAATGAAATGTTAGAAATTATCATATAATGAAAACTAAGAAATTTTCATGCCATCTTCTTTTTTTTTTAGATTTCTGTGATAAATATACTATCACACAGTTTTAAATATGCATTCTTCCCCAAATTATAGTATAATGTTCTTTGAAAAATATATTCTCTACAGTTTTATTTTTGGGCTACAGCACTTTCCGTGACAATAACGAAAATAAAACTGCTGCAAAAATTTCATTGTTTACAGTAGTCACAACTGCTTGATAAACTCGATATGGTACCTCTTCAAAGTCATCTAAGGCTTATTTTTTGTACATGTATTACAATTTAATGGTTTGAGGAGGAATCAATGGAATCAAGTACCCAGATACAGTGTAGACCAGATGAACTGTAATGTTTAAAGTTATATGTACCTTTTGGGAAACAAAGTGTCTTTTAATGGCTTCCTGATAAATGATGGAAGATTACTTACACAAGAAAATATAGATCTTAGTTCTGCATTAAATACACTACAAATGCCATTTTATGATCAAATACACTGCTTATTACTCAAATTATAAATCAAAACTTTTATAGCTAGATTTTAGCTGCATTATTAGGTATTTATCATTGCAGTTCAAATTATGTTTTTACAGATACTGTTTCCTGCAGATTTTGAAATGGGCAGGGTAATCAAGGTAAAAAATTACACTTAGTACATTCAATGCAAATTTGAATGCATATCACAAGTTTAGGGGAAATTGACAGGTAAGGGCAGGCTGCTTATTTAACCGATCAAAAAGAGGCAGGGTACCTGCACCCCCACAACCATCTGTAGGGAACACAGACTAGTATTTTATTTTATTTTACTTTTATACTTAAGTTCATTAGTTTTTTTTCACTAGAAGATTAAATTTCCTTGCTCTCTGTTTAATACACATGCAGTCCTTGAACTGATCTGTGCAACATCGATGACCGTTGACTGATTGGTCGCTGACGGATCGGTGATCGGTGACTGATCTGATCACAGTTTTGTTATATAAAATGACATAATAACTGTTCAAAATAAAAGAAAAGTAAGATATTAATTGATGTTTAAATCTATTACATGTAAATACGTGTAAAATTAACAAAGAAAACAAGAAAAACCGTAAAATACAGTGACTGCTCTGTGGTCACATGATGGGATCACCAGTTTATTGGACCGGTTTGACAGATTGATGACTGACCAGAAACTGATCGGTGATTGATTACCAATCGCAATTTTTGTTGCACGGATCGGTTCAGGAACTGTAAGTGGTTTTGGCATGTAGTAAAGTTAACTAATAGAGCTAGGAGTTTTATTATGCATATACAATGGTCTCAAATTTTTTAGAGGATATTAGTGGCGAGGCCAAGGGTTTCTGGGATTTGGAATCCTCCTTTTTTATATTTTGTTAAGTTCATGCATTTTAGCTGGAAAAAAAAATGGCCATTAACAGCCTAGACTCACCCCCAGTCTAAATTCAGGACTGCATATTGATCTTTCCAATTTTTAAACTTTTAAAAGGAAATTGCTGGGATGACAAGAATTTATTTCTCACTTGTTCTGTATGTCCCATTGTCTGTTCGCTATCTTTGTATTTTTCAAGGGGGTCTTTAGATATATGCTATTGCAAAGCTCCTTGATTTTTTTTCTTTAAAATTCATTTTTTTCCCAGAAATAACAACTAGAACACCTACTGATATTTTCCTGACTTATCTGCAATATTATCCTGGTTTACTGCTTGTGTTTACATCACAGGTTCTAAGGTCATTCTAGCAGATGACCATTAACAGTTTACAGTAACAGTTTAAAAGGTCTAGGACAATGTAATGCCAGTTTTAGTTCAATGCGTCTGTCATTACAGAATCCTGAATTATATGTTGGAGTCTGTCGTTACAGCATCCTGAATTATCTCAGTAGTGTTTACAGGTGTTCATCTGTTGGAGTCTGTCATTACAGAATCCTGAATTATCTCAGTAGTGTTCCAGGTGTTCCTCTGTTGGAGTCTGTCATTACAGAATCCTGAATTATCTCAGTAGTGTTTCCAGGTGTTCCTCTGTTGGAGTCTGTCGTTACAGAATCCTGAATTATCTCAGTAGTGTTTACAGGTGTTCCTCTGTTTGAGTCTGTCTTTACAGAATCCTGAATTATCTCAGTAGTGTTTCCAGGTGTTCCTTTGTTGGAATCTGTCGTTACAGAATCCTGAATTATCTCAGTAGTGTTCCAGGTGTTCCTCTGTTGGAATCTGTCATTACAGAATCCTGAATTATCTCAGTAGTGTTTCCAGGTGTTCCTTTGTTGGAATCTGTAGTTACAGAATCCTGAATTATCTCAGTAGTGTTTACAGGTGTTCCTCTGTTGGAGTTTGTCGTTACAAAATCCTGAATTATCTCAGTAGTGTTTCCAGGTGTTCCTCTGTTGGAATATTTTGGTTGATTATCTGTCTTTATATTAACATGTAGAATACTGTATTAAAAGGAAAATGGAAAAAAGATATATACATGAATTTCATAAAATGCACAACATGTGTTTACAATGTATGGCCAATATTGAATATTTATAGGGAATGGGGGTGGGGTGGGTGAATAGGCAGAGTTGAAAATTTTAGAAGAGCTGTATTTTTATTTGTCTGTCTTATGCCACATAATTTTAAGTTGTTGAACCATTAGAACTGTGATACTTTGTGTTTAGTCTTTCAAATTTATGTAAATAAATTATATATAGATTATGATAATTTACAATGTGTCAGTTTTGACATTAAAATATGAAATGATAGTTGTTTTCTTCTTCATCTCTATAAGGCTAACTGTACTCTTTTACATATTGCAAACCAGTACAGTTCCAAATGAGCAGTGTACTCTCATACATGATCTTTTATAAGTAGCACTCCAGATAAGAATCATGCAAAATATGTTCCACGGTTGGAAAGCCTACATATTCTTATTTTTATATTTTAAAATGTTATAGTAAACAGAACTTAACATGTGGCTTTCCATATAACATGTGCTTAGGAGATAAAAAATATAAAGAATATACTGTAGAATTCAAAATTACAGGAGATAACTCTGTAAATTACACTAAAATACTATAGAAACTTGAAGTTTCCATATGGTAGCCTCAGAGTCAGAATTGTATGTTGGATTGACATGCCTTCCCAGGGGTACATCAGAGTCAGAACAATTAACATGCCTTCAACTTCTGTGAGCTAATACATTATAAACCTAGATCAGTGTACAGGTCTAGATCCACAAGTGAAGTTAAAAGTACCCAGTCTTTAAAACTGATAAGTTGAATGTTCTCATCCTGAAATGCATGGGACCAAGGATTTATATATATATATACATATTTAACTCTTTGATGGGACATTAAATCAATCAGTCAATCAATCAATATAATAACACTGTGAATAAACAAATCATCATTGAAACATATGTTGCCTATTCAAATTATTTTGTCTGAACAAAAGGGAGAATACTCTATTTGAACGAATTTTAAACAAGAGAATTTCAGATTCCATGCTAATTTCTCCCTTTCTGTTTTGCTTCAAGTTTATGAAAGGGACGTTACGATCAAGAAATGAAACACAGGGAGGATGCAGGGCGAAATTTCACAAGCACCCCCCCCCCCGATTGGTCGTTTATTACACCATATTCTTGCCTATAGCACGTTCTAGTCATACAACTTATGACAATATTTCACTCCAGTCGTTGAAGCACTACCGTTTTGAGGGCTTTTACCATTACTTAAATATATTTTACTAGATGTCGTCTGGGCACTTACACGGAATCTTTTATGATTGATAACAACTCGACTGGCATCACAATTAAGCTATCAATTTTCTTGAAATTGTTATTCAAGTTCTTTCCGATACAGAGCAAATCTATAGAACCAATAGAGTAATTATAGCTAGGAACAAGGTAGTAAGGGGTTAATGTAGCTGATTTGTAGATTATTAAGCATCTATTGTTTGATGTACATGTACCATGAAGGGGCGTGTCAAGGATTTCAAGTAAGGGGGGCATAATCTACGATTCAGTGAATAGGAGAAGTGACTTCTCTCGAGTGATAGGGAGAAGTGAGTCGGGAATGGGGAGAAATCATTCTTCACCGCTAGAATATTACCCCGGGGTAATAGAAGTAAAGTTCTAGCGAAAAGCAATGCAAGAAAGTTTGGGGGTATACGTAAAATTTTGAAAAATCAAGTTTTTATGCAAAAAAAAAAAAAAAAAATTAGGGGTCAGAAAATTGACATGAATCTACGACTGACTTATATAATTATGTCTTGACGAAACCGAACTTAATTATATAACATTTAACAACAATTCTCTGTAAGGACAAAACAATACGGAAATAATTGGAAAACACGAGTGTCCGATATTGCTTATTTTTACTGTATGAAGTCATCCTAGCATGTAAACGTGGAAAACATCAACAGTTTGTAAAATTGTAAGTCTGTTGCCATGGTAACTATCAATTAAATTTCACTGTACTGTGGAAAGGTAATTTCATGCCATTTTTAACAGTTCTGTTTCCATGGAAACCATTTCTGAATTTACTTAACTTTGTTCTGCATTAATTAAGACCTACATTTTATTATTATATACAGTTATTTGTCATAGTTATAAATACTGCTGCTGAAACTCGTGGTCAAAATGAGTCTAAAAGTACCTTTCAAAAACGGTCATTTTTGCATTGTAAGAATGTCATTTTCAGCAAATTTCAATTAGCATACTCAAACTATTGCACCTTTAGATAGGTAAGTCCTTTAAATGTGACAAAATATAAACTATACTTTAAAAAAAAACAGAAAAATCAGACGTGTTATTTTTCTAAGTTGAGAAAAATGACCTTGATTATGGTTTCCATGGCAAAAATGCAAAAATATGAATTTTGGAATGTTTTCTCTATCCCGAACATTTAATCTCCGAACATTTCTTTTTCATTAAGTGGAAAAAAATATTAGTTTGTAGTCAGGATACACGTATAAAGACCTATTTTGTATTGGAAATAAAGGTCAAGGTCACGCGAATAAATGCTATAAAAACTGAAATATGAAGACCTTTCAAATGACCTTGAAATGAGAAAATTTGACCTTGGAGTTTAAAATATTGCCTTTTTATTCTTTTAAAACGAAGAGCAACGAAACAAGTCCATTGAAAACAGCAAAAGTTCCCTTTTGGTAGTTAAGGTAAATACTAATTTAAAATGTCGGTTTCCATGGCAACGGGTTCGCAAAAGTGAAGATTTCTTGCTAATTTCGAGGTTAATATTTTAGTGGTTTTAAAGATATTAGAAAGTTTGAATTTTCCACATGATTTTGATTCATTTATAATACTTCCTCATCAAATTAATGAAATAGCAAACGGGATTACAATAGTTAAATTAGCACTATAAGAAACACGATTGATCATTTTGTCCATTGTCCGTTGGAATGTCCAACATGCTGGCAATACATATAGGTAGAACGGTACTATTTCTCATTATATTTTGTACCCTACTCAGGTAAATACTTCCGGACACTGTGATTGGACAAATTTTGTTCTTTTTACTTTTAAGTTTCTACATTTCTTTCAAGAAAATAACATATGGCACGCACTTTCAAATTTTCGAGAGTTTTTTTCGAACGCCACTTAGCAATAATTGGCCAATTGGCAAACAGAATTGCGATCAGGTGACTTGCGTTTCCATAGAAGAGCGTCCTTAAGGTCAAAGGTAAAAAGCGAATCTATACCGACTCCGTCCGAAAAAGTCAGTTTAAAGCTCCGTCATTGTTTTTAAAGGGTATTCGAATGTTTCAGTTTTACCATAATTTTGTCGCCTAAAGGAAATGAATAGTACCGTTCTACCTACGGGGCTCCGAATGGGACTTGATCTTTTTGTAATCAAAATCAATTTTGTGAGACAAAAGTCTATTTTGTGTCACAAAATTCAATTTTGTGAAACAAAATTAAATTCTGTGTCACAAGAGTCAATTCTGTGTCACAAAATTCAATTCTGGTAACCTACTGTGTCATTTAACCTTGAATCTCAAGATAGATTATTTGAGCGTTTGTAAACAAAAGGGAAACGAAAGTTTGACTCGTACTATGGGTTTTTCATCTCGCCCGACCTGTTCCACTCCACCGAATTTCTTGTGTCAAACACCAGTAGAATCGGAATGAAATAAGGAATCTATCTGTTTCTGGCAAAAAATCGTGAGGGATAGTGGAACACAATAATCTTTCGCCGACTTTGACAGATTAACAAATTTCACCGCCAAACACATTTCTAATGTGATTTTCTTGGCTAATCTGACATTTTATTTCTTTTTCCAGCGAAATTTGGACAAATACATTAATACAAATTACTTTGTCAAATTTTAACAAATTTTGTTGCGATTAACAAGTCGGGCAAAAGAGTTGAAAGATGTCATGAAATGATCACGTGATTCACCAGGAGAAAAAGTAGGAAAATCGCGTATTTTAAAACCTGTTTTAACAAACAATTCTCATAAAAAACGTATATAATAGCAATTTTAGTCATTTCAAAAAAGTTTTACTGTAGAATGCAACTTAAAAGATTTTTCTTTTAATTTCACTCAAAACGGCCTTAACCGTCCTGCATTGCTCGAAGTAATCGGAAATCTGCGGTTACTATGTCCAATGAGAAATCTTACGAAATCGTGATGTGAGATTTCATTTGCATATCCAAGGATTCTGTAAACTAATTTGCATACAAAATTGACTTTACTCACACAAAATTGACTTTTGTCCCACAAAACTGATTTTTGTGACACTAAATTGAATTTTGTGCCACGGAATTGACTTTTGTGACACAAACTTGAAAATTTGTAGTATGCTATAAATTTAGTTAATATGAATTCATTTTTGTTGCACAAAATTCACTTTTTCCGTACAAAATTGAATTTTGAGTACAAAACCTCAAAAGTCCCATTTGGCGCCCGTACTACATTCATAGAGCGGCTATTAAAGCGCTACACGTCACCGCGTAACCACTTGTGAACTACTGCGATTTCATTGGTCAAGAACACTGTAATATAAAGTGATGATTTTATCAATAAAATGGACAATTATTAACCAAAATTTTGATCTTGTAATAAAAGTCTCTGTGTTCGAAGGTAAAACACACAATATTTAATTGTCATATTTTATTGACCCTTCAGTTTTACATCGATATACATCCAAAATTGAACTTTCTTTGAAATAGAGCTCTTGGATATGAGCTGCAATGCATTGCATTAAAATTTTTATCGCTGACAATATCAAACCCTTCGAAAATCATTCTGGGTCACCGGACCGAATCCCTAATAATGCAATTTGTTCTCTTTTCTTCTATATGGGTACAGGAAGTGTATATTTGAAATATAAAGTCCCTGATGGGTAACTACGGAAATAAACATTTTCTAGTGGACGGTGTGGACCGAATGAATTCAGGCGTGGTCTGGTGCATTTCGATGGGTCTGGAATGTGACATTTGAAAACTGCAATAAGATTCCATTAAGGAATGTGTGGAAGAATATTGTACATTTACATGTCAGACAGAATGGGATGCACCTGAATATCTGGGAAAGTTATCGAACATCCGGGCTCTAATTAGCAATACAATGATACTAAATACTTATTGTATACTTTTAATTGTTGAAATCAAATTTAATGTATAATACACACATGACAGTCAGATCAGTCCCGGATGTACCCACGTCATGAACACGTACATCCAATAAGAAAATGTTCTTGTCTAACGAACTTCATCATTACAAATTGATCCAGGATTTTCGATTAAAGGGGCACACAATTAAAATTCGCCGAAAAATTTTTTGAGTTTTTTTTTTTTATTTTTTGAAATTTTCTTCTAGAGTGAGTGCCATGTAGATATATTTTGTGGTAAAATTAGCGAGAAATTAAAGTTTCAACCTAAAACCGCCTAAATCTACCCCTGACAACCCATGCTTTGCAAATTTTAGTGGGGGTGGGGGCGCACACCCGCCATGCCCCTGCCTGAATCCGCCCCTGGAGATAAAAAAAAATCATCGTTAAAATTTGCCCTTTCAAAGTTCCACTTTCTTTAAAATTAATGCAGGGAAATAAATACTACTGTTTTTCATTCAGTATTAATCTAGGCATCTTGTTTGTTATTACATTTTCAAAAGCTTGTATATGGTAAACTGTATTGTGAGGAAATGGATTAAAAGCGTAATATATCATCCAAGGCCATCGGCCAACAGAACCTGAACTATCAATATGGTGAAATATTTGTCCTTCCTTTAATTGAGATTATGAGAAATTTTTTATTCATGATAAACGAAGACTTGGCTAAATCTTGGTTCAATTTCCTGTAGGTTTTCTCTATCGCCATATAAATCTTACCCAGTTAATTGTAGAAAGCATTAACTTTGTAATTATTGAAACTTCTTTTGAGAATCGACGACCAATATAACAGCGTAGTCGTGCATTATTATTGCTCTTTTCCACACCAATCATTAATATCAGAAGAGCACGAGATCCAGACTATCAGAAGTTCAAACTAGAGATATAAATACACGTAACTTTACTCGGTCACGGGTACAAAACTTCCATTTGTGGGTTAAAGCTATTTTATTTTGCTCCGGAAGTATTTTTGTTGCTCTTAGCTTTTACAAGTACGTGTATACAGAATTGTACTTTCTGAAACACTTACTGTAGTGTTTAGAATACATACGCCAATATATTCATAAAAAAATAGAGTGACGCATGCGAAAGGATTGCATCATTTAAAAAAAAAAAAGAAAACAGGTTGTGCTTAATTGTAAAAAAGCTCATCCTCTATATTTAACCCAACCACCATTCTTTTGAAAGGAAGAGCGTTGGGGCTGGTGTAAGGCGACAGGGGTACGGTAACCGAGAGTAATATGGGCATAATTGTTTGTTTGCTTGTTTGTTTGCGTGTTTGTGTTCGTGTTTGTTTTTGTTTTGTTTTTTGTTTGCTTTTATAGATTGAAAACAATAAATTTTGAGTGTAAAGAAAAGGAAATGGTAACTGATACATCACGAAAATCGAAAAATTCGAAATCTTTATATACAAAGTAGTTACGAAACTGAGCTCTGAAAACTTGTGTTCAAAACAAGCTATCGGATTACTCCCCAACCATCGACAAAGTATTATTAAAATAAATCAAAGGGTCGCTTCCTGGTATGCTGTAAGATTTGTCATGTTTCTGTCACTCCAATGAAATGTCAAAGGAAACCAATTTTTCAATTTTCCTCAAAAGTAATAATGGGTATTGTGATTCAATGAAGAAGAATGCTCTTGTAAAACTCATTAATTCCTATCATTAGGGAGGCAGTGAGATGAATTATTTCAGAGATTGAAACACAACCCATGACAATAATTGATTTCAAAGAAAGATGAAGTTCGTAAAAAATGTGATTGTATGTTCACATCATATTAATAATTCTTTCAGGCAAAGAACCGACGTGCAAAACGTCTTCTTCCATAATAGTCGCGTTGGTCAGAATTCATCGTGTAAGCACGTAAATCATGAATTATTACGTGACAATTTCAATTGCACAGTTAGATATTCATTACTCGCCAGCATGGTGTGAAATCATGGTACCGTTTATTGATCGTAAAGACAAGGTAGACAATTAACATCGATTCTAATAGAAAGAAAATCGCTAAATTTTGCAATTTCAGTAAAACATATACATGTGGAAAAGGCCCACAATAACATCGTTCATTATACTATAAGCATTGCTCCTAATGATAGATAAGAACATAAACATCCGAATAGGAATTTTTGATAATAATGAAAAATGAATTAATTTTTTTTTCGGTCAATATATACTAGGTTTCTTTGAAACAGATAAATGATTACTGTGGTTGTTCAGTATTAAGCATGTACATATTTACAATGAGTGGAGAGACTTGTTTTGCATCTATTATTTATCTTAAAAAAAAACACCAACATATATACAAGTAATTATAAAATTTTATTTATCCTTACACGCACCGTGGCGGAATCAGTTGTCCTAAGAAGTATTGACTGGCTCTCTCACAGGCAGGAAGAATCATTACACAATAAAATAAACGTATGGAAATTGACCTTCAACCATCCTTTTCTACAGATGGGATTTATATACTCATCCCTGGCAAAAATTAAAGTAAATTATCTGATATCAGCAAACTGTTAAGACATTTTAATTTCATTGATCGGTAGGATTGCTCTTCGCGCTTGTTTTGTATTTTAAGGTCCCCATAGCCGGATCGCCATTGTGGTGCGTATCCGGCAGTTGGAACTCCATTTCGTATTCAAAGCTTGTTCATTTTATGTATGACCAATGGACTGTAAACCTCCTTCTTTCCGGGCTGCATCACGATCCGCACCGGGGTCTCTTACTTCTAACACTGAATACTTTAAATTTTAGGGTGGGAGAGTAATGTAGATTTGTTTGTGGGTAATCGGGAAAATGTCTTCTTTCTAAATCCTTCTAGATAATTAGGAAATTAAATGTTTTGTTTATAAATCATCTTTCCTCGTCATTTCGTGGGTAATCGAGAAATGTTTTTTTCCTCTTAACATCGATCGTTGTTAATCAGGGTCGTTCGACTCTTTTGTTTACTCCCTAAATCGTCTTAAAAATTTCCTCGTCACTCAATGGGTAATCGCGAATTGTGATTTTTCCCTAAATCTTCTTTCCTAGTCATGATCAGTTCGTGGGTCACCAGAAAAAAGTGGTTTCTCCCTTTAATCATATTTCCTCGTCACTTCATGGATAGTCGGAAAGTGTCTATTCTCTAAAATCGTCTTTCCTCGCCACTTCGTTGATAATCAGGGTCGTTCAATTCATTTATCAAATTCATTGGTGAATCCAGGATTTTCAGATGCGCAAGTACTAGAGTTTAACGCCGAACAACGCGAGGCAATAAAAAATGGTGGGAGGATAGGTAGACTTTGTGAAAAATCAAGATTCCAGGCTAAAATAAATAATTTCCCAAATTTCAGGGAATGCAAATGTCCCCTCTGCCTATATGAAGTTAAAACTTGAAGCTTGCCTGCCATTAATATATCGTTTAAGATATTTGTTTGTATGGCTTGTATGAGTAAATTAAACAGGAATGCTATCAACAATAGAAATCGATTCCGCTACAAAATTAGTCATTACCAATACGCAATAACTCCGAAAAAAATGCAATAAAGTGGCAACAGGTCTTGCAAAGATGCCCTAAAAAGGAAGAAAGGACAAATTTAATGTAAAAAAATAATATCAATATAAAATTCAAGTGAAAAAAGTGTTTGTTTGTATGTAGCAGGTTTTCAGTTTAGACAGGGGTTGAAATGTTCATTTTTTTTGCCAATTTCATACACTATCTACAAATGTGGTTACCCCTATCCAAAACTGGATGGTGTATGGATCTGCAATAATAAATGTTCCTGAATTGATCGGTAGGTTTTTGACATGCATTAATTACCTTTTGATTTTCAATAGGACTGCTACTTAATACATCTAGTCAAATACTATTTACATATTAATGGAAAATCAAACATCATTAAAACATTACATACGAATAAATGCACCTTACTAGTTCATCAATTCTGTTTTACTCTTTTGTAATATCAAGTTTGATTAGCGTGAAACTTCATTCATGCTTTATTAAAGATAAGATAACACATATGTGCAAGTTCACCAAACCAGGGGTATATATAAGAAAGATAAAAGGTCCTTGGTCAAATACATTCAAATGAAATTGCACAACTCTTTAAAGATTATCTCAAGCTCCAAATGCGGAGGGTCGACTGGGTCGAAGTTGCGATTTGTTTCCGGATTGCCTTTAATAGTGGTGTTCCAATTCTGTATCAAAAATTGCAATAATGTGTGATTTTATAATAAAACGGAGAAAATTTAAGATAAAGAACATTTTTGTCAATGAAGCCACGACAGTGGTTGAAATTGACCTAGGCATCACATGAAAATCTTGCTAAATATCATAATTTGCGGTAGCACTCACATGCATCCGCGATCAATACCATTGTGAATGGAAAAGAGTGAAACGTGATATGGAAAGTAGTAAAATAACCATGAAATTGATAATAATCAAACAGCATGCAATGGAAATTTCGCATCTCCCATTTTGTTTAGAAATCCGTGTAATATTTACGCACTATTTAATGACTTGCTTCTTCGGACTGTTGGTCACGTGGTGAAAAATTGTTACAGTCACCGGCCATCTCATGTGTATGAATATCTCACGTGACCTTAGAAGAAAAGTTTCTGAAGCTGAAGGGGACGCAAACGGGAAATTTATTATAGTTTGATTAAATAAGGTGGGTAACTGTACGAAATCACTCCCTAATATAGACACAATTCTTTCATTACAGATACTATTTGCCAACAAGTTTTGATTATCTTGAGGGAAAGAATGGATATTTTTTTTCTGTATCTGTAGCCCCCGTTAGTACCCTGGCGTTATCCGGCCATCCTGGATTTCTCCAGTTGAGCATCATGACAAATCTAAATATATTCTTTAATTTGCCTGACAATTTTTAGATGTAGACTTAAAATAGCTGAAAATAGTATTTGAGAGACAAAGTTTTATATATTTTAATATTGTTAGGAAAATGAATCTTTTTTTCTGCCAGTCAACCCGTTAGTACAGTACTTTCGCGTCACCCCGCATGCATCTCAACAGACTAGCGTCATGTCAAATCTTCTGTATTAATCCTGTTCAATTTTTTATAGCATTGATGTACAATATTTGTAAAATATTCTTTGTACTCTGTTGGTTTATGATAAATAGGTATGAATCTATCATGAGCTCATAGTCCTGATAATTTACCATTTTGTTTTGCTGTGTAATGAATGATTATATTCATGTTACAAACTTAACTTAAAAAGGTTTGAACTTTTTGAATCAATTTATAATTATACAACAACAGCTAAAGTATAGGTATTGCATTCTATACATATATTGTATGTACCAATAAATACTTGTAACATGTATTCTTTTTCCGACGCAGTTATTTCCAGAATGAAATGTAGAAAATAATAAGTAAAAAGAACAAATTTTACTGCGTTGGTTATCTTTTTTTTTGAAAGGTAAGACTTATTTACAATGTGTTACTTGTAAACAGCACAAAAACCTAGTTTCAATTGATGTATTCATATCATTGATTGTCATCTTAATACATACACACATATTTACAATTATCAACGTATGTTAATAACTGTGTAACGTACTTCTTTTTGTCTAAGTTCAGAATAGATAGTAAAAATGGTATTTACCAAAAGTTTTCAGTTGCTGTTTATTTAGAATATTTTGACAGCATTGCATTTGATACGGATGGGACTTGCTAGTTATATGATTTAGCCATTAAACAAATATATGGTACATTAGTACTGAAAGATACAAGTTGCAAGTTGTTTGAATGACATGAAATCACAGTCTTGGATACCTTTTTTGCGTCTCTCAGGACTGCTCCATTTTATGACTGTTAGTAACTCAATTTTGTAGAGGTGAAAGAACCTTGGTTTTTGGTGAACTACTATGTTGATGCTGTGGTCTGATTGTATGGTCATAATTCATTTTGAAAGTAATTAGACACCAAAAAATGGCAAATTTATATGCTTTGACACAGGAGCACAGGATTCAACAGTGGTTATATATAAACCAACATGGAAGAGTGAATTAACATGTATATTTTAAATGTGTATCGTCAAATCTGTGTGTGTGAAAAGTTAGAAAAGGTTGTGAGTCACTTTCTCAGATTCGTCTTGTCTACGTAAGAAGCCACATGGCTGCTCATCTAATAAACGGTCTTCGAGAAAAAAATTCTTCTAAAAGAAGGAATGGTAAAAATATTAATTTCCTTAGTTTAAAATATTACAATCCTTTTTATGATTAGAAATGTGATAGTGCAGAAAGGAACAGAACAAAATATGAAGGCTTCATTGACTCAGTACTTTGATTCTGACGCAGTCGATATAGTTTTGCGTTTTACCCTTTAACCATACAAACGCTCTTCCATGGAAACGCAAGTCACCTGATCGAAATTCTGTTTGCCGATTGGACAAATACTTATACCTTAGTGGCGTTCGAAAAAAATGTATCGGAAATTGAAATTGCATGTCATGTGCTATAAGTAAAAAGAACAAATTTTACAGCGTTGGCTATCTTTTTTTTTTAAAAAGAAAGTACTTGTTCTTCCTGCGTCGGCTATTTTTTTTAACGATAATACTTGATTTAATTCCATTCCGGACGATACGTATTAATCAATATTTGTGTCAATAGCTGTGAAGGTTTACGGGAGTAAATATAAATTAGAGGTCATTAGCTAGAATCATCGGTCATAGAGTCCACAGGAATCGTACATAAAACCATGGTATGTGCTTTCTAAAGGGACTAATGAAGCATTGTGATCTGATAAAAATATTATTGAAGTGTATATTTGATATAAATTCATCGGAAATTAAGCATTACTTGCCATCTTGTAAATTGTAAAAAGAAGCACTATATATAAAATATTGTATGAAATATTTATTATATCCGACCCGAACTGTAGATCATTAAATCTAGGCTTTATTCATTATATTACTACAATAATTTAAGTCCACAGTGGCGGATCTAGATGGGGTTGCAGGGGTTGATACCCAACTTATTGGAAAATTCGACATTTTCATGTGTAAAATTGACAAAATTATGGCGAATAATGCCCATTTTCTGAGGAACCCCGGCTGGCACCCGTCCATTTTCAGTGTCTTGTTCCGCCCCTGGTCCATGCCTTTGACTTAATTTGGTAGTTTTTTGGCTTGCTATTTCGTAACGTATTGAATACTTCTTCTTGTATCAAGTTCAAGCAGCGGCAGACGTCCGTTTCCTCTCTTACTAACCGCTGCACAACACACTGAAATTTGCAATATTTTTTTATGAATGGTATCAATATATTCAGTTTGGCTGCTCATTGTATTCGGGGTACCAATGCATCATTTAGCTTTAATTTCTTTTGGAGGAGACTGGGGTGTGAATATAAAGGGATAGGGCCTACAGACCACTAATGCCACTTACATGTACTATTGAGGCTTCAGTACTAGAGCTAATTTCACTACACGTTCAATGTGTAATCATGGAGCTTCTACCTACAGTTAAATAAAACCCGAAGAAGACTATGTACCACCTAAATGCTACATGTATACACTAATAACTCTGAAAATGCCATATGAGGTTTACTGCCACGAAACCTAAAAAATAAAAAAAAAATAGCTAAAAAATAAAACGGGAATTCCCCTACATTTCGCAAAAAGGGTTCATCATACAGAACTCATAAAAAAATCAGTGCTATAAGCAGTGATCATTGTATGTACAAATAAAGAGATTGCAAATATAATTCTCCGATAAAACAGGCTGGAGGAGCAGATTTGGACTTTTTTCCTCAATGATGTAACTGAAATGTAGAGACATTTTGTCAGTACATTATCCACATTGGTTGAAAAGTGGTGTGTAACATACCCTCAGTCTGGCATTCAGTTTTTTTTCAGTTTTGTTGTTGCTGTTGTTGTTTTGTTTTTGTTTCGGCAACCGACTATGGAATAAGTCTTTTTTTATAATAAAACACCAAATTGGGTTTATTTGAGTACGTTCCAAGAAGCGAGCAATTATTTCACTTTTTAAAATTTTATTTGAATGAAAAATTAAAAGAAGTTTTCACCTGCTAAAACAACAATATACATGTAAGAAATATTTGATTCATAAACAAATAGCGAATTGAATGTAAATGTTATTGTTTTCTTTAAAAAAAAAGGAGCAGATGTACAGTGTTCTAAATCAAATCTGATATTCGTTACCCTCTTGATGATATAATTTTCTTCTTGGCCCGGATGTTTACGTCGGATGAAGCTGATTAGCAAGCGCTTTCAGGTCCACAACCGTATTTGGAACAATAACAAATTTATACACAAGTAAAATAACTATCAACAAAAGCGTCGATGTGATCCCGATAATTGAAAGCCATTTTGAAATCGATCCTTTTCGTTTAGCGTCTTCGATATCTCCCGAGAAGTACTGTCGTTTCGACAAGATAGCGAACAAAATAGCTATGCATCCGAACGGACAATTACATAGTGTAACAAACAATGCTAAACTAAGATAATTTGGAGGTGTGTTCCTAGATTCAGAAAATCTATATTTTTCTCTTTTCCCCGTTGGCACACTCTTTGTTACAGATATCTCACAAGCACTTGTACCTTCATCAATAGATGATGTCGGCAGTAATGACACATCGGTCCTTTCATCTGACGGGGAAGATGGACGAAATCTCTCTTCGGAATTCAAAGCCAGGAGCTCGTTTTCTTTGTCAACCATTTTCTAAACCTAAAAAAACGGAATAAATGACACCTCTAAACATAAATCATTAATATTGTATTTTGCATAGCTGTAAACATAAAAGTCGCCGATACCAGCTTTCGTTCTTTGGTCTCATAGATTAAGAACCAAACTGATTGACAAGCTCAAAAGAGATAAAAAGGAAAACAAAAACAAAGAAACTATGATTAAAAACAAAAACAAAAGAAAAGATATCAAGTAAAATGTATAAATTAGCAAATCAAGAGCATACAAACAGCAATAAAACAACTAAATCAAAAGATCACTTTCGTTCGAAATTCTAAATTGACTCAGTACATCTGTACTTTAATGCCTTTAGGGTGCAATAATCTTAAACTTCAAGCCCACGTGGATTTACTCTCATTATTAAATATGCAGCACAACTAGAATACAAACACGTTTATATACTAGTCGGGCAGCACATTTGATAGTGGAAGCAATCTCCTGTGATTAACATAATTATTTTAAATTTAAGTGTAAGTTCTTGTAAGAATCAGGCAAAATAGGAATAAAATAGAAACATGCATGTCACCCCGATTTAACCATATAGTTTCACACAAGAACACGTTCTGTATTAGGAAAGACCACAATTTGATCTTTGTATTACTGGATTTGCTCAGATTTTTCAATAGAATGTTAGAAAATGGGTTTTTTTAATAGAGTTATATGCCCTTAAAATGTTCCTTTTCGGTGCATTTTAATGAAATTATAACCCAATTGAACAAAATGATATCGAAAATCTTTTTGTGCAAATAGTCAAATTAAACTAACTTTCAAAATGGTGTTTATTCATACCATGTTTCACCCACTGCCTGATTCTTACACAGACCGACACTTATCCTTGTCAATCCCCAAACACCATAAAAGTCAAAAGGCTGCTATTTTATACATTTAAGCTAAAACCCGATAATCTATGACCCCTCTAGCATAGAATGGTCAGTAACAACCAAATTGAATTTATAGTAATTGGGTGTGAAGAGTTCATCGCCACTCGCTGGAGTCGTTCTGTGGGATATACAATGTATCCATTAATACAATAAATTTAATCCGGTCATTAGTCTCGGTGTAATATACATCTTGCGAAGAAAAATGTCAAAATGTGTTCTTGGATTCAAAGTAAAATCATGTTTGGATCGGATTTGAGCACTTAGACTCAAAGAACATTTAACCATAAAATTAAAAAGAAATGGATTTACATGTATTACTAAAATTACCAACTTACAGTACCGTTCGCTTAAAATTTCGTTAGAGTATTGAGTTTTCCAGCTATATATTTGACCATAGCTGGACCCAATGGCAGGACACCCCTATGCAATAAAAGTTTGGATGATTAAAAAAAAAACTGGAAATGACTGAAGAACCCCAACCCCTTTTTCGAATTTCTGGATCTGTCATGATCATGTTGGATGTACATGTATAAAAACAGCAAACTACTATGGAAGGCAGTTAAGAGGTTCTCCATGTAAAAATTTTGGTAGATCCTATGAAATGGGTGCCACAGGATAATTTTACCCCACCGATTTTTTTGTTCCCATGTAATGTATATATCATACATGTATGCGTGTAAAAAATATAGTTTGTTTTAAATCTATAATAAATGGCTCAGATTGTAAAGTTTCCTGACAAAGCAACTAAATTATGCTAAAATTAAAGAGTTATCTCCCTTTCTTCAATGAATTTCAATGAATTCTATATAATTTATTTCTCTTTAATCGTCGAAGTTATCAATCAAAAACTAATATTCAACTATGAGAATTGATGCATTTGTGACATGAAATGGATGAAATTTTTTTTAAACAATTTTTTGTCAAATGCCAACCACTGCCTGTTTTTTTTTTTTGGCATGGACAAACTCTCTCCGTCTCTGATCAGTAACTGAAAACGCCTATTTACCGGGAAAATACCGTAAGAAATTGTGTACAATGCTGAATGCTGAACATGTATTAAATAAACGTATTTCACTTGAAAAATACAAATTTATCATCAATAATCTTTATTGTGAAAAACTTATCATTAATCGATCTAGAAAATAAGGAGATTTTCTCTTACCTCAAAAGATGTCGTTTTAACACGAAATAATCATATCACTATGCTTTCTGTACAAACATTCAGGTCGATTCCACATGTGTCATCCATCCTTTTAACTGCTTTAAAAAATTGAAGGAACAAAACTCTCAGCTGTCACTTGATAGATTCTAGACTCTCAAGGAATAATCACACAGAATTTAATTCTAGTAATTACGAGTTTCGAAGACCAATATTCCTAATAGTCACCAAGATAATGTTCGTATGTATACTTGTGAAATCCAATACTACAGCTTCACACAAACATATTATTCTTCATCGCCAAAAGAAGAGTAGAATACCTGAATTTAACAGTTTTCTTTGAGTAATTGCGATACAGAAATGTCAGCTGTTAACTTAAAGTTTCAGTTGTAAAATTCAAGGTCAATAACTGAAGAAAACAAAGCAATTACTTTTCTGTATTATTCGAAACTTTTTTATAATAAAAACTTGTAGGGATGTCGAATATAGTAGTATACAGAGCCAGTAATCGATTACACGAAGTTACATATTTTAAAAGAGAATTGCGTTAAATTACTGGATTGGTTTAAGAGATAAATTTCAGGCCGGCTAGTTCCAAAATTCCTAGATTGACGAGATTGACGCTCTCGGCTGATTCAGACCTGTACATCCTCCACCATCCTGTTATTTGGAACTTAGTTCTGACATACAAATAAAACAGGAGTCTTCGTCAACACCACTATAAGAGGCATCGATTTCATCGAGAAAAAAAAACAACGTCTTCGTTACTAGTGTTAGTTTATGTAATTGTGAGCCCTAGAGCCCGGTCTACGTACTCCAGATTGAAAAAAAAAACAACAAATCAATATCACAATACAGTCCTGTCGCGTTAAATATATACTATGGATTCTTATGGCGGTTTGGCATTTCAAACGAAGTGACATTTTTTGAAACAGCTGTAAAATGCTCCAATATTACCCAATATATCAAACTATTATCACTTCGCTGATATTATGCAAGCAGTATACATGATTTTGCAATCTAGGCGAACCAACTCGAAGGTTAAGTAGTTAGCAACATTAATATTTGATTTCGAGGGAGAGGAAATAAGAAGAGTCAGCTAACGTGTAGGCGTAAATTCTCCTCAAATGTTTTCGTCGAAGTTTCATATGTGCCACACTGCTTTTGTTCTCTTTTTGCCAGTCGATGATGATGATCTTGTCCTATTTTGGTATTTAATATTTGATATTAGCACCAGTAAAAATCATAATGGTTGCAAGGAAATTCACCAATACCGCTTGTTCGGATTCATAGGGTCGGACTCGGCTTACACTCAATTCAAAGCTGAAATCCTAGATCCGTCCCTGTTTAATTTAGTGTAATTGTTCGTTGCTTGGCTTTTGGTGGGTGCCTGTCTCTTTAGAGATCATTTTGATAGCTATACATATGAAGTTTTCATCTGCAGATATTATCGTTTACTCAGAATGTATACAATGTTGTAGAATTTGAAGGCGACAATATAGACAAAAACTTATCCAACATATTTTGAATGTGAATATTGAAAGTGTGAAAATTTAGTCAATAGAAACACCAAGAAGACAACAACTGGAATACTGCGTTTGTTTTTCAATTATATTCTAATTTACCTGAATTTTACCTGTTGCTTGGCGCAAAAGCAACCTTATTTTTGCCGTAATAGTAAAACACTGGTCCATTGACATTCTGAAGACTGAGTATTTGGCAGTTATAAAGATTGGCAAATAAACAACACAGTTAAACACTGAATATTACAGTGACTTCGGAAATTTATAAAGGGAGGGATCCTGCCAATTATTTGTTTACTTAAGTTCACAATGTGCATCATGAACAATATTTTTTAACTTATATAGTAGTGAACTTTTGATTGGCATTTAATCCCATATTAAACTTAAAGGTGGGGAGGGAATTCCAACCCCAGGACCCCCCCCCCCGGATCTGCCACTGCTTCTCTTTGTAATACGTGCATGAATTCCCTGCTTCATTTAATGGTGATTATGCGATTCACCAGTTGTAAGGTTCAATAGTAAGTGACATAATGGGTATAAGTGTCATGTCGGTCTACGTCAAAACTCAAACTCATCATTATAACACAAACTCCAAACCTTAGAACTACACGATCACATGAAAAGTATGGAAAGTTCAAAGCGAAATGAGTTGGAAAAGTGTAGCTGATAAGATGGTATGAACGAGCAAAGGTTTGTAAGAATATCAAGTTTGTTGATGGTGATTGGGGTTTACTAACCCCGTGAGTGGGTTAGAAGAACCTACTAGTGTTGGTAGCGGATCCCAGCCTATGGGATACCCAACCGAAGAACTCGGTCACACTTCTAGGAAGTGTTGCTCCACTCTGTCTTGGAACTATATCTACGGAAGAGTGTGATTAAATTTGTTATATCTGACTATTATAATCATGTGATTACATCATGGACGCTACACTAGATCTACCTCCTTAAACAACGGTTAGTTCAAATTTAATTAAATGGTTTCAACTTTTACTATTATTTTTTTAAATTCAAAGCAAAATGTCGGATTTAATTTTTTTTTATAATTTAACCTATTCGTCCATAATGAAAGTTTATCCAAAGTTTAATCAAAGTAAATTAATGTTCTTAACTTTTATGAGAAAAAAAATCGATTTATATTTAAAATTTTAAATTTCAAAACTTTAAATTCGTAACATCCACAGATGTAAAGGATTTGAAAAGTTCTGTATGGTGTACATTTTATAGCTTCAAAGCTTATGCTTTAATCAGTCGAACAGTACATTTTAAGTCAGAATTCTCACACTAGATCGGAGACGGAATTACATTGTCGTTGACAGCCGGACGTCGGATTTATTTCCCAGAGAAATTCCGTTCTTTTCTCCAATTACCTTCGCCATAATTGTACAATCATAATAGATTGATACTGTACGGTATCTGACCATCAAATCATAAAACGTGAATGCCGGACACGGAACCGGTGGAAAAAAAGAGGGGGAGGGGAGCGGGGGAACGGATGGAAAGTGGGAGTCGGTAGAGGGTAGGAGAGGACAAGGTTTAGATATTTGGGTAGGGGAGTTGAGGAGGCGGGAATACTTTAGTTACAATAATTATTATGTCTTATATATCTTTTACCAATATGGAAGGGGTGTTAGAATATATGAGAAGGAAAAAATTGTAAGAAGGGGAATAGATACGGAAACTATTGATCTATAATATGATCCAACTCCTCAAAACAGTGCTTAAAAGTGACTTTTCTTTTCCGGAAACATCCATTACGTGTATGTTAAAGAATTAGTCATAACATGAAGTTGGAATGCTTCCAAAAAGCTTTAATCTAGCGAATGAAAAATAACGACCTTACTTGATGATTTATATAATATAACCAAATGCTACAGTTTGTACATGTAGATGGATTTCGTAACCAATGATATAAATTGATATGATTTTTATTGGAATATTATGTACATGATAAAATGTCACATTCTGTAGCACACAGCCGATATACTCCCAACTCATTTAATGATAGCTGTCATCTCAGACATGTAAATACCACAAGTCCGTGCATCGTTATAGGTATGAGAGTGTAGCTGACACTTTGAAAATAACCCTATTCCAATTTATTTGTAATTTGACAACCATACCCAACAATATATAAAATTATATCTCTTCATAAAATTAGTATCGACGTATATATGTTTACGACTTTTTTTTTTTATAATAAAAGGAAATTAATAAAAAAAAAAACAACAACAACAAAAAAAGTAGAGAGCACTATGCTATGTGTTACAAAACTATATTACGCTGACTTTTTTTAAGTTCTTTTCGTATTACATGATACATTTTCCTGTTAAGAAAGAGGGTTATTTTAATGGTTTAGTAAGAAGCACTTATCATTTGATACATCCTTGCATGTTTTAGATAATTGTTGAGTGCAACTAGGATGAATTAAGTTGTGTGGTAGAAACTTGGCAGTCTTCGTATTTAGATGAATCGTGATAATGTATAGCCTGGGGATTGCTATGTTTTTTCTGACTTTGTTCAGTTATGTCGATTACACAGTGAGTACTATATATCTTTTGGGAAAAAAAGCCAGAAATGGTGTGTTTAGATTTAAGAAACGTTACTCATTTTTCTCTTACGCCCCTTACTGTATATAAAAAAATGATCATTGAGGAGTTTGTAATGCCGAATATCCATAGAAGTGTTTTGTATAATGTTAAAGAATGTTTTCATTAATTGAAAGATCAAATAACATTTAAGTGGTCTCGCTTTAAAACAATATACAATATAAAAGATTGAGTATTTTTGCAACTAAAATATCCCTTACGGGTTGGGTAGAAATATATGAAATTTGATTGTTTTTGCAAAACAAAGTTTAGAAAGTTCACTCCGACCGTCATGGCTCTCTGTAGGTGCTACAGAGTAAAGAGAGTGGGTGGTGGGGAGGTCAGTATGATATCGTTGTTTTTACAGTGTCATTCCTTTGGAGCTGTAACAATAGTACGATCGTAATGTACGATTCAGGGGCCGATCTATTTCAACTTTATTGCAATTTTAGTGTGCATTTGAATACCAAAAAAATAGCTGAAACAACGTTTACATTCTCTGTAAACGGAGAAGAGGGTAAAGTTTTAGGTTAACATGGATAACGAAAAACCAACCCAATGTATCTTGTATTCACTACATTGACTAGTACGTTACTATTGTTTGTTTACTTGTGTTAAGACTGGTCAGTCCTGTAACAGTAACCAGTTCTGGTGTATGGACGGGAAGTGTATAGACATCAACATGAAATGTGACGGAAACTTTGATTGTTCTGACTTTTCGGACGAATCATCATGTAAGCATGGACTACATGTCTTCTTTATTATATATAGGACACAGAATCTATGTAATTAAAATTTCTGTTAATGCAACATCTAACTGCTTCTCGCAAGATTAAGTAGATTTGATATCAGAGAGATACATGCAATTAACAAACCTTTTCATACATACTTAAATATAAAGAAGTGGGCTAGTAACGAGTCTACTGCAAGCAGTATCATAGTAAATCCTTTCTACATTTATATATCATGGACTGGGTCTAAATCTACGCTTATTGTGGAAAGGTGGATATTGGAAAGGGCGAATAATCTTAAACATTATAAAATTTACAAATTACCCCCCCCCCCCACACACACACACGTTTGATTATAATTTCATCTTAGAATTCGGATTGGTGTTGTAAGCTTCTCTATAAAATATCTTAGGCGTGAAAGATAAAACGTGTCCAGAAGGTTTACTGGTATGTCCAAACAATCGTTGTATGGTCGAATGTCCAATCACTACACAACAGCCTGATACGACAACAACAGCATCTACAACTACACTATCAAAACAATCATCTCAACGAATGCCACAGACATCTGTAACATCGCCAAAACAAACTACAATTACATGGAATTCAACAGACAGGCTACCAGATAGAACAAGCAGTGATTCTCAAAATAACCCGGGACCAGATGCAATAACAATAGGTGGGAACAATTAAATGTGATAAAAATAGCCTATAAATATTAACAAAGCTTTTAAATCATTCTTTTAACGTGATTGAAAACATATAAGCTTTTTTATGCAGATCGTAATCATGCTTAAGTCTGAAAATGAAATGATGATATTTATCTACTCCCAGCGCTTGCAACTTTTCCTAGAGCATAATAGGCAAAGATAAAAACAAAACCAGAAAAGCAGTACCTAGCTTCCTTTTGGAACAACTAATATTGCTTCTCATTAATTTCACTGTGACCCAAAAATACAAACACATATAACCTAAAGAGTATCTACGAAAAGGCATTGACACTTGATTTTTTGTGTCAGTCATTAGTGGTATAATTATCAAGAGTATACAACACATTTTACCTTTCCCAAATAATGCTTTATAAAGATTTGCAGATCCTAACAGAATACTCGTACTTGGCTAAACTTTTTAAATCTGTACACGTGACTATAGCTACTCCAACAAAGAACTTGACAATGTGGCATTTTTTATTGAACAAATTTAAAATGCCTGAAACGGCTCGTTATGCGCCGTTTTCAATTTGTAACTCACATTTCCTGTAACGAAAGTTTATAATGCTTCGTGAATGCCACTGATGCACGACAATTTTCAATTTCGCGTGAAAGATCTCGTATGTTGTTATTCTAACATAGGGGTCAAAGCGCAGTAACTCCAAATGTATATTTGTGTGGATTCATTTTTCTCTTTTACTCATAATGAAATAGCGTGAAAAAATTAACAAATTCAACAAAATAATGCAATTTTTTATTTTGTTATCTTTCTTTCAAAGAAATTGTTTAATCATTTTGCCCAATAAGGATACATGCATAAAATACTTGTTTCTGTTAAAACACCCAATGCATGTATCTCACATCAGTAACCTAATCAAACTTCCACAGTACTGCATAGTAAGCTACGAAATGTACAGTATTGCTACTTATTAATTAAGATAAAGATTATTTGTATAAGAAGTATCGACTGGTTGACAACGTTTATCTAAACACAATTTATTACATTTCAGGTGTCATTGTGGTTATCATAGCTGCAGTATTAATCTTATTCTTAATATCGGGAACAATTTGGTACCGTAAATATAAGAAGACCGAGACAAGAAGAACTTAAGCAAAACTTTACCTAAACACTGAGAAGACAACCATACGGATATTTTATTTTACATGCTATATAATATAAAATACAAAATATACCCCTATCTTGTGAAAACACTGGGATTTTGCTATTTATAGACCCTTCACTTCCGGTGACCAGTAATGCACTGCAATTCTGCTAACCCCACATGCCATTCTGAAGATTGTGAGCTGACATATGTAGAATCATGCTGATATTAGTCTTCTGCAGGTTAAAGTTAAGGTAAAGTCCAGAGAAGCCATTGAATATTGTGAAATTAGCATAGAAGCCTATGGGAAGTGGAATTAGTGGGTGGGAAGTGGAATTAGTGGTTTCTAGCCTATAATTCAAGTATAAGTTTCCGGAACAAATAGGCAAAACAACTTTAACTTAATCGATTAATAATTGAATTAATCATATTGATAAGATTTTGGTGAAGTTGCATACTACATGATATGTAATTTGTCTCCTGCGGATAGGAGCTTTAACGAACAGAAACCTACGTCGATGAGAACAAAAGATGAATCCAGTTGTTTTTGTGTTGTCGTCACTTATGACCATAAATAGTACATTATTCATTTAAACGATTTTTTTTTTAAATTTGACTTGGGGGAAAAAGTACTATGCATAAATGTATTCTATGAGCAGAATCCTAATAAGAGCACCCCCTAATAAAACATGTCTTATTATCAGTGATGGCAAAGTTCGTCGAAAAATCTGACAAGTTCTATGGGATTCTTTGTCATCTTATTAACATTTGCTAATCAGCACCTATGATTTTATTAACTACTAAGTGTGTTTCGAGAGATGTCACTGTTATATTCACAAAAACAGTGCAAGTTAATCACTGTCCTAATTTTAATACTTCATCGAAACACAGAATAAAATTTGGTCCTGATTTACCTTCGTGTGATTTCCGCTAGAATCTTTGTTCTCTTGACTAATTCCAACAACTATTTCATTCTGCTATTCTGTCAATGTTAAAGATTCGCCATCTAAGAGTTATCAAGGGAACAAATGTAAGGGAACCAATGTTCTAGTGGAAATCAAAAGAATGTAATCCAGGAACAATGACCAGAAATGGAAAACAGACAAATACAACAAAGAACATACATGTAAAGTAACAGAAATAATACATACAAGGTAAAAAAGAAATGAGCAAATCGGACTCCACTGCTTTTCTAGAAATAGAAGTCCGGGGTAGAGGAAAGAGGAAAGGAAAACTATGTTTGACGATAATACGTCATAGATACAGCGGAAACTGAGTGTAAAAGATCTAGCTAAACGATATTCTTTCTTTCGGATCACATCAGTTATAAAGTCAGCCTCATAAGAGTGAAAGAGGAGGTCAGCAAGTAGAGGAGCACAATTTGTTTCCATTGGAATGCCAACCGTTTGTTGAAAAAAGCAGGGTATCAAGAGAACCAAGATTCTGGCGGAAATCAAACGAATGAAATCCGGGGACAAAGAACAGACATAGAAAACAGACACACACATCAAAGATCATTAAATAACCAAAATTAAAAAAAAAACATATTAATAAAAGAAAACGAGCTCCACGAAAAAAACTCGGAGCATAGACCAGTTGAACTGGTAGGGTAAGCGCCCTCTGCGTGTCTAGAAACACCCGCCGAGTAGCTCATAAAAAGTCAAGTCCAGGGTAGACGAAAGAGGAAAGGAAAACTATGACATGTTGAACATAGGTGAATGAATTATATTTAAGTGTCAGTGGTAGACTGCCAATGCGCAAGTTTTTTTAGGCTCCCTTTTACCAAGAATTACATCTATAACAAACTATGACAAATACGTATATATAATATATGATATAAAATGTTGGGAAAAAAGTTATTAAATAAATTCATGGATAGTTTCTATGGAAACAGAGCAATTGAAAATGAAACGGAATGACCTATCGAGCAGTAGAGTGATATATTCTCCATTTCAACGAAGTAATCAAAATAAAAAAAAAACGTTATTGTTTTCCCTGCTTATATGCCAGGATGACTTTATAATGTACAATAAGCATATTGTGACAGTTGTGCTTTCCAATTTTCCCACAATATTTTTGGTTTTTCCAGCAAAATGCTCTTTAGTAAAATGCGTTATTTATCTTGTGTAAAGAGAGAGTTATCGGAATAGAGCTTTCTCTACTTCATTCTGGGAACTCATTTTAAAAGTAGTTATGTAAAATCCTTTTTGTATTTTTAGCATATTAATGTACGTTGTAGAGTATATTTTTGTGGATTTTCCGGTCGTAAATACACGTTTTCGATCCCATGCAGGTACGTGATATGATATGATATGTTGTTTTATAATTACTGGAAGTTGTTTGATACATTGCATGCATATGAGTAAAATATAAAACTGGAGTACATTAAAGTTCTCTATAGATAATGGTGTGTTCCGAGGTCTGAAACGTATAACATTTATATTTGGTTCGGAAAGCAATTAGTTTCATTCATCATTAAATATGAACTACGATTTGTTACCGCAAGTAATAGCTTGGGTCACCATAGTATGTTAATACAATGATTGCATACATATATATAATCAAGTCTAAACTGCACCCCAACTATAGAATCGATGCGAGCTCGCAAATTTACGATGCAAATTTGGTCGCTCCTCAGCGGAATTCGAAGCCCTTCTCTTCACTGACATCTGTGGCAACACTGCCTGCACTAAATCCAACGCTCTAGACCACTCGGCCAACTTGGCTTTAGAAAAATATAGCTTTCGTTAACCGAGTGATACTTCCTCGTAAGTAAATCTAGGGCGCAAATATTAGCACACGATGTAACTGAACAGGACAACCCATGATGGTATCGATTAAGACAATAGCGGATTTGTAACAGTATACAATTACAGACACACCAAGTATATAATACTGTTGTAAGGTGGTATTTTTGGGATGTATGTATATTTATAGGTTTACTTGCGCATTTTTATTGTGTTAATTATTTTATATTTCAGTACAGATTATATTTGTATTGTAGTGTCATATTCAAGGTATATTTGTACTGGGAGTAGATTCAGGTAGTTCAGGTATTTCAGGTTCGCTCAGGTGTGAAATTGGTCAGGTGTTTTAGGTATTGAATTTTACTGGTTTGAGTTCAAATTGAAATTGTTCGGCGGGAATCTTGTCAGAGGGAATTCAATAGTCGAGCTGATCAGATGTGCTAATGTTACAGAGAGAATTGTAGAATTTTGCATACTCATTCAACATTTATTCCCAGGTTAGTTTTTCATTCTCTTTACTAATTATTCTAATTGTCTAGCTCTAAAATTCACGATTTATCGTAAGTATAGGAATGAGTGGCTTTGAGCAGATGTGCGATTGTAGTGAGTAACTGACCAGCGCTAGTTAGTAAAAAGATTTTGAACGCAATTTATTTTAAAGAAAACCAATTTCGGTTTAAAAGTAAAAAATATGTAAATCCTGATACACTAAAATATTTGCGAATGTACATTTTTCATTGGTAAAGTGCTTAATATCTAAACTGTATTCATTTATAAATATGATGCGTTGTTTTACCGCAACACTATTTCTGATAAAGGAATTTATGATTCGTATGTTGTACTGTAGGTATGACTGTTTGATACCTGTTTATTCCAGACGTACAAAAAGCATTTGTACAAACTTTCAAGGTATACTTTAATTGCTAAGTTATTTTAACAGAATAATTGTGTTTTATGTTTTCTATATATTGAACTGCGTAGTTATATAAGCAATTTGTATAATGTGAATTCTGGAACAGGGCATAATTGATTTAGTAGTTTATCTGTATTTTTGAGAATCAGTGTAAAGTTAGCAAAACGTACTATATTCATTTTGCAGTGTAGATACATGCACTACTTACAGGACGCAAATAGCTATTTTCTTTTTAAATACAGTGCCCGGTTGTTCTAAGCGAACTCTGCTATGCGCTTTAAGGTGTGAGTACTTTTATGTGTTATTATTTATTATGGTGTACACTTTCCGTATATGTAGCTTATTGTCATTATTATATTACAGAGTGTTTTTTCTTTCATGTACGTCCGAAATTGACGGAAAGTGTTCGAACCAATAAATTTAGTTATACATGTAGTGAGCAGTTGATTTTTGTTTGTCCTAGTGCCCCAACCCTACTATAATACATATAAGAAGTCTAATGGGGTGAGGCAACTTTACCATCTTACTCGCTAGTACATAACTATGTAGATACATAGCATGCACGGCATGCATGTTGCCATAGATGTAAGAGAAGAGAAGGGGTTCGAATCCCGCTGAGGGAGCGACCAAATTTGCATCGCACATTTGCAACTTCGCATCAATTCTAGAATTGGGGTGTAGTTTAGACTTGATTATATATATGTATGCATCCTTGTATTAACATATTATGTTGATCCTCGCCGTGCATCCTTTGTATCTACATAGCAAGTAAGATGGTATTGTTACCTCACCCCATTAGACTTCTTATATGTATTAAAAGTAAGCGAACTACGGGCCGACGTAATGACCTCAAAACTCGCTCCATTAGAGGGAATCTGCTGTTCTCAAGTATTCCAGAAAACATTTAAAACTAAGAAAGTGCGGAAAGCGGTGATATTATGAAAGAATTTATGACCGCGCAACTCAAATTACATAGCCCTGTAGATTTCGTTGGAGCTCATCGTTTTGGGAAGCTTGGGTGCAAGCCGAGACCAGTCGTATGTCGGTTCAAAACATTCAACGACAGAGAGTCCGTACGGAAAAGCGCGACAGCATAACGGATCCAACTTTGGATTTAATGGAAATTCCCCAAGGAGATAAATGACCGACAAAAAAGAGTTATGGACTTACTTTAAGGAAGCTAAAAAACAAGACAAGAAAGCGTACTTCAAGCGGGACAAGCTTTTTATAGATGTTAGGCAATTTTCTAAATTGTTCTCATCGACAGAAGAAGATATGGAAATTCCCAATATTTTGGGAATTGATAGTCCTCAAGTAGGCCTAAAATCTCATTTCAGACCAAAGATGGACTAATGGGCCTTGGTCCCAGCCACCGAATTCACACTTGGTACATTAGTGGTAAGGGGGCCCCCTCTTTTGAAATTTTCTCAACGACAGAGGAAGATATGGAAATTCCCAATATTTAGGGAATTGAAAGTCCTCAAGTAGGCCTAAAATCTCATTCCTGTCTCAAGATGGACTAATGGACCCTGGTCCCAGCCACCAACTTCGAAGTTAGTACATAAGTGGTAAGGGGCCCCCTTTCTAAAATGTTGTCTACGGCAGAAGAAGATATAGAAATTCCCAATATTTTGGGAATTGATAGTCCTCAAGTAGGCCTAAAATCTCATTACAGTCCAAAGATGGACCAATGGACCTTAATCCCAGCCACCGACTGGTGCATAAGTGGTATGGGGTACCTTCTTAGCATTTTCTCAACGACAGAGGAAGATACGGAAATTCCCAATATTATGGGAATCGATAATCCTTAAGTAGGCCTAGAATATTCGAAGGTTACGACAGAAACCAGATTTCACGGATAGTTTCTTTGATGAATATGATATATTGGTAGTGACCGAATCACACTTAGATCACAGTATTTCAAACGATGAAATTTTTATTGATAACTTTTTAAATAATATAATCCGAAAAGACCGCATCTGTTATGGAGGTGGTCTTTGAATTTACTCCAAAGAAAATATTGTTATCAAACGAATCCCACAACTTAAAAATAGTATTGATGAAACATTATGGGTAGACATCCGAGCCAAAGGTAAAACATTTCTCCTGTGTGCTGCATATAAGCCTCCGTCAACTGACTCTGAGTTATTCTTAACATGATTAAATTATGCAATAGGATTAAGTTACCGATTAAGTGAAAATGTAATTACGGGTGACCTAAATTGCGACCTCCTAAATCTCAATAACAATAAACTAATAGATACAGTTGATCTGTTTGATTAAAAAATATCATTACAAAGCTAACTAGGGTCACTGTTCGATTTAGCTCTCTGCTTGACCCAATTATTATCAGTGACACTAGGTCTTACAGCTATTCTGATGTTTTTTTTTATATTCCACGTCAAAAGTGACTTTAGAAGAGAAATACGGAAACGTGATCGGTATAGAAAATCGGCACTAAAATTGAAATGCGATAGGGATATTGCTAGGTACAAGCAGCAGAGAGACGAGGTCAATAATATGAAGAAAAGTGCGAAAGAAAAAATTGAGCAAAATGTAGATAACATGATTTTGGAAAATGTAACTACTCCTAAGACCTATTCGAAAATAATGAAAATGATAATAAAATCAAATAAGAGATTGTCTGATATTCCTCCACTTCGAGATACTATGTTTAATCCAAGAGGTGATGATTATGTGTATGATAATATAAGTACGTGCACCCTTCTTAATCAATATATTTCATCTATATAAAAGCTTGATGAGGAAGATCCAATTCTTCCAGATTTCGATGATAAAACAGAAAATTTTATTGAAACCTTAGATATAGAAGAAAGTGATATAAATGATATTATGAACATATTAAATCCAAATAAAGCATCTGGTCCAGATGTAATAAGTCATAAAATGCTAAAACTATGTTCAGATAAAATATCAATTCCTCTTCAAATCATATTCAATAAATCTATCCGTCAATGCATATTTCAATCTGAATGGAAAATTGCCAATGTTATTCCGATATTTGAAAAGGGTGACAATTCATTACAATCAAACTATCGACCGAAATCGCTAATAAGTTGCGTTGGCAAAGTCATGGAAAGGATTATATACGAGCATGTTTACAATCATCTTGTCACAAACTCTTTGGTATATAAGTACTAATCAGGGTTTTTACCCAAATATTCTACAGTTCGTCAACTTCTTGAAATGTATAACTGTATACATGATTCTGTGGAAAATAAAGAAATTCATTGTTTGGTCTTTTGCGATTTTTTAAAGCTTTTGATAAAGTTTGGCATAATGGGCTGCTTAAGAAATTAAAGGCTTATGGCATAATACATGATTTATTTCGTTGGTTTGAGAGTTATCTTGATTTTAGGAAACAAAGAATTGTTTTAAATACGTTTGAGTCGCCTTTATGTAGCATATCCGCGGGTGTGCCGCAAGGTTCTGTTTTAGGTCCCCTGTTTTTCATGATATACATAAATAATATTTCTGAGAAATTAATTTCGTTATGCAGATTATTTGCTGATGACACTTCGTTTAATTATTCTGGCCAAAGCCATGAGCATATCAAAATAGTAATTGATCACGATCTCCAGGAGTTGCATGACTGGTCAAAGCGTTGGCGAATGTCATTCAATCCGGATAAAACTGAAATTATAGTGTTCTCAAATGTAGACTCACTCCTGCTAAGGTCCAAAGTTTAAGCACTTATCCATTACGTAATGGAGATGACATTATTTTACCTTATTGTCGACTCTCTATTACAAATAATTCTTTCATTCCAGCAACAATTAGGCAAAGGAATACTCTTGATCCAAAATATACGAAATTCTAAATCAACTGGTGTTTTCAAAGATGCGATAAGAGGTACCGGATTGAACGACCGTGTAGCGCCAAAACATTACGTACTCTAATGGCCCAAGGAAATTGAATATAATCTTAACTGAGATGTTCAGCATCATTTCTTAACTATGACCTGTACAATGCCGAACATATTTCAAACCCTTTCTGTAGATGTGGTTCTAATAATGAAGAGTTTTTTTTAATGTAGTAAATATAATAATTATAGAATAGAACTTTTTGACAATCTGCACTTGCTACCTATTGAGATGATCATAGATATACACATGCTTACCTGTGGCAATTCTGAATTTTCATATGATCAAAATGTAAGAATATTTAAATTGGTATTTGAATATATTAGGAAATCCAAACGGGTTCTTTTTGCGTAATCATAACACTCAAAAACACATCTTCAACATTTGACCCTTTTGTATATATATTTCTCGTATGCATTTATTGTAGAAAATGAGTGCACGCTCTTGTACCTTGATTTATATTCTTCTATTATTTATTTAAACACTGTATTGTGGAGAGGACTTCATAAGTATGAATTCATTTGTGTCCAATCCTTTTTGTTATTCGACAAATAAAATATGTTTAAACTAAAAACTAATATTGTGTCCACACTTGCCCCAACTATTAAGGGTTCGATCACTGCAGTCGTTTCATGCTGTGCTCGGCGAAGCTTTCTTTTAAAATTGTCCAAACGACAGAGGAAGATATGGAAATTGATAGTCCTTAAGTATGCTTAAAATCTCATCCCATTCCAAGATGGACCCCAAGGTTGACTTCAAATTTGGTTCATTATTTTATTTTCGACGTTTTTTGCAGAAGCGCCACTAGATCTTACTCTTTTTTTACAAAGTGGGGCGAGGTACATTTATCTTTGGTTGCAATAAAGTATATGGAGGCGTAAGCCCTAGTAGGGACCCAGGTGATCAAATCATAATGAAACCCACTGTAGAAATCGAGTTTGAATAAAAGTAAATATCAGAATGAACAAATTCGTTATTTTGACTGCGAGAAAATTTATACAGGTTTGTATTAGAAATAATAATTGAAAAAAAGCTACACATTATATTTAATTAGTCGTGCTCAAAATTTCAACTGGATACTACAATGAGTTATTTTGGTAACAAATTTGTATCTATTGTCAAAATTTCTTCCTCGCTATCATTACATGTAAAACGGAAAGTTTGAAATGCTTTCAGCGCTGGAAAGTATCTCGAATAGTTTACTGTTTACTCCGACGTATTTAATAGATACTATGCAATTTTATACGCCTTGTATTATTGAAATCAAAGATCTGCGTTATATGTAACAAGTACAATGTAACTTTTTGTTTCATAAATTTTATTCATTTAAGTTTTTTTTTCTATTCAAATAACACCTATAACTTTTCACAACGTGGATGCTATTTACCATTTCTCCTGTTTCAAACCCGCGGCAAAGTTCAAAGAGAAATTGATTTGTAAATCTTGAAAATATATGCCTACATCGTTAATAAGAACTATTTTAAAATCAGACAAGATTTACTTAATAGTGTAAAAATGAATGTTCTAAATAATCCCCGAGCACAAATCCTGCATAGGAACCCCAACCCAAAATTAAAAAGGCGAACGCATCGTACTCCAATTAGCCTTAGGATAAGTACAAGTATGGCTTTCGTACAAAAGATGGAGGACGACGACTTTATCAACGATAATGTCTTTGAGGAAAAGGTAAAGGACCAGAGCCAGGAAAATCTGAAATGGAAGGAACTTCCAACCGGGATAATCTATAAAATCCAGGAAGTGGTAGAAGTAGATGGGAAGTTTGGGAGGAGTAAGATCCTCACCTTGAAAAACAGATAAGGAGAAGAGACAAGGGTGTGGGCATGCAGTGGTTAGATCTGGGAAGAAGAACCCTTGGAAGGAGCTTACGTTAGAAGTACAGGTTACAAAGTCAGCAAAAAGACCAAACAGGAGTACTTCTCTTTCCATCTTGTGAGAAAGTAAAGGGCAAAAATCGGGTTGGGGTGCAAAAGAAATGTTCAAATCCAGCAAAAGAGCCGGGTTGGGATTTTGTTTTGTTTCTTAACGCCTCGAGCGAAGCGTAGAGGAGTGATGAGGCGTTTTTTTACGGCGCATGCGCATTAAGGTCCTCACTAAAAGTGATGGAAGGTTGTCACAGCTGATCTTTCTCATCGTAGTAGTTTTTGAGGCAGGTCACGATTTTCCCGAACTCAGCATTATCGATATGTTCATCATCAGCCAAACCACTACTGATGCATTGTTTCACCAGGGATTTTGCGGACTGTGTCAATCGCAAGGTGTCGCGATATTTTTTTTCTTCATGATACGCCTTGAGATCAGTGTGAGTACCATGGCGGTGGTGGCACTCAAGCAAGCTAGAGATGCTAAGGGAATGGAGGCTATAACACCTATACCGGTCAAAACTGAACCCAGGATACCGCTGCTTAACACCAAACTACCCACAGAGCAAGCACCCAGTAAAACAGATACTATTTTGTACAGTCGTTTGTAGGTGTTCTATGTGCGTTCCTACTTTCGAATGTCTGCATCAAGTTAATCCTCCATACATTAGACTCTGGTTTGTTGATACTCAGTATCTAAATCATCCATTTATTTATAGGAGCATACCGAGGAGGGGAATGTTTTTGAAGGGACTATCAGCACCTAAGATCAGACTGGATCCGTTGTGGAATTGCTGACCGCGCTTCAAGTAAAGTCCATCACCGTGCAAACGCACTTACTAAGTTTCAGATACAATCCAGACCCTAATGCCTTGCTCACAGATACTTCACCCAGACTGCTTAGAACTCCAACACACAAAGCAGATATCATGGTCTTTGTTATCATGGGAAGTGCCCTCATTGTCAGCCTTGCTAGCATGGTTAGGAATCACCTGTTTTTTGCACGTTTTCCTTCATTTCGGCGGCACTCATCTCCAGATTCATACCACCAGAACCTTCCTTGATAAGCTTCATAATTTTTTGAACCTGCCGGGAGGTGAGTAACATCTTGTGCTCATATTGTAGGTTTGCGTGGGACAAATGGATGGTGACTGGACAACCTTCCTTGGAAGCCCGTTGAAGTTTATAAGCTTGACCTTTTGTCATGTTCAAACCAGATTCATTATAAGTCATTTGTTTATACCTCACGAAGATGAAAGCGAATGTTCACCTCTGAGATCGATGGGTCTACCGTCTTGATCGGTGAGATGTGTTTGCATGCGATTGATGGTTCGTAAGGTCACGGGCAAGTATACAAGGTTCTTGGGGGTTTCATTGATTTTCATTGCTGGAGCGACGTCGGGAAAGAAGTTGTAAATCGCGGATTGTTGGGTACTGTTCAAGTAACTCCCATGGATGATATCGCTATTCACCAGAATGCTGTTAATGCTGATGATATTCACAATATGTTCACCTTCGGTATAACCATTTGTAGCCCTATCGAAAGTGTAGAGTCGTCGCTCAAACCCCAAAACGGTGCTGAGGCTGTTTTCGACGTCAAAGTCCACTTGGTAGTTTTTGGCTAGGGTTAGGGTGGCTCTCAGCGTCGAGAGATTGGCATCGATGATAATCTTAGTTTTGCGCTTGTTAAGGTGAAGCTGTCTTTGAACCTCTTTGTTTATATCGTCAATATCATAAGAGCCAGTACTCAACACAATGGGAAACCAGGTGGTACCTTCGTCTGGAGAGTAGCGGAAAGAATTGTTACCAGCATGAATATTTGGGATGGAGTAATAAGTTTCCAGGCTCAACAATACCATCCCGTAGGTCTTGGATTCCTTCTGTTGTAGTCGGGGGTTGAACCGGGTAAGGATTCGACTATCGTTTCCGGAGACGATGAAGGAAAAGCCCTGTTTGGGATCAATGTTTTCGGCGATTTGTTGCAAGAGTGTATTATTCGTTTATTCATGGCAGAGTAGACCATTGTCACATATTTTTGCTTCCACCCTTCGAGACCCTCATAGTGATTCTTCAAGTGTTTTCCAGTCTACACCACAATTGCATAAACCTCGTAGGGGTGACTTGCAAAGAGAAGTTGTTAGTGAATTTTATTCACTTTACTTTTTAATACACGACGTTCATCTTACGACCATCGGATTCAGTTGCAGGATTCTGTCATAAATGAATAATGCAAATGACTCGGTGTTGGCTGGAACATTGCGTGAGAAGTCGGATCGGATCTTAATGTCCACCGTGGATTCTTTTAGACGCTCAGACTGATGACTCACGTCAATCAGAAACAAGGGGTACAAATCAATGGAATCAGAGGGATTTATACCACCATTACTGAAGAGAGAGTGCATGTTATAGAATTTCTTTATGAAGTGGGAGGCTTCCTTAAATACTCTGGCGACCTTATTTTGGTTGAAATTTACATTATAGGCAACGATGTTATATCTAGGGTTTTCGCAACCACTCTTGGCAGCTAGGCGTAAGTTAAACTGTGAGGCTTGGGGAACGGCTATGGAATCACATGGTCTCATGCCAAATCCACACTGGATCTCAGCTTTTCTTTCGATGGTTGTGTACAGACGCATCTTATTTCCGTCTCGGGGGGTGATGGGTAGGACAAACAACGAGATTTTACTCAGGTTCACTTTTGTCTCGTCGTTCACGACGGCTGCCCTTAGCACTGCATTTGTATCTGAATCGCACACAAGTGGGAGTTCGTGTCTGAACTATATTCTATATTGTCGTAATCATCTGCAAATCCGGAAATGTGTTTCAGAGGGATGGCGAACGAAAACGAACATTTAGTGGTTGGTTTGATCATGATGAAACCATGGCGGGCTGCAAATCCAGTGTTCTCAGCCTCGGCATCGGTAGAAGAATCCTTTTATGAAAGTTGTTTGAGACCCTAAGATTTGGAGAAGTGAAGCTGTCAAATAGAAAATTCTAGTCCTCCCCAGAGACATGATGAAAAAAATTGTATAATAATACATGGAAGTACACACATAAAATGGGGCATTCAAAGCACCATTATTTACAGATTTGAATAGCGCAACATCATCTTATGACGCAGGATTTGTCACCAAAACGTCCATATTTTCAGAATCACTAGGTGGAATATTATCTTAATGATGCATGGTATAATATTCAATATTTACAGAGTAGCAAGATGTCGTATTATCGTTTCTATCTTTTAAAACCCTGATACATAGAATCGCAAAGTGTGACTTTCCCGTTTTTTTGTGAGGTTGGATTTGTCATTCAGAACGCCAAAGTTACACTTATAAAGCCAAACGTCATTGTTTATTGTGGTAGAGATTTGACTCTTACAATGTAACCACAATTCCAGTAGTATTTGCCATTATGATGTTCATTTAATACCCGACAAGGCCTATGAATGGAAAACTGTACAGGTTTGTTCTTAACGATATGTATATAATGTGATATGACCAGCAACATTTCCTCAGAAGACCGAATTTGAAAAGCAGCAAATCTGTTTTCGAATCATCTTTTCTTTGTAATTTGTGAAACGTGAGATTTTCTCAACGTACTTTTGTATATTCTTCAGAAAGGGAGTGAATGGACAAATTCGTATTGATCTATTAGACTTCTGCATTTCATGAATAGATCACTATGTAAAAGAAAATCAGGAACATTGGCTTCATTTTCATGTTTTTTTAGGGTAATAAAATCAATTTAAATTTGCATTAGCTGTCATTTTCGTAAATGTTAGTTTCTTTTGAAATATACCTTATCTTTGAATTATTTCTACTAAATGGTACTTTTCTTATACAATTTCATTTAATATCCACAAATTTAAATACATGAAATAGGTGTCTATATATTTATTGTCTTGCAAGACAAAAAAATCGACCTAGATAAGTTCCTGTGCATGTGACCTCTGGTGACCTTAATCCGCGCATGTGCTGTAAGGGTCGCATGTTTAAAAACAAATCTGATTGCAAAGGGAAATTGGTTATTCAACGGCAAGGAAGACCGATGGACTCAAGCCGTAAAAGAAAAAAGTTCGAATATAACGCAAGGATCATTTTGAAATTAACGTAATGTGATATAATGCGGCTCAAATATGATCATTATTTATTTGAAAACTAATCAAGAAATAGATGAAATGAAATAAAACAACATACATGTACGTGTGTCCATTATTATTTTTTTTACCAATGTTAAAGAATTTGTCAACCCAGGTGAATGTCCTGTCGGCAATAGTCGGAAGTAATGGCGAAAAATTATTCTTTCTTCTCTGATTAAAAAAACGTTGTTTTCACAATATTCTGTAGGTATTATCAACATTAATTGCTTAAATTGCATCACTACAAACTTATTCATTGAATCAGCAAAATTTAGTAGAATCAGAACAGAACAAATTTGGCAGCTAATGCAGCTTTACATAATGTTTTTTTTTCTCATTCCTTTTGATGAAATTGGGTTAAAAACTATTCATGTTTACTTTTTTTTAGTCTGATTGTTTTTAAGTTGGGTATCAGTTGTGTTTCTACAGTGAGACATGTAAAACCGGTCTTAAAATAATCCGAATACCTGTCTAAACCAGATACTTTTGGAGGTCCGTTCCGTTAAATGTGTTTGAACCCGGTAAACCAAAAACTGTCTGAACCAAACTGCTGTCTAAACCAAACACCTCTCTGAACCAAACACATGTCTAAACCAAACACTTGTCTGAACCAAACACGTGTCTGAACCACACACCTGTCTAGACCAAACAGCTGTCTAAACCAAGCACCTGTTTGAACCAAAAACTGTCTGAACCAAACACCTCTCTGAACCACACACTTGTCTGAACCAAACACGTGATAACGTTTAAAAGGGGTTCGGTTTTGACTTGTAACACTATATTTAGTAAGCGAATATTTAGATGGTAATAAAGATATTGAACGTAAAAGACCTCTACACGTCTCGCCATTCACATATCCACGGTTTTTTTTATAAAATTTTCTAACATCTTTCAAAAATATATTGGCTATTAAAAAAAACCTGTATCTATACTTATTTTATCAAATGCATACCAATGCATACAAAAACAGCTAGCATGAAATAGATCAACGTTACATTGAAAGCCAGCCAATTGTGATTTCCGTTTCGGACTTGGATGTAAAGATTCTAGATTACTCTAAATTCATTGAACAATACATGTAGGTTTAATACAGATCTTTGTATATTAATAATGTGCAAGGGATAATGCTGGTCGTACATGTAGCAATGGGATGTATTAGTACCTTATGTGTATATGTAGAGCTAACATTATACAGATCAATACCAGGATAGTTTTTGTTGAACATTAAAAAAAATAATGAATTCTCTCAGGGAGTGTAAAATAAAGTTTCGGTTTCTCCGTTATGTAATTCTTATCATGGAACATTTTATCTTAAATTTGATTGACGACTTCAGGCATTTTTTTATCCATTTTGAAAGTTTTTCATAATGCATGTATTTTTGAACTTGAAGATGAAATAAGCTTATGAAGAAACTAGAAGTAGTTAAAGGAATGCATATCCAGGGTGTTAACTATTAAGTACAAGTCTTTGTACGACTCGGGCAAATACAAAAAAAAACTGAAACATGCCCACCAAAAACCCACTGACCATCGATATAGTTTCATTTAAGGATGTCTTCTCTAATTTTGATTATCATTATTTGATTTCTGCATCTGAATCAACATATTTGAATATTTGCCATTAGAATGGTAGCAGTTCGAGGTTTTTGATAGAGCCATTTGCTGTAGAAATGTCATTTTAATGAAATTATAAGTTTGTAACCCATTTTACAGAAACGATATGGAAAACTGAATTTTTATTCCTTTAATCTGAGAGTGGCGAGTTATTTCATACCATGTTTCAACCACTGCCTGATTCTTAAACAGACTCACAATTAGATATCAAGTTATTCATTTTGGAAATTACTGAAAAGGAGGATTTTGTGATGGCACCCTTGTGCTTTTAACTCTTATCTAATAATGTGTGGATCCAGAAATTTTTAAAAGAAGGGAAAAATGTTCTGATTCTGAAATTTATTAAAAAAGATGGATCCAGCTATAAATTGCTCATTTTTTTTGCAAAATGTTGCACAAAATTGTTCAACAAAACAGGGTGTTCCTACCCCACATCTCTTCAATCTATTTCTTATTACAAATACTGATAGTAAAATCATTATGATAATTTTTACTGACTAAAACCTCAAAAACAAAGTCAAAAGGACTGCATACACTTAAAGGTTTTTTTCGCCTACTGATATTGTAAAAATGAAAATAGAATTTTACCAATTGTGTATTTGTCAAGATTTTGACATGATTGAATGTCAATAACACATTAGAATTTCTTCAGTAGTTCTTGTCCTCAATCTAATACAAAATAGACCTATCACTTGCTCCATTCAGGCACTGCATGTAGGATTTAACAACTTTAAACTTAATTCTACTTCCTGTTCTGATGACCTTTCTGATCAGCCAATCAGATTTCATCTTTCATGATTTTGAAAGCATTAAACAAAGGAAAAAACCTGAGGATTCTGAGTAAACAGATTAAGTGTAAGCATTTGTAAGAACCAGGCAAAATAGGAAAAATCAGAAACATCTGCTCATTAAATGTCATTTTCAGTGTATTTCAATGAAATCATAACTCTATCTTGTCTTTTATCCTTGATTCTAATGGTTCAAATAATCAAATCAAATTTTAAAATTAGTGTTTTTTTTCATACATGTACCATGTTTCACCAACTGCCTGATTCTTGTAGAGACTGACACTTAATTGAAATATATGATAATCATATGTTCTAAAACACTTGATTTGTGTGTTGCTTAGGCCAAATAAAAAAGATGAATGTTTCCTACTACCTACCCCTTTTTTTCAGCTAAAATAATGTACCATAATTTTTTTGAGGCCATGTTTCAAGTATGTGTTTCTCAATATAAAAGAAGTCATTGTAAAATATAAAAAATCCCTACCTTCCTACATTTTGTATCATACCTTTTCTTTCAGAGGTGTAATAGGAAACATAAATATATATTTTTTTTACCTTAACAGCTGTAGTACTGTAATGAATTGATACATATGCTGTGAAAGTACTTTAAATCATGGATACCAATTTTCGTGGATTAGCAGGGACACACAAGTTTGTGGATTTTTGAATTTGTGGTTTTGAGGTTTTCTTTATACAAGAAAAATAGTCCTTTTACAGTATATGAAGTCTGATTCTTGACCAAATGCATAATCATAAATGACATTAATGCATTAAATGCAAGCAAAATCTAAAAACAAATCACAGTAAACACAACAATTTTCATGGTTGCTAATTTTTTGTGGACTCTGTCAAATGAACACATTCAAGGATATTCATGGTTTGAAAAATAATCATTGTTTCATATTGTTAACAAAACCAATTATGCCTGTCCACATTTTTTGCACTTATTTGTCAATAAAGTGAAAATTTGAACACCTACAAATTAATATGTCTTACAGGACAATAACAACACAACTAAAACAAAACAAAAGCAATAAAAATGCACAAAAATAACCTGGAATTCACTGTATGGACCTATAAACAGAGATCATATTAAATATACATATAAATACCATTTTGTTACATTTCTTGGTGACTAAAATGATTTTTCTTTTCTGAAACAAATGTGGCTATGGATTTACAACATATCTATACTTCAAACAGCTAAAATTAGGCTAACAAATAGCTGTAAGAAAAAAAATCAAAAAATAAAATCCTCACATATTTTTTGTGAAGGTTGGATGAAAATCTATCATTTAAGTTAACTTGGCCCAACATCTGGAAAAGATTAAGATCACTTTGAGCAGGTAGATTGCTATTCTTACCTGAAGCTTTCACAAAAAAAACACATGTAAGTGAATTAATTATATTCTATACTTATAAAGAGTTATGAGGTGGATATCATAAGGTTTTGTTATAGAAATTTAGCCACAGAAGCAGATTTATACATTTAGACTGGGCAGGGAAAAGAGAAGATGTTTGGTTGCTATGATAATTCTCCCTCTTGAAAGCAAAAAAATATTTTAAAAACAAGCTTAAAATTGGTGAAGCAGTATTAAAGTCATGACAATTATGTGAAAAATACACCAAGATCCCCAATAAAAAAGTTCTAGATGAGGACCTAGATTTAACCCCAAAAAAATGTAATAGTGTAAAATTGACCATAATAAGGAGAACAAAATAAAATGTCAACATTCACAATACATTTTACATTTATGACTTTTTGTGAAATTACTGTCTAATAATCAGTTATAGACAATAGAAAATATATGTTGAGGCTAGTACAGGTACTTTCATAAATTGGTGCAACATTATTCAGGTTAAAGTTTGTCATGTAAAATGGACCTATTTTTAATTTAAAGCAGTCACCATTTGATTTTTGAAAGGGGAAATAGACTTTTTTCTGTCCCAATCTTTATTTTTCTCCATTGTGAACCCCTCCTTGCAGTCTTCAGTCCATGACTAAATTGAGATCTCCTTCATAATACATTAATTCATTTTTAAAAATAAAAAATAAAAAATGTACATAAATCATGATGCAAGTTCACTCATGGAAATTACCTTTAATTCAACTGATATATGTATCCTAAAATTCTTCCTCGGATTGATGAAAACTAAAAATGTCAATCTAATATTTCTGAAACTCTGAACATTATCTGTGAAATGGACGGATGGATAGAAAAGGCATTCAATAAATATGACACTTTTATTCTTGTATAAAAAATAGCAAAACCTGTCTAAACCTGAAAATCTGTCTTAACCCAAAAACCTGTCTTAACCCTTGAAACCTGTCTGAACCCGAAAACCTGTCTTAACTTGGAAACCTGTCTTAACCTGAAAACCTGTCTTAACAAGACACCTTTCAAAGTGAAGTCCCTTTATATAAATTTAATTGTATTTTGAATCATGGTTAACTGAACACAAGTCTATCAAACCAAACCAATTTTGAAGTCCAAACGACGTTCTTAAAGTCCCAATGCCGTTCCTCATAGACTAGTTTTATTGTTTTTTGATGCATGGATCACAGCTGACTGAAAGATCACGGATGGATCGATAACCAATGACCTGTGACTGATCTGATCACAGTTTTATTATGTGAAGTAACGGATGATCGGTTCATGTAAATTTTAGAAATTCAATTGGAACAAACCCATAATAATACTTTATTAAATTTACCTTAAATTTTAGATAATAAATCCACACATTTGTATTTTGTTAAAAATAAAACAAATATAAAATAAAAATAATTGATATTCAAATCTATTGCATGTAGTAAATATATGTAAAAATTGACAAATGAAAAATATAAAAATATATCCGCAAAATATATTTACCGCTCAGTGGTTACATGATGCAAGCAATGATTGAATGGAATGGTTTGACAGATCAACGACTTATCGGAAACTGATCAGTGATCAAATACAAATTACAAATATAGTTGCATGGATTGGTTCAGGTACTGTAACTATAATTTACAACATGATTTTACACATGAGCACGTCAATGATCAAACATTTCACAACATACAACATTGTAATATTAGTAGAAAAGAAATCAGTAAGTTTCAACCATTTTATTAGTGAGACAGGATGGGCTGGAATGTTTTAGAAAAAAGAAATCCTAATTTTAGCAAAAACAATTTCTACACATCAAATGCACAAATGCTTCAAAGTATTAAATTTCAACACTTGATATTATGTTCTTTCTTCTGGGCGGGGTGTGTGTAAAAAGTCAAAGGAAGATTTCACCAACACGCTCTGTCATAATTTTCATTTAAAATACCTTTCACTAGATGACCTCATAAGAAAAATTATTGTCAATTTTTTCATAAATAAATTGTGTCAAGCTACCTTTCATCAGAAATAAAAATATTTTCCTTTAAAAGAACCACTTACGGGCTGTTCCAGAATTAAATGTATATAGAGAGCTTAGACTCATTTTTCCCTAACCCACCACCCATAAATTTAAAATTGACATTTTTTTCTATTTCAAGTTGAAAAAAAAAATGCCAAGTGCTATATGTATACCCTCTATTCATCATAAATTTATTTAGAAGAGCCTCAGACCCCCCTTGACACGATCAATTCTCAAACACCCTTAATTTATATTATGCATGATTCTTTAAGGTGTACACCTCCGTTACACATTATACAATCAATTTTCAGGAGTAGGAATCTCAATTCATAAATAACCCCCATTTATTTCTTAGTCAACTGCATCATAAGAATAGTTAGGCCATCACAAAAAAATTCTGTGATTCTCATCTAATTTTTCAAAATTAGAGATTGGTGGGTAAATTTACAAAATTAAGTGAAAAATGTTGTCAATTTGAAATAAGTTGACCTAAATTGGGAAAAAACATCAAAATAAAATTTTTCTGGGGAGGGTGAAAAAATTGGGTCAAGAGGAGATGAGAATCTAAGAAATATTTTGGCCTTAAGTAAATAAATAAAATGATTCAATTAAAAAATAGAAAAAGAAGCTTCAATACTTATCCTGTATCACAGGTATTAAGACAGATAACGCTATGATAACAAAAGGACAACCAAAAAAATTTTGCATGCCCAAACTTTTCAGGTAATTAAAAATAATATAAAACAAATGATTTTCAATAACAGTGATATATACAAGTAAGAGATTCAATGATAAAATAAAAGTGTCTAGAAGACATAAGAACCTAAATACAGATCTATTTTAAGGAATTTTAATGTATAATGTCAAATGAAATGCTGTTTATTACTGTACTGCACATTTCACAATTGTACCTGGGGGTTGTTCAAGGCTATTATTTGCTCATTTTTACATAAGGGGAGGGGGGGTGTTCAGTATCGTAACATCAATTAATTTTTTCTGGAATTGCCATTACACAACTCTAAAAAGTCTGAAGTACATGTATGGATATACTGTTAACAGGGAAATTTTCACAGTAATTATTTTTTTGCTATTTTAATGGTAAGACCTGTAAAATTAATAAAAGTTGTTGCCAAAGTTTTCCTCAAAATGTATTTTATACAATTAGAGGATCATGAATTTAAAACTCTGCAAATGTATTGTGACTGAAAAACAGTGACAAATTGATGGCATGAAAATTTGTTGGTTCATAGTAATAAAAAAGATGCATTTACAAATCATAACAGAGACTATCTTGACAATTAACAAAACATAACACAAACTATCATGATAAAGGCCAATAACAATTACATGTATGGTTTCTGACACCTACAGACCTAACAAAATAGATAGGTAGCTCAATTCCTTCTTAAACAGTTTTGAGGGTTGACTCGATTGGAAACATTTGATATTAGGGTCAACCAAAAGGGAATGATTTGAAAAAAGTTTTATAATTAGAAACTAGATGTAATTTTGAACATACATATTCTTGTTAAACAGGTTTGAACGTAGTGATTAATTGGAAAAATTCAATATTAGTGTCAACTGAAAGGCAGAGATTTCTAAAATTCTGAACAATCATAAACTGAGTAAGCAAGGAATTGGTAAAAAAAAAAACATTCGTAGTACGTTGGTAGCATTTAGGTCAATTAAACCTGAATGGTAGATTCTCATCCAACCATCACAAAAAAAAAATGTGGCAGGTGACAGGATTTTATTTTTTTATTTTTTATTTCTTACCAGATATTTGCTAGCCTAATTTTATTTCGTACCAGATACTTTCTAGCCTTATTTTAGCTATTTGAAGTAGATACAACTGTATGTTCTAAATCCACAGCCACATCAGTTTTGGAGAAGAAAGACACCAAGAAATGAAAGATTTGTGTACTATGGTATCTCAATACATGTACCAGAAAATGAAGTGAACAAAATTCCTGATTTGGAAATTTTCATCCCAATTTTTAAAATTTTTGGTCAATATTTTAGGGTTGGGAGGTAATGAGAATCTACTTATTAATTTGATTTGGCCTTAACATAAATGTTTCCATTTTGGCCATGGTTAATAAATACATGTATCTGTCATAAAAACAGTTATTTTACAAACAATGAACACAATACAAAAGCATGAAGAAAAAAAATGGATAAGTCATCAATCATACTGGTTGATAGTAAAATATATAATTTGATTCATTCATATAGTAAGCAATATATTTTAATTATATTATGACAAGGCTTATTTCTATGAAAAATATGACACTGGCCAAACAAGACTTAAAAAGTACTCATAAAAATACTTGCCAACAGGATACACAATTTCGGCTTAATGACTTATACCCCAACATTTAAAGATATCAAGCTTATGTTCTTAATTGGTATAGAATCATAAAAGCAGGAATAAACAAATTTTGTAAACATAAATTATGTTCAGGGATTGGAAACTAACTTTCTTTTTTGGCTGTCCAAGACATACATGTAAAATATCCAGTTCTCAAATAGAATACATGCAGTATTGATAAAAGATTAAAGTTGTCAGGTTGGACTTATGGTTTTACCAGAATCTTTATCACACCTTAAATTTCAAACCCTGTGATTCAAAATAAAATAGTGCTGATATCACAACACTACCCTGGTCAATCTATCAAGAGTTAATAATATATGCATCACACAGACAGACAGAAACCCAATCAACCTTCCCCTCTAGCAGTAGACATATAACAAAATTTGCATAGAAAGTTTCTATATATATCACTATAACTTTTCTGAATTATTATAACTCGGAATGTGTTTTATGTCTACGAGCTCTCTTAGCTTGTATAGATGACAAGGTATCATACGCCTGTTGAATTTCTATGAATTTTTCTTGAGCTTTGGCCTTTCTTTCTGGGTCTCTTTGTTTATCTGGATGCCATTCTTTTGCTAACTTTTTGTATCTTTTTCTTATTTCTTCCTCTGTTGCACTTTCTTGCAGACCCAAAACCTGCAATAAAACAATCACTATTTATTCAACTGAAGAAGAGTTTCATCATTAATTTAATTGTCCTTGATGGCGTAGAATTATTTCTTACATCACAAGTTAAAACAAGGTTTTCTATTTTTCACTGCAAATTCAATTTCTAATGGATTTTCAGTTGTGAAAACCAGTATTTATTTATACAATGGTTCTATTCTGCTGGATGCAGGTTCTGTAATTTACTTTCCGAGTAGGCAAAGAAAAAAAAAAACCATTGTGTTTCTGCTAACATGTTCTATAACAAAGATAGGTGGGTAGGCAAAACTGTGTATTTGTTCAAAAGTTTTCAACTGGTTTGCATTGGAGTCACATTCAGACTTGAACAGAGGTTGTAAAAAAAAATTGTCAAAGAAATACTGGTAGACACCAAAAAAAAATTAGAGGTCAGTAGGGTTAGCAGAAACACAGGCAACTTTCTCTTTAGGACTAAAGGGTTATTGTGTAATCAAATTATGATGCAAGTTTTTAATGGTAATATGTTATTGCTCCTTTAAGTAAGCCTGATTGAAAATTAAACTAGTGTCATTTTTTACTACATGTATATACATAAGTAGATAGGAGTGATTTATGGATTGTTCCCTTTCTAGAAAATGTAACACAATGTATTTCACATGTGAAATTAATTCGGTAATTTCACTTTCTGACTTTCCCAACACCTGGGATACATAAGAACTTCTCAATCTGCTATCTGAATATACATGTGAGTGATTAAATTTGAAATTCAACACATGCATGACTTACAATTGCACTTCTTTGAGTACCAATAGTTCCCTTACAATGCAGACAATGCACTGCTAGTTTAATACAATAGAAAAAAAGAATGAATATGGTAAACATAACAAACGTACCCATGTATAACCTAAATTCAAAATAGTAAATACTTTCGATCACCAAAAGGTCTTCAACAAGTGTAAATACACCTTTAAGTAAGCTCTGAAAGGCTTTTTTCATCATTATTTAAAGTCTTTTAATTTAGAACAAGAAAGAAGAAACACAAAAAAAAAGCAAATCATCACTCTCTGCACCAAGATTACCTTATATGCTTTATTTTCTCCTAAAGGATCTAAAGAATCTACAACTCGATTCCATAAATTCTCCCAACCATGCTGTTGGTAGTAATTATACAAGTCTTTGAAAGACTTCTTGGTATCTTCCCAGGCAGGGGAGGTAAAGAAGTTATTTATAGCTTCTCGCAGTGGAACTTCATCTCCTTCCTTCGTTGTGATTTTTGCATTGAAATATATCACAGAGCTCCATAACGTAAGGTAAACCAAACCACAAAGAGTCAAAATGCAAATGCGTTTACACACTCCCCGTCTTTTTGTATAGTCTCTGTTCCATTCTTTACCTTTCCAATTAACAAAAATGGCTGATAGAAGTGAAGAATACACTAGATTGTTGCCACTGTCTAAAGAGAGCATTGGTAATGATATATATGCTCCTAGTAGAGCCCACTGGAAGGAAACTTTCTCTGGTATAACATTTCCAACTAAATGTACACCTACAATGGACATGAAAGAAGAAAAAGGTTTTTACAATATTGTAACATTAGATACAAGTTAATGATAAGTCTATCTAAACTATCAAAAACAGAATTTTAAAAGGAACACAAACAAATTACCAAATAAAGTACATATGTTCTTCTATTTACCCTTCTCTTATGAAATATTGAAGATGTGTATTTTCTATTTTATACTTTAATCTGAATGATTTTTGGGTTTTTTTTCACAGCAAAACGTGGACTCTGCCTGTTATGAATATAAGTACTACAAATTTAGTAGTCATTGCTCACAGTGTTTCTAGTTTACCTTAACATTATATTTTTCACTGGACACAAGGTGGAGCCAAAGGGACATATGTTATCAGTGGAAGGTAGCCAAGTACTAAATGAGCTTGAATGCGGCTAATTAAATTTTGAGGATCGCCTATTCAAATACATTGGATGTTAGCCACAGCATTTGTCTATGTCCTTATTTCTATGACAGTATAGATAAATGTAGATAAATTTTTAATACCGCCAACACAGCATCCATGTCTATGCTCAGCTCCACTATTTAATACTTAAAAATAAAAATAAAAAACAAAGCCAAAGGGATACTGCTACAATGTATGTCAGAAAGTATCAAAATCATCCCCTAAAATCAAAGTGCTCTTTAAATCTAAATATTTTATGATTCACTAGTAAAATGGTTTAATTGCTGTTTGTGCAGGTATGAGAACACAATAAATTTCATAGTACATTCCAACAGACCCATTTTGACATATAAAAAAAAAATTTCTATCGCTTCAAACTCAATAAATCTTCACCGATATGCAAACATGTATAAAAGCAGAGCCAGAAAAATTCACCATTATTTTTTTTTTTAGCACAGTATGCTACAGAGACCAGTGACCACCCCCAAATATCCTAAATTTTATACAAGACCAAATCACAACTTCCACATAAAATTACAGAATGAAAAAAAAAATCCCTTGTAAATTTGATCATTGCCCTACATTTCTGCAGCAAATACTAAGCAATAAAGTTTAAGACAGCAAAGAAAAAAATCGGGAAGAAAAAAAAAAAGAAAAGGAACTATATTCATTTACAACGAAAAGTCAAGGGAATTAATTGTGATCTCGTACCTGCAAGTGTTTCCCTGAAATTGAAGACAAAAATGAAATAAAATTAGAAAATTCAGACAAATTATTGAAAATAGCTTATTTCACAAGACATTTTTAAGTATAATACATAGAGAGCATGTGTTAAACTCTTTGATATTTACATAAAAACAACTTAAGTCTGTCTTTAGTCATGAGAAGACGGTAAAATGTTTCTCGTTTATTTACTGGGATCTGTATACTTACTGTCAGGAAAACCATCAATATATTGTTTGTGCATTTAAAATCAGGAGCTTAAAAATAGCATCATGCAAGCTTCATTCTCGTATACTTAGAAAATGCAATTGAAAACCACACCAGTCTTGGAAACATCAACAATTTAATACAAATCATATCCTACTGTAGCTTTTTCTAAGACAGAGATGGACAAAACAATTCGCACCTGAATGTTTGCTAAAATGATGCAATCAGTTTATCAATTCAATTTTAAGATATTACGGACCATGGCATCCCAGTTTCTTCTCAAAGATGAACATTTGGGTCCATACATATTACAGACCATGACAAGAGGAGAATGCATTAAGACAATAAAAAACGTACATCAAAAACGAGTTTTCCATTTTAAAAGTTTATAATAACAGGGCTGACAAAAATTATGAGAGAACTTTTTGAAAGGTGTTTAAATTCATATGCTTCTTCAGGAGCGTTTAAAATTTCACTTTCAAGTATACAATGTACATGTAAGCCTAGTTGTCCTCCTTTTAGTCTAAATACACATTGTAAATGTAAATTTTCTTTCCCACAAGTACCCAAATAGAACTACATATACAATAGTCAAGCAATGGAAAAACACATCCTGAGTTTAAACAGTTTCCTTTTTTCTAAGTTTAGATATTTTTTAATCCTAGACAGAAGATAATGTTTACTTGTTTTGACCAGATCAGTGTCTGATCAATTTGGACTCCTATTAATTAATCACATTCTGAGTCCTTCAGTACTTGTTGGGCCAAACCACATGCATATTTCTTTAAAAAACATGCCTGTTTGGCTATCCTGACAAATAAAAATAATTTTGGAAAACTTGCATGTAGAGAAAAACGATGTTAAAAAAACAATGATAAAACAGGTAAACACATAAAACAGCTCTAATCTTGAAGAAATTTTAGATTTACAAAATGTATATCCACCTATGTTTTTAAGAGCATCTACCTCATTAAAAATATATGTGTATGTGTGAGACTGGTCTCTTACCTACAGCTGCTCCAAATGGTGGAACAATGATAGCAAGTATATGGCCTAAAGTTGTGTCAACAAAATCTTCTGGGATGGTTAGTCTAAGTAGAATACCGAACATGAAACCAACAATAAGCTCTCCTCCGAATCTGACAACACTGAATGGAGGTTGTTTGTAAGAATTGGCTCTTGCCCTGAATTCATTCATGTACCCAGGGTCTCTATTTTCTGCATAAACATATTGTGGTATTCTCCATAAATCTCTCACCCATCCAAGACCAAAAAGCCCTCCCCACGTTGACCACCATATAAAAGCATGCCTGTCTCTTCCCAAATAAAAGTGATGAAGTCCCCAACAACCTCCGAAGAACCATAAAATATATGTTACGACTAAATTTGCCATGTTGTTCAAGTTTTTCCAAGAACTGTGTCTTCGCTTCCCCTTCGGTATTAAGTTGTCTGCTAAAATGATATATCTAAAACTTTCCTTTCAATCCCGGGCATAATTATTCTTTCATAGTCGTTTATTGGAGAACAATATCTATAGAAAAAATACAACAAAAGATAAAAAGATATAACATATTTTTCATCATTTTAATTTTGGCAGTCTTTAAAAATGATCAAGCACTTTGTCTTAAGAAACAAAATTTTATATTGCTTCTTAATTTAGCATTACCCACAATTTCTCTGAAAGCTAGGTGCAATTGTTAATCATACGTGGCAGTAAGACTATTCAATACCGTATTAAGTATCGAAAGGAAATGAAATTTCAAAACATTCAGAAATATAATATTTTAACTAAAATAAATATTTCTTCCTGGTTACGAAACTAATTAACATAAGGAATACCCCAAGCCGACCAAGGTCAAAATTTAGATTGTTTATATGTTGCGAAGGAGAATGTCTCCCAGATAAAATGAAAAATGGACAGAAAACCAGGATCTTTGACGAAAAATCCACAGGATGCAGTTAATGCATTAAACTGGGTCAAAGTAACTACCGTATTCGTCTTGAAAACGCATTGAATGCTTTTATAATAAATTAAACTTGCACTGTAACTAATTAACGAAGATCCGATCATTTCAAATTTTATTCCAAATGCTCCAATTTTAACTCCTTTTATCTTTTAAATTTGCAACTTGACTGCAGATGACCACAATAAAAATGAAGATTTTTTCCCGAATGGAAGCAATATTGTGCTGTGAGTCTAATGTTTTAAAATCATCCTGATTTGTGAAAGAATTACAAAGCTTGAAATCTTAATTGGTATCGGGTTGCTTTGCCCTAGTTATATGTTCGCCCTGAGTTGTTTCGCCCTGATTGGTGAGTGGTTTCGCCCTTATCAATTAACAGGTAAATGATTGATGTTTTAATGAATAAAAGGTATTGTTATTTATGATAAACTAATTAGTACTCTAAAGAAAAATAAAAGAAATCGTTAAAAAAAACGTGTTTGCTGAAAAGAAGTAATTAATCCTAATTAAGGAGCAATTAGGTATTTTATTGAAATTTTGATTGGTTCTTCAATTGTTAGGAAAATTAATATAATGGACATTGTTATTATAGTAATATTCTGTAAAAAAAAAAAAGAAAAAAAAAGTTGACATAGGGTTCTATTCCCAAGATCCTTGTCACACCTCTACGTGGTGTCAGCTGGTAAACAGCATATTCATTTTCATTTTTTATGTATTTTATGTTGGCTAACATGACAGGGCAATTGTTATTGTTGCTATTTTTTTCATATGTTTTTATTCATTAAAACTTTATTTTGATTATAATCTGTTTTATGTTGTAAAATACATATTGATAAATATACTTAATAAATAAATAAATCAAATCTTTTGTTTTGTCATTTGTACGCAATTAATTACCAAGTACCAGTCCACCTGAAGACAGCAAGTATATATATTTATATATAATGCTGATACACATTCAAAGGAAACTAGGAAAGACTTCATCAACAGTTTATAAATTGATGAGTTATAAGAGTAAAAACATTTAAGGAGTTCAAGAAAAAACACCAACAAAAAAAATCAAGACAACATAAAAAAAGACAAAAAAAAGACAAAATAAACCAAAAAAAAAAACAAGACACCCCCAGAGCAGAACATGCTTACATTTCTAGTCTTGCATTATTTGGTAGATATTAATTGGTTGTGCAGTTTTACACACAAATTGCATAGGCTTACATGCTTTTTCACAAGAGACATAGAATAATTATGGTGAATAAATTCAATGAAAACAATCAAGAATATTTTTTGATATGGATATTGACATGCATTTTTTTATTTAAAAAGCATCTGAGATCGCTAAATCCTTAAATTCACTATTTTATTTTGATATACAAAAATCAGGGCGAAACCACCCAGGGCGAACAAGATTTAGGGAGAAACCACCCAGGGCAACCCGGTAGTAGGGCGAAACCACTCAGGTGTGAACCGGAATTAGGGCGAAACGACCCAGATTCATCTTAATTATAATGGATTTAAACACAAATTCTCTTCATGTGTGATAGGCTTAACTTATGAATTAATAATATACTGCATATCACCTACATGTAATTATTGTAAATTAGAAAAGGCATATAGTCGTTGACTGTCAATTAAAATATTTGACAGAATTGTATTATATACATGTACATGTAGGTAATCATTGTGAGCTGCTTGGTCTGACTGTGATGTCATGATCATGATGACACAGGAACTGGAGAAAATTCATTCCATGTGGCTGAAATGTCATTTCTATCAACTTGCAGAATCTTTTGAATTTTTGGGGGCCAACAGTGTAGATGTATCAGACCTCTATGTATCAGGCCTCTATTTTATTCTTAGTATTTATTATTTAGAGGCTATGAATTACAGGAAGAACTTTTATGAGAATACTTGAAGCTTGAAACTTTTTTAGATTCAAATGTTAATCCTATATTATGTAGATTGTTGGTGTTGGCAGTGCCTGTGTTGGGAAAACATGCCTTGTGAAACATTTCTGTGAAAGTAAAGTAAGTTATACATTTTTAATTTACAATGCACCATTTATGAGGGTGTTGATGCAAAAATCAGGCAGTGGATGGCACATGACAAAATAAAAAAAATTCACCTATTTCATATCAAAAATGTGTCATTTCTCAAAGTTGAATGTTGGTTTTTGATTGACTTCATTGATTAAAGAGAAATAAATTACATAGAAAAGCATTAGAACTTTAGAGTAATTATCTGAGCCATTCATTGTCAATTTTAAGAATCTTGACATACATATGATATAAACATTACATTGGAACAAAAAAAATTAGTTTAGGTAAAAGTTCTGTTTTATGTGCCACCCATATCATATGACTGATTTAAACATTGACAGCCTCTTAAATATATTAAAACAGAACCTGAATCATTCCATCTAATTCCAAACAGTGTATGAAGCTATGATGCTGCAGTATATACATGTAGATCAAACCTTTGAAACAGGTATTTTGTTTAAAAAAAAGCCCACTTCGTGCACATAGAAGCCCTGAATGGGAAAACATACTTACTCACTTAATCATCTTTGTTTTGATTTAAACATAAAGCATTTTTTTTTAAAAGTTTTTCTGTACCTCCCTGAATTGGGCAGCCCAGTAGGATTGCCCTTTCCTTAGCTTTTCTCTGAGAATGCGATCATCTACACAGAATTTCTGGATTTTCTTCCATAGCCCTTGACTTTCATACATTTGTCTACAAGGCAGTGAATCTATTTTGCCTATTCTTTAGGCAAGGTGGGCAAGAGTTAGGGTGTGGCCACACTTTAGTAGGCCTATACTATTTTGTACCAATAGAGTCCTTGTTACTCTAAGATCCAAATACAGATACCAACTGTGATGTTGGATCTTATCCTGTGTGCTGCCAGGAGTAGACACTATATGGAGTCTGGCAGTGCAGTGAATTGACTATTTACTGACAAAAAGACTTACACAATTGGCTATCTACTTGACCAAATTCCATAAGCTAAGTATCAAGTAACAGCTGCACAAGACACGAATGGCAAAGATGACAATACTTTATGTTCTTTGTTGTCATAAAAAGTCAAGTCCGGGGTAGACAAACAAGGAAAGGAAAACTATGACCCGTTGAATGAATCAGTTTTCATGGTGCAGATGGATACACCATAACGATCCACGAATTCATGATGACGACCATAAAACTTCTGTAGTAATTACTTCAATCTTGTAGCAACATAACCCTATTCCAGAAGCCTATTTGTTAGAGTTCTAGCGCGAAACAAAAAGTCTGTGTAGTTTTGGCAAGTTCTGGCATAACGTATGAGTTGTGATATGAACACCCCATATGCTGGTGCTGAAGGGATGTTGCCACAGATGAAAGGAAAGTTGACAATTTTGAATGAAAAGTCATCGCGTTTGTCATAAAGTTTGGTCAATAGTTTTCTTTTACCATCGATTTCTAAGTGTAGGTCAAGATATAAGGCTTACTTTACAGTGTCTGTAGTTTCCTCTCAAGTTCTTTGGGGTAGATGCGATGTATCAAATTCCTGAAATTAGGATTGTTTAAAGATAATACATCATCTATATAGCGGAAACTGAGATTAAAGGATCTAGCTAAACAATATTTTCTCTTTCGGACCAGATCAGCTATTAAGTCAGCCTCATAAGAGTGAAGGAATAGGTCAGCCAGTAAAGGAGCACAATTTGTTCCCATTGGAATGCTGACTGTTGTCCACCACACTGGACAAATATGTTGTCGATTAAAAATTCCAGCATTTTGTAAACATCTTCCTCTGTATATTTGGAATTATTTCTTACAAAGTATGAGGAATCTCATAGAATTATATATTTGTATCTAGATGTACCATCTTTTTTGGAAAAACAATGATGTATAATGTTTTTAAGTGGGGATTTTAACTGAAGTCACATCAAATACCTAAATTGCAAAAGCATTGTGTGTGTTTTCCAATTGGTAATGAAATTACATAGAAACATTTTGGATCCACAAATGTGGATAAAAGATATTTTGGAGGTTGAAAATGTGTCATATCAAGATTTTATGGATATGGAAGTTTTGATCTGTCGGGAAATTAATGGAAAATATAGGGGGGATAACATTGAGCAAAATCACAGTAACATAATCAGGGGTTATGTCCCTTTTCACCAGGAATATTTGTGATCACTAGTTGATCCACTTTCTTTGGGTTTACATTTCATAATTGTTGTTTTTATTTCAGTTTAGTGCTGGTTATCAGCCTACAGTTGGAGTAGATTATGGCTTTAAAATACAACATTGTGAGGGAATAGATTGTAAGTACTAAAAAGATATTGAATTTTTGCTTTGTGCTATTTTTCACCATTTCGACAATGAATAAATAATTAAAAAAATGTATATGTGACATTGTTTTTCTTTTTTACAATTTGAAATGCTAAGTCTTTTTAAACATCACAAAAATTGATAGCTGGGAATATTTTCTTGACAGAATTGGTGAAAATTAATGACTGTCAACATTGATAAATTAATACATACAATTAAGGTAGATCACACTAGTACTTCTGTAATGGATATAACAAGAATAGGTATGGTGAATATGTCAAAGAGAAAACAACCCCACCGGGAGGATATGTCTTTTGAGGTGTCTTGAAAACTAAAATGTATTACCATTGTGCTGATTATGTTTAATACGACATAAACGCTTTATCTCCATTTTTAATTCTGAGGTGATGGGAGCGGGGGTGGAATCTCTATCTCTCAATTACAAACTAGATGTATATCATTTCAGTAAGAGTTCACCTCTGGGACTTGTCTGGCAGTATAGAGTACATTGATGTCCGTAATGAGCTTTACATCCAGTCAGACGCCATTTTTGTCTGTTTTGACGTTACCAATGTTGCCTCATTTGAGGCCCTGGATTCCTGGATGAGGGAAATACAGAAGTATACAACTGGTACCCCTGACATTGTAGTAGTAGCAAATAAGGTAAGGGAGATAACCTGATATCCCTGACATTAAAGTAGTAGCCAATAAGGTATGAAAGGATTGATTGATTGATTGATTGTTATCTTTTAATGCCGTTTCGGCGACTAGGGCCATATCACGGCAAGAACATTGTTTGTTTTTTGGGATTTAACGTCCGAGCAGCAATATTTCAGCTATATTCAGACAATGAACATGAAATGGATGATAAAATGAACATGAAATGATAAAAAAAAGGATGGGTCACAAGGACAACAGGGTCGACAAATTTTGATTACCACTAGAAAAAGGGGGGATGCGTAAGGTCGGGCAATTTAGCCTCCTGTGGCGGAGAGCAAAGGTTCCTACTCCTATCGAATACCACAGCAAGGTTCTTTAACGTGCGAGGAATATGGCATCTTTCCCAACACGGTGCACTACTATGGTTTGCGGTCAGGTTTTCCGTATTATAGCCTGACAACCCCAGCATGTAACATGCCAGGGGTACCCCATTCCACCACCTGGGGCACACATCCCAGTTGCTCTGTGGGCAGAGCACCTAACCCCCGGCTAGGTTTCTGAGCACTATTTACTCGCCTTTTACGACAAGCTTAGCGCTGCTGCAGGCCTATTCTTTTAAACACCCGGACCTGCACGGGGAAGGTATGAAAGGGAGAAGACGTAGGATTTTTAGTTCTTTTAAAGAAAAACATGTCATTTTTTTTTAACACACTCTATATATGAATTTAGTAATAATCTTTGGAATCAATACTTTTTTGGCAAAGTACATGTAGAGCTTTCAAGCAAATATATGAAATGCCCAAAGGGAGATAATTCAAAATATTTTGCAGGTTGATGCCAAACAGAAGCGCTCTATTAGCACCAACGAAGGCAAGAAGTGGGCAAACCAAAACAGACTCAAGTAATTATGAGAATACAAATTGAAAACAAAAATTTCTTTATTCTTATAAGGAAATGATGAAATGCTACTCGAATAGAAATTTATGGATTTCTATCTTGAAATGTTTCTTCTGTTGAAAGCAAGATTTAAACATGTAGCTTGCTAAAATAAGAACTCAGTGATATGATTCTTAGTTATAAATAGCTTGTCTAATTATATCTTGTCAAATTATAAATCTAAAAATCCATTTTTTACTGTAGGATAACTGTTTTGGCAGAGTTGATTGTAAATATTACTTACATGTGCAACTGCATACAAGAAAAAATTCTTGTGATATTTACAAACATTGCATTATTTTCCTATTTTTATAAAACAAAGAAGACAGTCCTTGCATTTAGGTTGCTGCAAAATTTCAGATAAAATGGCATATTTCAGAGTGCAGATCCAGATAACCCATGTCATTCATCCTTTCGTTTGTAGGTCAGCATTTACAATCATATAATTTTTATGACAATCAATAGAAGAATATCTAGGCTATATGTACAGAAATAAAATGTGTTCATACATCGTTGTTTTGAGTTCTTAACGGAGGCTTACTCAAGTTACTAGTTTGACTACCTTGGGTTAACCCACTATACTCCAAAAAGTGCTACACATTTTTATGTTTGTTGTAAAGTTACTTCATGGGTATATACGATGAAATGTCAAATTTTTCATTCCAATCTGTCTGGTATAAGAAGATAATTCACTTCTAAAATTCAATAGTTTCCATTGTATTTCTATGTCATTTTCTGAGTTATCTCCCTTTATTTTTAATTCTACAATACATTCTATATAATTCATACCTCATGAATTGAAAAACCACATTAGTTTTTGTTTTCTATTACATTTTAAACATAATATCAGACATGAAAATATATAGGATCACCTTTTGCATGATTCTTAGCAGAAGTGGTACTTAATAAATTGTGTGAAATTGACTATTCAATCTGTCATGTTTATTTTTTAAATAAAAAAGTATCTGCCTTCACAAGGCTGCTTCAGAGGTTTTTTGTGGTTACTGATTTTCAAGGTTTAAAATGTCAATACAATAATGTCGCTATTTGATTTCCTTTAAGATGTATTCCATCAAAAATGGGCTTATTTGCAGTGATTTAGTTTTTAAGTTTTTCGTGCTAATGTGTGAAATAAATTACTTATTAAAAAATTGGTTTTTTGTGGCAACTGTGTTCAAGGTGTGTTGCTTGTGCATTTTAACCGTCAAAAGTTTGTCAAAAGATATTTTTTTATGTCTATTGTTTGTTCAACCTCTGTTTAGGACAGGGTTGTTTTCGCAGCAAATAATTTATGACTGAGGGAGGAAAGGTGGGAAGGGATTGGTTTGCAGGGAAGGATCCAGAATTTCAGGTTAGGAGGTGTAAATAGACCTAAATGCTGAGGGAAGTGAGGCAATTTTTTTTTTTTGGGGGGGGGTTGGGGGTGGGGGAGGGGGTAGAATTTATGAAAAATCCAGATTTCATGGTAAAAAGAAATTTGGGAGGGGGGAGGCAAATGTCCCCTCCACCTTCTCTGGGTCAGCCATTGGGTGATTGAAGCTTGGATTTCATTCTTAATAGAATTTTTTCTTCAGTTTTGGAAAATGATCTTTTTTTTAACATGCAGTATATCAGAATGTATTTTTTTTCCTTTAAAAACATGTACTTCTATTTTTTATGCAGCATTCAGGCATGAGATATTTTTGGACGTAAATATTACTATCTTTGTTAAGAAAAATGCCCTTAGAGTGCCAAGTGGGAATTTCCATTCATAATAGCCCAAAACAACTTGATCAGTTTGACATGAAATGATGCTGTTTCTTTCATCATCTACCGGATTCATTTTCACTTTAAGAATCAAAAGTTGTGTGTGATTTTCATTTGCAGGTTTAAATTTACACACTGTTGTTGTTTACAGAATGAACCACTCACCTCCCAGATAGATAAAGTCCCTTATGGTTTTTATTTTGTCTTCCAGGTATTTTGAAACATCAGCAGCTACAGGTGATGGTGTTGACAAACTTTTTCAGGACATATTAGTTGGAATTATTGAGAGGAAAAAATTATGGAAGAAGGCAACACCAGCTCAACCAAGCTGATAGAAAAGGGTTTACTGTATTGTTGATGTTAGGAATAGTACTTGAATAATCCTATATTTTATTGTGGAGTTCATTTTAGTTTTTCTGCAATAAACTTAAAAGTACAATGATTCCATTAAATAGGGGTATAGATATTTCTTATATGTGAGTTTCGGATGAGGTTTATTTTTTTTTTGGGTTATGATTAAGACTTGTAAATGCAGGTCGAGAATTTATATTATTATACTACATGTTAATTTGCTGTATTCTGATTGGTTAAATACAAAGGGTAATATTCTGCTCTGTCACATGTCTCAGAGGGTGATAGTTTTTTATCTATTACCCTCTGGACTGGTTCCGGAAGCATTAAGGACTAGTTAAAATGGAGTCAGTTTTGAGTTTGAAGGAACATATATGTGCATTGTCCATTTAAATGACTGGAATAACAGTGATTAAAATTTACAAAATGTTTTCCCATATATATCTAATTTGAAAACAGAACAATATCAAGGTAGTTAATAAAACAACAGACTTTTTTTTAAAATATACAAATTTGATTGTAAGGATTTAAGGTAAAGAAGAAAAAGGAACATTGTAATAAAGCAAATAAAATATTGCTTAAAGGGGTGATAGAGAGTATGTTACCTCTTGAAAAATACATTGTCACCCTCGGCTACGTCTCATCGTGACAAAGATTTTCTTGGGGTAACAAACTGCTCTATCACCCTCTTAGCTATATGCTATTTATATAATAATACTGGCAGTTTTATACTCATTTTTCAAATTAGATTCTTTTACATCAGTTTTTCAAATTCAATTATTTTTCAAATCAAAGTCTTTTTACATTTGTAATTTTTTTACAATTTAAACTTTAATGTTATATGGTAGTCAATATGTTCTTGTACAATTGAAGGTGATGTACTGATCATATAACTAATAAACATTGACAAATATTTGAACATCAAACGTAGTGCTCTTTTTTATTTATTGAACTGCTTAAGGATGTAGACCTAGAGTAAGGGACATAACTCTAGAAATCAGTGATATGTTTGTATCTATTTAATTTTTCAAAAGCCTTTCAAGCTTTCCTTTGATACATAATGAAATCAGTCCAAGTTACTTTGATGCTTAAATGAGATTGATGCAAAATGGTGAATACAAACGGTTCAACGATTTGTAAGAGTTGTGTCCCTTACCCAGGGTCTTCCCCTTAATCACTTTAAAGACGCCAAAAATATAGCCGGATTTTTAATCAAGACATTTATCTAACGTGAGAAATCGTCTTTTTTTCACACATTGTGGTGTTTTAACAGGAACAAACTACGGCCCTCTCACTGAAATATATTCACACTCTTTATGAGAATGAACATTGTAACCTAGGCTGAAAGAGTGACCTGCATCATTCAATCTCACATTTTCTCTGTTCATATTTGACACGCAACACGTATGATTATGGCATTTTATAACGAAAATAGATATGGTTAATATGTAAAAGAGACATTAGCCCCACCTGGATGAAAATCTCAGCCATGCCCACTCACTGGTCTTCAATGAACCACGAGAAAACCCTCACACCACAGGGCAGGCTGCAGCTGCCCACAAAACACCATTATACACAGTTATAGTGAAAGAGCCGTCCCTATATACTGTATATACTGAATTAACATAAAAATGAATGAAAGGTGAAAACGACACAATACATATAATATCAGTTCAAAAGGAATTTAAAAAAACGAATATAAATTAAATAAATGTACTAACTAAGAACTACTATGAATTCACTAACATGCCAACTCCAGACAAGTTTAAACCTTCAAAAAGTTATGTCCCATCTATGTCAAATCAATGCCAATTCTTCCAAAGCGGGGTTGAGAAACGGACATTCTTTATTATCAATATAACCTTTATCCAAAAACACTTTTTAAAAATTTTGGGGTATATACGGATCATCTTGGTCATCAATCCATCTATTATGCAAATATATGTACCTTGACATCCCAAAGTTTCCTCATTCGTCAACAGATTTTGATGACATGTCCGTTTTGGAGTTAAAGGGGTACAACAAAAGATAACTTTTTTAAAAATTTTTGACACGGTTTTGAAGTTTTTTTTTTCATAGAAAATCTCTGCCTGCGTTTTTCAATCAGTTATCAGATCTCTCTTACGGTTTTCAAGTTATAAGGGATATTTTTTATTGGATTCATTGTCAAAATCCCTGCCTTGTATTATTAAATCAGATTTCAGATAACTCTTATGTTTTTTTTAGTTATACTAGTAAGGCACCAAAGGGCCGCCCATTAAAAAAGACTTAATTTTTTGTCCTATTTTGAATTTCATATTTTGTGCTATTTTGGGTCCAAACCAGTTGTTATGTCTCATAAAATGTAAGTCCCTATGCTTAAGTGTGTCAAACAGTAACATTGTCTTCACACTTGCCTCAAGTGAACATAGTTCGACATGCAGCGGTTGTATCACGCTGCGTTCTTCAAAGGTCTTAGTTTTTTTGGAAGATACTTATTGAATTCTTGACTTTTCAAGGACTGTAATTTATTACAGCAATTGTTTTATATTAAAATTGAAAAATTGATAATACAAAGCATTTTTCTTCTTGTTTTGCTGAAAATATTGCATCTTGGTACGTATACCGACTTATAACCTTAAAGAAAAGAAAATAATTCGTCCAGGTAACGGCCGCGTTTGTCGTTGATATGTTGAAGGGTGGTTCAACACTACTGTGACAATTACATGATCACCATTGGAACTTTGGTTCGAGAAAAGTTAGGGAATTTTATTTGACTAACATTCTTCTGTGTTTAAAACTTATCCACCAAATTCCTGAAAGGATATGTCAAATAAGATTCTTATTGTATATGCAGTTAAACTGTTATATCATATATATCTTAATTATGACGACTTCAAATGTAAGCACCTGGACTGCTCCTGCCGACTACGATTTTAATATAATACAAAACAACGATCTACCGAATATCCAAAATGCTCAAGTAGTATACATGTGGGAAACTCTTATCATTTTCAGGTGGATTAGCCCCAATGCGCATGCGAATGACGTCACATCTGGTGGTCAAGGACCGGAAGTGGACCTTGGGTGGGACCGGAAGTGACCGGTAGGGGAAGGGACCGGAAGTGGACCTTGAGTATGACCGGAAGTGAACTTAGATGGGAACCAATAAGTGTAACATGAGGACCTTTTGATGTAGAAGGGGGGCCTTAAAGGTTAGGAGGGAGGAACTGACCTCCATAGGTATCCTCATTAAGTGTATAATTAGTGTCATTATATAGTATACTATAAACTGGTAAGAGGGGTTGTATTATGACAAGAGTTATCTTTCTTTGTTTATATATTTCTTTTGATTTTACATTTTTATTAACGTTAATTAGTTTTTTAATTATTTTTGTCAATTAATTGTAATTTCATTGTCTTTGTGTAATGAAGTCAAATTGAATGGGCACTTTGAATAGATTTTTAATTTTGATTTGACTTTTCATTGCGATGTTCAATTGATTGTGTAATTTGAATAGATGTCTCACGGATTAGACAGACGTTTGAAACTTTTCATTTTACTGGTGATTTCAATAGCCCATGTATTGATTTTTAACCGTTTTTATTCTGCTTTATGAATACCTTACAGGTGTAAAGACGTGTTGTGCAATGTTTACCACTAAGAAATAAATTTTTGTCATTGTTTTTTCGTTTAATTATGTTCAATATTTTTCGTATTCACTTTGAAATTTTGGCGAACCACTAATCCTGACAATTGTAAGATTTACATTTGGAACGTTAATAGCTTTTGAATGGTGTATTGCCTTTCATTTCAGATTTTTATAGTCGACCATTTCATCACCTATTACAGACCCATTCAACCTTTTCGTCGATTTTATCCGTGTTATGGGGCTCTAACGGGTAAACCAATTTCTTTTTTTTAATATATACTTTCAATGTTTACATGTCGCGTGTACTTGGTTTGACCCGTTATGGGGTTGTTTTGGGTAAACCATTGATTTGTTGATTTTTTTCTCTCTCCATATTTTCATTCGTAGTTTGTTTCCCACACCCTTTCTTGTTTAAATTTAAGACTTGTGTGCTTGTTGAATGTTTTTCTTTTGTTATTATAAGGAGATTGAACTTTTTACTGCTATAGTATTTTCGATATTTGCATGTCGCGTACATCCTTTGAACGTGTTATGAGGCTCTATCGGGTTAACCGGCTTCTTTTTCATACTTTCAATGTTTACATGTCGCGTGTACTAGATTTGACCCGTCATGGGGGTAAACCATTCAACTACGGAATATATTTTTTTCTCTCCACATTTTCATTCGTGGTTTGTTTCCTTCGCCTCCTTTTTTGTTTAAGTATTGTATGATGGTTTTTTATCAGGAGATTGAACTTTTTATTGGCATAGTATGTTTTCAAGTTACTTACACTTAAACTTTGACCAGTGTTATGAGGCTCTGATAGTAAATATGTTTGTTATGCTATCGCTAACGGTTTTAATAGGTGTTATCGGTTTTGAGCTACCCTGTCTTGTAAAGAGGCCTTTCTTTAGTCTTGTTTTATTACACAACAAGATTTTTTTCTTTTATATTTTATTTACAATTCATATGTATTTCAAATCCGGGTCCTGCTAAATGGTCTGTTCCATAAACCATTTTTCATTTCTTCCCCATTAAGTAATTTCACGATCCGGTCTTCTTATGATTCCGCTTTACTGTGAGTATCCTTACCGTCCGAGTATCGTTGACGACAAGGCTGTTTTTTCCCTTTCTATTTAACCTTCTCTTCCTTTCGTTCCTCGGGAACATGACTTCTGGTGGTGTTCGTTGTATTTCCCACATAGCTCCTCCTTTTTTATGAATTATCCTCTCACTGTATAAGATTCTGGCACCGTAGATCAATATGAATCATCTTGTTGAACTTTTGTAACTTTCTTGATTTCTTAAGGCTGTTGTTTTTTATACAATGATGCACGATATTCCGCTCTGGTTTCCACTAGTATTTGACATTCTGACGTTGTACGTTTTACGTTCTTAATACAGCTACACGATCTTTGTTCCGAACTCCTCTCTATACAGTTCCATTTATAGGTGTCACATCTGTTTTCTGGTTGGCTTTTTTCTTTTTTCCAGATGGTCAACCACGAGGTCTTTTTGGGACCTCCTTTTCTTTTGACAGTTCATTCTTTGGTTTGTATTGTGCACGTTCTGTCGCCCATTGCACGTGTATGGCATCACGTCTGGTGACCTCTTCTGAATGAATCCCTCGACAGGGTACCATCTTGTCAATCTTTATTGCTCCGGGTGCGTCCATCTTCTATGCAGGTCATTCACATCCTTTTTCATCTCTATTTATACTTTTTTTTCATCCAAGAACACATCCTGAATTTCCCATGGAAAATGTTCTTCTCAATCTCAACTTGTCGGGAGTGCCATGTTTCATGTCGATCAATAAATATCCATGAGGTTTGGCGGTGGCATACTCGTACGATTTCATAAAGTAGTTTGTCTTTACGAAGTACATGACTGAAAGGGTTTTGTATATTAAGTTACATACCCCATACTCTAAAACATATTTGGCAATAGTCGCAAGTCTAATTATGGAGGTCAACCTGTAATTATGTATGATAAAATGGATGAGAAGGAACCCTCCGAATGATGCCGATACGTTTAATTTGTCCATCGGAAATTTGTCCTATAATTTAAAAAATAAAACAATATTTAAGCTATGCAGTCTACATGACACTATCCTTTGTGATCATTGCATAAAAATGTGATACCGTTATAACTATTGAACGTGCTGCTAGAGGCATTGGGAAGGGGTTTACATTAGGAGATTTAAAATCTCGAATGAACGGGTTATTAAAACATTACGAAAGTGTCTTGGATCTACGAACATATCTAAAAAAACCTTAAAAAGCAACATGATTATATTATACTGGATATTGAGAAAACACGGAAGCTTATTCGAAAATGTCTAGACACTATTGAAATTTCAATGAAGAACGAACTTGAAAAAATACAAAACTTGTCAGTCTTTGAATTAAAATCCTGAAAGAGACATGAAATAAAAACAAAATGAGTCGAAACATGTATCGATTGTTTTATGTTTTCAGAACAAGACCATAACGACTTATTCAAAATAATGGACGTTGTGGATAACAGGACGTTTGAGTTAGAATCCAATGTCACTGATCATTGCACCGTCACAAGCCTCAGTCATCAAACAAATGAATGACAATTTTCAAAATTAAAAGCAAAGTTTAATTCTTTTGGCATTGTGTCTATAATTGAATGTGAAGAACGTGTTCAAGATGTTCAAAAGTTACATGAGTGGGTAAAGTTGATACCAAACATCGACAGAAAACCAGTTCTTTGTCATTCCTTTGATACATCGACATTACAACCAGACCTAAAGGTAGAGATTGGTTGTTTTTCCTTACCGAATCAGAAACTTTTCATCGATATCTGTACTGAAAATGATGTCATCATTCTGTTCATCTTTTGATATTTTGTGAATGCCCTGCAATGTAAACATTATCCCGACCAACCACCGCTATACGTCGGGTACTATGTAGGTCTGGATGTTTATAGAATGCGTGTTCTGTCCCTTCTCTTCTCACATTATAGACAGTGTTTCCATAATCGCTGTAGTAAAATAAAAACTACCATCATTACATTGACAGTTGTAGTATGGTAAGATCTCTGATATGTACTGCCTTTATATCATCATCGATATCAATGAGTAAAACTTTCCTACGATAATTACTAACAAGAATCCGCCCATTTCGACATGACACCTCATAACAACCATTCCCTCCTGGTATGAAGCAGTCACTTAATGTCAGTATCGCCAGTTCTAGTTTTTGGTACCTTCTCTGCGCAATGTCACTATGGCTCTCTTATTGTCCACTAAGTCTACCTCGCACGGAATATGCTTCAGTCTTATAGTTTTCCTATTAGAGCCGTCGATGTTAGTGATGAATAATAAAGCTTCATTTTCGGCTGATAACAAAAGTTTCTGATTGTGTGATGACGTTTACTATAACGATAATAGTTTTAGGGGTTGTACTGTCTATAAAGTGACATGGAAAAGGAAAGAAACAATTTGTCTACAAACATCAAAACCAACGCGGACATAATGTAATAGCGGCGAAAAGTCAGGCTTATATTTATCTTGCAGGGTGTTATTCTCTCAAAATAATGAAAATATCTCCAGATGGAGAGAACCATGACATTGAACTTGGAAGAACAGATGGAATAAGTTCCCCTGCTAAATTATGTTACAATGAATTAGGTCAATGACCAAAGGTTAATGATATTAAACAATTAACTATCTGAGTGTTGAAATTTATAATTGACAATACTCTGAGTATAAATTACTTGTCTTACATGGGAAACGTATGTTTTGAGTCACACAATTAATGAATAAATGGGTCAAAAATGGAACTTTGTCATTGATTGGAAAACCTCCGATCAACGAACCCTACACAACAGCTGTTTGTTTGTCGGGTATTCTACATAAAACTTACATATATGTGGGGATTTTTTGTTTTCGCAAATATCTCCAAATCGCGTACGGTTTAATAAAATTCTGAAGGAGTAAAAGTGTTCAGCGCGATGAGATTTACAGTATCTTTTATAAGTTTTTTTTTCAATTCTCGGCATTTTTTTTTCTATTTTTTTTATGTTATTCCATTCGAAAAATTTCTCCTCAGAAACTGCTGAACTGAATTCAATAAGAGAAATGATATGATTATTCCTAAGGTATTTGCATTAGAATTTTTTACTCAAGAAAGAAATACATTGTCCCCTTTTACAAACCCCCCCCCCCCAAAACAAAAAACAAAAAAAAAACAAAAAAAAACAGGTGAGCGATTTATGTTTTTCTAGAACTTCTTGTTTTTTAATCAACTGGCCCATTTTGTTATAAATAACTTCTGTTTATCCGTACTTCACAGAGTTACAGTTTCCTCATATAAGAGATATGATGAAACAGTACACATGTGTGCATAGAGATTTTCCATCTGCCAACATTTAGTTATAAAGGAACTTTTTACTTTAAAAGACTAATCAAGGGAACCAGAATTCTACCAAAAATCAAAAGAATGTAATCCAAGACCAAAGACCAGACATGGAAAACAGACACAACGTAGAGTACAAAATAACCAAAATAATACGTACAAAGCAACAAAAGTAAACCCTGACTGCACTAAAAACTTGGAGCATGGATCAGGTGCACCGGTAGGGTAAGCGTCCTCTGTTTTTTTTTTTTAGAAACACTCGCCTCATGTACGTAGGGATAACTTAAAATTCAGGCTTTCCCTTTGCATATGATATGACAGCCTTAGTAGTAGTTCTTTATTGCATACTTGGAGATTATTTTTTCAAATAACACAACTCAATAATACTATATAAGTGTGTTGTCCGAATGGAATGTCAATATAATGATGTAGATTTTGAAACGAGTTAATAATACTTTACCACACGTACAGTGTCAGCTTGTGCATCAATTACGTGAGATAATAGAAACAGTTACAGGATGTACTAACTATCATTGTACCTAAAATAAGCAAGTACACATTTGTTAAGTAAAATATAAGAAAAGCATCTTTGACTGCACAGTTTTATGTTTACGTTCGCCTGACGTTCGAATTACCTTTTGAAAAGATTTAGGAATAACGTAGGCGTTGATCGAATGAACACTTATTTTCATATTATTTGGATCGGTTTATAACGGTTGATTATCGTAGTCTGGTAGTCTGTAAGGATATTAAAACATTTGCAAATAAGTTAAAAAATTCTTTGTTGGAATTGCATAACTCACAAATTGTTCTATTTTAGGTGTTACTCACTCAATATACAGTCCTTGAACCGATGCGCGCAACCAACTGATTGATCGCTGACAGAATGATAATCGATTACCGCTGACCGATCTGACCGTCGTTTTGTCGTGTAAAATGGAGGATCATTTGTTTGAAATAACAGAAATGCGATGAAAGTATAATTTGATGTTTAAATCTATTGCATTATTTAAATATGCGTAAAATTGACAACGGAAACAACGAATACCGTAAAAAACCTTGACCGCCCCGTGGTAACGTAATGCGATCACCAGTTTAATGGATCTGTGACTGATTGGAAATTGATCGGTGATCAATACCGATCGTAATTTCTGTTGTAGTGATTGGTTCAGGTACTGTAATTGCATAATAACTGTTGATTCATTGTATGGCTATCTTTGAAGTGTGATGAATTAAGCATAGTGTAACATATTAAAAAGGGTCCATTAAAGTCAATACAAGTCTATTACACTTATATAATCATTGTATACTATAAGATGTTAACTTTAATGATTTTTCAATTTCTACGACCAGATGAGTAACTAAAAATATATAAATAAAAATGGTACAATGTAATAGTTTTTGAGGTCTTACATTTATCATTATCTTCTTAATACTAGGTATGTTTTATTGATGAAACCAGGGGAGGAGGAGGTGGCATTGTCCCGCCTCTTATGAAATTGAAAATTGTTCAAAGTATATATATTTTACATCAAAACCTGAGAAGTACTCAGAAAAGAAATGTACAGTTCAATAAATTTGTTTATTTAATTTTATTTTTTAACACTGTTAGGTGTTCACATGACTTGTCACATGTGGTCTTCGATGTATGAAACTACAGGTATTTTTTTACTTGTTTAATTGACTTGTCATGGAGTATTTTGACCAGTTTCATTCTGTGTCAAACGTTTAATCACAAGCCAATCTATCAACTTTAATTATCTTGAATGTTGCGTCCATATTTGTCCCAACTGTTCAGAGTCCTATTAAGCTGTGTGCCCAGCGAGACACATTATTTTGGATTGAATATGAAACCATTCTATTGCGTTCGCAAGTATTCTTTTAATTTGTGATAGTGTTATAAGTCCTTTTGTTTAATATGTACTTGGTTGAAGGATTAACAATGATCTTGTCACGTGTTTACATATTATATGGACTTACTATACACATAAACCGAGCTATCGTAAATTTAAATCTTGGAATTAAAACACACCTTTTGTTTTTCTAAAATAGAAGTGAAAGATAAGAAGGAACGAAATATACCAGGATTCTTAACTGGGTCTTGTATACACTGATTTCCTGTAGACAAATTAAGTGGATTTTGACATTGGCTTTCTTATGATGTTAATAAATGAGGCTCTCGAAGAGCCTGAATCGCTCACCTGACAAACCATACCCTATTAATTAATTAAGTAAAGGTATCATGCTTTGATACCACAGTTGACAAAAAGTTGCTGAAAAAAGTGTAGATTGAAGAATGTTGTAGTTCAAAAGAGTACCTAAGGCACTTTGAAATGTTGAAAATGTCTTCAGGGTGTTTTTAGAACCTCTGGAAAAAAATGGGCAGGGGTTCCCTTATGTTATTCCACCAGATTTGATAAGGCATGAGTCCGGTATAGATTTGATGAAAAAGAACATGAAATGAAGTTAAACCACGACTATCCAAAATTTTCATCAACACCATTCATATCAGGAGACCATGTTTACTATATCAACTAATTATCGTCGAAATCAAAGCAAGTATAAAAATTAGCGAAAAAATGGCCACCAAGAAAAATCTGTCGTCATTAACATTCAACTTAAAACACCAAATTCACTAATGATGGAATCTGAGCAACTGCTGAGAATGGTCGTAAAATGGCAGCCAATTCGAAAATAGCCACCTTGAAATAAATTAAATACTGCCCGTCAACTCAGAATATTATTTTTATCTTATTGGTAGCTTTCATTTTCTAGATTCGTCTATAGTTGAGGGAAAGAAAACAAAAAAAAAAAAAAACACATTTTGACCCGTGTGTACTATTTTAGTACCTACGGCCATGCTATATTGATAACGAAAAAATATTAAATGATCATTTTGTGGAGGATCCCCTAAAACAATTATGCCAACTTTTATCAAACTGTATTGTAATTGGTTTCAGAGATTTGAACAACAAAAACATCTGTTTCAGGGACCATAAATCCTATAACAGGCAACAAATCATTTTGAATTTTATGGCAAAGGTCCGTCTACTAATGATGAACAATTTTCCTCTCCAGCAGAATTTGGCTAAATTGGACGGTTTTTGATTTATTTGCCAAAAAAAACTGTATTTTGGCCCCTTTGTTCTATTTTTAGTAACGGCGGTCATGTTTTTTTCACCGAACAAAAATTCAAACGGTCATTTTTTGAAGGATACCCTATGAAACAGTAACACCAATTTTCACTAAATTCCAAAAAGTAGTTCCTGAGGAGGAGGACATTTTTGAAAGTAATAACATAAAAAACAGCAAAAAAAAACGTTCAAAAATAACTCCAATACAGTAAATATAACATATAAACTCGCTTCAAAAAAGGTTTTAAAAACTCAGTCCTGATTTTAAAAATGACTTTTGGAAATAGTTGTCTCTAAAGACAAACCTGTTGCGAATAACTGTTCTTGTTTAATGATGTTTAGTCCTGTTTAGTTGAGATTTGACTTCTGGAGAATACATTGATTTTTTTTGTCTCTTTAGCTAGTGTCTTTTTTTTTTGGGTTAATTGCAATGGTTATGTACTTTATACGTTTAAAGGGCAAGCAATTTTAATTACAATTAAACATATAATATATTTTATGTAACCTATTTTGAAAATGTTTACAAATAAGTACTGGTTATTGGATAAACGATAAAGCGAGTTTAATGAAAGTTCAATTAATGTAACGCGATGTAATGTAATTCCGGAGTTGTGTCCGGTTTTCGACAAGCCTTTATAATGCTTACGTCAGTAATCTGTTACGTCATTGTCAGCGTTCATGAATGGCGAACGTTTCTCAAAAAATGAAATGCATGCAATTCAACATTTTCAACCTGAATAACACGGAATAATCGAAAGGAGAGAAGTGAGGAGAACGTGCAATGTCGACTGCTCCCTCTACTTGAACCAGTTTACGTCGATTCAAACTCGAGCTGGAAAAGGGCCATTTTGTGAACTCTTTATCAGTTCTGTTTATGCATCTCGGTAACTTAACTGCTTCACTCTTCAAATAGTGAGTTTTATCTTGTTTTTGTTTCTCTTCGCAGGTTATACTTTTTTGAAGTTCAGGAAAATAAATTGTTTTTACTGGTAGCCGCTTTGTATGAAATAATATTCATAGATTAAATCTCCTTCAACATTTGCAATAATATTACTGTGATGGTAAACTATGAAACAATAGTTGACTCTGCAGGGCAGTGCACAGATTTTTTTCTATATTAAAATGGGTATGTAAACTGCGCAAACGAATTATCTAGATACATGAAAAGCTAGCGTTACTCTTTAAGCAACACTCTGAATTTCTATTATCGTACATACATGTCTGTGGCATTTATGGCTTTATGTACTGCTGAAATGTGACTTTTGGCCCCGCATCAGTCCCCCTTTCAGGAGCACTATGTAGTAGGTCAATTTTTGTCGAAATATTGCTGTCAAATAGAAAATTCTGGGTTCCCCCAGAGGCTTGATGAGGAAATATGTATATATTAATCCTTAAGTTAATCAGTTTATAATGAGGACATTACGATAAGGGACAGAAATATTTCGAATACTTTGAATTACAATTACTTACAATCAGATGCATCACGTCAGGCTAAGTATTAAATCAATTACTTTAAGCGTTACGCCCACAAATTTTCAGAGCGGTCAGTTTTGCGTACGGAACATTACAAAACCATGTTGTACTTAGGTTAGAGCGTATGTAGCACGAAATTATCACTAGAAACCTAAATTTCTGTTGTATTTCATTTGCATGTGCTTAGAGTCAGTGAGTTACTTCTTTTATCCAGAGTCAAACAATAAAATGGTTTTGATTAGTTTGTTGTGTTCTTACAAGGCTAGATTGTCTAGATAGTCTACTGTTGTTCTTTCTTGTATCGTCGAACTAGATAGGTTATTGTTTTTTTTTGTATGGTCGAACTAGATACTCTAATGTCGTTCTTGTATGGTCGAACTAGTTAGTCTAATGTTGTTCTTGTATGGACTAACTAGATAGTCTACTGTTGTTCTTGTATGGTCCAACTAGATAATCTACTGTTGTTCTTGTATCGTCGAACTAGATAGTCTACTGGTGTTCTTGTATCGTCGAATTAGATAGTCTACTGTTGTTCTTGTATGGTCGAACTATATAGTCTACTGTTGTTTTTGTATTGTCGAACTATATAGTTTATTGTTGTTCTTGTATGGTCGAACTAGATATTATATTGTTGTTCTTGTACGGTCGAACTAGATAGTCTACTGTTGTTCTTGTATCGTCGAACTAAATAGTCTACTGTTGTTCTTGTATGATAGAACTAGTTAGTCTACTGTTGTTCTTGTATTGTCGAACTAGATAGTCTACTGGTGTTCTTGTATGGTCGAATCCTCTTTATGTAGATACAAATTTTGACACAAGATGTAAGAAGATGAGGAATATTATTACTGTATGATGGGTAAAGAATATTATTAATGGTTTCGCATCTTTAATTGTACACACATTTTTTATGTATTTCTTATGTAAGTCATCATTTAAATTACCATTAAAACGTTTCTTGTATTTATCTATTTCTCTTTTTTTTAATTTAGGAGCACGACAGTAACTTTGAGAGAGAGCACGACAGTAACTTTGAGAGAGATATTATCCAGGGGAAATACTGCTACTGCACAAAACATATAGTACAGAAAACTCGAAAACAAAACGAGTAAACTCAGTCGTTGATGAATATCGAACATTAAAGCAGAATGAAATATGGAAACAAGCTAAGCAGTATGATTCGAACAATGAGCCCAGATTTTAATTCTGCACACAAAAAATGTATTATTTAGCAGTAGAAAAACAAAAATTCGAAAAGTGAGGAAACTCGTTTGCTCATTTGCTACATATCAGTACGACAGTACATACATGTAATATAAACAACAACAAAAAGTTTTCTTCGCAAGTGGTGTATCTCGCTCTCTTTTCCCGCGCTTTTGGGTATGGACAATTGATTTTAGCCAGCAGTCAATGTTTTATCTTTCTATTACGAAGAGTAATAACTCAGCATCTAAAGTTTCAAACTATATCGGATTGAATCTCAATGTATAATTACTAGCTTTTCGACATATCTTTAAGATTTATATGCAATGTGAAACGGGAAACTTTTACGACCAATCAAATCTTATGCTATGCTGACTTTTCTTTCAATCCGTATAAAAATTTGCCATGTGTTAGGTATGTGCATTAAAAACCTTAACGGGAGGTTTTTTTTTCCAAATTGGCGTTCGCTTAATCAGCATTTAGTATCAAAATGACTCCAACTACATTCAGCATACACAGAAGTATCTGCAAACGCAGAACATTGCTACACTTAGTTTTGTTGAACAACTCCGATATGACCTCATCTTCATACACCATATAGTGGAGAATATTGTCAACTACACTGTGACATCCGCATTTTTCCTTAGTAACTTTAATGAGGCCATTAATACATGCACCATACAGTGGTGTGTCTCCTATCGTATCGCACTGTGATATATAAGTTCCTTTATCCAGTAACAATTCAACAATAAATATCAATATGACCCCGTCTACATGCAGCATATAGTGGAGTATCGTTAAGTCGACCGCTACACAGTAAAATATCAGCATGGTACTCTAGAACCAATTTGACAATGTCTACATGCACTATACAGTGGCATTTCTCTATGCCAATCACTACACTGAGACACATCAGCTTTAGTAACAATTACTATATCGAATTGACGGCATATACATGCAACTTACAATGACGTGCATCTATATATATTTCGTCATCGTTACACATCAATATGTTCATCTAGTAACAATTGTACTATATGCATATGACTAAACATATATGCATGATATAAAGCAAAGTGTAAATTTGCGCGCTTAGCTATAAGCAAGTTTACAATATTAAGATTTCCATTTCTACAACTATCAAAACAACCGATCTTTGGTGCCTCTATCAATGGCATACTACTATAATGATAATTTATATTATTACAATCAATTAACTGTACAAAAATTTAAGTCAGTCGTTCATTTTTAGGTATTTGCAACGGAAATACATAATAGTTTTATAGTTCATAGTTCCTTGTAACGTTTTTGAAAAAGTGAAAATGATAATTGGCTATTGTCAATACGGAAGGATGTGTAACGGTGTATAGTTATGGCGCTATTGTTATCCCTTGCAATACTTTGGAAATATGTAATACTAAATGAAGCCGGTAAGTGTCCGAATATCTGTAACATACCATTATGTTGAAGGATAATTGATAATTGTTAAACGCATTAAGGAATCCTGTTCCATAGCTCAAAGCCTTGTACACATTGCTTTACAATAATTTACATTTTCATTGGAATTGTAAACAAGCAATTATTATTTGATAATGTAATACAGAAATCGAGACAAATAAAGATTGATTGATTGATTATTGGGGTTTATCGCCCGAGCTGCAATATTTCAGCTATATTCAGGCGAAACTATTAAAATAGTTATCATTATAATAAACAGTCACTGAAAGCAAAAAAACTAGTTCAATGTTTATCACGCTAGCTATGAAATGAATTTTTCTGGACCTCATCGTCTCATATTCATTGCAAATGACCATGTGAATTTTACGTTATATGTCAGACTACAAGACATGAAAAAGAAATAATAAAAATTGGATGTTTTATATGTTAAAGAAATAAATTAATGCTTTACTATTTTAAGATGAACTATGAAAGAAAAATGATATTCCATCACTATCTTGAAAGATGTAACCGTATTTGAAAGAAATGTGACACTCTACTAATTCAAAACAACCGATCTCTGATGCCTCTATCAATGGCCATGAAAATAACTTCTATCATTACAATTTATTAACTGTACAAAAATGGGAAGTCATTCGTTCATTTTTATAGGTATTTGCCAAGGAAATAAATACATGTAATAGTTTTAATAGTTCATAGTTCCTTGTAACGTGTTTTGAAAAAAGAGAAAATGGTAATGGGCGATTGTCAACACGGAAGTTTGATGAAACTGTATAATATATAATCAGATTTGAAAAATATTCTGAAAACTGTGTACAGTTATGGCGCTATTGTTATCCCGTGCAATATTTTGGAATTATGTAATACTAAATGAAGCCGATAAGTGTCCGGATATCTGTAACATACAATATATTAATATATTTTGATAAAACATTCAGTATCTGAATGCGAAAGGGGATTTAGTCTGTATTTTGTGTTGACGAATAAATGATAATTGTTAAACGCATTAAGGAAACCTGTTCCAAAGCCTTGTATACATTGCTTTACAATGATTTACATCTTCCTTGTAATTGTAAACAAGCGGTGATTATTTGATAATATAATACAGAGACTAGTAAAAGAGTTATCATTTTGATAAACAGTTCGTGAATGCAAAATAACAAGTTGAATACTTACCATCCTAGCTATGAAATGATTTTTTCCGGATCTCATCGTTTCATATTTAATGATAATGACCATGTGAATTTTACGTGATACGTCAGACTACAAGACATGAAAAAGAAACAATAAAAATAAGATGTTTCTTTTAATGTTTAAGAAATAAATAAATGCTTTGTTATTTTATCTGAAAAAAAAACAAGAAAATATCTTTGTATTTGCACAAATCCTATAATTATTTTCGAAAAGTACCTATTTTTGAATGAGAATATTAACCCATGCAGGTAATGCATTGAACATTCAAAATTGTGCGATACAGCATTTACATGAGAAAATATTCATTAATTTAAATGCATTAAATCTATATTACATCATGTCTGTCTGAAGGTCAAATTACTTTAAGTAAATCACTTACTATTTTTTATACATTTATTAGTCAGTTCATATTATTTTGAATACAAAACATTTTTTAAAAAAGGGAGAAGGAAAGCAAAATATATTTTTATGCACTTTACACAAAAAAAACCTTATATATTTAGATATACTTGTTAAAAATAGAATTGTGACAAACACAATATTTATTTTCCATCTGATATTCGAATCCACTCTCTCTCTCCTGATAAACCATACCCTGGTAACTAAGTAGCTAACGATATCATGCTTTCGTACCATGCTTGACACAAACATATATAAAAATAACATATTTTGATGAAAGTTCAAAAGAGTAACTAAAGAACTGTAAAATGTTGAAAATGCATTCAAAGTGTTTTAGAACCAATGGAAAGAAAAATATCCGAGCAACTGGGGAACTGGTCGTACAATGGCCACGTAGAAATAATTTCAATACTGCCCGTCAACGTAGAATGTTATGGTTTCCTTTATGGATAACTTTCATTTTCAATATTCATCTATGGTTAAGGATAAAGCAAAATGAAACATTTTGACCCCTTTGTTATATTTTAAATAACGACAGCCATGATTGTTGACTGAAAAATTTTAAATGATAAGTTTGTGGAGGAAACCCTAAAACAAATTATGCCAACTTTTATTAAATTTCGTTGCAATTGGTTTCAATTGATAAATGCAACGAGTTATTTAAAAAAAATGTATTTCGACCTCTTTGTTCTGTTTTTAGTAATTGTGGACAAGTTTTTTATCAATAACATATCCTAAATGTCATTTTGTGCAAAAGTCAGGGGAGAAGATCTTTGAAAGTGATAACATCAAACACAGCAACATACTCCCAAAAAGGGCAATAACTCCAACATGGGTTAATAGATCTTGATCAAAATTACATCACAAATAGATCTTTTATGGTAAACACTTTTAATTTTTTAATCTAAGGGTTTTGGAGACATGTGCAAACAAACTGCTGTCTAATCCCTATGTTCAATTTTAGTAACGGCCGCTATGTTTTTTTCACCGATCAAAAATTCAAACGTTCATTTTGTTTAGGATATTAAAAAGGAACACTCATCCATTCAGTAGTTTCAGAGGAGAAGATGTTTGAAGAATTGTTAACGAAGACGACGACTACGGACGCCAAGTAATGTCAATTGCTCATATAGCATATGGCTAGGTGTGATAAAAAACAAAACAAAACAAAAACAAACAAACAAACAAAAAACCCCTGTGTATATGTCTCTTTTGATGTATGAAAATCATGTGATTATGAATGGTTGAAAATATATTAGAATACCAAACAAGGAAACATCACGTGTGATACTGTAACCTTGTGACAGTTTGTATAAAACTCTGGTTCTGTCGGTTAACCGAGAATTGCTAGGTTAATAAACTTGCAGCTTTCTGGCCTCCTGAATGATAATACGTGTACAAATCTGAATTCGTTATTACAATGTTTCGTTCATTTTTTGTTGCTCTTATCAATGGAGTCAGGACGGATATGTCATTAAATTTTCCAATAATAGCTTACAATTCCAGAACGGATACCATGAAAGGAAATCATATTGATGTATTTAAAAATAAAACCTATTGAATTTCATAAATGCAATAAATGAGACATGTAATATTTAAAACTTTCCCGAAAACCATAAGTTCATACGGACTATCGATTTATCAGCCCTGTTATATCATTCTTTTGAATTGTAATAAAAACAAATATCCGAAATAAATTCCGTAATGTTTTTAGGTATAATTTTCCGACATTCGTAAATTTATAGAAAAGACTGGTATCGCATATTTGAAAGAATTTAGGTGCAATCATCTACGAAAAATATATGGTTCGATTTATATTTTATCATCGTTAATAGTAATGATATCCGTGACTGGTTTGGTTCTCAGTTGCCTTTACAATAATCTCTAACAAAAAAAATAGAGTTGCCAAACTCCTGGATGAAACTTGGTATTGATAATCCTAAAAGTTTTTTTTATACTTTTAATACATCAGCAAAGTGGACTCAGTTAATAATACATCCATTGCTTCGGAAGCGTATTATCTATAAATAAATTCCTAGAGATGGCTAGATGTACTTACATTTTAAATCTGAAAGAGTCAACAGGAAATATACTACTAATCTTTTTAAATTGATGAATAACTTATAAATTAAGTTTATATATACTTTATAACTTTTAGAAAAAAAAATCGTAGACGGGAATCATCAATTTGTGTATGATATGATACTGATGTGTGACATATTCACATATATAAACTGATAAGTTTAAGATGGACGTTTTTACAATATACAGTACACCCGGAACATCAGGTATTTCATTGAGATCAATCCAAAGCAGGTTGTATTTTATTTTTGTTTAGAAGAAAACTCATCTCATCATTTGCTTTATTGCCTTTACTGCCACTAAATGTTGCTTAAAATATACCTATATTCTGTAACATTAAGTTTTTGAACAACATCCAATAACTTGACTTTGGTTACAAGATTTCTTGACGAATTATATTACAGTTTTGATTTATCTTAATTTTATTTTTTTAGGGTACAAGATATATTTCCGAGTATTCAAGGAAACAAGTTGATGTCGTCGGCAAATTTTTTCCCCTTAATTATCAAAGAAACAAGTTTAAAATTCAAAGGGGAAATGTAATCATGTATATACTCGTCACTACAAAGCAATAAAGCGTATACCATCACATTTCATTATAATATACCGATAGGTATTTGATCTTCATTATCGTTACTTAAATGAATAAATAACTTGTTTTGGGGATTAAATGTTTGGAACAAAAATAATCTTTACTATTTTCATATTCATTGCTTTCAAAATCGGTGTAAAAATTGATTTAATGTGGTTTCTTTCAATCTTTTCTTAAACTATAAATCTTAAACCGTCGAAGCAAATCATTTGTTCTCGTACATGAGTGTTTGTTCTGCACCGATGATTGGTTGAGTGTGACTATTGATAAGTTGTGTTTGAACAATGGGAGTAACCAAAGAGAACAGTCTTATAATTATCTGTTTTATTATCGGTCACATAATATATTATGTATTTTTAAAAGTTATCATTTTAGTAGATTATGGGTTACTGTAAGTAAACCTGCATTCAAAACAGTGAAAGCCAATCTTTTGATACGAGAAACTCCAATTATTTTTTAGGTACCATACCAGCAAAGTTTATATATGTCAACTGGGGAGATACGGTAATTCTAAAACATTCAAATCATGGATACCGTGTTGATTGGTTTGGTCCCTCAAATAGTTTTTTTGCTCGCAAAACTGAAGTGATCGACGCCTATGGAAGGAAAACGTTGTGGACAACATCTAAGTATTCTTCAGGAAATTATATCCATTCTGGATTAAACAGTGTTAGCATCGTCGAAAATTCAACCAATTACGAATACTTTTTAAGAGTATTTAATTTCACAATTGCTAATGAAGGCTTGTATTACTGTTCATATTTTAGGGAATATGATGTTGATAAAGAACAATTCATCGTTCATTACGAGGGTAGGCTTATACTATACATTGATCAAACCTTTTTAGCATGTTATACATGTACGTGAAACACAGAGTATATTGCTAATAATAAAAATAAAAATGAAGTCTGGCTTCAGAGGTTTACTTGGTTAAGTTTCTAAAATCAAAATAGATACAGTTTGTTAAATGTATTATACAATTTTTTTATGCAATCATCTATGAAATCAAATTCTCAAATTATGACATAAATAGCCAGGTTCCATAACAATTGTAGATAATATTGTGCATCTATGGAATCCTTATGTCATATATAAAACATTTTTTTGACAGATATAAATGCACTGAAAATTCATCCCGACGACTTAACTGCCAGTGAAGGTACAGAGGTTAAAGTGTGTTGCAGTTCAAATGCATTATTACCTCATGAGTACATACGATGGTATAAACCAAAAGCAGGAAAAGAACTGACGGAACTTTCAAATTACACTTGTTTACGATTTCCTGATATAGATCGAAATGATTCCGGCATTTACACTTGTTTAATCGAGAACGGGGCAGCAGTACGCAATACAACAATCAATGTTTTATGTAAGTTGTATAAACATTGTTTTATATACAACATATTGTAATTTTACTCTTGCAATTTTAACTTTCAAAATGCAAATATTGTATTTTGTTTTAATCAAGGAATGCAATAATTAGAATTATAAAACAAGTATTACTCTTCGCGGGTGTGTTAAGGAGAAATGTCAAAAATTGTCATATTTTCATATAAACAAAAACAAGCTATTCATCTTAATACGTGAAATTTCGCCGATATTCATATTTTAAATATACAATAAAAATGAGTCACGTGATCAAGCTTGGTCGGACCACATAAATGTCAAAAGTGCAGTGGGAAGATGACAAATTTGTATACCCAAATTTTAATGGTAGGTCACTGAATATTGAACATTTTTCAAAAAGTGCTGCGGGAAGTCTGAAAAATCAACATGGATGTTAAAAAATGGCTCGTAACTTGCAGGAGATGAGATATTTTGGCGTTTCCTTGTATTTAGACGAACATTGAAACAAAACGCTACCGATAGGTAACTTCTCCCAGCAGTTTTCTGGTAAAATGAAATATGTTCTTTCAAATGAAGTATAAATCAGGTAAATCGACATTGCGCATGCTACTGCACTTTTGCATTTTCTAAACCATATAATTTTTCACATAGCGGCGATATTGAAACAAACGCACTGGCGACCTCAGATATGTTGACATGTGACGGAAACGTGTGAACAACCGATTTAGTTACGATAGCAGACTACCCTTTAAGTTTCTTATTTTTTTGAAAAATAAAAAATATTTTTCATTGAATAATGTAGTTATTTATAATATAACTTGCAGAAAAGTTAGTAACGTGTGTTAAAGATGTTGCACAAAACATGGTTACCCCTCTTTTTGTATGGTATCGTAGAAAATATTCCATATCCAACAATTTCATGGCAATATTTCCTTATATTAAAAAATTGTTATGACTTGTCAGTCTCCGAAATCCACATAAATGATTACAGAAAGTTTTTTTTAAAAATAATTTGGATTGTAGCGGCTTAGAATTTGGTGTAAATGTGATATGTTTAAAACATTGCATGAGTGTACATGTACAATGTGAACTCTCTAAAGTATTTGTTTTATAAGGAACAAGAGGTATCATCATAGATATTTGAAGTTGATGAATAGTTTGCCAAATAAGAAGAGACAACATTATGGTGTTTTTGCTCCATACATAAATAAAATAGTTCAATGATAGTGATTTTGTCATAGACCCCCCCCCACCACACACACATACGCAAAACATTTCACCATATAGTCCAAGTCATCTGAGATTGTTTGCGGTTTTTTTGCGTTTATTTTTGTAATTACTCGACGGTTCCTTTCAAAAACTTGCCATTTTATTCATGTCGTTCTATACTACGATTCCCTTAAAATTATTTTTCGTTCTTACCTCCGAGATAGAAAAAATTCAAAATTTATTTTTCCTACGAGAATTTTGCATTGAATGTATTGTTTATCCGCCATCTTGTTTATATGGATATTTTGAAATGTTTCCTATTATCTCACAATTGAAGAGCTGAAATACCATGATTTCCCGCCATATTTCTGCTCTTTACCTTTAGTAAAAGAATAAAACCAGAAGTTCCGAATGAAACTGCTACAACTGGTACTTAATAAGAGTCTTACCACATAAAGTAATAAATTAGCAGGGAACCAGAAATATGGCGGGAAATTTCCTTCTGTTAACTTTACAAACAGTTCTTGAAATCAAAATTGAATCCTGCATCTAAGTTCTAGAGAATATTTTTTTCACAATTAATATGTTAAATTTCTTGTCAGTCTCAGTTGAAAACTGTTGAAGTTCGGTAATATTCTATACTAAAAATTCCATAGCGAAAGTTATATTACTATCAACCATATGTAAAGTTAACCCTGCTGTCCATGGTTTTAAAACAGCTTGAAACTGGGAAATATCTCTGTAAACAAACACAGTAAAATTCAAATTAGCATTTCTTTCATGCAATTAAATTACTGGTAAGTCATTTAAAAAGCCAAGCATACGGTCACACGGGTAGAAATGAATTAAATAATTCTTCACACATAATACAACAATTTGACATGTATTGAATATATTATTGAAAGGAAAACAATAATTTGCATTCCTGTTTAGATAGTGTTTGTTTAAAAGAATACTTTACAATTTGATTAAAACTATTAAAAGAAGACAATATAAACAGACAGTTACTAGTATCAATTTACAAATTTGCAATCGGGTTAATATATTTATTATTTCAATACACATTTCGGCAGATGAAGATTTTTCGTCAACCAGATGTACAAGAAAACTCCTTAACATACCCGCGTTAACCTTATTGAATGTGTAACGCTAAGTTTGGACATTCAGAAGTACTGGTAGCCCATTTAAAAATAAATAATTACTGCTCAGAGAAGTAAATACAGCAAGAATCATGACTCCCTAATTCCAGGTCTATTAGGTGAGTGTGGATTGATTAAGCATTCATTACTACAGATATTTTGTGTTCCATTGTAAATGCACGCAAACCATCACGAAAGCCTAAATTCCTATTTGTTCTTATTTCCTTATTTATTTATTATCGATTATATTTAGCTCATAGAGTAATTTTAAAGTTTTGGAATTAACTGAAAAAAAAATCGCTTTAACAATGAAAACAATAACCCACAAATACCATTTCTTTCAAAAATTTTGTCGGCATCAAATCCCTATTATTGATTGTTTTTGTCGTTGCCTCAAAACTGTCCTAATCATCAAGAATAGTAATGGAATGATGACGGCAACATTTCGTTTAATAAAACTTTTTAAACCTATTTTGATTGTGCAAGAAAACTCATTAACATTGATTAAGTCAGGATTCCAATATTATTATCAAAAATGTTAGGTCCGGGACGTTGGCACTCTCCCAATCTCCCAATCTAAGGCCCACACGAGGATAAAAAGAGAAAGTCCTTAATAAATTTCGATGTAATTGGTTGAAAATCCAATTGTAAAACCTATTTTCAATCTTCTACGGGTCAAACATTCCTCTTGTGGACCTTAGACTTGATTTATCGAGAGGATTGTTGGTGTTTTTACCTCTCGGTCAGTATTAATTTTGCTCATTATCTTGGTTTCATCACAATACAAGAAGATATATACAAGATTGAAGTAATTATTTTCATGGTCGTCATCATGAGCTCATGGATCGCTACAATGTATCCATATACACCATGAGAACCGATTTGTTCAACCTATCATAGTTTTCCTTTACTCTTTCGCCTGCCCCAGACTTGACTTTTTATGAACAACTCGGCCTTTGTTTCTAGAAAATATAGGACGCTTATCTTACCTAAGCACCTCGTCTTTTCTCCAATTTTTTTAGTGGAGTCTGATTTACTTTTGTTACATTATACGTATTATTTTTGTTCTTTCATGTTCTTTGTTGTTTGTGTTTGTTTTCCCTCTCTGGTCTTTGTCCATGGACTACATTCTTTTTTTTATTTTTGTTGGAATTTTGGTTCTCTTAATTAATCTTTCTTGTTTTGTATCATATCTTAATGATATTGAGTGTATTTTTACTTATTTATTATTCCTATTTGCCACGTCATACATTATATCATTACTTTGATACGTTTTATATTCATTTTTATTATAGTATTAGCTGACAAACATGTTTTCTAAATTATATAATATGTATTTTTTACAAACGTAAAGATATTTTTGTGTTTACAATGTAACTTCTTGCCATATTTGCTCTGTTCAATTTGTAAAAAGTCAAAATTCTTAAGTTCACGAAAGTAAATATTGTGTAGTTTTAAATCATACAAGTAAAATATTTCTTAATGTAGATCCACCTTCTGTCACAATAAAGTATGAAAACAACAAAGATAATGGCAGAATTTACTCTTTGCGGTGTCATGCAGATGGTAATCCAGAAAGCTACGTTTATGGGGAATGGCAACACATTTCATTTTTTGATGAACACATGAGAGATATTCAGACACCCGAAAGAGGTATTCTTCGTTTGAATACATCAGTCAACGACAAAAGCTGGTATCATAACATTGGCCTATACATTTGCAGAGTTGCAAACGGTGTCAAAGATAAAGATGGAAGTTTTTTCCAAGCAGGAACTGCAACAGTTACATATAAAGGTTGTTGTATAAATAACTCTATTTTTATTTTAAAATCCTTTCATAACCATTCAACCGTTTGTGTCTGAAACTCTGTGATTACATATAGCGACTAACATAACAGAAAATATTCAAAACTTTATTTTGTTTTGCTCAATGTAGTTAAAAGTTAGGACTTTGATAGACATCTTGATCTGGAATGAATGTTTATATTTAATGAAGCAACATAAAAACACCATGCTTAAATGCATTGCTTGCGAAATTGTACAAGTGCAATTCTAAATGTTTTCAAATAGATGTTTTGTTTTAATACTTTAATGATAAATACCAGTACACACAGAAAACAAAATAATTCAAACAAATATGCCATCTGGTAATTTGTTTTGTTATTATTGAAATTATTATGGTATGAAGCACAGAAAAAATATGTGGATCGTGTACTTATAAAGCAGTATCTATTAAGTGTTCTGTCGTTTATGTTTTGAACCCTTCACGATCTAAATGTTAGAGCGACAAGGAAAACATTCAATTTTCGTCGACAAAATGAAACAAATTGTGTTAAAATCACCAAGCATCGAGAAACTAACAGCGAAAGCCTCATTTAGATTCGGGTTTGCACGCATGTACGCAGGAAATAGGAGGAGTTTCTGAGACATCCACCAATCATAAAGGTGAATTTAAGAATATATATATATATATATATATATATATATATATATATATATATATATATATATAAAACAGCGTAAGCCTCACTTAGATTCGGGTTTGCACGCATGTACGCAGGAAATAGGAGGAGTTTCTGCAATTTATGAATATATATATATATATATATATATATATATATGAACGTCTCAGATTGTGACGACTCAATTCGCTACACTGTTCCATCGGATCAAATTGATACAGGGAAGATATATAAACGTATAGAAAGGTCGTCTGGAAAATTCCCAACGATGTTAGAACTGTCAAATTTGCGATGCAAATATTTGGTCGTTCCCTCCGCGGGACTCGAACTCGTACTGCTGTGACATCTATGGCACCACCGCCTGCACAAATGCCAGCGCCCTAGACCACTCGCCCAGCTAGGCTATATAAAAATATAGCTTTCGCTGGCCGGCTCATTCCTCCTCGTAGGATTAATCTAGGGCTCTAACTTAGTACACGATGTATGGTAGTACGGGACAGTTCATCTAGGTGTTACTACGTAGGATAGAGGAACAAATTAATGATGCATGTCACAACAAATCAATATTATACAAACGTCTCAGAATGTGACGACTCTATTCGCTACACTGCTCCATCGGATCAAATTGATACAGGGAAGATAACGTAAACTTATCGAAGGGTCTGAAAAATTCCCAACAATGTTAGAACTGTCAAATTTTCGATGCAAATTTTTGGTTGTTCCCTCCGCGGGACTCGAACTACCATACATCGTGTACTAAGTTAGAGCCCTAGATTAATCCTACGAGGAGGAATGACTTGGCCAGCGAAAGCTATATTTTTTTATACAGCCTAGCTGGTCGAGTGGTCTAGGGTGCTGGACGTAGTGCAGGCGGTGTTGCCATAGATGTCACAGCAGTACGAGTTCGAGTCCCGCGGGGGGAAGGACCAAAAATTTGTATCGCAAATTTGATAGTTCTAACATCGTTGGGAATTTTTCAGGCCCTTATATATATATATATATATTTTTTTTTTATAGGACCTCCTGTGATTATTGCAAAAAACAATGGAATACAATACATGAAGGATGATGAACCCAAGACTTTATCAATAACAGTTTACAGCGAGTCAGCTTTGATATGTAACTATGTCACTGTAGGTGAAAAAGTGATCAATTCTATTGACGTTTCGATGCAACAGAAAACTGCTGAGGACATATTCTATGAAAAGAGAATCAGGATTAGTGCAACAGAAATTACCTTTGATATACACAATGAAGGATTTGGAACCTATGTTTTAACTACTTGTAATCAACATGGTTCTAGCAGTTTTGAAGTCACACTTAAGTCATCTGCGGGTAATGAAAGTCTATATGGTATGATTAGATTCATATAATTAGGTTAAGATGTCTTTATACCACGTTTGAACCACTAAGTTCTTAAATTGTTTTATAATTGTAGTGTCCGTCATGTTTTATCAATTTTATACGTTTGTCTAATTAATGAATTTACGATTTTGGTGACAAATGAAAAAAAAAATATTATTAGGGTGACAATGGTTAATATTAATAAATAATAAACATTTAAACATAATTATTTTAAAGTTCTTGTTATGAAAATGTACAGGTGCATTATATTAGCCTGTATATGCTATATAAACCAACATTATACAATGAAATGTAAAAGTTGGAATGATCTTTGATCTAATACTGTAATAAAACAATGGTATTTTCAATGCGGAGAAGAAGAAAAGACAAATCCAATTCTATCAGGCTGATCGTTAGCATATATATTATATACATGATGTGATAAATGTTTGAGAATCAGTTAAAAAGTCGGTTTAAAAAGTGTACTAAACATTTCGTACAGTCATCTAGTATATCTTGTTCATTGACAAAGCAAACAACCAGAAACCTGAGGCATTTGTAAAACCCTTGTTATATGGCTCCATTGGTACACTGTTTGTTCTGGCTGTTGCAATAGCTGGAGTATACATTGGTATGTATGTACACAAAAGCAAGATATCAAATCCTGAAAAGGGCAGAGCTTTTTTGTTTTATTCCAATTTAATCGTGTCTAGCATTTCATTATCGTGAGTTTTCAATACTCATCAAAGCTTGGTTCTAAAAAACAATGTACAAAAAATTACCGCATTCACTCTTTTTAATTAGCATTTTCTATTGTTCTGTAAATCATGTCGATATATTGCGCTGTTTTCAGTAGAATGTTAACTTTAGAAAACGTACAGACAAAACTCTGGTATGTGCATTTTGGATTGCGATATACCTCAAAAACTTTTATAGAGATCTGTTATGATACTATTGTTCTCCTTGAATCAACGTTTTACAAACCTTATTTAATTTTCTGAAAGGAAAGAGATGTAGTCTTCATATTTGTTTATTTAATCTTTGATTTGCGTAATGCTTTTATGATAATGGTTTATTTCTGGTATATTAAAGGAAAAAAGAAGAAGCGAGTAAGAAGGTATGAAAAAGTAAAAATTGTAAAAGTGACATTACAATTTCAAACATATTAAAAACCGGACACAGCAAACCAGGGAACAATCAAATACCCAAGGCAATTTTTTTCAAGTTGTTACATTTTTTCCTCATGGTGTCTCTGATTTTCTTCTCTTACTGAAAGTGGCGATGCGGGACTTTACTTTTACTTAAAAGTCGTCATTTGTAGGTCAAAGCAAATATTCCTTTGTATTTATAAAACGTGACAATACATTCTTACCCGTTGATGAAAAAAGTAAATAATACTAGTAAATTAAACCATTTGATTAATTGCCATCAAAACATCGTGAGTAGGACAAAATTTAAAACGATGCACATATTCTTGTCACATGTAAAAAGATTAGTAAAAGACTGAGAAATACTTGGCATTTTGAAAATTGAAATCTTTTAGGCTCTCTAAGTTTATTTCTCCGGGTGATTTTTTTTGTTACTTCTGTTCCATTTCTTACTGGCATTTCGGTTTTATGTACACGCCGCCTTAAATTGCATACGTTTCACGTTACAAACATGGAGTATTTGACCAAACCTGTGTGCAATTTTTCACTTTCAGAAATGCACAAATAGAAATGAGAGGTAGTTGTGTGCATGTATATGATGAAATACATGTGAATGACGTTATAGAAGAAACTGCCAGGACAGCTTCTGGTAATATAACATCATACTAGCTAATACCATACAAATAGTAGCTTCTTAATGTTATCATCATCTGATTCCTTTGAACACCACACTTAATTATATCAGTCCCTGTACATTTCCCTTGTATCGTCATTATTTTTGTTCATCCAAACAAGATTTTTATAGTTATTTTATTTAAAATGTTTACAAGAACAGAACTATAAACATGCAATAAAGCATATCCTATTTTGATATAATAATGAGTGTACGAATATATAAAACGAGGCAAGTATAACCTGTTTAAGTCCGAAGTTTAATAAATACAAAAAATACCAGTTTTATATATTGTAAATTTCGATATGCTGTAAACGTGTTTCAAGGAGTAACCTCTCATCAGCAGCATTAAAATCAAACACGTAGGAAGATCATAATCAAAATATTAGTTGTATACAAGAAGTACTCATGACCAAATTTATCGAAATATTGGTCATGCTGGTTAATTTGTTTTCGCATTGGAATCTTAGGTTTAACGTCAAGGTTAAATTTGCATTTATTAACGTTATGTGCCATTTGTCTTCTGTTATTATTACAAAATTATTTTTATTTGAAAGGTAAAAATGCACTTGACACAATTGTATTTTTTTTCAAGTGAAACAAGAGGACCAGTTGAAAACGTAACTTGACGTGAAAAGATATCGAATGTTTGGAAAATGCGGAAAACAACTAGTGAAGCTAAATTTGTTTATTTGAAATATTTTTACACTTATATGTGGTAGGTGAAACTAATAAGATAGATATTTGACAGGAACAGAACATTACTACCCGGAAAGTCCGGAAAAACATATTCTGAATAACAAATGTTGTTTTTAAAATAGAGTCAGACGGTCCACGATCTGGATTTAAACATGTACACTTCCTGCAATTAAGCGCAGTGAACTATATTTAGTATGTCATATGTACTTACCCATCAACATAAATGAACATTGTAAATTCTTCGAAATTAAACCTAGTCACAGCCAAACACTAACAACGAATGCCCAACTATAATAAATATGTCTTCACTTATCATTGTTGTATGACATGATATACATTTACATGATGTAAATATTCAAAATCATCAATAACGTTTCATGATTTTTAATCAAACTTATTAATGTTGGTATTATCTTTTTTATGTTAGTTTAACTCTATGGTAGGCCTTTGTTATTTTAGTTACAAACGTTCAAATGGTGTTTGTTTATTTGTTTGTTTGTTTGTTTTTGTTCTTTTTTGTTTATATTTGTATGGCATTGTGTAAGTTATTAAATCACTTCAAAAGGCGTTCAATATCATGGATAATTCTACTGTGCTTCACTATGCTTGTATATGTTGATAGTTAATCAAATAAATCTATCTATCTATGGATATATTTGTACGGTTAACTTCTTACATTAAAAACTCACAAGAATAAGGATTCGAACTGTAATCAAAATATAAAAGAACACAATCAAAGGAATATGACTTCATAGGAAAATTATACATACATGAATATAACAAAGAACGCTTAATAATCAAATAAATACGTACATTTAAAGATCCGAAAGTAAATAAGCAACCTAAACCCCACCTACCTCTTTGAGCAGGAGTCTGATCCACCGGTTATTCAAGCATCCTGATTTTATTCACAGATTACTACCGAGATTCTAATACAATGCAATGTCACGTCTGGGATGCTTACACAAATGACGAAGAGACAAAAAAAAAAAACCAAACAAACTAAAAAAAAATGAAAATGAAGCAATGAAAAATACTTAAGGTTCCGCTAAAGGAAAACAAACCAAAAACTGAAAGTTCAATATTTTATTAGTGTATGCCAAAATAACATCATATCATATACCAAAATGTTCCTTTCATTTAGCACAAGCTTTCTAAGCCATTTAAAAACATTTTTCCATTACTATAATCCTCGAATCTTGCATATAAAGGTGCCAGACTGCCATTAAATACACATCTTTTGTAAGTCCATATTTACCAAATATTTAACAAACATGTATCTAGTGCAAGTTACCCTTTTTAACCGATTCTAAATCTTAAAACTATACTTAATTTTAACAAGTAAATTACTCAAAATGAATTTAAATGGAAGCCATGTATATTGGGACTACTTTCAATTCTATTTATAGCTACTTTCACTTTTTCTTTAGTGAGAAAAATATGGAAGGCCATTTGGATCTAATTCAATGTGTTAGGATTATATAATAGAAATTAAATTAACCAATTAAAGCAACTACTACAATGTTTAAAAAAAAACGATAGAGCATTGCAAGTTAAATAAGTTTGCTGAAATGATAATGTACATGTACATGTGTCTATATGTGAAAAATAAACACATTACCTTAAACAAATTTCTTTTTGCAATCCTTAAAATAAGGAATTGGGATTTCAGGTTAATATTGTTAGATTTTTCATTCAATATGCCATTTCGGAGGCAGAATAAAGGGGTTAAATTCAACATTTTGAACCAAACTGCTAAATTTTACACAATTGGCCCCTGACAGATGATTGAATCAAACAACCATGGTGAGCATGGTAACATTTACCCCATGAGCACACATTTTTACTCTTTAGAAAAATTCAATCTCAATACCCAAAATAAAATTGACCCTCCTTTTATGCTCAACTGTAGAATCAATTCTATTAAAGTTGTATTGCTGCCAGCTACTTAACAAATTTGAAGGTAAACTCGAATAATATGCTTTGCAGGGTGCAGCTTGATATGACTGCAGAGATTGAACCCTGAACATTTGGAAAACACCCTGAAAAACAGTATGGACACACCATTTAAACTTGACACAGCTACGAAATTTGATTACAATTAGATATTTGACACAGGATAAAAATTTGACCAGAACCAATTTGGTCACTTTTTTTGTCATTCTTCCAAAATGGTTCTAGTAAAAACCTGTAAAAATCAATCCCAAACTTCCCGTGGAAAAATGGCATCTTGTGGTACAATTTAAAGTGATCCATTTCTTTTCACTAAATTATTGTCCAGAAATAATAAAAAAAACTTTTTTTCATGGCCATTAGTGACCCAGATTCGGTTGCTCATTTTCGAACCATAGCGACCAAGGGAGAAACTTTGAGAGTGATCTGTTTAAGTCATTGTGTGAAACAATCAAAATATACAAAACTACGACGACACCATATAGACCTTCTGCGAACGGCCAAGTGGAAAGAGTGAATAAGACTCTGATGGACGCTGTGAGGTGTTTTGTGAGTAAATCACAAAAAGACTGGGAGGAATTTTTGCCCCAACTAGCGTGTGCGCTTAGGTCGTCGGTGACCCGAATGAAAGGGCTAACGCCGAAAGAAATGATGCTCGGTAGAGAGATAACGCTGCCCAGTGACCTAGTTTTCAGACCACCTAAAGTGGTAATAGTGAAAATGAGCATGAATATATAGATGAATTAAAGGAAGCTTTACACCAGGCACATGAAATAGCAAGGGTTGAAAACAACACAAAAGCACATGAAAAGAGATTATGACCTTAAAATACACAAGAATGAATATAAACTAGGGGACTTAGTGTATATCCTTGATATGGCCCATGTCAAAGGCAGGAGTAAAAAGCTGGATCCGCCTTGGAAAGGTCCAGGCATTGTGGCCGAGAAAGTAACCTCTTACGTATACAAGATAAAGTGGAGAAAAAAGTTGTAGTGCTTTACCATGATCGTTTGAAAAAATGTGACAATCGTACCATCCCGCCATGGTTGAAGAGAGCACAGAATCGTATACGTGAGGGCGAGAATGTTATGGAGGATGGCGACGAGATTTATTGTGTCTGTAGGAAAGGATATACTGTGGGTGAATTCATTGAATGTGGCAGTTGTGATGAATGATATTAAGCCGGTGTGCGGGGATTACTCCGGAATTTGCCGAAACACTCCGAATATTGTGAATGGATTCAATGGAGTTTGATTTTGTGGATGGAATATTTTGTGTCACGTCGGTGATTGTAATTTTGATATTTTAAAATACGTATTGAATATATAGAGATGATTGAAGAATTGATGTAGAAGTGCTAATGTGCGTTTCGTTTCTATTTTCAGGGTCGACCCTCTCGATCTTTTGACTGGGACGTCTGGACTATCCGAAATCATATGTGAATGGTTTTTGTAAAGAGTGAATTATTGAATTATTATATATGGACAAAGAGATGTTGATAGTCCATAGTGTCCATGTTAACACCGTTTATTCAGTCTCACCCATTCCTGTTAGTGTCGGAACACTTGATAATTTGATAGTGTGTTTTAGTTATTCTGGATATTGGAACTCTGTGTAGTCCATAGTGTATATTTAATTCCTTCCGTCATGGACAGTGATTCTTCTCCGTTGACATACGAAGACATTCTCTCTTCCGAGGCAACCCTACTGGATGTTGAGAGCACTGACACCGACTCTGTAGCGGATCTCAATGAGTATGATGATGACATGCACGTGGGGTATGACGAAGACACCGGAGATTTGGTGATCCGTACAGCACCACCCTCGAACATACCTGACAGACTGCCTATCGTGACCTCTGAGCAGATATGGGCAAAGGAGCGTACTGTTGTGGTGCAGGGTGACCCCAGAGAGCTCCGAAGAATCCGGGAGATGGGAGTAGAGGATATTGATTCATCAGAGTCGAACCCGCTAGGGCAGATTTACAGACCTGTGCTCCGGGCAGAGCCCATCAGCAGTGCCAGCGATTGGAGCACGGATGATAATAATAACCTCAGTGGTCCAAAACCGGAGGTGTATGAGGATATTTCAGAGGAGGAGAATTTCACACAAGAAGTGGAGAATGTGTCAGAGAAGTGTCTGGAACAGGGCAAAGACAAAACATCGAGAGACTCTTCGTGTCCTATGAGGAAGTGTGAGTACTTGGGACGCAAGTTAAAATTTCATATGCAGCAGATGCACCTTCCACGTCTAATGTGGGACAATCCACAACCGCCACTCAGGGAAGAGTGCCTGTACTCCTTCTTATGGCAGAATTTCTCACTGGAAAAAAGGACTTGTTCACCTTAGTGGAATGGGCTAACACAAATGTGGGGCGCCATATTCCTAGAAGAAGTGAAATTCTCGCCCGTGGTCGAGCTCAGACGAGGGAATTCTGTTTGGGAATAGGTTTACCAGAACCATTAAGGTACACGTTGTTACTGATCCATTCTCCCTGTATATTACTTCACTGGAGATAACAGGTTCTGCTGACAGAATTTCTGAATCGTGAACAGCTTATCACCTACCTAAGCTATGGCTGGAATTTCATGTCCACATTGGGCAACTTGCAGAATTTTCAGTTTGATTAAACTATTTTTTGTTAGTATATATACTCGCCGGAGAGAATGTGGAAGAGGAGTAGATGACGAGGGAAATGAAGTGAAAGAATCCGCAGACAAGAGAGTCGTTTTTAGAAGGTCCAAGAAACTCTGGAAGGTGCGGCCCTACCGAAAAGGCGAAGGGCAGAGGGCATGGACAACCCATCGAGTCCAATGATATATCCTGTGTTTGATTCTCACTTCCATTTGGATCGAACGAGTAGCAGGATTTCTGGGAGTGTCTCCAGGGTTACCATCGAAGCCTTGCTTGGACAACAGATGGAACGCCCTCCAACTGTCCCCATTAATATCCGGGGTGGACTGCTCATCTACTGTGATCCTGGAACGTATCCAGCTACTGTTCCCTTTGATGGAAAATAGAAAATGTCTGTTGGGCTTCACCCAAAGTTAGTTGGCCCGGTTACAGAAGAACAGAAGGAAGCTTTTAATCAGTTGATGAATAACACCAGAGATTCCGCGGTCGGTGAAGTAGATTTCGATATCAGAATGATAGCTGGACAAAAGAGTCTACAAGAACAAAAGGATTTTTAGTGAAGGTGTGTCCCAAATTCAAGCCAGGTATACCGGTTATTCTCCACATTCGAAGTAACTCTGAGGACAAGTATTCAGAAAGATTGTATGAAGAAGCTTTTGAAATTCTGAAATCACACTGCCATACATCACAAAGAATTGTCCTACATTGTTGCACTGGAAATTATGCAACTGTTAAATTTTGGCAGCAACATTTTCCTCATACTTATTTTGGATTCACTCTACTAGTCACCTCTTTTGACCAGAGTCAGCTTCAGGCAGTCCGTGAAGTTCCTGAGAACCGACTCCTGGCGGAAACAGATTCTCCTTATATGCCACCGATAGGAATTAAAGTGAATAGCCCAATGTACATCGGTGAAGTAGTGGAGGTGATGGCAACCATGAGGTTCACTGACGTACAAACCATCGCGTTATGTACGACCAAGAATGCCATCAACCTTTTCGGATAGATATAAAGTGACGTTAGATGTATATATATATTGTATATGCATTTTTCGATTGTTTGGATTTGTGAATATCAGAACCGTTATTTCATTCTTTTATTCAGAACGCTTTTGTGTTATTGGCATTAATTCTGAGGATAAAGATTTTGTGATGTACTGTATCACGCTAATAATATTCGTTTTACCGAGACCAAGGAGAAGTTAGTGATTTGAGTACCTCAGGATTTCGTGATTTTGTTATGTTCGGCTTGCATATTTGTGATATTATTCAGTGAAGGACCCTGTATATAGAATGTTCATTGGATGTATATTCAAATTCCGAGCTGGATCAGGTTCTTGGAGCTTGTGCGCTCACGGATACGGAATTGAAGCAGGATCGTGGTATATTGAGATGTTATTCAATAAAATTCATTGTGGATTATTGAACCGCTGTATATAAAGAATTGAACGATCCACAATTATATGTGTCAGAATTTTTAATGTTCTGGATAATTATTTGTGATATTGGATATTCTTGATGGAATAGTTTAGTAGCAATGTGATTTACTATGGCGGACTTATATGGAGGAAATCCTGTTTACACGGGACCCCGTTCCCATACAAGTCAAAGTTGAGAAAGCCATATTGAATATTATGAGATGATTCCGTCATACATATGTTGTAAATCTACCCTCATTTTTTTAAAAGGGGGAAGGGTGTTGTATGTGACGTAGTTAGGAACGAAGGACCGACGGGACGAACTAACTACAAACCGGAATCCAGTCGGTGGAGTAATACAGAGAGTGACAAAACCAAGGAGAAGGAGCGCTTGTTTTGGACAGACGAGATCTGAAGAAGTGTTCCCTCGTTTTTTGGATATTTCATCTGGATCCTGGAAACTGCGGCCATACCCACTCTAACCATTGCAGCAAAGTCAGTTTCGGTGAGTAGCCCTTCCGAATTCACCAATAATACATCAAAACTATTTGAACATTTAAATGATCGAGAATGGTTGAATTTTCGCAACTGATTGCGTTGACAACCTGACGAAAAGTTTAAATAAAAGTCAATTGTAAATAAAAAGTAGATGAATACCCGCATATACTCACCGATTTTAAATAATCAAACATTTTGTCTCTGTGTTTACATCCTTGGCGTCACCGAATAACAGCTCACACGTAACCGAATATCATACGTCGTAAAATAAACCGACAGCGAAACGTTGTACAATGTAGTATAGATACACGTGACAGTAAATAAGATGAATATTTTTTCCCATTTTAGAGCATGTTCAAAATTTAGAAGGGTAATCTTAACTTCATTGTAAAATTAAAAATAGTTAACAATACATTTTAGAGCGGAGGGATACATCATTCTGCTTTCGATTTGGATAGATCTAGTTGTGCAGGAAGCAAACAGCAGTTTCTGATGAAAACGACTATCATCATAAATACTTTTTAGTTACAGTTATGCAAACATATTTTTGGAGTGAAATGTTGTCGGCACTGACCAGATCGGTTCAGTATCATCCGAGATTTTAGATTGTTTTTTTCACTGCCCACCAAGATTTAAAAAAATGGCGGCTTCTGCCATGCTGACTTGAAAATGAAAGTAACCATGAAGGGCGTGAAATACAGAAATTCGTTACATGTAAGGGGTAACTTGCACTAGATAAAGGTCTAATGAATTACTGGTAACAATTTGGTATTATTAAATGTGTACTGTAGTGACCCTCCTTTTTTTAAAATTCTCATAATAACTACATTTTTTTCCATAATTACACTATTTGTGATAAGTGGCATATCAAGATAGTAACAACATTAATTTCTTGACCAAGTTTCAAGTCTTTTTATGGTTTGATAACGAAGAAATTAACAACTGACATTTTCCTCTAGGAAAAAGGAACTCATAAAAACAGGGATCACGCATACTGTTCGTGTATAAATTATAAATAAATTGCCAATTATTTGTATTTTGTACATTAAAAATTGATTGACTGAAAATATATTCGCCTACAACGTTGTTACTAGATGAAAAATGACTCAAATTACATGTACATGCACATGTTGTCCAACACATGATGATTGTAATATTAATATTTTGAAAAATATAATACTGCATGTGACAGTTTAAGAAAACAATAATGATGTGAAAGTTGTTTGAACTTTCTGAGTTCAATTTAATTTTAGCTTTACTCTAGAAATAAGCAGCTTAGATCAATTGTGCTCTTGTTCATATGCTATGTTTTTTAACAATGAATGGGTCAGAGTATCGAATTATTTTGTCCAATTTTAATCCAATTCCGGATTCAGTGTTGGAAAAGTTCTTGGTTCTTAAGCCTAACAAATAATATCTTCAGCACTGAATCCTTAAAGTGGACTTGATTTGGCCCCCTCCTTTTTTATGGTTGGAAAATTTGGTTAATTTGATGCAAACTATAGACCAAAATGAAAACATAATAGCCTGGTTTCCCTCCACCCCATCCACTCTGGGAAAAGCTGTGAACATGTAGCAATTGAGGTCATTCATTTGTTTTTTTTTATATTCACTAATTGCAATTATTTTTATATTAGACTATATTTAACTCCTTGCTAATTGCAACAATATATCACAAAATATTAAGAAAAAAAAACCCGGTAGTAGATACTTCCTTTGCAGTTTCTCTTGGAACAAATCTGAGGCCACCCCTTTTCATAATGTCTCCCTCTTCATTTGCCCCTGATTTAGGTGCATCTTATAACACAAGTACAATATACATGTACATATGTAACTCTGCAAACATAAACATATAAACAGCATTCACATATTTAGTATTATTAGAGAGACCATTTAACCTGACTTCTTTGTTAGTTTTTTTACTTGATTCATCATAAGTTGATAGTACAAATGCACATGTGATTGTTTGTTGCTTGGCGTAATGATTTATGTGGGTGCAAAAATAGATACCTCATACCACATCTCATATTGCTATTGTAACGTGTAATCCCGAGCGGTCAATGGATCCGTACCAAGTTGTACTCGGATTCCTAGTAGAATTTATGGTTCACAAAAAGATATGACAAATGCTATCTGTAAGTCACGATGAGGAATAAAATATATCTTCTTTAACTATACAACTTGGGTCTTGCTTTACTTTACACATGAAAAGGGTGATTAACTATACACTTATTCTAACCAACACATCAATCGTATTCCTATATATATTGGAAGTTTCCAATGGCTCTATCCAATGGCACTTTTAATATCAGTTATAGTATCCACTGGCACTATCAATCAAATCGTATAACGAACCCTTATATCACACAAATTACTAAGCACATATTTATAGAAAATTAGAAATAATACCTTGCCCTGGGAAAACTATATACACAATACAACATAAATGACTGAACAAAATGCTAACAGCAAAAATATAAACTAATGAACACATTCACTTTGACACTACTGTATGCACAACACAATATAAATCCAATGGATAGTTTCACTAAATTCCGAACCTTAGAATTAGATATAATTCTCTTTTATCTCATGGAATTCACTATTAAATCCAAAGGAATTACTTACACAGCACAATATAAAATAATCCGACACCATTGAACTTGTGAGGCTTGATCAACACACAGACACTAAATCGCTACTGATTTGACCTTTTATACTCCCTGGCTAGATGACCAACATCCACAACTCATGCATGTCAAAGGGTAGTCAAGATAGAAAGATCGGTCCATTTCACAAAATGGGTATGTGACTCTATTACCTTTAGCGTGCCCCGTAATTGGAGGAAAATAACTCTTGAAATATTAGGAACATACTTCGAAATACCATTTCATTCCTCATTGCAATAATTGACATAAACAAAACGGTAAACATACTAACTGATAAGTCTATTTTCGCCACACTATGTCTATCGCCGTATCAGACAGTCAGTTGAAAATTATTTCCGAGAACAAAAGTTTACCTGACTGAAAATTACCTAGGTGCGAAATTTGCACTCAGAAATAAACAGAGAAAAAGCATATTTTGTATCTGTTGTACGCATTACTACTGCCGTCCGGAAACTTAGAAATAGGAGGTAATCCCAGTTTGATCAGCCACTTCGGCCTTCTAAAAACTGGTACATCGTCAGTGGTCAACGTTAATTAATTTCTAATATCAAAACTTTAGTGTGTTTCTCTGAAGTAAATTAACTTAAAGTAACGCTTCAAGATATAAATTTAAGAGATAAATGATAAATAAATTATTCACGCATTTGATAGTCGATAACGTAACTGACGATATGTCCTAAATATGTAACCTTGAACTCGCACGAGAGCGTACGTACGGTCAGCACAGAAACAGACGTTTGTTACAGTTCTACTCTCTAACATTGCAGTTACGTAAAATATAAAGGGATCCTTCTGCAGTAATATTTGTACATATTCCAGTATTAGATAAGTGTATTTGTTTTTTTTTTGTTATGTTACTTGCACATAACTTCTGTGTCCATTACCATTTTCAGGAAAGATTAGTTCTTGTGCACTGTGTTACTCTCAAAATACAGTATATTATTATTATTATTATTATTATTATTATTATTCTACTAAGTTTACATTTGTCATACTTGTGTAGAATACACTGAAATGGTAAAACATAAGATTTATACATGTACTTATCGCATACGTACATGTACATGCATCATTTTATGGCCATCTTAAGTTTCATCACAATGGCCTAAATTTTACCACATAATTCACTCTGACTACAGACAAACATGTGTATCGAGAATATTTTGTAAAGTATGGCATTAGCATGTCCAAGATATGAAGAAGTTTTATATCAAAAACTGATCCGACACTTGTTGTTTATTTTGCCAGTTCTGTAGAGATTTTGTAGTAAAACTGAGGCAATATTTGTTGATAGGTAAGGGTGAACCTTAAATAATGAATGTAAAAGATGATGAATTAGAAAAAAAAGTTTAATGCATTGAAAGGTTAGATGTCATACTAATGTCAGGTAAACAAGAAGATTGCTTTCCAAAGGCATGTTTTTTTCTCTTTTTATTAAAGTATTTTTGTATAAATTCTATTGGGGAAATTAAAAGTGGAATTTACTTTTTCCATGTTGCTTTATTGTGAAATAGACCCTCACAGAACATAAAGGAAAATGGCGATATACATGTATGTAAATCCATTTCAAATTTTGGTGAAATGGTTCAGTTCATTAAATGTACAGTTCAATGCTTCATTATGTTTAAAATGACCTAAATAAACCTATGGACAGCAGTATTATTAGAACTGGCATTCAAATAAGTTTTCAATAAAAAGAATTGGATTTGTCATGCGCCATTTTGGAGTATTGTGTTAGATTATACATGATGCTTTGTGGTTCGTTTCTATATTTAAGGAAGACGATAAATGATCAAGAACTACAAGATATTTGATCCAAGGTGAAACACAAAGCCTTCTAGAATATTCAGTAATACAAAGCAACAAGATTTGCCTGACTCTTAGATACAATGTATGTTATACCTACTTTTAATAGTATTTGTTCACATACAAATCTTTCCATTTTTATTTGTCTAAATGAGTTAGATACATTTTATTTAGTAGATCTCCGAATATAACACCCTTACTTTTCATAAAATATACCTCATTCCCCCTTTAAATGAGTGATTTTCATGAAATTTTTAATAAGAAGGTTGGGCATCATACTGTTCTACAGTTTTATGTAAACATAGAAGGTTTGAGTTAGAATAAAATGTCACCAACAATTGCACGCTCACAAGCATCAGTCATCAACTTAATAAAAATCAAAATTTGAAAGAAATTGTCAGGTCTTTTGGCACCGTTTTCAATATCGAATATCAAGAACTTGTTCAAAATCTACGAAAGTTTTATGAAGGGGTAACCCCGATACAAAACATCAATCGAAAACCAGTTCTTTATCACCATTTGATACATACTTTACAACTACACCATAATGTGAAACGTGCTTGTTTCCGACCGAATCAAAAACTTTTGTTCTTAGCCTACTTGAAACCTTTATAATTTATTACTAACACTGACGGCACTGCTGTAAAAAACAATAGAATTGAAGCATAATCCATGTGATGTAGAATTAATAGACAGCAGGATATCCATAGTAGCGTTAGGTAGTGAAGGTTACCAGATACTAGATTTCAAGACACTTGAATTAAGTAAATGTATCAACCAGGAAGGAAGGAGTGTCATGTCGTGTCTTGTCGTGATGGACAGATTCGTGTTGGTACTGACGGTTATGAGGTGTTACTCATTGATACCGATGGTAATATAAAACATCGATACACAATAGAAAACGTATCATTCTTCATCTGTCAATGTGATGACGTTAGTACTACCTACTACTGTGTTGGTCTTACTGACACTGTATATAAAGTGACAAGGGACGGGAAAGAAAAAGACCAAATTTTCTATAGACATGGGGATATTCAGAATCAAAATGGTGAAGCTGCATATGCAAAAGGTTATGTTTATGTTATAAAAATTTCACCAGATGGACAGAATCATGACATTATACTGAGTTCAACAGATGGAATCATTTGTCCTACAGATTTATGTTTCAACATAGAGAGTCAACAAATAAGGATAATAATCATTTTTAAGAAAAAGATTGAAATTTTTAATTTTGAATGAAAAGTTATATATATATATCCCTCTGCGGGACTCGAACTCGTACCGATGTGACATCATAGCCTAGCTGGCCGAGTGGTCTAGGTCGCTGGACTTTGTGCAGGTGGTGTTGCCATAGATGTCACAGCGGTACGAGTTCGAGCCCCGCGGACGACCAAAAATTTGCATCGCAAATTTGACAGTTCTAACATCGTTGGGAATTTTTCAGACCTTTCTATACGTTTACATATCTTCCCGGTATCAATTAGTGAATAGTGAATAGTCACATTCTGAGAAATTTGTCTATATATATATATATATATATATGTCTGAAAAATTCCCAACGATGTTAGAACTGTCAAATTTGCAAAGCAAATTTTTGGTTGTGCTGGGCTCGAACTCCGCTGCTGTGACATCTATGGCAACACCGCCTGCACAAAGTCCAGCGTCCTAGACCACTCGACCAGCTAGGCTATATAAAAAAATATAGTTTTCGCTGGCCGGGTCATTCCTCCTCGTAGTATTAATCTAGGGCTGTAACTTAGCGCACGATGTATGGTAGTACGGGACAGTTCATCTAGTTGTTATTATGTAGGATAGAGGATCAAATTAATGATGCATGTCACAACAAATCAATATTATACAAACGTCTCAGAATTTGACGACTCTATTCGCTACACTGCTCCTTCGGATCAAATTGATACAGGGAAGATATGTTAACGTATAGAAAGGTCTGAAAAATTCCCAACGATGTTAGAATTGTCATATTTTGAGCAGTGTAGCGAATAGAGTTTGTTATACTTATATCACAATTTCAGAATTTGACTTGCATGATTTGTAATTTAGAAACAATAGCATAAAAACCCAAAACATAATTTATCATTTAATTCTTTCACTGTATCGTACTCTAGTAACATAACTTCATCAGTTACATTAAATTTAAATGTTACATTTATCACTTGTGTGATCCCGATAATTTGACAATTCAGAACAAACCCTTTTCATGTGTTTTATTAGAGATTATAGGATAACTAACTTCACTAACGGATGTAACGTGAATAGTAATAAAATAAAATAAATAATAAAAAATATCTTTCGTTACACGATAATGCTAGAGGATCGCTCTATTAAGGGAATTTCAAATATTTTGTGGAATATTGTTTCCTCAATGAAACACAATGATTCCATATCAAGAAAAATGCTAACATGTACAAATAAATAACCAAAAGAGATCAATTAAAATATTTAAAAAAATGTATTGAGATATTGTAGCCAAGACTAACAATTGGGTCTTGAATTACAAATTCTTTGGGTTAACAAGAACCTTTTTTATGTTCTTTTTTCGTATAATTGTTCTAGTTGTATTTACACTATAAGGGAAAATGTCTATCAGTTTAATTTGTAAGTATTCGTTGCACTATAACATCGGGTAGAACTTGTATGGGCGACTTATGTCCAGGGATTTATAAATTTTAAGACCATAGTTGGTAAGATTAGTTTATTTTTTTATTTGTATAGAAAATATTGTCAACGGTATTAAGCTAATTCAACTACCACAAACGTATTTTCTTGTATTAAATAATATATCAGGCTTGTCGGAGACTTCAAAATTGACTTCAGATGTACTATAATTATCGAAGGAAGTTTGTATATTTATACGTAATATTACTTATTTTATGTTTCGTTATATTTATTGTATTATTATGTATTTATTTCAAAGAATTGTACTTACAGCATATTGACTTTTGCTATTACATACTGTGTGTTGAAATGTGTGTTGTTAAAAAATAAACGATGAAAAAAGTACGCAACACTCCATTATTAAAAAAGTAAATCCTCAACAGGATATAATAAGGTAAAACTCTCAAAGGTGAAGGTAACTCTAAACAAACGTACGATAGATAGCCAGTTTACACCTTAGGACAGTGCCCTTGGGATTACGAAGCATAATTTATAGAAATTGGCATTGGAAAAGTTTTTGAACTGGTTTTTTTCATAAGACGAACAATTACTTATTATTTATTTTTAAGTTATTTTTAGTGCAAATGTTAAGTGTCTCATAATGTGGTATGTATCTGGAGTCCTTAAATTCACCATTAGGCCACCAATTTAGTTATTCTTTCTCTTTCCATGTTTGATAACAGTCATACAAGACCAAAACTGAAACAGAAAATAGTTATGACGTTTTGTCAGTTTAACTCGATACAAACATCATTAGGGTTCCTGTTCAGGTATATATTTACATATGATATTAAAAACGTTTCTGTCATTTGATCACCTCTTGTACTCATATCCCAATAAAATCAAATAAAAAAGGGGATAATTCAACCAAACCCTGTACCAAAATCTTAAATATTTTTTTTCAAATTTTAATGTTTATAGAATCATTCGACTCCTCTGCCTAATTACAACTAATGATAAAAATACAAATAATGTTGTTGGTTATTTTTTTCACCATTGATTAGTCCATAGGCCAGATAACACTCCCTTAGAGTGTTTTGCAGATAAATAGGTTGGTAGATATGTATATTAGAAACACAAATCCACCTGTTTGCTAAAAAAAGTGCAGTGTTTTCATGAAAATCAGAGTCTGAAAGAAGGACGTGTGATTATTTCTGAGTATTTATCTTAGAAACATTTTGTTTCCATCCAAGAAACACAAATAGTTTTTGTTAACATAAATAGCATCAAAAGAAAGCCAGGATATTCTCTTTTAATTTACGACTATAAAAATGCTGCTTAACAAATCGACAAGTTTGTTTAGATTTTTTAAAAAGTTTGCAACGAAACGGTTTAGTTTCTTGGTTATGCCGCCAAATATTTTCCCTCCTTTTATCAAAGCTGCATTATTATTAAAATAGTTTTAGACTACAGGTACTGTTCTAGTAATCGTTATTTTATACATGGAATTAATAAAGTGTTCATTAATTCAACTAGCAGTCAAATCTAGTGTAAATCAATCAGTTCATTTTTAAATCCGCAAAGCATATTTCAATATCATTAAAAAAATATGCACCCATTGATTGTAATGCAATCTTTTATGTACCTTTGATATCTTATAACACATTTTCTTAAATTTAAGATAGCACATAGGTGCATTTTTTTTTTATAAACCTGCATAATTTGTTTACGGGGTACTGAATAGAGCAAACGAAATTACAAAATACACTGAAATTAAAATTGTTCTTACTTTTTTTTGATTTTTTTTTTTTTTTGTGTCGGTTCTTTTTTTTCGTAAATGATTTTTGCTGTATTTAGGTAATGGTCATTGAACTCCATTAACTAAATTCCAAAAATATATATACAATGATATATTTTGTTGATTAAGCAAGAAACCCTCAATTAAAAAGAAGGGACGGGGGATCAGCTGTAAAGCGACATCAATTGTTTTGTTATACAAAATATGTTTATATATTTTATTCATGGGTTCATTTTTCACTGAAAGTAATGCCAAGGACCAGAAATGTTTCCAAAATAATGGTTGACACTAAAATTGAAATTAATATGTTCATTATATAATAATAAAATTACATTGCTTGTATTTTGATATAAAACATCACTACATAACAGAGAACAAACCAAACTATATACATCAATGTGACGACGGTAGTTTCTACTACAATGATATGGGTAATAACGTATACATAACAGAGAACAAACCAAACTATATACATCAATGTGACGACAGTAGTTTCTACTACAATGATATGGGTAATAACGTATACATAACAGAGAATAAACCAAACTATATGTATCAATGTGATGACAGTAGTTTCTACTACAATGATATGGGTAATAACGTATACATAACAGAGAATAAACCAAACTATATGTATCAATGTGACGACAGTAGTTTCTACTACAATGATATGGGTAATAACATATACATAACAGAGAATAAACCAAACTATATGTATCAATGTGACGACAGTAGTTTCTACTACAATGATATGGGTAATAACATATACAAAACAGAGAATAAACCAAACTATATGTATCAATGTGACGACAGTAGTTTCTACTACAATGATATGGGTAATAACATATACAAAACAGAGAATAAACCAAACTATATGTATCAATGTGACGACGGTAGTTTCTACTACAATGATATGGGTAATAACGTATACATAACAGAGAATAAACTAAACTATATATATCAATGTGACGACAGTAGTTTCTACTACAATGATATGGGTAATAACATATACATAACAGAGAATAAACCAAACTATATGTATCAATGTGACGACGGTAGTTTCTACTACAATGATATGGGTAATAGCGTATACATAACAGAGAATAAACCAAACTATATGTATCAATGTGACGACAGTAGTTTCTACTACAATGATATGGGTAATAACGTATACATAACAGAGAATAAACTAAACTATATGTATCAATGTGACGACAGTAGTTTCTACTACAATGATATGGGTAATAACATATACATAACAGAGAATAAACCAAACTATATGTATCAATGTGACGACAGTAGTTTCTACTACAATGATATGGGTAATAACATATACAAAACAGAGAATAAACCAAACTATATGTATCAATGTGACGACAGTAGTTTCTACTACAATGATATGGGTAATAACATATACAAAACAGAGAATAAACCAAACTATATGTATCAATGTGACGACGGTAGTTTCTACTACAATGATATGGGTAATAACGTATACATAACAGAGAATAAACTAAACTATATATATCAATGTGACGACAGTAGTTTCTACTACAATGATATGGGTAATAACATATACATAACAGAGAATAAACCAAACTATATACATCAATGTGACGACGGTAGTTTCTACTACAATGATATGGGTAATAACGTATACATAACAGAGAATAAACCAAACTATATACATCAATGTGACGACGGTAGTTTCTACTACAATGATATGGGTAATAACGTATACATAACAGAGAATAAACCAAACTATATACATCAATGTGACGACAAACATATATTGCTCCCAAATCGTCTTGGTTGTCAAATTTGGTACATAATATGATTCCCATTTCGCCTTAGTAATATTAATAGTGAATTTAAGTGGAATGGAAACTTGTGTAAACATGTAAGTGCTACATCAGTTTTTATAGCAATTAAAAAGTATGTACGTATGTATGTGTAGATCTATATATTGTTTGTTGGTATTTAGGATTGTTTCATTTTATTTTCATGAGTAATAACTGTGAGAACACAAAAATTCAAAATAAATATGATATGACTAATAATATTTTTCATTCAAGAAAGTGTAATCAAGGGAACAGCGGTAATAATCCAGGGACAAAGACCAGAAATGGAAAACAGACATACACAGTAAGGAACATAAAGTAACTAAAATCATACATACAAAGTAACAAAGGTAAATGAGCAACTCGGACTCCACTAACAAATGGGAGCATGGACTAGATGCACCGGTAATGTAGGCGTCCTCTGCTTTTCTAGAAACACCCGCCGAATTGCTCATAAAAAGGCAAGTCCGGGGTAGACGAAAGAGGAAAGGAAAACTATGACATGTTGAACAAATCATTTTTTTTCATGGCACATATGGATACACCGTAACGATCTACGAGTTCATGATGACAACCATAAAACTTTTGTAGTGATGACTTCAATCTTGAGGCAACATAATCCTGCTCCAGAAGCCTATTTGTTAGAATTCTAGCGCGATACAAAAAGTCTGCGTAGCCTCGGCAAGCTCTGGCATAACGTATGAGTTGTGATATGAACACTCCATACGCAGGTGCTGAAGGGATGTTGCCACAGATGAAAGGAAAGTTGACAATTTTGAATAAAAATCATCACGTTTGTTGTCAAGTTTGGTAAATAGTTTTCCTTTACTATCTAAGTGTAGGTCAAGATATGAGGCTGACTTCATAGTGCCTGTAATATCCTTTATCTCAAGTCCTTTGTGATATAAACGATGTGTAAAATCCTCAAAATTAGGATTGTTTAAATATAATACGTCATCAATATAGCGGAAACTGAGATTAAAGGATCTAGCTAAACGATATTCTTATTTACGGATCAGATCAGCTATAAAGTCAGCCTTATAAGAGTGAAGGAATAGGTCAGCAAGTAGAGGAGCACAATTTGTTCCCACTGGAATGCCGATGCATAACAAAAATGGACAAAATGTTAAAAATTAAAAATTCCAGCATTGTGTAAACACCATCTTCTGTATTTTTGGAAGATGATTTGGAATCATTTCTTACAAAGTATGAGGAATCTCTACCAAGAACTATATATTTGTATCTAGGTGTACCATCTTTTTTTTGGAAAAAAACAACGATGTATACTGTTTTTAAGTCGGGATTTTAACTGATTGTGTGGAATAGAAATATACAGTGTAGAAAAATAATAGATTTAAATGCTATTATATTCTGATAATAGTCTTGAACTGATTGTCTCCAAAAGATCTTTCGAATTTTTCAGGATCTACATTGAATTAATACCACTACGGGAGTAACAAGTGTCGTGGTAGGACTGCAGACCCTCTTTGACAGCTGTGAGTATAGTAGTTTAAAGTTTTGAAAGAAGTTTGGTGGTACATTTTGCAGATGCAGCTATGTAACGTTGATTGTATGGATTCTTGTGGAATTAGGAATCCATTTCATAGAGGGTAAATCACAGTCATCGTCCTTGGTAGAGAGACCAAAAGAGGATAGCACAGATTTATTGTTTTCCACAAGTTTTATACATTTTTTGCATAGTCTTCCACGGCATCCATAAGAAGTTATAATTCTAATTTATGCAGCGCGGTTCTCGGTACTTGGGACCTTTAGAAGGGATATTATGCAGAAAGAATACCATAATTTTATGTGTTCCATTGTGAAGAGGCAAATTAAAATACTATTAACATACAACACAGATTTATTGTTTTCCACAATTTCTTCTTTGGAGAGTTTGGTAGCAGTATAGGTCTTATCACTGCTATTATTTTCTATGTCTACCTCTGATAATAAACATTGGATGTAAAACGTTTTGCAGACAAAACAATGTTGTTTTGGGCTTTGTCTGCTAGTAAGACAACATATTTGTCATGTATAGTGGACAATGTTTTTGCTACATCGCGGTCTTTGAAAACTGGTGTAGCAATGGCACTCATTGACCTACTTAAAACTTTCATTCATTTCAAAATTAAAGACCTCACGGCCTTTAACCACTCTGACAGAGAATCAATGTCTTCTTGTTCTCGTTTTATCAATTTTCTTGTATAGTCTTCCACGGCATCCATAAGAACTTTTAAGTTATAAATCCAATTTATGCAGCGCGGTTCTCGGTACTTGGGACCTTTAGAAGGGATATTACGCAGAAAGAATACCCTAATTTTATGTGTTCCACAATGAAAAGGCAAATTAAAATACCATTAACATACAACAAAGACGGACATTCAGTTGTTAGAAGAGCTTAACAAATATATATAGTAGTATTTAACTTTACTTACAGCAGCCCAAATGACACTGATACTCATTATCATGCAAAATGAACATAGCATGTCAATGTATCATCAAATGACCAACTCGTATATACGTATCACTTTAATTACAACTTCATCTCACCTTTAACGTCTGTCTTGTCATACTCACTTCGTAAAGATACCAGAATGTCTATCTGGACGATATGATTGGTTTATAAACATGCATCTGCATTGAGTATCCTATTTCTAAAGTAGAGGTAGTTATACTTTGAAATATCGAAGAGGGGGTTGACATAGGGGTACTTACCTCCTTTTCCCTACCCTTCCATCCTTTCTTTCGCCCCATTTGTCCTTTTACCCGCCCCTTTCACTTTCTTCCATTCATAGCTCATCCTCATTTTGTCATTTTACAAGAAGAATTTTTTTTTTCTCAAATGCTTTGTCTGTTTATATGGGATCAGTTGTGGACTTCTAAAGCATAAACGAAAGAAATGTACTTACTGAAATAATGCAGCATTACCTTCTAATAAGGCCACACCTCTGCACATTTTGAACGTGATCTTTTCTGGGGCTACAACAATATTTTAAATTATACCTTCGTTTTGAACACGTTTGTGGTACATTACGTTACCAAGACAACGTGATGCCCACGCATTCAACATAGACCCGACTGTTTAGCCAAAACATTCAAAGTAGGACTATCAAAGAAAGATCATTGTGTCTTGGAGTCACAAATGATGGTCTTGCACATGAAAGATTTGTCTATTGTCACTTTGCAACTAATTCAGTAAACAACTTTTCTCTGAGCTGCTAATTAAGCCAAGTTGCTAAATGGATTTTCTATCAATCTTCCGTACAAGAAGAACACATACAAATGAAGATAAGATTATTTTTAAAGGTAATTTATACTAAAAATACATGTTGTCTTTGTTTCATCATGCGGATTTGGATCAAATACCATATAAACTATAACGTATGGGTGTATACACCTTCCAATTGGTGGAAGCGGTTTTTTTAATTATTGTGCGAAAACAGTAAACACCACCCTATCAATAAATTTCAATAACTTCAAAATGAAAAATTGTGATATCGCATGATATTAAAGGACGATTCCTACTTTAGATAAATACACGAACGAGAGTAAAACGAAAATGATTTTAAGTTGCAGGTGCATTATAAATATATCTGAAAATACTTTTCAAAGTACTGCAAAATTAGGACTACGTTCATTCTAACATTTTTGTCTATAGATGATATTTGATCAAGTCATTTTTGAATTGACATAGGACATCGAATTTAATTTCAAGATAAATAAGCTAAATTCTGGCAAGTTTATAGACTATAAAGGAAATATTCACTATAGTTTTCGGTTAATTAGAAATACCCCTCAATATAATTTCTAAAACATTTGTTTATGTACGGAGGCCCTAGAGAGACATTTGTTTATGTACGGAGGCCCTAGAGAGACATTTGTTTATGTACGGAGGCCCTAGAGAGACATTTGTTTATGTACGGAGGCCCTAGAGAGACATTTTGAACTTATTTGTTATAACGTATTTGATTTGGATTGAGGGTTGCAACGGAAAAGAAAACAACCAACTAACTGACTTAAAAAAACTCGTGTTTAGAATTTCAAATTGATCTCTCTCTCTGATAGAGTCCGTTTTAATCCAGTGGATAGGTTACAGACCACCAATTCAACCAATGAGCATTTGGAACGTACGCAAAAATAGTCCTACGCAGAAATTACCCCTGTTCCTCATAGTGCTGTGAAAAAAGTTCTCATCTTATTTAAAAAATTTAAACAGTTTCTGAAAGGAAAAACATTTCTGTACATTTTATAGGTGCATTTTGCTTCTTGTGATGTGAAGCCTAATCTCCATAATGATTTTTAAATATACCCCTATCTTGTGAAAACACTGGGATTTCCCATGCTATTTATAGACCCTTCACTTCCGGTGACCAGTACTGCACTGCAAGTCTGCTAACCCCACATGCCATTCTGAGGATTGTGAGCTGACATATGTAGAATCATGCTGATATATAGTCATCTGCAGGTTAAAGTTAAGGTAAAGTCCAGAGAAGCCATTGAATATTGTGAAATTAGCATAGAAGCCTATGGGAAGTGGAATTAGTGGTTTTTAGCCTTAAGATGAAGCCATGGCAAAATGAAAAGTTTCTTGAAATAGCTTTAAACTACTTGAAGATCTTGTTAACTTTGCCATGAGAGGAATACACTACAAAAATCCTTCAAAATATGCATTTTTTTAAGTTATAGGTCCAAATTATGGAAAATTGGTCTTTTTGGCTGATTTTTATGTCCTATCTTGTAAAAAGTGTAGAAAATTTAGTAAAAATATCAAATATTAAACTTTGAGGGCTATATTTACCTAAATATGGTAGTAATAAGCACTTGAAATCAAGTTTTGTGTAGATTTGAGCAAAAATTAGGTAAGAAATGAGGAAAAACTCACTTTCATTACTGCGGTTAAGGCCATATAAGCATTCCCCTATGGCAACATGGAAAATCCATTATTGAGCACTTTTTTTGCTTTAGGTGCCCTTTACTGGTCATGTTCTAATGTGAAAACACTGTATTTACAAATTTAAAGCCAAATATATCACCTTTTGTGAAAATTTAAAGATTTAGGATTTTTGACATGTGATCAAGAAAAAGGGGGAGGCATGTCAGAAATAAATTTTTAAAAATAGACCAATTTCTCAGAAAATGATTACTTTTAAAACTATTTCTTCATTAATATTGTTAAAAAACAAGTTGTGATTGATATTTTTTATTTGAAAAGTCAGAAAAAGTTCTTTGCAAATATTTAATGCATTTCAGTATGGTAGAATATTTTCACTTTTTTGCTCGCACAACTTGGTTACCCTATATTTAAAAATCAAATATTTAAAAAAGTGCTTGTCACATTTCACTGAAACTTTGCAAATGCATTCAGTATGTGTGTAGGAAGATACCTGTATAGTTATTTCTTTTTTCTAAGACAAAAAGTGACTGTTTATTAAGCTGAAGCCATGGCAAAATGAAAAGTTTCTTGAAATAGCTTTAAACTACTTGAAGATCTTGTTAACTTTGCCATGAGAGGAATACACTACAAAAATCCTTCAAAATATGCATTTTTTTAAGTTATAGGTCCAAATTATGGAAAATTGGTCTTTTTGGCTGATTTTTATGTCCTATCTTGTAAAAAGTGTAGAAAATTTAGTAAAAATATCAAATATTAAACTTTGAGGGCTATATTTACCTAAATATGGTAGTAATAAGCACTTGAAATCAAGTTTTGTGTAGATTTGAGCAAAAATTAGGTAAGAAATGAGGAAAAACTCACTTTCATTACTGCGGTTAAGGCCATATAAGCATTCCCCTATGGCAACATGGAAAATCCATTATTGAGCACTTTTTTTGCTTTAGGTGCCCTTTACTGGTCATGTTCTAATGTGAAAACACTGTATTTACAAATTTAAAGCCAAATATATCACCTTTTGTGAAAATTTAAAGATTTAGGATTTTTGACATGTGATCAAGAAAAAGGGGGAGGCATGTCAGAAATAAATTTTTAAAAATAGACCAATTTCTCAGAAAATGATTACTTTTAAAACTATTTCTTCATTAATATTGTTAAAAAACAAGTTGTGATTGATATTTTTTATTTGAAAAGTCAGAAAAAGTTCTTTGCAAATATTTAATGCATTTCAGTATGGTAGAATATTTTCACTTTTTTGCTCGCACAACTTGGTTACCCTATATTTAAAAATCAAATATTTAAAAAAGTGCTTGTCACATTTCACTGAAACTTTGCAAATGCATTCAGTATGTGTGTAGGAAGATACCTGTATAGTTATTTATTTTTTCTAAGACAAAAAGTGACTGTTTAGGTTACAGACCACCAATTCAACCAATGAGCATTTGGAACGTACGCAAAAATAGTCCTACGCAGAAATTACCCCTTTTCCTCATAGTGCTGAGAAAAAAGTTCTCATCTTATTTAAAAAATTTAAACAGTTTCTGAAAGGAAAAACATTTCTGTACATTTTATAGGTGCATTTTGCTTCTTGTGATGTGAAGCCTAATCTCCATAATGATTTTTAAATATACCCCTATCTTGTGAAAACACTGGGATTTCCCATGCTATTTATAGACCCTTCACTTCCGGTGACCAGTACTGCACTGCAAGTCTGCTAACCCCACATGCCATTCTGAGGATTGTGAGCTGACATATGTAGAATCATGCTGATATATAGTCATCTGCAGGTTAAAGTTAAGGTAAAGTCCAGAGAAGCCATTGAATATTGTGAAATTAGCATAGAAGCCTATGGGAAGTGGAATTAGTGGTTTTTAGCCTGGATATGAGTGTTTTAATCCGGTTGATATGAGTTTTACAAATATTTAACGTACCATGCATTGTATTTACTTACAGATTCAATTATCTTGCCGTATGCATAATTGACAAGATCACTTCCTGTCCCATCAAGAATTGATAAAAGCTTCGTCAAGCGCAGCATGATACGTCTGCTGCTAGTTTAATCATGAACATGTAAACATACGATTCATGCTTGGAACAAGTCATGCTTAAAATGGTGGATTGACTTATGACACACAAAAGGTCTTTAACCTTTTATTTATGAATTATTTAGTTTCAATCACTAATTTTAATTGAATTTTGCGTTCGTAAACGTAACAAAACCAACATCGAGAACTTGGGCGGTTGTATTTTTCTTGTTTTGTTTGTATGTTTGTGTTTGTTTGTTTATTGTTTTTTTAATAGTTTTTTCTATTTATTTGTTGTTGGAAATTTGATCATATTTATTTACTATTAGTTACTTATTAATCCTTATTTTCTTGAATACTTAAAATTTGGAACACATACACAGTTGCTTATCATTTATTTTGGCAGGAATGTTCTCATCGAACATGACCGAAAACGAATCCATTTCAAGAGAAGTATGGTTCCTCGCTGTCACTCTTATTGACTATTAATTAAACCCATCAATGGATTTTGATCTTAATAAATAACTTTAAACAAATCCCCCCCACCAAAAAAAAAATAAAAATAATAATACATATCAAATAAGCTCTCACAATTAGGTCGTTAAAAATAAGTCCTTACAATATTAAGTAGTAAGTCAAAATGTCCCTCCTGGGGATCTATATGACAGTTGATATTGTATATCAGAAAACCAATTATGATAGTACTATGAGATATAAATTTGCTATAACAAATGATTTCAATATCCAAACCCATAGTACCTGTGTTTTTTTTTCATTATGATTGTTAATTAGGTATTACAGAGAGAAATCTCTTATTTTCCACATTATTCATGGAATCCATTGTTTACTCATTAGTCTAAAAAATGTGAAATCGTTGTCAGATGATAGATATGAATAATAAAATAGTTCCATATCGCTTTTCTCCAGTGCCTTCAAAATATGAGTACACCTGCACTTATTGTGTTCATTCTGCAAATATTCCAGCTCAGTTTAAGTTCGGCTTTTTCAAAGCAAAAAACAAAACAACTTTCCAGACCAAACAAATTGTTGACTCATTAAAAATCCCTAGTGTTATAAGACAAAAAAAAAACACACACAACAAAAACCATTAGATAAGTAAACATTAAACAATTGATTTTCGGCTCACTTTTATTTTTTATACATTTTGGTCTCACTTCGCTGTCCCTTTTCTCATTTCTCTTGCTCCTTTTTCTTGACCCCTCTCTCTTTGTTTCAGCCCATCTTTTTTTTGTATCTTGTCCGCTGTCCCCATCGAGGCTATGGTGAGACTTTTCTCAGTTTGATTTTGAAGATACGGTTACCCGAGTGTCGTATACGCAGAGAGTGAGAATATTCATTCTTATGATACCACGCAGTAACACAGTATAGATGAAATGTCTGAAGGCAATGTTCAAAAACTGATTTATGAGTTATAAGACTGTTTATAGTATGTCTGGTGATCTTTTCATGGCTGTAAGAAGCCTGAAGATAAAAGTTGACAAATCTAAAGCAAACATGCAAGAGTAAATATTAGACAGAGAAAATTGACGTAAAAAGAAACAAAAGAAATTGATCAACTTGGACAAAACAATGTTAGTACACTTTCTATTTAAATTCAGATTAACTATGTTTAGCACTTCTAGTTTAATATTTGAGTATTTTCCTGTGATACTAGATGAACACATATCTCCCTTCAAGGGAAGAAATATTAGATCTATACTTCTCTTCTGCTTTAAGTAATCTTTGAAGGCTGTTGTTGATTCACCTTTGACCTCCCAAGGTCAGTATTTTGGGACATCTACTATTTTTTACTTATGTTGAGAATATGTCAAATATCATATACAATAATTGCTACTTAATTATAAATCCAGATGACTATATATATGTCGAAATTTTCATAAAGATCTGTTGCTCAATGTTGGAGGTATTGCACTTGAAGAGAAAAAACGACAATATGAAAACCCTTGTGAATATAACTAAGATGATCTGTATTAATTAAAGGATTCTTGTGACAATAGTATAGTAAGGAAAGGTTCCAGCTTCAGAAAGCTATAAAGAATATTTTTGACCAGTTTTGACCAGGTGAGTGATTCAGGCTCTCTAGAGTCTCAAGTTTTTGTTTTTATTTGCAACTTATGAAGATATATCTTTTATATCTATATATATTGCAGATGTGTGAAAATATTACGTAAGAATATATAATTTGAATATCGTTTTTGATTAAATACATTAGGTATTGACATGTGTATGCACAGATAAGAAGCAAAGACCCAAAAAAGTTTAAATAACATTAAATTTTGACTTTATTTAATATAATGTCAATACAATTTCCACAGAGGTCATGGTTGTTCTTCAAGAAGCCATTTTTCTAAGATGATTTGTTCTTTTTTGCTGAGGATTATTGTTTTTTGCCAATGACGTTTTGCACTTTATCTCATCTTCCAAATAGTTATATTAGGTTTTACATTTGATTATGAATACTTAGGTGTGTTAATGAAAGAAACAATTTGCGAAGTTCTGCACCATAGAGGAAGGGTAATCAAGGGAGCCGAGATTCTAGCAGAAATAATAAAAAATGTAATTCAGGGGCAAAGACCAGACATGAAAAACAGGAAGTTAGCATTTGTTCTTGATTTCATAGATGAAGCTAAATTTTGTCCTTGTTTACAGACGGTAGATGAATTTATATAAAAAATCGAAATGAACTTTCCAATTTTATACTTGCTATCAATAATTTTGGAAATTATATTTAGAGGTAGTCATTTAAAACTCAAGCAGTGATTTGTCCATTATCCTACTACACCCAAAAGCAGGGAGTTCCATTTAAAAGTTATAAATTGTACCTTAAACATGTCATGTTTGCATCATTTATAAGTTGGTCACCTCAATATAATGCAAACAGTAATAGATAATATAAAACACACAGAGTGTTTTTGGTTGGTAAAGAACTAGCTCAGTACATGTTAAACTTATTCTGTGTGATAAGCCATAATTAATGTACTGTGAAAGTACTATTATTTATGGGAACCAATTTTCGTGGTTTTTGTGGGTAGGCAAAACCACGAAATTTGGTTCCCAATGAAAAGAAGATTTCCTTTGATGTGTACACCAAAAACCTTAAAACCAAGAATTCAAGAATACATGAACTTGTGTTTCTTCTTTGATCCACAATAATTGGTATCAACAAATAAAAGTACTTTCACAGTATTCAGGAAGTATGTCGTATTTGTATCATTTATATGTAGTTTTCCGCATAATTATTGTATTCAGGAAGCATCACATATTTGCATCTTTTATATATGTGGTTGTCCGCATAACTTTAGTATTCAGGAAGCATTGAATATACATCAGCTTCATTAGTCTTCTTTAATAACATTCCAAGAATTGTCCAATTTCACAGTAGGATTTTCTGGTCCAATGAATGACACAGCTTGAGGTCTTTCCCCAGTCAGGTACCTGTCAATACGTTTCAAACACACTTATTGACTTGATAAACACATCTTTTTGCATGTACATTTAGTTTAAAACACTTACATAAATTCCAGAAACAATGCAATTCAATTCTAATCATGGACTTCCATTATCACTGAACAAAACAACAAACAATCATGGACACAGAAACTGTTTGGTCTCTGATTCTTAAACAGTTCAAGCCATAACTCCCAAAATCATCCCAGTCTTCCTTTTAATATCAATAAAACCTCATGGAGAAATTTCAGAGATTAACACCCCTATATCAAAGTTACTGCTTGGACATTAAATGTTAACAGACAACAAGTTCAAAATTCAGTAAGGGACATAGCATAATACCATTACCAGAATAGATATAAAAGTATTACTGCAAATTTTGCATATAAAACTTACCTTTGAGCAACATCTACAAGATTCTGTTTGGAGACTTGGAACAATCTATCTCTCATGGTTTGTCTCATTTCATCACTTACTCCGGTCAGGAATACAGTCATACCAGCACTTCCTGGAGTTACCGGTTTGTCTGTCTGGAACATTGGGGTTAAAACAATACATGTACATATCTAAGAAGCACAATTATAAGAATATCATTTATTCAAGTCTATCAGCACTTGTCAGAAATCAAAGAAGGAACTATAGTTGTATCTTTAACCAAGATTCCAAACAATACATACAGTAATCTGCCTCATCATAAAATTTCATGAAAATCTGACCAGTATTCATGTCTAAAATCTGACAAATCAAAATACATCATCTTACTTCATCAGTGAAGCAGGAAGTGAGCTCAAGAAAAACAACACAATTCCTATTCCTTCAAAATACCTGTTGAAAAATGGCAAGTTTGGCTTCATCAACATCTTCTAAAGAAAATTTACTGTCAATGACCCATTTTATGGCATCATCAAATACTTGTAATGTCTTCTCAGAATTTGGATCTCTACAATGAAATCAATAAAAAAAACATTTCAATTTTAATATTTTTGCAATTTCACAAAATAAAAAAAAATAGATGAACATAATACTGTTGTCTTTTCACAAATCACTTCATTATGGTAAAAATTTTACTGATCCTGATATTCCTTGTAGGTATACTACTGCGTACTGTGGAAGTATTATTGTTCGTGGGGTACCAATTTTTGTGGTTTTCGTGGGTAGGTCAAACCACAAAATTTGGTTCCCAACAAATAGTAGATTCACATTGATGAATATGCTGAAAACTTCAAAACCATGAATTCAAGAATCCATGAACTTGCTTTTCCTTCCTGATTCACGAAAATTGGTATCCACGAATTAAAGTATTTTCACAGTATCTCAAAATAGCCATACAAATAACTAAATTATCATTCTTTTGTAAGTTGTATCTAAACAGGTCTAAATTTCTAAATATGACAATGACTATTCAAATTTTAGGTTCTATTTGGGATTTCAAGGTCAAACTCAAACATTTTATCATTTGTGTATATTTAACTGCATATTCAATGCTCTTTGTTGTACTAATTTAATATTTATTATCTTTCAGAGTATTAAGATTCTGTTTCCAGTTGGATTTTACAAAGTACTGACCTGTATGAAAAGAAGTTGAAAACACCAGATGATGTAACAGCCCCACTACCATAGGCTCCTCCTTTCTCCCTGAAATACAACCATGAAATTTTTTTCAATAATTATTAGGGAAAGACTACTTTGTATTGAGTGCAGTTCGTACAAGAATTCTTAAGATCAATACATCTATTGCTGATTTGTATGGAACAAACATATATTTTTCACCCATCAACAGGATGATAATATTCATTATATTAACAGATCTGAATCAAATTAGTTATTTTGAAAATCTGCTAAACCCCTTTTTTCAAAAAATTAATGGCAATACCCTAACAAAAATCCTAAAAAACATGAAATAGACCAATGAAAAGCTATAAAAATATTAACATCATTTACATAGACTCCTCCTTTCTTTTGGACATAGATCAATGAAAATCTATGAAATAATTATTAGCACCCCCACTCCCATAGGCTCCTCCTTTCTTTCTGAATTATAACAATGAATAGTAATGCATATAAAAATTATCTAACTTTCTCTCTGCTATTTGCTCTTTTCTTCTCTGTGAAGTGTAAGTGTTAGTAAGAAACAGGCAAAGTGGGAAAAATCAGAAACATGCATGTCAAAACCCCACTGATCTGACAATTAAATATCACTCAAGGATGCTTTCTTTCTTTGAAAAGACCATCATTTGATCTCTGCATCATTGGATTTGCTCAGAAATTTTTCAATAGAATCTTACAAAAACGAGGTTTATCGTTATCTGCCCTTGAAATGTTCATTTTCAGTGCATTTCAATGAAATTGTAACTCAATGGTCCAGCATATGGAAAATCTTGCCTGTTTTTATTGATTCTAATGGTGAAAAATGTCAAATTAAACTATCAAAATGGTGTTTTTTTTTCATACCATGTTTCGTCAACTGCCTAATTCTTACAATTACTGACACTTAAATAGATTAATGAATAGAAATGGAATTAATACTATCACGTCTGATTAGAATTCTGTCATACTGAGAGATTCAGTTCTGATTTTTATCATCTTTCTTTTATTCTCTACAATATATTTTCCTTTATCTTACCTGATTTCTCTATGTAAATATTTGGCAGTCATAAGTCTTGATAAAACTCTCAATCTAAAAAATAAACAATTAAAAAGATTCACAAAATTGTGTCAAAAGAATATAAAGGTATATCAACAAAATAACTGAACACTAATCTGATCTATAATCAAGCAAGTCCAAAAGAAATCTGACAAAATAGATATTACATCACTGGAGCAGCTGGTACCATGAACATATACATGTAGTTATGCACAACTTAAAAACAAATATAATGATAAAAGCTTTCACACAAAAAATATTAAAATCCTTTCAACCATTATCATCTAGTATCCTAAGTTATAGACAGATGAACATTGAAACTGATATATACAAGACTTACGTTGGGAAATCCTCATGTGTGTAGGGAATTGTTTCAACAGCTTTACTCATGTAATTTACTGAAAATGGTAACTCAAATTGAGTCTTTGCCTCCTCTGGTGCAAAATATCCATACTGAAATATTTTTTTTTATACGTTAAGAACTTAAAGGAATTGTGTTTAAGTATCGCTTACAAGCAGTAACATTAAATTAAAATTTGAATACAATGCTCCACAAACTCCAAAGGATAAACACTAAAAAGTTGGGTAAATTATGCACAAAACATTTAAAACTTAATAAAGCTCTTAATTTGGTAACTAATTGAATGGTTGACAAGATTCAGAACTCTGTTTTGGTTTTGTTTGCAATGAATCATTTTCATTGTATAAAAAAAGAACAAAAGTATGTCCAATTCATCTTCATTCAATTCATCTCTAACCAATATGATGAAAATAAAGTATAAATGGAAGCAGGTCAGCAAAAGGTTTGTTCTTTAAGGTTTCATGCAATAAAGCAATCTGGATTTGATTTCTCTGGCCTTACTTTAAGAGGCGATACCAGGTACTTTTACCCTCCTAAGCTACTTTTTATAAAAGAAAATGATAAAAAGTACCTCCTACAAAACCAAAGGTACATGCATTGCAAAAGTTAATAAAACAACTGTATATTTTCTATCAGCAGTATATGACCTTCCTCTTTACCATATTTTAGACAGGTCATTTCAATTTTCTGGATAGTAAGTATATCAATAAAATTCTTAAGTGCCAGTTCATATAAAATTCAGACACTACCTATGGTAAAGTGATTAATGGTGTAGAAAACTCATGGATTAGATGATGCTTTTTTGGTATACATATGCTATATTTTTAAGTGACAATAGTCCTTTTTGTATTTAGATCTGTACTTTTGGGAAAACTAAATTTTAATCTCCCACTAAAATCAACCAAATCAAATCAAATCAAGAAAGATAACTCTTGCAAAGTGTGAATTTCAAGTACAATCTTTAAAGGAGAAGACCATGTTATGGAGCAAGTCATAAATATCGAAACAAGCCTTTTAAATGTGCATGAAAATTAAATTGAAACAGAATTATTTCCTCTTATTAACTAATAAATCACGATTTAAAATTAGGCAATTTGAATTTTCTGCGTCTATGGGTGCCACCATGATTGGTTGACTTGTGACGTCACGAAGTCGGTTTGTAAAGTGACAGTAAATAGGTAATCAATTACGATGTCCTAAGAAATCTCAAATTTGGACTTTTCCCCTATAATTTTAACCCAAAATAAACAGAAGAAGAGATTGAGGCACAACATGTAAGCAAATGTCAGACGACATTGACGAACAACAGGGTTTGCTGCAAGAAGACTAGTATCTAGTATATATGTCATAGGAAAATCTACTTCCAAAGAATGTTCGTGTTGCTGATCAAAAACTTTTAGAATATATTCTTTTATCATTCCTGCAATCGTAAGCTTGACAAGACAAGACAACATGTTTTGGTGATTAGATAAACAAGACCGTAGAAATATTTACGGAATATTCTTCATTTTACATATTATTTGCAGTACTTGTATCAATACCAAAACAACTTAGTGACGTCACGAGCCAATCGGAAGCTATCGGTTAAAATCAATTAAGTCTGACTATGATCTTCCTTCAGATAGGAGAGTTCTGCAAGATGGCTATCCACTTATATTTCAAGGATTTCAAACTTTGCACAGCCTTGAGCATATTCTAAAAGCGCATTTTACATTAAAGGTTATTTTTTTTGTTTACATGGGTATGATTTATCATAAGAGCTGAGCTTAATACAAAAGTAGCCTTTCCTTTTAATAATTTTATCTCAAAAGGGCAACCCCACATGAAAAACTAAGACTGGTTATGTGATCTATAATGGTTTCTGGGCAAGAAAAAAAATGAATTTTGGTGAGTTTTTGATATTCATGAATCATCTCCTGTCTGATTTTTATAAAGACTGCTACTTAAATGTTACCATTTCAGACAGTTCATTGTGCAAGTAAACCCATATAACTTTTTAAATGTTACAGTTTACATATATTTAGGCCAAAAACTGACCACAAAATTTCATTGGACATTCAGTCAAGTGATATTCATAGTGATTCATTATCATGTTTAGAAACATTGTTTACTACATTTACAATTTCTATATGTACATTAATATATATCTTTGGTATCAAATTCTTTATCCTTGTAAACAATTTAAATACCTGTGTAAAAACCTCTGATGATTGAACCTTTCCAGGAAGACCTTGTATAAATGTATCTAGTTTGTTTTGATTGGTTGATATCTGGTCTGGGGTACTGTTGATGGCAAATCTGTGTGAATAAAAACAAACAATTATCAGTGTTAAAAGATATCAGTGAGATTTACGTTTTATGTTGAGACGCTAAGAATATTTTCTAGCAATGTCAAAAACGTACTTTCTAACTTAAATCAGCTGTTACTTTGTGTGTATATTTATCCCCACTATAAACATACTTTACTTGTGTCATGAAGTTATTACGACGTTAGGAGAGACATATGGCACCAAATTCCAAAGAAAACATTCTTAACACCATGTATTTACATGACCACTAGGGTTCTACCATAGGAGAATACTTCATTTGAATAAAAACAACTAAATTTACTCAAAGTCATAGCAATATCAAAATAATGTGAAATAAAAAAAGTTCCTTTCACATCGTTTCAATTTGGACCCCTGATTGAGTGTAAAATATACATTACTGGACTAATATCTAGATAAATTCATTACATACATTAGACAGGAAACTAAGTAACTAATAAGAAGAATTGAACAGCAAACTTTCAAACTCTATCCCTTATATTGCTTAAAAAAAAAGAAATCACTCTATATAGATTATATAAAAATCATATTTACTCATTTCAAATTGTATATAAACCAAATTCATAATTATTTCGATAAACTTTACAAAATTTGACACTTCTGGCATTGCATACTAAAAACCAATTTAAAATATCATGAAAAAAATAAATTGTCACAAAACATGTTAGATCATTTATTTATTATAGAATACCTTTTACACTAAAAAAATATATAGTCTAGGCTCTCAGGTACTGCTGCATCCCCTAAATCATTCCTGGTTGGGGATTTTAGCCCCCTCCCCCCCCCCCCCATCCCCCAAATAAAAAAAATCCAGATTTCGTTCATGTATTTCATGTCTGGTCTGGAAAATGGTTTCTGTATTAAAAATTCGTCATCATGATTGTTTGTGTGTTGACAGGAAGGTTGAAAAACAATTTAAAAGATGCAGTTATTTGATATCAATGAAAACATGGCTCACTTGTTTATAAAAGCAAAATTTTGATGCTATGGATAACATTCACAGCTTTCCTTCCACACATTAGTTTTCTGAACTGTATAATAAAAGTTTATCATCTTCAGCAGTATATATAAAGAAATATTTCACACAAAATTTGTTCATTTGCTTCAACCCCCACCCTCCACCTAATTAAAAAAGCCTCCCTTTCACAAATTTTTGTTTGGCCTTAACACAGTGTTAGTTGAGGTTATTAAATTGTAGCAAAATTAAGTAAAAATTATTTTAATTATAAAAATATAAGTATTTGCTCAATTATTTTCTAGGTACTATTTTTTCATACTTTGCTATGAAGTACAATATTATAACATACATGATCTGAAAATTAAGATAAAGTCAACCTTAGTCATTTGTGACTACTCATTTTCTCAATCAAAGAAAAATACAAAACAAATATAATACCTGATGTTATTCTTGTTAAGTACAATTTTAGCTATTCTCTGTAAATTCTGTACAACAGTACCCATAGTGGTCTCATCACCCTCAGCTAATTCCTTCATTGTTGCTACCTGACAAACAGCGAACATCTCAGTACTTATGTAAATAATGTAGGGGCATATTTTCCTAATATAAAACAAAAGTAATACTAGAAATTTCTCAATACCCTACCCCAATTAATAGACACCATTCAGAAAACCCCATGAGTCATTCATATGGAAAAAACAACAACAACAAAATCAAATTTGCACAGTGGCATCTTGTGGTAAAGAATGAGCAAAAGTTAGATAAATTTCATTCACTGGTTTTAACAGAGATGAAGATTAGAAATGAGAACAGACAAACAGATGAACAGACAAAGGGACAAATCAAGAGACAGACAACATGATTACTATATACCTCCAGTTTTTTGAAGATGGGGTAAAACTAGTTTTACATGAATTTCAGAAAAAAAAATATTGTAAAAGGAGTAGAAATTGTCAAGTGTAAGTGTTTGAAAGAATCGGGCTAAATTGGAAAAATCATGCATGTCAAAACCTCACTGATCGGACATTAAAATATCACTTAAGGATACTTTCTCTATTTGAAAAGACCGTTATTTAATCTCTGCATCACTGGCTTTGCACAGAAATTTTTCAATAAAATGTTAGAAAAATAAGGTTTTTGAGTTATCTGCCCTTGAAATGTTCATTTTCAGTGCATTTCAATGAAACTATAACTCAATGCACCACCATGATATGGAAAATGTTGTCTTTTTCCCTCGATTCATATGGTGCAAATAATCAATTTACACTATCAAAATGATGGATTTTTTCATACCATGTTAAAAAGTTGATATTGAAAAGCACCCACAATGGCTTATAAATATACCCCATCTATATAGAGCCAAACACTAAATCTGAAATCAATGAATCCATTAGGAGAAAAAAACAACTAACCTGTGTCATTCCTCCAAGGATTTCATCCAAAGCTGCTGCAGCATTCAGCCTTGACCTTGCATGTGACATGGCATAGGAGTGGCCTTGACCTGAGATGGAGGCAGCAAGATTGGCAGCTTCCATTTTAATCAATGTCATCAGACGTCCCTCATCATTCAAAATTGGACTGAAATGGCAAAAGCAAATAAAGGTAAACAAATAATATGACTGTTTCCTGCTACCCTATTTTTGGTGCCAATACTAAACATTTTATGGCCATTTTGGCTCAAGCACTGCTAAAGTCTAGACTGTGTCCTCAATAACTCAATGTAAAATATGTTCAAACAATAAAATGACTTCCATACTTACCTACCATATTTTTTCTTGCTGGTAGCAGGAAACAAGTCAATTATTTGTTTGACCTTATTAAAGATGAATTTGCAGGCATTGTGTGGCTATGCATACCCATGGGCGGGTCCAGGTGAGGGTGTTATGGGTGTACGCCCCAACTTTTTAAAGAAAAAAAATAAAAATCTATCGTAATCTGCTATTGTACGGCAATTTATCATATTCATTCATTAAACATGTCTTAATCAGGTTACCTTTTATACTGATTCTCATAATTATGCCTCCCCTTCATAAACTAAATCCGCCCATGATACCCCACTTTACTGAGAAGGAATTTGATATCAGTAGGCAACATAATGTACAATTGATTGAAATAAAGCTGTAAATGTTTATTTCTTACACTATGAGGACTGTTTCACAGCTCAGTAGAGTATTCTGAAAAACAGTATCCTGAATCAAATTTAAAAAAAAAATTCTTCACAGAAATTTGAATTCAAACAGTCTTAGTAAATATTGATGTTTTATCATGTTATGATACTACAATTCTCAAAAACTTTACTTAGAAAATATATTTGTCCATAAATCCAGCATCTTGTCCACATTTCTATCCAGACAATATGATGAGAATTGGATTCCCTGTTCGTAACTATAGTTATCTGATGGGTGCTGTGTAACATGAGTATCAGCATCCAGGCCACTGGTCGTCAGTTCTATCTGCTGGGATAGATCTTTATAGTCCATGGAGCCAGCTCCCATTCTGTTATAAGGTAGAATTGAATGATGATGATAAATATCATTGTAAATAAATGAATTACAAAATTTATGACATCTATAGGTGGTATGAGGGTGAAGTTATATGCTAGAGAGTGAGTTGATTAATAACCTATGTTCAAGTAGACTTTTAATGATTGGTCTGTTGGCCAATGTACTGTAAACCGGGAAATTGTCGCACCATCTTTTTGTGCGGGATCTACTATAAATTTGTTTTTGCACAGTATTTAATCCGCGATCATTCATCAATTGAACTGTAATGTCCTTCAAAGATAATATTCGTGACAATTCAATTTTCATGTTACAGATGAAAAATTAAACTGTGTATATCCCTGTCATACATAACTATAATATATATTATATAAATGTATAAAAATCCATTGCTATATGATTTTAGGCCTTGTCTATGAGGGACATAACTATTGGTACTCAAATACCATGAGACTTTGTTAAAAATGCAGCACTACCTTGTAATATTACTAATGTCTGGACTGGAATATGCAAGACTTCACATAACAAGCTATGTATATCTGTGTTAAAAGATTTATTTTCTAACTGCATACATTATAGGTCAATTACAACAGAACAACAATGATCCCTTCAATAACACCTGCAAATATACGATGTCACTGATGCTCCGTCCCTGTGCTCAGAACACTTAGTTTGTTTGTTTGTTTGTTGAGGTTTAACGTCCGAGCAGCAATATTTCAGCTATATTCAGACAATGAACATGAAATGGATGATAAAATGAACATGAAATGAAAAAAAAGGATGGGTCACAAGGATAATAGGGTCGACAAATTTTGATTTCCACTGGAAAAAGGGGGGATGGGTAAGGTTGGGCAATTTAGCCTCCTGTGGCGGAGCGCAAAGGTTCCTACTCCTATCGAATACCACAGCAGGGTTCTTTAACGTGCGAGGAACGTGGCATCTTTCCCAACACGGTGCACCACTATGGTTTGCGGTCAGGTTTTCCATATTATAGCCTGACAACCCCAGCATGTAACACGCCAGGGGTACCCCATTCCACCACCTGGGACACACATCCCAGTTGCTCTGTGGGCAGAGCGCCCTAGCCCCCGGCAAGCGTTCTGAGCACTATTTAGTCGCCTTTTACGACAAGCTTAGCGCTGCTGCAGGCCTATTCTTTTAACACCCGGACCTGCACGGGGCCAGAACACTTAGAGATTTAACTTGTGTTCTTCGACCCTAATGATTCATTCTATCCAATCAATGATTTTATAAATCTTTCTAGCCTCTGAATGTATTATTTCGTTTTCACTTTCAGTTAACTTTTATATTGCTGGAGTATATAGGGACAACTATTTCACTGTGCCTGTGTATAATGTTGTTTTGGGGCCAGCTGCATCATGCCCTGTGGTGTGAAGGTTTCCTCACTGTTAAATGAAGACCAGTAGGTCACATTGAGCTGACTTTTTTTCATCCCAGTGGGGTTATGGTCTTATTGACATATTCACCATACCCATTTTTGTTATATATAAAAAGCCTATGCTGTATTCACTTACTTAGTAATAACTTCACAAAATAATGGCACATATGGTTTGAGTCCTTTTGGTACTTGAGCCATGTTCGTAACGATATTCAGGTACGTCACACCATTAGTTGGCTGTTCACAAAGTTGAACTGGTACCTCACCTAAAAAAAAGCCCTGCATGTAAATTTAATTGGAAAACATACATTTTTCTACATATATGCACTGCAAATTAAATGATAAGACTGAAAGTTACTGAGAAATTACTTTTCATGGACATCAATTCTGTGGTGGTGCAAATTTTTGTTAACACTTTAATACAGTGCCATTGATACATGAAATATTTCATATTCTAATATGACGTGCTTCAATGCTCTTTAGATCATAGCCATGGTAAAAAAAAGTGATAAACATAAGACCAATGTCATTGACTAAGACGGTCTTTTTTGCAACATCATAGATATATTTTACCTAATTTTACAGACGTCATAACAGAATTTTACTCCCAAGCAGTCCCTATTTCATGCAACACATAGGCTGTCTATTCAAAAAAATAAAGAAACTAGCCTATTAGAATCATTATTTAAACAATCGCTGTTGCTTGGGGTAAAACAATACAACATAAATGACCAGCCTGTGTTATACAGCGGTAAAATAGAGTTTCAGTGATTTATTTCTTAATTATATTGATAGCTGTAATTCACAACACCATAAACATCTGTAGATGCCAAAAAAAATAAAAAATAAAAACCCAACCCTCAATAAAGGTTGAGTACATAAAACATTCTTTTCTGTCATCTCATGAATCGTACTGAAGTACTGTGAAAGTACTATAATTTATCGGTACCAATTTTTGTGGTTAATGGGAAAATGATCAGTTCATTGATTCTTGAATTGGTGGATTTGACAACTCTATCATATAAATGAATGGAAAATTTTCTTTTCGTTTGGAAACAAATATTGTGATTCACCAAACCTATAAAAATCCATAAAAATTGGTACCCATGAACTATAATACTTTCACAGTATTTGATTTAAATGGAGTTGGAAGAGATGTACTTCATGTTATTTTGTAATATTAAAAGAAGTCTCTATCAAGGGGGACAATAACTGGTAGAAAAATGTTCTATAAAAACACAGTGGGAAATTTATATTATATTTTTTCCATATTTAGAACGTAACCCCTAGTTTTTTTTTCGAAATATGTGTCTCTTGGTTGATGATTGATTGATTGATTGTTGAGGTTTAACGTCCGAGCAGCAATATTTCAGCTATATTCAGACAATAAACATGAAATGGATGATAAAATGAACACGAAATGGATGATAAAATGAACATGAAATGATGATGAAATGAAAAAAAAAGGGATGGGACACAAGGACAATAGGGTCGATAAATTTTGATTGCCACAAGAAAAAGAGAGGGATGGGTAAGGTCTGGCAATCTAGCCTACAGTGGTGGAGCGCAAAGGTTCCTACTCTTATCGAATACCACAGCAGGGTTCTTTAACGTGCAAGGAACATGGATATCTTTCCCAACACGGTGCACAACTACTGTTTTCAGTCAAGTTTTCTGCATTATATAGCCTGACAACCCCAGCATGTATCACGCCAGGGGTACCCCATTCCAACACCTGGGGCACACATATCAGTTGCTCTGTGAGCAGAGCACCTAGCCCCCGGCTAGGTTTCTGAGCACTATTTAGTCACCTTTTACGAGGGCTGTGTCTTTTGGAATAATAGGTAAGAAATTCTATATGTCAGATTTTAAAGATTCCAAAATAGTCAAAATTCCCTCAGATTCTGTATAAAATGTTATAACATTTGTCAACATTGAAATCAATGTCAGTAGCCTATGATATATATATCAAAATTTTCCAGTACTGTATATTGGTTCAGTGTCATCTGGAAAATTCAGAAAAATCTATATACAAAAAATATATGTCATGCTCTACTTTAATCAGATTCTAATGATGTCTTTCATACCTTCAAAATTGTACAAAAGAACACAATAATTTAATCTAATGATAGTCAGCAAAGAAGATATCAGGTGCCAACATACATAATGAAATACATTTGATAGGCAGACCAAGATAACCTCCTCTTAAGTAGAGGGATGACGTATTCTTAGAAAGCACACTTACCACATTTAACAGTATTGACTATTTCTTCCTTAATTTTTCTATCTATCTCCTTCAGATGTAAGGTGGGAAGACAGCTCAAGTCTTCTTTTTCCATTTGTTGCTTTAATAATGTCTGACCTAAAATATGGACTTGGATAATAATAGCATCATCCAATGAAAATCTATGGCATTTTACTAAATGAGACAAAAAAAGTAAAATCCTGACCTGTACTTAACAAACATGGAACTAGAAATATTGTGAGCAATTTTAGAATGAGAATAACAACCCATCCCCACAAACCACTGCATGACCCCTCATGGTACTAGTTAAACCCTTATGTTGAATTATCTCCCTTTGGAGTCTTCGAGAAAGGATTTGTTCCTTCATGCAGATTACATAATATGCCAAACCTTTCCATAAAACTTCATAAAAATACTTGGATAGATAAGGAGGAAATTGCAGAAATGAGGTTATAATATATAAAACCTTAAAGTTGGATTTTCTCTGTATAGATTGCTTACCCAATCATTGAATTTCTTAATAAAAATCGTTCAAAAAAAACCTTCCTGTAAAGTTTCATAAAATTCCTTAAGTGGTTTAGGAGGCATTGGGTTTACATGGTTCAACACATGAAACCTTTAAGTTGGGTTATCTTCCTTAAAAATCACATATGGCTTCATGTACACTTACATACGATATTTAACCTTCAAATAAAATTTCATGAAGACTACTTGAGTGGATTTAAAGGAGATGTAGTTACAAGTTATGTGGACAAACAAACTGACTGAGAGCAAACAGACTGACAGACAGGCAAAATATAACCATCTGAGTACTTTGTGCCCCGTACTTTGTCAGGAAATTTGGCACAAATTACAGATGTTAAAAGGAGAAGACTAATGACCTAGGTACCTCAATCTATAGAATAGCGAAATAAATTTGTTTAAAGCCCACTGCACCTTTTTGAAATATTTTATCTTTATCATCATCTGTAAGTTTTTCTATCATGTTCTGTAGTCTTGTCTTTTCTTCTTCTTTTCGTTTCTCCTCAAATTGTTCATCTGGACTCATTGTTAATATCAGACAGTGATTATTATTCTGGTAAAAAGTAACCAAAAAATGAAAAATAATCAGTAAGAAGTTTTTTAATTGTAAAATGTCATAGATTGAACATTTTTCATCAATTCGTAAAATTACTATAAAGACCTTTTACTGTGTTTGTTGTTTTGTTTTGTTTTGTTTTGTTTTTGTCAAAATTTGAACAGCTCCTTTTGAATATTGAAATCATTAATTTCAAATTAGGATTTTAGTCTTTTTATTGAAAAACAAATAAAACAATTTAATATGAACTGGGACCACTTTCGATACAAATATAGTTACACACATGACTCCTAATTTTAAAACTCAGAATCCTTAATAGAATTGTATTAAATGTGTATCTGTACATAACAAATTTCTAAAAATATTTCATGACCAAACAACATAAACCCTAAAATTCAAGACAACATTAAGCAATTCATCTAATACAAAAATAAAAGGGTTATTTCTAAATAATTTAATTTCAGAACTAACACACTTTCTGATTGGATAAAAATGTTTGTCCATCATCTCATAGATCAAATTTTGTCATGTGACTGTGACATCACCAACTTTTTTTGCTGATTTATTCCTCAAATTTTGATACTAAAATTAAATTTATGCATGCTATTTAGCCCTAGGTAAATTTAAGGAGGTAGACCTAGGGTAAGGGACATAACTTGTGAAATCAGTGATATGTTTGTATTAGATTTAATTTCACCAAAGCCTCTCAAGCTTTCATTTGAAGCAGAATAAAATGAATCTAAATTAATTAGATGCTTACATAAGATTGATGTAAAATGCTGAATACAAACATTCCAATGATTTTTATGAGTTGTGTCCCTTATCCTAGGTCTACATCCTTAAAAGGAACAGTCTAAATGATGCTCTGTATAATAAATGGCAATATCAGGGCAAAAACATGGAAAGTAGGAAACAACCTGACATGGTAATTCCCATGGAAATAGTGGTATAGTGCAAAACCTTTACTAAGCAAACCTTAAAATATTGTTGAACTTTCTTCTGTAAAAACTGTGGATCCTCTTCTAACAGTTTTCTGAACTGGTTTACATATTTATTTATCTGTAGGCTCTCAACAGGATCTGTATCATGGTTCCAATTATGACTGATTGCCTGTTAAAAAATCAGCTTTAATATTACAAATTACAAATGTGAATAGTTCTCTGTAGTAATTGTCTCTTTCAGTCTCTATCGGCTATTTACTGGAAATGATGTGATTTCTTTCATTGGTTAATAAAACAATTACAGTAAAATATTATACATGCTGGGATACAGAAACAGATAAGTAAGCCAGTCTAAACATAACCCTTTTGGACAGGTGTTTAATTTATGAGGTTCAAAACTCATTTAATTTGATACAAAGAGACTGTAAAAAGTGTCTGGTTTAGATAGGTTTCAGTTTATTCACTATATAAAACAGAAATTTGTCAAAAAACAATTCGAAATTTATCTGTATAATTCCTTCCCTTTGATGCTTTTTATACCCTTACTATAAAAGTGGAAGTGATCATGCTGATCATCTGTCTGTCCATTCATTCATTTGTTCATCCATCTGTCCCCAATAGTTCTAACCCGCAACTCCTCTCAAACACTGAATGGACTTCAACGAATCTTTTACAAATTCTTTATCACAATATACTCTTATGCATCTCCTATTTCTCTTTCCAGTTCAATGACTACCTTATGACGTATTATTTTGGCGGGTGTAAAATTTGGCGATTTTGAGCTAAAAAGTATATGAAAAAGTTCAACAATTCCTAAAACTCACAGTAAATATTTTGCTGAACTGATTTTTTTGTTTTTAGATGGACTGCTAAAATACGCCAAAATTTGCACTCAGCGAAAATTACCTGCTATACAATATATGATTTCTTAGGAGGGTAGCAGGGGTATCACCAAGTGAGCTTTGCTCACTGTCATTCTAATTCAAATTAAGAACCTTATATTTTCATTTTTAAGGCAACCCTTTATGTTCACAAATGACTGAAGACTTTGCCAGTAATGTACAAACCATGGTTAATTTTAATCCAAAATTACTACTTTGATGTTTTTGTCCTAGCTCTATTTTATGAAGTAAGGCATCTATTCTTTTCTGTTCAAACCCATCTCTAAAAGATAAAAAAAGATAAACTTACTTAAGCACATAAATTAATCATTTAAAACTTTGGTGTTTCAAGTCTATAAAACTTTAAATTGGAACATTTACAAGACTGAAATAATCCCCATGAAATTATTCCTCAATATTTCAGTGTACATGTATCAATGTTTTCAATTTCATGAAAATGAAAACATTTTTGCCAGAAAACACACAAATGAAACTTTCTTATTTTTGATGAAAAATGAATGGCAGAAAAAAATATCATCATATTTTAATACAGTGAAACCAAAACTTTGACCCAAAGAAACTGGTATGACCAAACTGTAAGCAATTCTAGTTTACATGTATTTTCTTTTTTTGTTTTAACCTGGATTTCACATGATATGAGCAACACAGCAGATACTTCAATAAAAGAAGAGGATGTTTATCGTACCACTGCACTTGGTCCATGATCCATGTTTTAAAGGAGTCTAGCTAAAGTTACTGCCTTTTTTTGCTTTTTTTTTTTTTTGGGGTGGGGGGTTAGTTTTCTTTCTTTGTCTAGTCTTTGTCCTGGATTATGGCTATAATGTTCTTTATTCTAAATACAAGTCTTGATGTTACTGCTTATGTAACAGGTGTTCAAATTAGCACTGGTCTAAGGTTGGGGCCCATAAGTGTAGGACCATTGAAGTTTTGTATACCTTGGTTCTGCAGCTGTTATTTTGATATACTCTTATTGTGGCCTCTCAATTTTTTTTGGTGGACCCTTTATTACGGATGCACAAAAGTCCAGGAACTTTTACTCTACAAAGTAAATTTGAACCTCTATGCCGTTTAACTATGTGTATACTGCATGTACTTAGTTTTTTTTCTGTGTAGACCAGTGTAATTGTAAACATATAGAGTACCTTCTACATATAAACAATATATTAATGGAAAAGCCTTTTCAAGATATATCAACAGTGATTGGAAATCTTGCTTACTTTACAACTTGATCAAATGTATCAGAAATAATTTTAAGCACTTTATCCACATCATCGGCATGCACTCCTTGTAAACCAACAGAAAACACTGAGTCCTTAGTGTCACCTGAATACCTGAAAAAAATCCATGTCCTTATTTAGTCATTTAATTATAAATAATATGTGGAATGCAACAGCCTTGAATGCAAGCAAATATAGAAATTAAGGAGCTAGACCAAGGGTAAGGGACATAACTCTTAAAATTAGGGATCATATTCAATTTCATCAAAGCCTATCAAACTTTCATTTATCAGAATAAAATCAATTCAAGTTACTTTTATGCTTACATGAGTTTGATGTCAAATGCTGAATAAAATCATCAAATGATAAGTAAGAGTTGTGTCCCTTTACCAAGGTCTACCTCCTTAAATAAAATTGAAGACCAGTACCTTAGGAAATGCACATAAAATCCAGCCAGATTCCATTCACGGTGAAAGGAGTCCAAAAAAAAAATTGTTTTCATAATACAAGTGTGTTCTATGCATATTTAAGAGTGTTATCAGGTGAATTAAGATCTCTACTTTATTAAAGTCTGATGTCATGATATTTTTAATTGATTTATTCATAGAGTGGCACTATTTTGACTGGATTTCAAAACCTGACGGAACTTTTTTAGGTGGTCCATATACACATTCTATTAAAGACGTCATTTGCTTTGACAATAAAGTCCTTGTTTATGTTTAGGAAGTAACAGTATTAATAGGATAATTAATCAGAAAAAGTGAATAACCAAAGTATTATCACGAGTGCCGAAGAGCGCATGTACGGAACTTGTTCTTGGCACGAGTGATAATATTTTGATTATGCACAATTTCCAATTAATTATCCTATTTAATATATAGATTTTCTTCATAATTTATCGATATTTTCAAAATGAATTTTAAATTCTGTGATTGGCAGATTGATATCAAAGTTGTGACATTTGTTGGAAGAAAGCACGAGAGTGAAATTACTGAATTTATTTCAGTGTGAATTATCGAAATTTATTACACTGGGAACATTCGATAAAACATTGCTATCTATATATATTATACTTCATATTAAATTCTAGAATTTTGATTGGATAAAAGGATAAGTGGTATTCCAGTATACTGCCCTTCCTTTGAGTATACCACCCTTCCTTCGAGTAAACCACCTGCTCCGACCGGAGATGTATCTTGTCCTTACCGTTGTGCAGTCCGGTATTACTGTACATTTTCTAATTTCCGCCCAAAACACCAGACGACAGTTACAATGGCTTTTGCCGAGGTTAATAAAGATGCAATTAATGAACTTATAGGAAACAAGGACACCAAAAGATGGTTTTGCAGAGGAAAAAAAAACACTTTACAATGAGAAATATTAAGTCAATGGATCTTTGATGTTTGTTTATCAATAGAAGGGTGGTATACTGGTTAAAAAAATATTCAGTATAATAAAACACATACTGCCTGCAGTTGAGGGTGATATAGTGGATCACCACACTCATAAAAGAATATAGTGTCGGGCGATATTCTTCCTTCGTGTGGTAATCCAGTATACCTCCTCAATTGCAAGCAGTATGTGTATAATAATGTATTGAAAGATATTGAGGCATCAGTTGTTTATTTGATATTCAAGTTTTTATTTGTGAATTCTGTTATTTACCTCTCTTAAGGAGGTAGACCTAGGGTAAGATACATTACTCTTGAAATCAGTGATATGTTTGTATCATATTCAATTTCACCAACAAAGTCTATCAAGCTTTCCATTGAAACAGAATGAAACCAATCCAAGTTACTTTGATGCTTACATGAGATTGATATAATATGCAGAATACAAACGTTCTTATGACTTACAAGAATTATGTCCCTTACCCTAGGTCTACAACCTTAAACCAAGAAAGATGACAATAAAAAACAAGTATCCTTCGCAGCAGAGGTATAATAATAACTTTTTTTCAAAGGAATTACATAAATTCAACTTTGCATGATTATAAGGCAGACAGCAAGTTTACTGAATTCAGAAAAAAAAACTTACCCTAAAATAGGTGAGAAATCAGAACCAATATTAGAAACTATTAAAGACTGGTAAAATGGGGAGGTCTCACCATCTGTTAGCAGAGCACTAATTATACTGAGAGTGAAGTTCTCAAAAGTATCAGATATACTGAAAAAGAGAAAATTATCATGGCAATGGCATAAATGAGAAGTAACTGACATTTAACTTTTATAAAGTTGAAAATCTCTTGAAATGACACTAAAATCCTACTCTGCAGGTTATGTTAGAACAATGCTGGTACATGTATATTGTAGTTTATTTCAGGAAAGTCATGATTTACACATTTATGTACAGAATAAATGGTCAAATCTGAAACCATTTTAGACTTTTAAGTTTTGTTTAGTTAAGGCATGTGCTGTAGTTTACACAGGATAAACATGCATCGAAACTCACATAAAGGCACTTCTGATAAGTTTGGTTGAGACAGACTTCGTTTTTTTTGTTTAAGTTTCAGTCGACACAGATTGATTTCCCTATACTTTTAGCAAGTAATATGATGATAGTATTACTTTTACATCCTTATGGTAGAAAGGCAAAGTCAATAATCTATCCTTTATTCAAAAAAGATTTGTTTGACTAATAAGAACATTAAATTCACAAAAGACCATAAGCGTATCATATTAACTCACTCAGACAATAAATAACTAGTGGACACTGTCGTCTGCTTCTCAGGGTCTGGTGCCATAGGGTCAGGCTGGCAGGTAACATGGCTTCTTCTCTAAAAAATCAAGAAAAATACTGACAAAATCTTTTTTTATGGTTTAGTTGCATTTGTTCTAGATTTTTTTTAAAATCAGAACACAAATTAAAGTTCTAAACAAATGGTAAAATTTCCATTAAATCCTAACAAGATTGCTATGCATAGCCACATGTCCCCCACAAAGATGAAGTGCAAAAGTCCCACAACTGATGTAAAATTTGTCAAATCAAAAAAAGCGGTACAATATGATTAACTAAATTTTTTGTCCACTTTGAAACATTTATAACATGTATTATTTAAAATTAAAAAAAAATTTATAACCACAATTATGTTTTTAGGCAGAAATCACAAATAGTATCAACCACAAAAATTAATACATTTTCAGTACTTCTAGGATTATTGAAAGACATGACAGAGATTAATGTGAATTTATGTTGAATTTGATAGTAATAACAAATGAAAAATCATAAAAGTGGTTATTTTCACAATGATTTTATTTTCGCTAAATTCACAGTCAAAGTTAGAATGCAAGAATTAAATCACATGAAATATTGATGAAGATAAAATAAAGTTATTCTTTCATTAAACTTTCTGTCTGCCGCAGAACTTAAAAACAAATCTCACCCAGATTTTGAATAAAAAAGCAACATTTTCAACACACCAAAATAACCATATAGATGGCACAACAAAATATTGAAGCTTTTCCCATTAATATTTTTTTATAAGTAAATTGTACTTACTGCTTGAGACCATCTTGGTTCATTAGGAACACTTGTATCTATTTTTATTCTGTCAAACTTCTCTAAATAATTACCATTAATATACTGAAGATGTCTTTCTAATGGAAAGTCTCCATACGTGAAAAACCTGCATTAAAAAAAAACCTGAAGCTGCATATGTTGTCATGCTTGTTTGCAATACTCCAACTTGTACAGGAAGTTGAAATTGGACAGCAAACAAAACCACTTCCAACATATGCCCCATCTTTATAACGTCACATACTAAATTTGAACTAAATCAATACATTAGGAGTCAAATTTTGGACGGACATAAATTAAACACTGCAGGTACTTCCAATCCTCTTTTGCTATTTAAGTTACATTTAAAGAAGTTCATGATATCGGTTTAGTTCTTAAGATAATTACTGAGGACAATTTTTGTTATTTTGCATTCTCTCCAAAACATATCCCTTTTGACGATGAATATTTGTTCTCTTCATTCTACAGTCTGCTTACTTGCACGTGAACTTGTAGACTTTAATCCGTATCAAATGAGGAAACATAAAGACTTCTAATACCGGTAATTCTTCTGATAAGTCTTTGTCCCTGGATTATATTCTTTTGATTACTGCTATAACCTTGATTCCCTTGATTACTCTTGCACCGAGAGAACAGAAAAATTGCTTGAAGTTTACAAATATTCAGATTATTCTGTCAAATTTTGTACTTTTCGGTCATTTTCTGGTCATGTTTTTGGCAAGAAAATGGTGTCCACATCCAAGAAACAACTTCATATTTAGTAAATACATTCATTATTACATAGATTATCATATATAAAGACAAAAAGTTGTTTCTTGGGTAAAGACAGTTTTCTGGATGTAAACAAGTCCACAAATACAACAAATTTACACCTCTAAGCAGTTTTTGAAAAATGACATAAAATTGAGGCACCATTATGATGTCATTTCATTGAACTAATGCCAAAACTATCATTTTTTCTTATTTTCATATATTTTACAAACAACTTTCACGATGTTAAAACAAAGTTGATATTTTAAGGCAATATATACAGCTTAATGCCCCTACACCTTCTTTTTCAGCTTATGGTGCCAGATAACATAAACATGTATCCAAGGTCATCTCCAAGGTCATTCCTGATGTAATAACCTTATTTTCAAAGATGAATACCTGTATTTATGATTAACTAAAAGAAATACTACCAGCCTTACCTTGAATTTGTCGGATGATAGTGGGAAGAATGAAAATTTTTCAGATGATCCCAGGTCAGATCTGTAATTTTTGGTGGATCACCTCCAGACACAACTCCATATGTGTGACTTGGTAGCAATTTATTTTCTAAAGCTTGGCAGTAAATATTTTGTGGGTTAGACTGAAAGAAAAAAATCTAAGACATAAATTTGTAGTCATGTAACAACCCTTTGCAAAAACAGATTGATTTGAAAAGCTTGGAAACTAGATGAGGTGAAAAATGTAGTGCTTCAATTTATGGCAGATCTACTGAAAGAGTAAACAAGGGAACCAAGATTCTAGTGGAAATCAAAAGAATGTAATCCAGGGACAAAGACCAGACATGGTCAACAGACAAACATAACAAAGAACATAAAATAACCAAAATAATACATACAAAGTAACAAAAGTAAATGAGTAAATCTGACACTACTAAAAATTGGGAGCATGGACCAGGTGCACCAGTAGGGTAAGCGATCTCTGGTTTTCTAGAAACACCTGCTGAGTTGCTCATAAAAAGTCAAGTCCGGGGTAGACGAAAGAGGAGAGGAAAACTATGACATGTTGAACAAATCAGTTTTGTATACAACCCTAGGCTTTTCTCATGTACTTACAAAAACACCCTTCATCTCATTATAAACCACTCCTTTGAAAATAAGAGGAGTTGATTTGTCCTCTGGATCCTCATTTTCCAATCTCCATCCTTCCTGGCTGAGAAAAAAAATGTTAATATTATGTTTCTAAAAAGCAGATCCAGAGGGTTCTGTAATGCATGTTCATTGTATCTTTATGTTATATATACCTAGAAGTAAATAATTAAGCAAATTCATTGCTCAGCATTGTTTTTTAAATTCAACAGTACAAGGTATATCATGCACACTTTGTGGGTATATCATGCACACTTTTCCACTTTTGTATTAGAAAAAAAAATGTCTTAACAGTCCTTTTTCATATTCCCAACTTTGGCTTCGTTAACTTTTTAAGCTAAGGGGAGTAACTTTCTACAAATATGTCATCCAACAGACTGGCCTATTGTCAAATAGGAGCAATGGACAGCAGTAGACTTCAAATTCATATATTAAAGCTTACATATTTTTAAACAACTTATTTCAAACCAAAAAGGTACTTACTGAAGGTTAAACTAATTTCAGTTTCCAAGAAAAATGTTTGTTGTTTTTACTTTCCACAATGAGACCCCCAACGAGGTTGACGGGTGCTGGTTGGTTATGTCCCTTTGAAAAACTTGCTAAAATGGCTTGAATTTCGAAAATATGAAAAAGGACTATTAAGCCCATTTTTAGATCTTTTGTTTTTTTTTAATTTGTTCATTTTTCTTAACTTCATAGAAACATTTTCAATATTAATACAATAAAATCTCTCTAAACCGAACACCATTCGAACTGTAGAATTCAGTTGGTTTTGGAGAGGTGTACAATTTATCCAGGTTCAAAATGCTTTTAAACTGACACAATGGGACTTCAAAACTTGTCTGGTTGTTGCACTTTTGAGAAAAATAATGTATGTATTGAGCATGAAATTGGAACTTAGCAAGAGTTATCGTTCTTGATTTTGTTACATTTGGTTGATTATAGTAGGAGTGGAATATATGATTTTCTCAAAATTACAGATCTGAATATAGAAAAGACCGCTGTTGAGTTAAAATGTAGAATATGTAGACTGAAAACGCATTGTTTATTTTACAGGTTTTTTCACACTATGAATCACTTTACCATTGTCAATGTCTGAATTTTATCATGTTTAGCGGTATATGGACTTAAATCTTGGCAACAGCTGCCTAAAATGAACTAAATTAAAATTCAAAGGCTGATTCAGTTAGGAAAGGTTTCACTGTATACAAAGGCAGATTCAGTTAGTAAAGGTTTCACTGTATACAAAGGCTGATTCAGTTAGGAAAGGTTTCACTGTATACAAAGGCTGATTCAGTTAGGAAAGGTTTCACTGTATACAAAGGCTGATTCTGTTAGGAAAGGTTTCACTGTATACAAAGGCTGATTCTTTTAGGAAAGGTTTCACTGTATACAAAGGCTGATTCAGTTAGGAAAGATTTCACTGTATACAAAGGCTGATTCTGTTAGGAAAGGTTTCACTGTATACAGTAAAACAAAGAACTTAAACCTTGTAACATAAGATTTGCAGGATGAGGGACAATATGGAGGGGGGGGGGATCAATAGTGAAAAAATGTCAGGATTTGCAAAATTGGAAACCTGTGAATCAGTCAAATAATCAAATCCCTCATTTTGACGGGTGTAAAGGACACTACATACAAACCTAAAGTCTAGTTCCCTTAGCTGTGGAAAAAAGACAGCATCCATATACACTGATAACAGATTCTCATAGTCTTTCTGGTTCTGTGTAGAAAAAGGATACATGGTCCAATCACTTGCTGAAATATATGTAGTGTAAATAGTAAACATTTGTTGGATTTTAACTGCCAAAAACTAGGTTATTTCATTTAACCTGTTAAAAAAATTAGAAATGTTGATGAAATATGTTCTGAATACAACTGAAGGAAAATTACATTCTCCCCTAAAAAAATTAAGAAAATTAAAGAAAAAGAAAAAAAGTTGCTAAGTCTAGCGTGCTGTATGATTTCTCAGCCTGTGATGTTACTTCAGCATGTTTTTCTGCCTTCTTCACAAAATCACATAATGCAAATGATGTAAAAATGACATCCTAAAAAATCACTTTGCAAATTACAGTTAATGAATAAAAAGAAGGTTTTCAATTTTCAATGTTTAGTTTCTGAAACCTTAAACACACGATACCTGTCATAGCATTCATAAATGTAGACAACGATCTATTCAGCATCTTGAAAAATGGATCACGGACTGGAAATCTCTTTGATCCACACAATGCAGTATGTTCTAAAATGTGGGGTACACCTGTACTATCCATTGGTGTGGTTCGGAACATTACACTATAAAAAAAACGATGTCATTAAATGAAGAAGGTATACATGAATTGTTATTTAAGTACCATTCTGTGTAAGAATTAGGCATCTGGTTGCACATCATTTTCCCCAATTTAGTCATTTTTTTACATTCAATACATCTAGGAAACAAACAAAAAGCTATTTAAATTTATCCTGAAGTATTTGTGATGTAGATATTTTTTTTACTGTTTATGCAGGGAAAAAGTGTCAGAAAATTTTACCACCATTTTCTTGTAGTGCATTTCAACTAATTTTGACCTATCAATATATTAAAAAGGCAAATTTTACAAACACTTTGATGGTTATTTCTGGTGGTTAACAGGTATAAATAATTGGTTAATGCAATGAAATCTCTGCAGTTTTTTTCCCTTTGTGCGCCACACCTTATCTACATTTTGCCCGATTCTTAGACGGAGAAATACTTTTAAACCTTGAAATTATAAAAAAAAATTTTGTGAGGAAATTTCATCCCCAAGAAAGTGTTGATTCAAGTCCAAGAAAAGTATCATGCTTCCCCGCTAAGTCAGGTTAGTTTACGGAAGATGCATCCATAGAAATTTCTGACCAGTGATTTGAGCAATCAAAACAATAACGTTCTGTATGTGCTGAGATAACAATTTTTAAAAGAGAAATACTTGCTACTATTGTGCAATTAAATAAAATTTTCCAACAAAAGGAATGGTTCTATTTGCACGAATACCAACTCTGGATCTGCCATTGTGGTGATTAAGGTAACATATTTTATATAGTCTCAGTTCATCACATTTTTAAAAGTGCTATAAAACTAACACTAAAATACAAAATGAAAATAGAAATAGGCACACATTCAATACATTTTAAGTACTTCTCTGTCTAAGAATCAGGCAAAATGTGTATAAGGTGTGGCACTTACAGAAAAAAAATGCAGAGATTTAATTGCAGTATTCAAGTATTTATACGTCATGACCCCCAGAAATAACCATTAAAGTGTTTGTAAAGTTTGCCTGTTTTAAGATATTGATATGTCAAATTTAGTTAATATGCACCATGGAAAAATGGCAGGAAATACCCACTTTTTCCCTATATAAGCAGTCAAATCCATGTTACTGAAGTTTCAGGGGAAATTTAAATAGCTTTTTTGGTTGTTTCCTACATGTATTGAATATATTTGAGGCAAAAAAGACCAAATTGAGAAAAATGATATGCCACCCATTGCCTGATTCTAACATGAAATGGTACTTAAATGTCAACTTCAATAACATGCAAAGGAAAATAGAACACCTCACAATACTTTCTTGTATTTTTGTACTTTAAATGAAGAAGGTATACATGAATTGTTATTTAAGTACCATTCTGTGTAAGAATTAGGCAACTGGTTGCACATCATTTTCCCCAATTTAGTCATTTTTTTTTACCTAGATTACATTCAATACATCTAGGAAACAAACAAAAAGCTATGATTCTAACATGAAATGGTACTTAAATGTCAACTTCAATAACATGCAAAGGAAAATAGAACACCTCACAATACTTTCTTGTATTTTTGTACTTTAAATGAAGAAGGTATACATGAATTGTTATTTAAGTACCATTCTGTGTAAGAATTAGGCAACTGGTTGCACATCATTTTCCCCAATTTAGTCATTTTTTTTTACCTAGATTACATTCAATACATCTAGGAAACAAACAAAAAGCTATGATTCTAACATGAAATGGTACTTAAATGTCAACTTCAATAACATGCAAAGGAAAATAGAACACCTCACAATACTTTCTTGTATTTTTGTACTTTAATAGGTATCTTATTGTTACTTTTGAAAATTATTAATACATAATTATTTTGGGTTGAAAGTTTGAATGAGCCCTAAACTTAGAAAGTTCACATTCATTGTAAAAACAATAAAACAAAAATATCAGTGGGTACCCTAGTTAAGATATCAATATATAGTCCTTGTTTCTAAATTCTATGACAGACAGACAGACACCTGAATGCATTATTACTATCATCTCTAGCAACATGGAGATGTTCAGCTCCAGTTCTGTCATGATGTAGAACAACAGTGGTAAGCATCAACTCAGGAACCTCCACCACCTGTTATAAAAATTAATGTAAAGGTACATCTTTTGTACATTTTTAATGGGGTATATAACTGGTCATGTGACCCTGTGGTTTCATGACAATGGGTCCTCGTCTACCAATAAAATAAATGGAAATTCATCATTAACATAATATTGAGTTCAGTATTTAAAGCAAAACATCTTTTTTATGTAAAAATAATAATAAAAAGTGACAAATATCTAGCTCGCCATGATAAAAATGTTTAGAAAAGCATAAAATAGAAGATATGGTATTGTAATACAGCATTTCAAGATTCAGGAAGTAAATAATAAAATGCAGATCGGTCTTTGGATTTCAATTTGTTCTACATGGGAAATTCTGGAAAGGAAAATGAAACTAAAACATGACTTACAAACCCTATAGGAAGTACCAACACTTTAGTGGATAATAGCTTCACCATGCTGTAGATACATACAGGGCTACAAATATGTCAATCATTGTCCTACCTCCTCAGTGTTCAAGGAATTTTGAAACTTTATTTTAATTTCCACAGGAAAACTTCAAATGAAAATTAAGTTTCCCACAATTAGTCTGCTTTCCAGTCTTAATGAATTCTTTCAGAAATTAAAGTTTTGTACTTGCCAAAGGGAAAGGGGAACTGCACTTGTTGAGGGAGATGGAAGAGTGCAACTCCCTCCTTTAAACACTGAATGTATAGACTTGCATAACTGATAACCAAAAACCCTCAGTTTATATTAAGATGGCATTAAACATTGCAGATTTGGATGACAGCTTTAAAATTTGTAAAAAATACTTCATACATGTATCGGTTTGCTTTTTATACTTAGTATACTGCACAATGTCTTTTGTATTCACTGTAAAATAACATAGTTAACATTTTTTAAGTAATATCTTCTTGCATTTTTGCATCTTAAAAATACAAGTAGCACTTTGAACCACTACAAAATCAACAATTTTAAACATAAAAATGGGCTTATTTGTAATTTTGAGGATTTTTACACAATTTCAATAATCTTTCTACGAAAATCAGTCTGTAAATGTAAATGTGGAGGTACAATAGTTACTGGTTTTCAAAAATATATATCCTTGTCAATACATATCTTTGTAAGACCCATCTGCATTCAACACAAGTCTGCTATAAATATGCAAAAATATGCAAAAAACTCGCCTCATGATAAGTAAAGCATCAAAATCTGTTTTCAAAATACATTTTGTATATGAAAAATACATACATAATGATCCAACTTACTGTTATCCTCAATTAAGCAGATTCATCAAAACTAACCAAATTAATATTACCTTTTGGACTGTGTAGCCATGTATTTTATCCCCACTTTTGTATTTTTTAACATCACTCTGTACACTAGAACAAAACCGACATTGATGCAATCTTGGTCTGAAATCATAAAAAAAAAAATAAATAATGTAAATAAAAATGTATATACAGTGTACAACATGTTAAACAAGGGTTGGGAAGTCCCCACACCATGTTCAATAGGGTATGTAAGTCTTGTCATGTGACCCTGTGATTTCACGAGAAGGGGTCCTAGTATACCATTCAAAAGCATGAAGATTTGTCATTTAGAGAGCGTTGAGTTCAGTGTTAAGGGCAAAACATCTTCTTGTGTAAACAATATCGATAAAAATGACAAATATCTATTTCTACATGATTAAGGTATTAAGAAAAAACATAAAATAGAAGATTTTGCAATGTTATACAGTGTTTCGAGTACCCAGAAGTAAACAATTAAATGCAGACTGGTCTTCGGTTTTTAATACGTTCTACATCGGAAATTACGGTTAAGAAAAGGAAACCAGAACAAGACTTACATACCCTATTGGTACTTCAGAAATGGTGCATTGAAGCACAATCACCAAGGGCCTGAGTCCTTCACAGCAAATTTATAAATTCATAAGACTGAATAACAATGGCGTCTACATATCTCTTTACTCTCATTAATTAATCATACGTGGAACATATTTTCCATAAGTCTAAAATAAGTATCTTTTAAATATCTAGCCAATTAAAAAGAGTGTTGACAGACATTTCTTGCCACAGTTTCTAAATATATATCTACAATTCTTTTAGCCACTTATTGCTGGAATTTGATCTTATTGTCTAACATGCAAACAATGCAATAATTTGTAATTTTAAGAAAATTTTTCGATGCAGAGTGTTTTATGTCATTTCTATTTCAATCAAGGTATTGTTTTAGTTTGGAATCATTTTCGAATTTAGAAACTAACCCTTACAAAGTAGGGTTATCCATACTGGTATGACTAAGGGGTAAGGTTAGTTAAAAAAATAATAAAAGATAAAAAATGTTAAGGAAAACTTACAACCCCCCCTAGTCATGATGGCATAACTAACTCCCTTGTAAGGGGTTGTTTCATAAATCTTTTTTCTTATTTTGTTATATCAAAAATAATTCCAAATTGAAATAATATCTTGTTTCAATCCCTGTCTTTGTGAGCAAATTCAATACTTCAACCAATTTTTTTAATATACCACAAAAGGGGTTCAATAATGATAACCTCAAACCTTGCATCAATTGAGTTGTAAATGAACAAATATTTGTTTACTTTGTGAGTGCAACTGAGAAGATAAAAACAGTATATAGAATCAACAACTTTTTTGCTATAATTAAGCAACATGCCCACCAGTTTTTGCTTCTGGGGGTTCATGCAACCCCTGACCTTTGAATTGGAGGGTACAGAGAGTATTTTTTCAGGGTACCAAATTACCTGACATACTCTAATATTCCATGTATGATGTAATATGATATTTTTCTCAAAATATTGATGCATTTTGACAATACACATTCCGTTTCAGAGAATAAAGCAAACAGAGGACAAGAAATTTAAAGATTAAAATAAAACAGGGTAGAAAACTCACTAAAATTCTAACCAGTCCATAATACTATTTTTCAATATCTTATTATATTTTATTTATATGTAATTTTTTTATTATCTTAGCCAGTCCTGCCAAAAGTAGCCAGTCACGAGCTGGAAAGCAGGCTACTATTTCTTGCTCTGAATAAAACTAGAATATTGTTAATGTACAGAGATGTGCCAAAAAGTATATGGTCACTTGTTAATTTTCCACTTGGTTCTAAGCAAAATTATATGATTTGAAAGTAATTCTAGATTAATGTTCATGATTTTTGACAAATAATAAGAGAAATACATGTATCTGAAACTCTAAGAAGTGACAAAACCAAGATGTCAAGATAAAGCGACAAGAAGATTTTTAAATATTTATACTTATTAAACTCCATCATCTAACAGGTTATGGTCCTGCCATTATTATTTTTTTTAAAGAGAATGTAATCCATGGACAAAGACCAGACATGGAAAACAAACATACACAACAAAGAACATAAAGTAACTAAAATCATACATACAAAGTAACAAAAGCAAATGAGCAACTCAGACTCCACTAAAAAGCTAAACAAAATTAGGTCATCAGTGTGAGACACAAAAGGGTAGTCAAGAACACGTAAGATTTATCATAGCCTTTCGACAAATATGGCCTCAAATTTACGGCAAAGTTCACCCTGACTACGAACAAACCTGTGTATTTAGAATATTCTTAAGGCATAGCAAGCCATAGATATGAGAAAGTTACATCAATTTCACATTTATTGAAAGGTTATGATTGACCTTGTAAAAAAAACTCGGTTAGTCTTCAGTTATTGAACATTATTTATTTACTAATATAGGTTACAGACCACCAATTCAACCAATGAGCATTTGGAACGTACGCAAAAATAGTCCTACCCAGAAATTACCCCTGTTCCTCATAGTGCTGTGAAAAAAGTTCTCATCTTATTTAAAAAATTTAAACAGTTTCTGAAAGGAAAAACATTTCTGTACATTTTATAGGTGCATTTTGCTTCTTGTGATGTGAAGCCTAATCTCCATAATGATTTTTAAATGTACCCCTATCTTGTGAAAACACTGGGATTTCCCATGCTATATTTAGACCCTTCACTTCTGGTGACCAGTACTGCACTGCAAGTCTGCTAACCCCACATGCCATTCTGAGGATTGTGAGCTGACATATGTAGAATCATGCTGATATATAGTCATCTGCAGGTTAAAGTTAAGGTAAAGTCCAGAGAAGCCATTGAATATTGTGAAATTAGCATAGAAGCCTATGGGAAGTGGAATTAGTGGTTTTTAGCCTTAAGTTGAAGCCATGGCAAAATGAAAAGTTTCTTGAAATAGCTTTAAACTACTTGAAGATCTTGTTAACTTTGCCATGAGAGGAATACACTACAAAAATCCTTCAAAATATGCATTTTTTTAAGTTATAGGTCCAAATTATGGAAAATTGGTCTTTTTGGCTGATTTTCATGTCCTATCTTGTAAAAAGTGTAGAAAATTTAGTAAAAATATCAAATATTAAACTTTGAGGGCTATATTTACCTAAATATGTTAGTAATAAGCACTTGAAATCAAGTTTTGTGTAGATTTGAGCAAAAATTAGGTTAGAAATGAGGAAAAACTCACTTTCATTACTGCGGTTAAGGCCATATAAGCATTCCCCTATGGCAACATGGAAAATCCATTATTGAGCACTTTTTTTGCTTTAGGTGCCCTTTACTGGTCATGTTTTAATGTGAAAACACTGTATTTACAAATTTAAAGCCAAATATATCACCTTTTGTGAAAATTTAAAGATTTAGGATTTTTGACATGTGATCAAGAAAAAGGGGGAGGCATGTCAGAAATAAATTTTTAAAAACAGACCAATTTCTCAGAAAATGATTACTTTTAAAACTATTTCTTCATTAATATTGTTAAAAAACAAGTTGTGATTGATATTTTTTATTTGAAAAGTCAGAAAAAGTTCTTTGCAAATATTTAATGCATTTCAGTATGGTAGAATATTTTCACTTTTTTGCTGGCACAACTTGGTTACCCTATATTTAAAAATCAAATATTTAAAAAAGTGCTTGTCACATTTCACTGAAACTTTGCAAATGCATTCAGTATGTGTGTAGGAAGATACCTGTATAGTTATTTATTTTTTCTAAGACAAAAAGTGACTCTTTAGGTTACAGACCACCAATTCAACCAATGAGCATTTGGAACGTACGCAAAAATAGTCCTACCCAGAAATTACCCCTGTTCCTCATAGTGCTGTGAAAAAAGTTCTCATCTTATTTAAAAAATTTAAACAGTTTCTGAAAGGAAAAACATTTCTGTACATTTTATAGGTGCATTTTGCTTCTTGTGATGTGAAGCCTAATCTCCATAATGATTTTTAAATGTACCCCTATCTTGTGAAAACACTGGGATTTCCCATGCTATTTATAGACCCTTCACTTCCGGTGACCAGTACTGCACTGCAAGTCTGCTAACCCCACATGCCATTCTGAGGATTGTGAGCTGACATATGTAGAATCATGCTGATATATAGTCATCTGCAGGTTAAAGTTAAGGTAAAGTCCAGAGAAGCCATTGAATATTGTGAAATTAGCATAGAAGCCTATGGGAAGTGGAATTAGTGGTTTTTAGCCTATAGGCTCAACTTTAGTCGAGAAAAAATAAAATGAAAAAAAAAAATGAAAATGTCTACCGACCTACCCTATTTTTGGGAGGAATGTAACCGTAAACAGACATGTTTTTCTTTTTAGCCTTACGAAAGAGTAATAATATCAAGGGAACCAAGATTGCAGCAAAAGTCATCTGATTTTAAAGCATATCACATTCATGCCATTTCGGATGTTAAAAGAAAGCAAAAATCAGTGACAGAGAATATTTGAGCAACTTTGAAGACTTCAGTCTTTGATTATTTTTTTTTTTATTTCAAGGCAATATACTGCAATACTCCGCCAATATTATGCAATTGCCCCTGAAGAACATATTATTAAAAATTTAATTACATGGACTTGGGTAAAGTGAGTATTCAAGATCGCAAGACACACCCTCTCACCCTAAGTGGAGACAGAGTATGTGTCCGGCGGTATCGAATACTCACTGATCACAACTTGACACAAGCCCCTGTGATTTCATCTCTTTTTTCCAATGAAAATGCCAATGAGAATTTTTGGTTACTAAAGCTTGATATACCTTTTAGTGAGTGCTTTTGATAATTTTCCTAATCTGCTTAATCTATACATATTGAAAGCTGACGTTGATATTCTGAAAGTTCGAGAAGGACAAAAGTTATCTTATGTCAAACTTTCTGTATGGGCGCATCCATGTTTGAGGTCAGCAGTAAATAATTCGGAAACCAGTCAGGATGGCTTCAGGTGAACTTCCGGCGAGTTTGATTGATCAGTAATGGTAAGAAATGATCAATATTTTCGCAACATAAGGTGAAAAGCGGCATTTTTAAGTTACAAGCTGTATTTTATTAGTATAACTATCTATTGGCACCACTGACGATTGGGTTCGATTTTTGAAATAACCCCTAAATCTTAGCAACGCAGTGCATATCTGAAACCCCATTATTGCATTAACTGTCAAAATCACTTAAGTTACTCAGCACTCCACCCTTTCACTATAAACATTCAGGAAAATTTTCATTACTTATAGCTTTAAGATGCAGTAGGCGTTGCTTATAACAGTGGACACTGTGAGCTCTACCATACTTGTACCGTCGGACTTGCAAGAATATAGTTGGACATTAATTAAAACCCCTAATAGGCACATTTCTTTTGCAAGTACAAAACATTAATTTTTTTTAATCAATATTTTTATTTGGAAATCTGCCTTATTTAATAATGGGGATTTTTTTCAATGAATACGGAATGTTAACAAATGGAAGGACTAATATTGAAATTAACCTCTACACAAACTTTTTTAATACAAATTTTTATAATGGAAGTTTTCCTAGATCTTTTAGTGCCATTACATAAAAATAGAAATAGATATGACCCCAGTAAATATAGAGGAATATCTATTACTACAAATATTTACAAAGTTAATTATAATAGATAATGCTGAAATTTATGATTCTTTTAGAATAACTTAATAATCATTTTACAGCCAAATTGGTTTTAAAGATAAGAGTCAGACATCAGATCACATATTTACTATGAAATCTATAATAGATAAATATAAATCAAAGAAATAAAAGGTGTGTCTACTACCTATATAGACCTTAGAAAAGCGTTTGATACAGTGTGGCATAATGAATTCTTTTCTAAATTTTTAAAACATAATGTACCTAGCAAAGTCTAAAATGTAATATTGTATTTGTATAACTACACAACATTCAGAATCAAGTTTAATAAGGGAATAAGTGCCCCCCTTCTATCAGAAAGGAGAGTGAAGCAAGGGGGTGTTTTAAACCCTCTTCTCTTTAATTATTTCATTGATGATGTAACTCAAAAGCTTATAGATAAGAAACATGACCCAGTAGTCCCGGGCAGTACTTCAGTATTCTGTTGTATGCTGATAGTTTTGGTATCTAAAAGTAAGGAAGGTTTTCAAAACTATATCAATACCTTATATGATTATTGTACATTGTAGTAACTACAGATTAATGCTGATAAATCAAAAGTAATTGTGTTTAATTCTAAAGGTAAATTTTTTACAAAACATTTCAGGTGTGAGAAATTAAGTAGCAGTGTTTATATAAATCAGACAAGAGGTGATTCATGCATGTCAAAAACCTACCAACTTCGCTTTTATTTCTTGTTCAGAAACAGCTATGGAACATATAACCAGTCTTAGTTTTTCACTAAGAAGTTGCCCTTTTGAGATAAAATTTGTATAGATTTTACATGAAATTAGCATTTTGCAAGAGTTATGGGTGTTGATTTGGTTTGATTTGGTTGATTTTAGGCGGAAGTTAAAAGTGTAGTTTTCTCAAAAGTACAGATCTAAATACAGAAAAGGCCATTATCACATAAAAATATAGCATATGTAGACCAAAAAAGAATCAAAGAACATAAAGTGACTAAAATCATACATACAAAGTAACAAAAGTAAATGAGCAACTCGGACTCCACTAAAAACTGGGAGCATGGACCAGGTGCACCGGTAGGGTAAGCGTCCTCTGCTTTTCTAGAAACGCCCGCCGAGTTGCTCATAAAAAGTCAAGTCTGGGGTAGACAAATGAGGAAAGGAAAACTATGGCCTGTTGAATAAATCAGTTTTCGTGGTGCTGATGGATACACCATAACGATCAACGAGTTCGTTATAACGGCCATAAAACTTCTGTAGTGATGACTTCAATCTTGTAGCAACATAACCTGGCTGTAGTTGTGTATAGAAGTAAATGAAATATTTTTCAGAACTATCAATATTCTCAGTATAGGTACACTTAACTAAAAGACATACATGTGCAGTAATTTAAATTTTTGTACTTTCAAGTTTTTCATTTCATAATATTTTGCTATCAAAATCTTTTTGGGTAATATGCATGGTACTAAACACATTATCTGTCTTTTAGTTTAGGAAGTTACCGTAAGTGAATACAAATTTATAAGATCTATATATACTATAGTCCTTGAACCATTCCGCACAACAGTTTGACGGATCGATGACAGCTGACTGATTGATCACTGACAGATCGATAACCAATGACTGGTGACCCATCTGCTTGCAGTTTTGCTATGTAAAATGACAGATGATCTGTATCAAATATAAGAAATGTTAAATAAAAGTATAAATTGATGTTAAAATCTGTTGCATTATATACATATGTGTAAAATTGACAAAGAAAGCAACGAAAACAGTAAAATACATTGACCGCTCTGTGGTCATGTGATGCGATCACTGGTTTAATGTATCGGTTTGACAGATCGGTGATCGATAACTGATTGCAATTTTTTGTTGCACGGATCGGATCAGGTACTGTACATGCAGTAACTGAATAAACTAAGATTTACATTCTTCTAGATAAAACTTGCTTTCAATCATCAATGAAACTGAAAAAATTAAGATTTGAAAATGATTAATATAAATAAATATTAATTCTTATTTTTGACTTTTTATTTAATTATGTATTTAAAAAAACAATGAAAATCAGAAACCCAAAAATCCACAAATCATGTATCATTTGAAGTTAAAAATGTATTAAAACTTCCAAATCTGTTCACAATATTACTGTTAGTATCATTCAGGTAAAGTGTACGTCATAAATGATGAATAAATGATTATACACAACGTGCATACACATCTATTTTGTTAGGAAATTACCTCTACATGTAACTCAACTGTAATGTGGTTTATACCCCTTGACCACACCTGAGGCTGACCAGGTAATTTATGACCCCCTTGTATATTACATGTAAATTTGAGTTAATTAACTGAGGGACTCTGGGTTGGTGACAAAATTGATTTATTCTCAGTTTAATCAGTGTATGCTATAATTTACATGTACAGGTGTAATACATGAATTTTTAAAATGCATTCTCATAAAAAAATATGTCATTGACTACTTTTTCAAGTTTCCATGGACTGGCCGCAATGCATATACTCCTAACATATTTATACTCCCACTCAACAAGTGGGTGGTATATTGGAATCACCTTGTCCATCCGTTAATCCCCCATTCCTTTCGCCTGTTTGTTCATCCAACAAAGTTCTGTTGCAATTATCTTGGCTCCCAACGGATGGATTGATTTCTAAGTGGCTATATAAAGAGCATACATTGTAAGGGATTTTGATTGCTTTCAGAAATCTAGTTAATGTTTACCTTGCACAACAATGCATGCATGCAACTTTAATTGTATTATAATAGCATGCTGAAATTTATGGGTAGAGTACATTGAAATTGATACAAATAACTCAAAAAGAGAAAAAACTTATTGCTGTAAAACTGATATTCTAACAATTTATCAACATGCAATATCATTTGTACATTAAGTATATTAGTTTCCCTCTTTCATGTAATAAGTGGATTATATCCATATAAATTTCTATGTGATCATCAAAATATATGATCTCTTCAAAATTCATACTGAAACAATGAAAGATTTGAGTAGGTAGTACTTGGGTTTGTGTGGATAGGCGAAAGGTTTGTTGACAGAGGACAAACATGGGTAGACAAATATCTAATAAGTAAATATCCCTAACGCCCAATTTTTAAGGTCATGAAATATTATGAGAGTTTTATTGCAGTTGGGAGATTTTGGGTTTTGAAGATTAGATTTTATATCATCAATTTATCGGATCTAAACTTTGTCATTGAAAAATTTTCGATGGAAGTTTTTTAGGTTGCCTAAGTGATTTTCTTTTCATGGGTGGTAAGTTAATATTTTGTGAAGTCTTTTTTACAGTGTAGAATTTCTCTTTAATGGGTTATTTATATGTTGAACATTGTATTTTTAACACAATAAGTATCTAAGTATCACATATCTATTGCAGTATTGTCTGTCAAAGTTGGGTAGTTCATTTGTAAGCTTGGGATACAAATATTTAACACTAACTTCTTTAATGATGGTATTTAATGACACACATTTGTATGACTTAATTTAAAGGTAAAGAGCCTGTCAGCCTTATGAATTATCTAAATTTAGAAATTGCTTTCAATAGAAAAATATTTAATATTGTAACTTACATACACATCTTGCTAGAAGCATTTAAATTATAATCTGGATGATGGTTGTTACATTGTCTTTTTAGTTTAGTAAAAGATATACCAGTATTTAAGGCTTTGGCAAAGTAAGAGTAATCTCCCTTTTGAATTGCTCATTTGCTTTTGTTACTTTGTATGTATGATTTTAGTTACTTTATGTTCTTTGTTGTGTATGTCTGGTCTTTGTCTCTGGATTACATTCTTTTGATTACCGCTATAGGTTACAGACCACCAATTCAACCAATGAGCATTTGGAACGTACGCAAAAATAGTCCTACGCAGAAATTACCCCTGTTCCTCATAGTGCTGTGAAAAAAGTTCTCATCTTATTTAAAAAATTTAAACAGTTTCTGAAAGGAAAAACATTTCTGTACATTTTATAGGTGCATTTTGCTTCTTGTGATGTGAGGCCTAATCTCCATAATGATTTTTAAATATACCCCTATCTTGTGAAAACACTGGGATTTCCCATGCTATTTATAGACCCTTCACTTCTGGTGACCAGTACTGCACTGCAAGTCTGCTAACCCCACATGCCATTCTGAGGATTGTGAGCTGACATATGTAGAATCATGCTGATATATAGTCCTCTGCAGGTTAAAGTTAAGGTAAAGTCCAGAGAAGCCATTGAATATTGTGAAATTAGCATAGAAGCCTATGGAAAGTGGAATTGGTGGTTTTTAGCCTTAAGTTGAAGCCATGGCAAAATGAAAAGTTTCTTGAAATAGCTTTAAACTACTTGAAGATCTTGTTAACTTTGCCATGAGAGGAATACACTACAAAAATCCTTCAAAATATGCATTTTTTTAAGTTATAGGTCCAAATTATGGAAAATTGGTCTTTTTGGCTGATTTTCATGTCCTATCTTGTAAAAAGTGTAGAAAATTTAGTAAAAATATCAAATATTAAACTTTGAGGGCTATATTTACCTAAATATGTTAGTAATAAGCACTTGAAATCAAGTTTTGTGTAGATTTGAGCAAAAATTAGGTTAGAAATGAGGAAAAACTCACTTTCATTACTGCGGTTAAGGCCATATCAGCATTCCCCTATGGCAACATGGAAAATCCATTACTGAGTACTTTTTTTGCTTTAGGTGCCCTTTACTGGTCATGTTTTAATGTGAAAACACTGTATTTACAAATGTAAAGCCAAATATATCACCTTTTGTGAAAATTTAAAGATTTAGGATTTTTGTCATGTGATCAAGAAAAAGGGGGAGGCATGTCAGAAATAAATTTTTAAAAATAGACCAATTTCTCAGAAAATGATTACTTTTAAAACTATTTCTTCATTAATATTGTTAAAAAACAAGTTGTGATTGATATTTTTTATTTGAAAAGTCAGAAAAAGTTCTTTGCAAATATTTAATGCATTTATGTATGGTAGAATATTGTCACTTTTTTGCTCGCACAACTTGGTTACCCTATATTTAAAAATCAAATATTTAAAAAAGTGCTTGTCACATTTCACTGAAACTTTGCAAATGCATTCAGTATGTGTGTAGGAAGAAACCTGTATAGTTATTTATTTTTTCTAAGACAAAAAGTGACTCTTTAGGTTACAGACCACCAATTCAACCAATGAGCATTTGGAACGTACGCAAAAATAGTCCTACGCAGAAATTACCCCTGTTCCTCATAGTGCTGTGAAAAAAGTTCTCATCTTATTTAAAAAATTTAAACAGTTTCTGAAAGGAAAAACATTTCTGTACATTTTATAGGTGCATTTTGCTTCTTGTGATGTGAGGCCTAATCTCCATAATGATTTTTAAATATACCCCTATCTTGTGAAAACACTGGGATTTCCCATGCTATTTATAGACCCTTCACTTCTGGTGACCAGTACTGCACTGCAAGTCTGCTAACCCCACATGCCATTCTGAGGATTGTGAGCTGACATATGTAGAATCATGCTGATATATAGTCCTCTGCAGGTTAAAGTTAAGGTAAAGTCCAGAGAAGCCATTGAATATTGTGAAATTAGCATAGAAGCCTATGGAAAGTGGAATTGGTGGTTTTTAGCCTATAACCTTGGTTCCCTTGATTACTCTTAAAAGAGAATACCTGTGCATTCCATAGCATTGTTTTTTTTTCCATGATATGAAATCTGTGTTGCCAATTTAAATTCCAAATCTGCATGATATATTATAATTTAAAATATATATACATGTACATGTATATGACCTATACATGTACATGTATATATATGACCTTTTGACCCATTAATATAGATTTCCCAATGATTATCTATTATAAGTACATGTACATGTACTAGGTACTGGTTGACCACTTGATATTGTAAATAATCGTCTGCATGAATGCATGTATAGAAAATAGAATCTTACTATTGTCTGAACTATTTATATATACAGAGTTTGGATACATGTACATTCAAACAGGTACATGTATTTCAGTACATAAAATCTTAAGTACATGTACATTATCATGTACTTGATGTTTATGTATTTCACACCTACTCCATTTCTTGCTAGCAAATATATTGGACATTTATTGACCTGGAATAGACCATAAAATGATAATTAAACAACTATGGGACACTTCACAAATTATGGACAAGCTATTTGATCTTTGTGAGTTAAATGTAAAGTGTTATTTATGCCTGGGAATGTTGCTTTTGGTTTTGTTTCAGAATATATTCAGAGCGTTTCTATTTGACATGCATTTATGATTTTTAAAGGTAAAAAAGTTTGAACATATTTTATTCATAAATTATAATGAATAGCATTGGATAACAATTTTTTTTACTCCTTACCCCTACCCCTTAATAATTGAATCTGGTGTTCACTTGTTAAAGAAAGACCTTAAATACTGCAAATCAATTTGCACATATTCTGTAATCTAAACATCTAGTGTAGGGCAAACGGTCACTTATTATATTTTGATAAAAATTTTAATATTTTATTATTATTGATGTGGGTATTTAGCTGGATCGTGGCCTAAACTATCAAAATTTATCAAAATTTGAAGACATGACAATTACTTTATGGAAACAAATACCCACATGCCCTGCATAATACATTTAGGATCAGGAAACTTTAATACATTTAGGTATCTAAATTTCAGTCTTTAAATCTAAGTTTTAAAGTTGCAGATTTATTAAAAATTTGTAGTTGACAGTTCTGTTTCTTGTGAAGTACAGTTTTTTTTGTTATATAGATAGCAGTGTTTTATCGAATGTTCCCAGTGTAATAAACTTCATTAATTCACACTGTGAAATAAATTCGGTAATTTCACTCTTTGACTTTCTCCCGTCAAAACATCAAATTTTTTATATCAATCTGCCAATCACAGAATTTAAAATTCATGTTGAAAATATTGATAAATTATGAAGAAAATCTATATAATAAATTGGGTAATCAATTGGTCATCATGAATAGCCAAAATATGATCACTCGTGCCAAGAACGCATGAGGATTTAACTTGAGCATGGAACTTGGCGCGGAACAAGTTCCGCACACTCGTTAAATCTAGGTGTTCTTAGATACTCCTGATAATATTTTGGTTATTCACTCTATCCAATTAATTATCATATTAATATTTTTTCATAACTTGGTACATGGACACATCAAGATAAATATATAGCAAAGATTTCAGAGCTTTGTTAAATGCATACTTTAAATGATAAATGAAAGTTCAACAAGGAATGTCCTAGATATTGACTTTAGTGGAACATTAATTTTAGAAGTTTATAACACTGATCATGGTAACCAAGCAAGGTGTCCTACAATGCCAGAGAAGTCATGACCTCCAGTGTGATGACATAAAATCACAAGACTGAAAAGATTTTAATACTAAACAATGTTGGGCACCATTTATATTTTCTAAATGTGCATACATATGCTCTTAATTGATGTTTACAGTAAAACTAATTTTATTTTGTTCATACCAATTTTGTTCTTTTATAGAGAATACAGATGAAGGCATAGATTTTTAAACAGGAGGTAAGTTACTGCATTTTTTATCAACTTAGAACTAAAAATGATTATATTTGATAGGGTATTTGTATTTGGGAACATGCAGTACTTAAAATTACAAAAAGGCATAAATTAAAGTTGTGTCCACCCCCCTTTCCCTAGAAATAATGTAATGTCAAAACAAATAAATGTTTCATATATTTTTATACATGTTATATAAAATCATTGTTACATAAGATGGTCTTTGTAATCAAGTTTTTAATATACGATTCATTACATTTGGATATTTCAACCAGAATGGTTGCTGATTTATTCACTGAGACAGATTTGACTGTATACCAGTTTTCAGTAGGGTTAAAAACACAAATCACACTACTAGTATAAATTACTGTAAACATTTAAGTACTCCTCCGTCTAAGAATGAGGCAAAATGTGTATAAGGTGTGGCACATGAAGAAAAAATACACAGAGATTTTATTGCATTATCAAAGTATTTATACCTCATAACCCCAAGAAATTACTGTCAAAGTGTTTGTAAAGTTTGCCTTTTAAAACTATTAATAGGTCAAATTTAGTTGAAATGCATTATGGAATAATGGTGGGAAAATTTTCCAGCACCTTTTCCTTATATAATAATTGGTCAAAAAATATCTATGTCACAGATGCTTCAGGATGAATTTAAATAGCTGTTCAGTTGTTTCTAGATGTATTGAATATACTCAAGGCAAAACAGACCAAACAGAAAATTATGATGTGCAACCCATTGCCTGTTTCTTACACAGAATGGTACTTAAATTTTTGCAGAATTTGCTAATTTTGGTAGTTTCTGTCAAGTGAACATAAATTTTCAAGGCTTCAAAAATTATATTATAATGACAAAGTGTTAAAAATCAAATTTGCAGGTACTTTTTTGTGCACTTTCCTGACCACTGCAAAAATAGCAACAATTTGTTTACTGCAAAAATTAGTATGTATATAAAAAAAAATGCTACTTGCATAAGTTTTTTTAGTTCAATATCTTTATAGCAAAAATATGTTTAGTTTTGAGTCCAGATTTTTCAGTGAATTTCTCCAACCCTGACTGCATGATTATAATTCTGCCCCAGTTCTTGTAGAGCTAGTTCTATCACATAGCTATTACAGAGAAATTACCACCAATTTTCCAATGCATTTCTCAGACACAGATACTCAGAGAGATAGGGATAAATTGGAAATGATGATCATGTCCAATTCTCCTCAGTAAATTAAATTCCTGATGATGATTTTATTTTTGGAATTCTTCTCCATTGAATTAGTGGTGATAGATCTGTAATGATATTAGAACTGATTTAGTGCTGTCACGATTGTTGAAATTCCTGAGACAGAACGGTTTCTGTGGAGTACAACGAAACCTGTCTAAATCTTGTTATAATATATGCTGAGGCCAAATTAGAAAGAATATGTGGTTCAGGTCACCTCTTTGAACAAAATGGGTCGAAAAATTTATTTTTTATTTTTTTAAAATTTTTTCAACAATTCACAAGGTCAGCTTGAAATATTGCTAAATCCTGCAAGATGAATTCCCTTGGTGTTCAATTAAAACATTAACTACAATAAATGATCACTTTACAGTCATGCGAAACAGGAATGAAACATTTATTCAACAGCCGAACAGGCTTTCAGTTGTCTCATTGCTGCAGCTGCATGCAAGTGTACAGTCATCGTTGGTTACTGTTGTAATTACAAATTTGGTCTGGAAATTGGAATTTTTTTTTCATTATATGATGTACAAATTAGAAACTTGTTTAGATAAGGTTTTAATTTCATTTTTACTTCTAGATCATTTGACAGAATTCAGTTCTGATTAGTCCCTGAATTCAGATAGGTCTCAAATTTCAGTCTACTTATGGAAGTATGTGTAAGGCCTTTACAACTGTTGAATTTACCTAAAACTATCTCTTGTTGAGTTTTCTTCCCACGAAAATTTTTTATCATTCAAATTGGTATGCTGCTTTAATATTGTTTCATCAGTTCGTTACATGTTCTATTAAATCAGAAAAACAACTTTAATGACCTCTGCCCTGAAAACCTTGAAAGAGTGAGTAAATAAACAAAATGTAATTTCATTGTACCACGGGGAAATTCAATGGAAGCCATTGTCCTTATACATTGTTTTAAAACTTGAGGCAATGAAAAAGTTCATGATGAGTATAAAAATAATTGGATATGTTTTAATACAGTCTCTATTATGTTGATTGTTATAAATTGTGTTGCTTTGGGGGAATTTAAAAATATATACAATTTTCATGTATATATTTACCACTAGAATAGTAAACAAATCTATGTTGTTAGTTGGCTCAGTGAATGATTCAGACTTTTAAAAAAATGTTTTCATTCCTACATATGGCTATACAAATTCAAAACAACAAAATATTTTGTTTGCACTGAATACACTGATGCAAAAATGAAGAATCAGTTGTTCTAGCTTCTAAGCACTGAACACATGTAGCATACAACCTCAGGATCAGTCATTTGAAACTAGTAAAGTGGGACCAAAATCTTTAAAGTAGTCCGTTCTGTGTGACCCTTTATAGACTGTGCGAGGTTATGCCTCACTGTTTAATTTATACCAATTAATTGGCAAGTTCGACATAAGAGGTTTCACACACTGCATTGAACACATGCTACATCTTTTTACACCCAATTTTTTACCTGATTTATTCCCAACTGCTTCTATCACTTATTAATTAGTCTACTTTACAAATATTGACCTTCAAGGCCGTATAAAAATGGTGGACACATTTTGTATATTGAATACTGCCATTACTGGTCTTTGATACTTAAAATTAACATTAATTGTTTATAGTTAGGTGAAGAAATACAAGCACCTTTATTTTATATAATAAACAGGGTATGTGTATGAGTTATATTTTTACCCCCTTTTCAAGGATGATACCATGGACATGCTCAGTGTGCATTTTTATAATTCTTCAGTATCAGTCTCATGATGTCTCCTATCAAAAGCAATATTAGAGAATTATGCCTTCTGCAAACATGTGGTATTCAGTATCAATAATTTTGTGTAATTAATAAGTAATTATACCATCCAATATCTTAATGAATGTTTATATATTGTTTTGATACAGATGAAAAACAGATAGTGTTTTCAGCCAAACACTGGGAGTTCCTAATGAAAAACACAAAATAATGAAAAATGAGCTGAAATTAATTAAAATTACAAAATGAAATCGTAATGAGGTGTTACATGCATGCTGTCTACATGCAGTAGACTGAATAAGTAATTAGAGCAATGTTTTTCCAACCATTTGTTTGTTGCATATAGTATACAAATTGGCATTTATTTTGGAAATTAGATTGGTTGCCATGGTAATTAATTAATAACTCAAATTGTTTCAAATGTGACTTTTGAGATGAAAATTAGAATTAATTTGACTCCCAAATTCATGGCTGAAGGCAGTTCAGGTGATGGTCCAGTTGGTAAGTTTTTTGTGTTGTGTTATGATTAACCTTGTGTCAGAAAAAAGGGGGGAGTGTGTTGGAGTTGTAATTGTTGTATTTTTGATATTGTTATGTACATGTATACTGAGTGTGTTGAAGTTTCTGTTTGTTACTTTGCTTGTGTTTTTTGGTGACAAATTTGGGAAGGTTGTAAATTTTTATTTTATTCTGACATTCTTATTATATACTTTAATCTGGGCAGTGCATTCTGTGGATTCGTGGATTTCATCTTTTACAAAGGAGTGTTTTTCTGTTCAGATTTTTATATTTTACTCTTTATTTACTTGAATTTGCCAATGTTTGCTTTCCAGTAGCATCTTATTTCTCATGCCTGTTAAAACATATTTTTTGTAAAGAGTAAGACTGATTTTGCAGTATATTTTATTTTTCCATCTATAAATTTTTTGTAAAACTTTTATTTCTTAAAATGTCTCCTGGTTAGTAAATTATAAAATCAAATGTTGCACAGACATGTCTAAATGTTTACTCCTTACCATTAGGTAGCATACCCTCAAACTTTTGTGTTTTTCTGATAATTTGCCAAAAAGGATTTGTTATGATTTGCTAGCCATGAAGATCTTGTAGATGTATATAATTTTTATAATAATTGAAAATGCCTTTCTCACTTTGTGGGATAATTTTTTGCTAATTTGCTAATTCAACCTCCATATTCTTGGTTACATCTGGTTTTCAGAATGGTTATAAATGCATGCTTCATTTCTTTGTTTAGTGATATGATTTTGGTATCTTATGTATGAGAAAATTTTAAAGGCACTAAAGGGGATCATGAAACATTTGTATACTATGTAAGTATCAAGGCTTTTCATAATTATTACTAACTAACTTTGAAGTTTTTGGAATATAATAAAATATGATGGAGTATAGGTCCTTCAATAATTATAGTCTTGTTAAGGAAGGAAAACTGTCTGTCTGTCTGTTTATCAGAAATTGTTCTCTTCTCATAAGCTTAGGATAGCCAGGAAACATAGTGTGTCTGTCTGTCTGTTCACCAGAAAGCATTTTCATGCTACATCATACAAATTATAATCTTTGCACTGGTTTGTTATGGAGCCCTTAGATTCTTACTGTATAAGTCGTCTCTAGATTTTCGTTTAGTGCAAAATCCAGAATTGAAAAAGAATCCAGTTGTTTCAAAAACAAATTTGACTGCTTTTGTTAGTGGTAGAAAGAAGTCAAATTGCCAAATTCTGGTTTAGATTAAATGGGCATGTCTAAAGATTGTAAATCAAATTTTGAAGAAGGTGCATTCAAATACGCAGCATATAAATGTACATGTTTTCAATGTCTTTATTTCTACAACAGTTTGACTAATGCATATTTTGTACTACCAATGTTAACTCCTAACATATTTTTATTGTGTACTTGATTGTGCCAAATCAAGTGCACCTCTTGTATGTCAATAACAGTTAATATCTCCCATTGATATGGATAATCAAACTGCTGGAAACACTTCCTGGCTTTGCTTTATGTAATTAAGGTTGTCATTAATCAATTAGGTTTTATTAATGGTATGTTCCTTGAAATGATACACATATAAGTGATTTTGTTAACTAGATATTTATGGGATTTGAAGCTGCACTTGTATTAAAAAACAGAAGTTATGTGTTTTAGAGATACAAAAATGTAGTGTTGTAGATAAGATGAACCAATGCAATGAACTACAGTGAACTTCTAATAGTTAAAAATGATATAAGTAATTGTATTTGCTGGATTCAAGCATGCTTATTCTGGGTTTGTATAGAAAGAGATGGATGTTTACATTTTCATGACACTGATCATTCATGTTCATGTATTCATAATTATTGTAAAATTTTCTTAAAGTTTTCACATAAAAGGATATGTATAGACTTTAAGCTACCTTCCTGATAGCTAGAACTTTTTCATATACAGGATATGTACTATTATTTTAAGAAAAAAGGTTCAACAAGTTTAGTTTGAGTTATCTCTCTTTGTTTTAAAATTATCCATTTAAATTTTAAATATTGGGGAAGGGGTGCATTTTGTTTACTTATCACTTATGCTTTATTTGACAATGAACAATTCATTGCTGTCATTTAGCTTTGTATTAGAGCTAGATCAGGATGTGACACTGGTGCTCCTTTCGTCAAAACCTTCAAAATCAATCAGAAAAAAGTTCAACAGGAGTATTGAATAGCCAAGGCTTAATGTAGTTGTTGGCTCCTAATTTTCTACTATCTCAGTGTGTATCAAAAATACTTTTTGCAAGTCAAGTGAGTTAGTGGTCCCCTTAATTTAATATGTAAAGTTAAATATTTCCTGTCGTTTTTTTTTTCTTTTCAAGGTGAAATCATGGTCAATTTAATGCTATGTTGTCATTTTAAATGGTAATCAAAATGATCAGTAGATAATATATCCATGTTTGATTAGAATATGTTAGAACTTGACATAATTATTGAAAAAAAAAACAAAAACAATTTATACAATATTTGGATTAAAGAGTGACTCAGGAGTCTCCTTTATAAATTTGAAGAAAAAAATAAAATGTTATATTTTTTATGCTCATGCTTGAAAAATTATCAGAAAGCAATATAGTTCAATAAATAATCTAGTAAATTCTTATTTTCATTGGTTGGGAGATATATTGTTTTCTATCACACTTTGTAAGTGCAACTCTTCAAAAGCTACTGCACCAAATTTCATGAAATTTTGGATGTAGTTAGGACATGATATGTAGTCATGCATATTACAAGGAATTTGTGATCCACTGAATTTTGTAAGAGTTATACCCCTTTGAGCTTAGGAACAGGGTAAACATACATTTTTGTAGGCTAAAACAAATTTTAATTCTGATAAATGATGTGTCTTACTTATCTGTTACATAACCATGGCGATACCAGAAGTGCCTTGTATAATTTCTACTATTTAACCTTGATGGCCCTGGTATTGTCATATAATTCAAGATAAAATCTAGAATCAATTAAGGGATGTCATCAACTTAGAGATTTCCTTAATTAGAATTTCACAATGGACTGTATTGGGAATAAGGAAAATATAGACTTCAGGGCATTATTGAATAATTAACAGGATTCAGAGATTAAATATGATGGGTCATTGTATGTTCATAACTTTCCAATTGTGATCAAATTAGAAAACATTGTAGTTCAAAGTTGCGCATTTTTAAAAACTACTAATGTGCTGGATTTCTTGTTTTGCTAAAGGTTAGTTTTCATTTTCTGTTGAGTCAATCTAGAGTTATTTTTGATAGACCTTAGGATCAAATAATTAGTCTTTAGATTGGTGTATTGTTGTTCACCCCTTGTTTTAGAAAAAAAAAACGATACTCATACATTTCATAAAGGTTTTAAAACAAAAAGCAAAAATACAATTACAAAAAATTCAGAATTCTATAGTTTCTAACAAACCTATCCAACAAAGAGCTTGTCAGTTGTCGTGATCATTATGAAACTGGGTGGACATGAAGGATCAAAGTATTATTTGAATTTGGAATTATTTTTTTTTTTTGGATTTGAGATAGTAAGTGAAAAATTTGTTTATAAAACTTACCCTTACTAAGGGGGTTAATCAAGCCGTCATGATTAAGGGGGGTTTGTAAGTTTTCATTGCCTTTTGCCGTTCAACTAACCTTACGGTGGCTTACCCCTCATCTACTTAACCATGCTAGCATGAATAACCACTTAAGTAAGGGTTATTTTTACAAATTTTTTTTTTGGTCATTTTCTAAATTCCAAAATAATTCCAAATTCAAAAATTATACTTAGTTTTACATGTCCCGACCAAATCTTATTTAAATTTGTCTTAACCATGCAAACATCTTCTGAAACCCCTTGACGTAAAATTTCGTGCATTAAGAACTTTTGTAAACTCAAAACCACAGCCTTTATACAGCAAAGAAAAACCTTGAGTCTAAGCAGCACTTGGTTTTGATAAGCTTCACTGTAATTGTATCACAGACTAGCCCATAATGGACTTCAACCATTGACCCTGTCCTGACTACTGTAATTGTATCACAGACTAGCCCATAATAGACTTCAACCGTTGACCCTCTCCTGACTACTGTAATTGTATCACAGACTAGCCCATAATGGACTTCAACCATTGACCCTCTCCTGACTACTGTTATTGTATCACAGACTAGCCCATAATGGACTTCAACCGTTGACCCTGTCCTGACTACTGTAATTGTATCACAGACTAGCCCATAATGGACTTCAACCGTTGACCCTCTCCTGACTACTGTAATTGTATCACAGACTAGCCCATAATGGACTTCAACCATTGACCCTCTCCTGACTACTGTTATTGTATCACAGACTAGCCCATAATGGACTTCAACCGTTGACCCTCTCCTGACTACTGTTATTGTATCACAGACTAGCCCATAATGGACATCAATCGTTGACCCTTTCCTGACTACTGTTATTGTATCACAGACTAGCCCATAATGGACTTCAACCATTAACCCTCTCCTGACTACTGTAATTGTATCACAGACTAGCCCATAATGGACTTCAACCATTAACCCTCTCCTGACTACTGTAATTGTATCACAGACTAGCCCATAATGGACTTCAACCATTAACCCTCTCCTGACTACTGTAATTGTATCACAGACTAGCCCATAATGGACGTCAACCATTGACCCTCTCCTGACTTCTGTAATTGTATCACAGACTAGCCCATAATGGACTTCAACCATTGACCCTCTCCTGACTTCTGTAATTCTATCACAGACTAGCCCATAATGGACTTCAACCATTGACCTTCTCCTGACTTCTGTAATTGTATCACAGACTAGCCCATAATGGACTTCAACTGTTGACCCTCTCCTGACTACTGTTATTGTATCACAGACTAGCCCATAATGGACTTCAACCATTGACCCTCCCCTGACTACTGTAATTGTATCACAGACTAGCCCATAATGGACGTCAATCGTTGACCGTCTCCTGACTACTGTTATTGTATCACAGACTAGCCCATAATGGACATCAACCATTGACCCTCTCCTGACTTCTGTAATTGTATCACAGACTAGCCCATAATGGACGTCAACCATTGACCTTCTCCTGACTTCTGTAATTGTATCACAGACTAGCCCATAATGGACGTCAACCATTGAACCATTGACCCTCTCCTGACTTCTGTAATTGTATCACAGACTAGCCCATAATGGACTTCAACCATTAACCCTCCCCTGACTACTGTAATTGTATCACAGACTAGCCCATAATGGACTTCAACCATTGACCCTCTCCTGACTACTGTAATTGTATCACAGACTAGCCCATAATGGACGTCAACCATTGACCCTCTCCTGACTTCTGTAATTGTATCACAGACTAGCCCATAATGGACGTCAACCATTGACCCTCTCCTGACTACTGTAATTGTATCACAGACTAGCCCATAATGGACGTCAACCGTTGACCCTCTCCTGACTACTTTAATTGTATCACAGACTAGCCCATAATGGACGTCAACCATTGACCTTCTCCTGACTTCTGTAATTGTATCACAGACTAGCCCATAATGGACGTCAACCATTGAACCATTGACCCTCTCCTGACTACTGTTATTGTATCACAGACTAGCCCATAATGGACTTCAACCGTTGACCCTCTCCTGACTACTGTAATTGTATCACAGACTAGCCCATAATGGACTTCAACCATTGACCCTCTCCTGACTACTGTAATTGTATCACAGACTAGCCCATAATGGACTTCAACCATTGACCTTCTCCTGACTACTGTAATTGTATCACAGACTAGCCCATAATGGACTTCAACCGTTGACCCTCTCCTGACTACTGTAATTGTATCACAGACTAGCCCATAATGGACGTCAACCGTTGACCCTCTCCTGACTACTGTAATTGTATCACAGACTAGCCCATAATGGACGTCAACCGTTGACCCTCTCCTGACTACTGTAATTGTATCACAGACTAGCCCATAATGGGCTTCAACCATTGACCCTCTCCTGACTACTGTAATTGTATCACAGACTAGCCCATAATGGACTTCAACCATTGACCCTCTCCTGACTACTGTAATTGTATCACAGACTAGCCCATAATGGACTTCAACCATTGACCCTCTCCTGACTACTGTAATTGTATCACAGACTAGCCCATAATGGACTTCAACCGTTGACCCTCTCCTGACTACTGTTATTGTATCACAGACTAGCCCATAATGGACATCAATCGTTGACCCTTTCCTGACTACTGTTATTGTATCACAGACTAGCCCATAATGGACTTCAACCATTAACCCTCTCCTGACTACTGTAATTGTATCACAGACTAGCCCATAATGGACTTCAACCATTAACCCTCTCCTGACTACTGTAATTGTATCACAGACTAGCCCATAATGGACTTCAACCATTAACCCTCTCCTGACTACTGTAATTGTATCACAGACTAGCCCATAATGGACGTCAACCATTGACCCTCTCCTGACTTCTGTAATTGTATCACAGACTAGCCCATAATGGACTTCAACCATTGACCCTCTCCTGACTTCTGTAATTCTATCACAGACTAGCCCATAATGGACTTCAACCATTGACCTTCTCCTGACTTCTGTAATTGTATCACAGACTAGCCCATAATGGACTTCAACTGTTGACCCTCTCCTGACTACTGTTATTGTATCACAGACTAGCCCATAATGGACTTCAACCATTGACCCTCCCCTGACTACTGTAATTGTATCACAGACTAGCCCATAATGGACGTCAATCGTTGACCGTCTCCTGACTACTGTTATTGTATCACAGACTAGCCCATAATGGACGTCAACCATTGACCCTCTCCTGACTTCTGTAATTGTATCACAGACTAGCCCATAATGGACGTCAACCATTGACCTTCTCCTGACTTCTGTAATTGTATCACAGACTAGCCCATAATGGACGTCAACCATTGAACCATTGACCCTCTCCTGACTTCTGTAATTGTATCACAGACTAGCCCATAATGGACTTCAACCATTAACCCTCCCCTGACTACTGTAATTGTATCACAGACTAGCCCATAATGGACTTCAACCATTGACCCTCTCCTGACTACTGTAATTGTATCACAGGCTAGCCCATAATGGACGTCAATCGTTGACCCTCTCCTGACTACTGTTATTGTATCACAGACTAGCCCATAATGGACGTCAACCATTGACCCTCTCCTGACTTCTGTAATTGTATCACAGACTAGCCCATAATGGACGTCAACCATTGACCCTCTCCTGACTACTGTAATTGTATCACAGACTAGCCCATAATGGACGTCAACCGTTGACCCTCTCCTGACTACTTTAATTGTATCACAGACTAGCCCATAATGGACGTCAACCATTGACCTTCTCCTGACTTCTGTAATTGTATCACAGACTAGCCCATAATGGACGTCAACCATTGAACCATTGACCCTCTCCTGACTACTGTTATTGTATCACAGACTAGCCCATAATGGACTTCAACCGTTGACCCTCTCCTGACTACTGTAATTGTATCACAGACTAGCCCATAATGGACTTCAACCATTGACCCTCTCCTGACTACTGTAATTGTATCACAGACTAGCCCATAATGGACTTCAACCATTGACCCTCTCCTGACTACTGTAATTGTATCACAGACTAGCCCATAATGGACTTCAACCATTGACCTTCTCCTGACTACTGTAATTGTATCACAGACTAGCCCATAATGGACGTCAACCGTTGACCCTCTCCTGACTACTGTAATTGTATCACAGACTAGCCCATAATGGACGTCAACCGTTGACCCTCTCCTGACTACTGTAATTGTATCACAGACTAGCCCATAATGGACGTCAACCGTTGACCCTCTCCTGACTACTGTAATTGTATCACAGACTAGCCCATAATGGACTTCAACCATTGACCCTCTCCTGACTACTGTAATTGTATCACAGACTAGCCCATAATGGACTTCAACCATTGACCCTCTCCTGACTACTGTAATTGTATCACAGACTAGCCCATAATGGACATCAACCATTGACCCTCTCCTGACTACTGTAATTTACACTACAGTCCGGTTTTATAAAGTACCTCAATTTGAAATTTTCCTCAAATCAATTCTCAACTCAAATTCTGACCAATCAAATCACTTGAAATTGAGGAATAACTCATAGATTTGAGAAAAATCTCAATCTGAAATTTCTTATGAAACCAGTTGCCAATCTATTGTTAAGGAAGGTTTGTAGAACTAAAAAATTTAAGAAATTTTTCAATTTGATATTTTTTTATGAAATTCAAAGCAGAGACTTATAGTGAGTGTTCATGTCATTATTCGCTCAAATTTGTTTTTGTCTGAGTCATTTCTTTTTTTTCTACATGTATCAGTATGCATGCAACATTTCTTCAAGTGTTATAAGTATTTTTTCCTTAGTAAGGTTATTTTAGTCAAGTCTGACCATGCAAGTAGTGACATAATATACATCTGAAGAGAGCTGAAAGTTAAAAGTATTTTAATGAATAAGGAAATGTTCATTAATGAATTCCATAAAAGTATATATAAAGTTCTTGATCAAATACTTGCTGTTGAGACGTATATATGGTTTGGTCTGAATATTTTAAAACTTTCAAATGTGTTGGATATTCTGTCCAATTTGTGGAAAGGGTGAGTTTTTTTGTTCTTATTTTCAGGCTCTCAATTTTTATCATACCCTGTAGAAGTAAAATTTGGCTGTATTTATATTTCACATTGTCCATCCGCCTATTTGCCTGTCCTTGCAATCTTTTTATAAGTATTTAAGTTACTTGACCATTGGTCAAAATCTTGTCTTGCGTCATAGAGTGATAAAGGGAACCCAGATTAGAAATCAAATGAATATAATCCACCTATAGAGACCAGACACAACCTCTAAGATCATTTTTATATCTGAACATTTTGTCACCCAAAACTCATTTCATGTTACTTAAATTGAAATTTCATTTTAATGACAAAAGAGGTCGGTTTTGGGATTTACACGGACTTCATGCAGAGATCGAAGACCATTTATAATGACATGCACTTTAGTCTCAACTCTATCGCTACCAGTAGTCTCAGGTATTTAAGTTGAAATGAAAACATATAACATTTTTAATGAAAGTATTTCTTGTTTAATTGAATAATTCTCCCTTTCTTACAAGGTTTATATATCAACATTGTATATACTTAGTAATGTACATGCCAAAGATAACAAAATAAAAAAAGTTTTTATTAAATACATTTTGCACCTCACAGACTGTTCAATTTCATGTCTGTTTGTGAAATCAAAGGAATTATACAACCATTCAATCATAGTATTATCCTATGGGGTTACACCTGTAAGAAGATTACAACACAGTATTTTGGTTAGGTAAGCTTATTAAAGGTAGACAACTCTTTTCAGCCATGCAAACAAACCATTCATTCATGAGTGGTTGGTAATCAGCTGTTTTTTTACCTGTACATTAACCACATTTACTTTTTGGAGAGAAACAATTTTGTCCTTTTGTAAGTTATGTTATAGTTGTCTTTATTTAATGTGTGTGTGAGTGTATGTGTGTGTGAATGTTGACAATTTTCACATATACATGTATAAGGATTTATTTAATCTCACTAAGGTAAATACCATTGAAAACATATCTTTTTTACTTATTGATAACTTATTTGTACAATTATTGAGGTGAACATTTTGAGAATGGGCCATTTTTTAAGAACTTTGTAAAAGAATTGATGGGACATTTTCTGCTGGAATGTGATAAAAGCCATTGGCCCCCTCTTGAATCCCAATGACTGCTTGTACTATTAAAATTATTAAAATTAAAATATTAAAAGTGTTAATGGACTTGATATTTTAGGTAAATACATTTATTGGATTATGTGTACACCTAGTTTTTGGAAACACTTAGTCATGCTAATAAAATGGTGAGTTATAAGCTGTCATTTTGAAACTTTTTTTTTGGGGGGGGGGGTGTCAATGTTGGTTTGTTAATATCAGTTTCTTTAAAAAAAAAAAAAAAAGAATGAGAAGGACTGTCCATATTTTGTTTGTCTGTCTTGTTTCAGGATGTTTAAAAACATCGTTATCATCACTTTTGTATACACCAAAAAAAATTTTTTTTATGTTTTTTAAACTTTCAAAATTTATTAGTCTCAATCCAGTAAACCTATAATGAGATTGTAAAGTATCTTTGAAGTTCTCAGCTAAGAAGAGAGCTTAAGTAAAGCATTAAACCATATTAATTTAGTATGCAAAAGAATAAGGTTCATATTAGGAGACCCTTCAGAAATAGTTAAAAAAAAAAAATATTTATTCATGAAATAGATTTTTTATCATTGTACTTTAAATTTAGTTATGAATTTTTAATCGTAAACTATATCTCGGTCCTTAAACACTTGTGAATGTTTCTTTATTGTAATACTTCATAACATGATGTTCTTCTGTACCCTTGTTATTTAGTTCGGAAATTTGAAAAATTTGAATTGAATTGAAGAATTGATTAGAAAATGTGCCTGTCCGGCCTAACATAATAATTTATCGTTCCTTATGCATGTACATGAATTCTTGGACCTGCCCCTGACTGTGTGTACATATTAAATAATCATATTTCTATTTTACATGTAGAATTATGTCCATATCACCACTAATGAGTTTCACCACACTTTATATCTGACATGACACTTTATTATGTATTCTACCTCTGTCTTAATATTTAACTTTGAACATTTATAGTTTCTCTGGTTACCCCGGCTCTTCTCTGTGGAGGTGATTATTTCAGACATATGGTACATGTTGAGATAGATTTTTCTGTCAAAATCTCAACCCTTATAAAAATAGGTCTGGTCTGAGCATCTAAATTGATGTAAGGTACATATTTATTGTATGGCAAATAATGTTAATTGTCTTAAGGGTTTATTACATGATCTGGTGTCCTTTCTGTAATTACTGAAAAAAAAATTCAGAAAGTGACTTGTCATGGTGTCAATATACATGGATAACAGATGGCAAGGAAACTAGGGAAGCAATCATTTGATTTTATGTGGAGAGGCAAATATTATATTCTTTTCTTTTATTATTATATTATATCTTAATTTCTGTCTTCATTTAAAAAATTTTTTTTTACTCTATTACTTTTTATTTGAATGAGTACTTTTTTGCTAATTAGAGTCACTTTTAGTCCTATCATTAATTTTGAATTTACCATTCCCCAAGACAAGATAAACCCAAATTGATGCTCCCTATTTTTGATTTGTTCCTGTTATGTCTAATTTTGAATAGGGTATATGCTTATACCAACAAAGACAAAGACGTAGGATTTGAGGCAAGGGGCACTTATCTGACAGTTACAGAAAATTATTGGACAAAACAATATTGCCAACATAATACATGTTTAACAAAGTGAAATTTGCCAGATGTGAGATTTCATTGAAGATGCTGCCATTAGCAAAGTTTCTTAAACCTATATTTTGTAAGAATATAATGTGTTGTCTTTTGTAAGAATATAAAGTCATTTGTCTACCCCGGACTTGACTTTTTATGAGCAACTCGGCGGGTGTTTCTAGAAAAGCAGAGGACGCTTACCCTACCAGTGCACCTGGTCCATGCCCCAGTTTTTAGTGGAGTCCGAGTTGCTCATTTACTTTTGTTACTTTGTATGTATGATTTTAGTTACTTTATGTTCTTTGTAGTGTGCATCTGTGTTACATGTCTAGTCTTTGTCCCTGGATTACATTCTTTTGATTACCGCTATAACCTTGGTTCCCTTGATTACTCTTTGATTACTGCTATAACCTTGGTTCCCTTGATTACTCTTTGATTACCACTATAACCTTGGTTCCCTTGATTACTCTTAAACTTAAATTATACTAAGTTTCTCTTAAAAATCACCGTTTACGTGAAGACATAATAGTATGACGTTATTAGGAATAACGATGTATTTAAATGCTTTCATGCTATTATCAGATATAGGAGATACGTTTAAAGCACTTTGTTTTCATTTTGTATGGATTTACATTGTATGGTTCCACCCACGATAGTTGTCAAACAAGCAAATGTAGTCATGCTTCAAAATTTTACCTCCAAATTAGCAGGTAGATTTTGATGAAACTTGGAGGTAGCTCACAATTACTGGTAATGTGCTAGTTAGTTTACTTCCTAAATTTTGTTGTATTTTAACATTATTTTTAATTTCACAAACTTATGTTGCAACAAGGTATTATTCTGTCTGTTTATCATTAGTACTCCCAATAAGTATCATGCAAAACATTATTCATGGTTGGAAAGCCTACATATATTTATTTTTGATATTTCGTTTAAAATGTTATAATCAACAGAAAGTAACTTGTGGTTTTTAATGATATAGAATGTACTATTGAATTCAAAATTAAGGAAGTTAACCCTATAAATGACACTGAAATATAATAGAAACTTTTGGATTTTCAAATGTGAATTATCTTCCAAGTGCAGACAGATTGGAACAAATAATATTACATTTAATCATATATTCCTACTAAACAATTTAATATCAAAAATAAAAATGTGTAGCCTTTTTTTGGGGTGCACCGGTATAACATTTTACAGAATTTGCATGATCCTTACAAAGACTGGGTCTTGATATTTCACGAAATGACAAGCTCCTTATCTATCTAGTCAATGAATTTTATTGAAACTTTCTAATGATGTTAAAATTGGATTTTATAGGAAGATGTCCATTAAATAAATAAGTTATTGTGAGGTACTTGTTATGTGGCAGTAGTTTGGTGGGAAAGAAAAGGGCTAGTACTCTGTAAATATGTGATGGGTTTTGATAGAAGGTCTTCATTTGTCATGTTAAGATGCAGTGTTTGTTTTCAGTCTGTGCAGCTCAATTCACACAACAACGCAATTATAGAATTTTGAGTAAACCAGGAACCTGTCTATACTGAATTTTGAGTAAACCAGGAACCTGTCTATACTGAATTTTGAGTATACCAGGAACCTGTCTATACTGAATTTTTGTAGGTTGAAACAAAGCTTTCTTGTGATTTTGCCATCATTCTAAACCTTTTGTGAACGGAACACTTGTCACATACTGTAAATGTATTGATTTTGAGGTACTAATTTTCGCTTTTTTCGCGGTTGACAGAGAAGCTCAAAATGATAAATCCATGAAATTGATTTCTAACATTTCATAACGCCAAACATTTTTTGAAACTGTGAATATATATATCTGCAAAATGTGTCCACTTGTCATAATCTGAAAATTAGCAACCTCAGTAAAATATGTTAACAGTAGCAACCACAGTAAAATATGTTAACGTTACCAGTAGCAACCACAGTACAATATGTTAACGTTAACAGTATTTCAGGTGAGACAGGTTTCACTATATACATGTACGTGTATGTTTAAATGATTACATGCCCAAATGTACTTTGTATATACATAGGAAATAACTTGAATGTATTAACCGCTTTCCTTAAAAATGTCAGATGTCAGTTCATTTAACATGGACAAAAAATAAAGTTTTCTTGTAGAAAATGTCATTGATGGGAAAAGATAGACTTGGAAAAAAGGACATAGCAAAGTCAAATGACGTGAGTTTATGCAGTGATGAATGGAAAGGTTTCCTCACTGTTAGTCAGGTGTTTTGTCAATGGTACAGTGATTTGTTTACATTCAGTGTTAAATATGTTTTAGTGAATCATGTGTGTTGAGGTTTTAAAAAATGTAAGACCAAAATAAAAATAGTGTGATTGCCAATCCTTTTCATCACAGGTTCTTGTGTAGAGAAATAACTAGAAGATTGATGGGCAATAGCAATCCTGCTACAAAGCATTTGCCCATAGTTCTCCCATTTATCTTTCAAGAGCCTTAGTTTCCATATTTGTTGTTGCAAGGTTGACCTTAGGCTGATTTAAGGAGGTAGACCTAGGGTAAGGGAAACAACTTTTGAAATCAATGATATGTATGTATCATATTCAATTTCACTAAAGTCTATCAAGCTTTCATTTGAAACAGACTGAAATCAAGCCAAATTACTTTGATGCTTATATGAGGTAGATGTAAAATGCTGAATACAAACATTCTTATGATTTTTTAAGAGTTCTGTCCCTTAGCCTAGGTCTACCTCCTTAATGTTTTGGTAGTATTAAAGAGGGCTGGACTTCGTTCAAGTGCGTGTGAAACCTTCAACTCATTGTTTATAATAATAGTGTTGTTTAATGCATGTTCACATGTTCACAGCTCTGGTCCATTATATCTGCAATATATGTGAAAGTACCTTGATAGTCAAAGGTGCCTTTCATTACCAAACTTCCACCTGAAAATGTTTATGGTTACAAAGAATTTCAAAAAAAAAAATTGTTTACTTTCTCTGAATGTGAATTGGAAAATTTTCAGTAATTAAATATAACTTCAGATGGATAATTTTTGTTGAACATAAGACTCATCCTTCCTTTTGATCTAGAATATAATGTATATTGTTCTTGATAAAATATTGTTGCCTATAATGTTATCATACTTGTCAGGAATCAGGAAATAGAGAAGCACAGATGCTTTCTACTTAAGTATTAAGTGTCAGTCTTTGTAAGAATCAGGCAGTGAGTGAAATATGGAATGGAAACACACCATTCTTCAAGTTTAATTTGACTATTTGAACTATCAGAATCAAGGAAAAAAGACAGGATTCTCCATATAATTTTGGTAAATGCACTGAAAATGAACATTTCAAGAGCAGATAACTCAGTCAAAAATCTCATTTTCTGACATTCTGATAAAAAATTTCTTAGCAAATTTAGTGTTACAGAGATCAAGTGCAGAGAAAGCATCCTGGAGTGACATTATAATATCAGATCGGTGGATTTCTGATTTTTTTCCCGTTTTGCCAGATTCTTAAAAAACTTGCACTTCATAGACAAATTACATCCTTATTCAAAATATTTTAAAAAAGAGCAAGGTGTATGGTAGGTAAGTAGTTAAAATATTTTTTAAAGGTAAATTTTGTTGTTGGAGTAGTGAGATATTAGAGTTTAATCTGGGGACATTATACAGGTTAATTCTAGGTGACTGCATTTAAGCCTGCATTCCTAATTCATCCAGGAATTCATAACCCAGTTACTGGATAAACTACATGTATTTGGTAAAATATAATCTCCTGTAACTGCATGATATCCTGGATACCTTAACTTTATCTGTTTTGTTAATAATGAATACATGTACAAAAACATGTACCAAAACATAGCTTTTGCCAAACATGTCCCTAAGGATTTACGGTACCTGTATACTGTTTGTCTGTCTATCTGTTCACACCCCACAGTAAATAAAAGAATACTTTTAGGGATTTTTTAAAACATTTTTTCCTTATGTTTATAAGAAACTGTGTTTCAATTTTTATTGTTTTTGTAGTCCTCACTATAAGCAGAAGGTATATGATTAGTGGGCTCTTACGATAGTTGTCTCAGTTTATTCTTTCATTCAAAAATGACTGTTTGTGTTCAAACTTTGTTGCTTTTCAAACATATATTATTTTATGATGTATTGATGGTAGATATGACTTTCTGTTCACTAGGTATGATGACTTAAAACTTTGATATATGTATTATGTGATTCCCCATTGAAAATTTGCAAGTCTGTCAGCCTGTCTGTCTGTCTGTCTGAACAATTTCTAGATGATAACTTTTGAAGATATCGAAGAAGTTTTTTTCAAACTTTGTATAGTATATGGGGCAACTATTTCCCTGAACCTGTGTATAATGTTGTTATGGGGCTAGCTGCAGCCTGCCCTGTGGTGTAAGGGTTTTCATTGAAGACCAATTGGTTGCCTTTAGCTGACATTTTTCATCCAGGTGGGATTGTAGTCTCTTTGACATGTTCACCATATCCATTCTCATATTATTAAGTATCAACAAAATGCAGATAGATTTAGATTTGGCACTTCCATTTGATCAGATTATTTACACAACCGTTAATGCCATTTTAAGTTGTTTTTACCCCAAAATATTTTTCACATCATATCATTTAATGTCCCATTAAATGTCCAATTTTTTTTTGACATTGTTCTTATGTGAACCTCATGTACTAAATTTGTTCCCTTACATCTCTGGGTTAATTTATATGACAATACAAACTCCTGTTGGGAAAATGTGCCCTTGTAGGGAAATGGAAATTAGGACAGTGAAACCTGAATTTTGAGTAAACCAGGAATCTTTCTATACTGAATTTTGAGTAAACTAGGTACCTGTCTATTCTGAATTTTGAGTAAACCAGGAACCTGTCTATACTGAATTTTGAGTGAACCAGTAACCTGTCTAAACCAGACATTCATATCAATTTGAATGCATTGAAATAAATGTGTGTAAACCAAAAAAACCTGTCTTAATCAAACACTCTATTTCCCTCCCAAAGTGATTTGGTTTAAACAGGTTTCACTATATCGCTGATCATTGTGATACAGTTAAGATAGTTCATGATTGCTGTAGGGTAGTTTTACCAAATATAAACAGATTGGTCTGTAGATTAAAGCAAATTATTTAAGGATGACTTTAAAAATTGGAGATTTATTTATGGTGAGCTCCAGGACTTAAAATTGCAGGAAGGGCAAAAATAATATTGAGGAATGATTTTTTTAGGGAAGTCCTAAATTGTTTCGGAATGTAATTATAGAGTAATCAAGATGTCATGGAAACCAATCATATTAAATATTTGTCATCCCCCTTTTTTTATGGGGCCCACTCTGCCTGTCTTTGTAAATATTTTAATTAGATTGTAAAGTAAATATACAGATGCTGTTCTCTAACCTTACAAAAGCCTGTCATATTATAAGTTTAATATGAAAATAATTGATTTATGAAAATTTGATTAATATTATGAGAGATACTACAAATCCTACAGTGTTGGCAGAAATAGTATAGAAGTGATCATAGGCCACACCACCAGGAGCGGATTCAGGCAGGGGCGTTGTGCTCTCGTGCATCCCTCTAAAATTTGTAAAGCATGGGTTGTCTGGGGTAGATTTAGGCGGTTTTAGATTGAACCTTTAATTTATCGCTAGTTTTACCACAAAATATATCTACATTGCACATACCCTAGAAGAAAACTTAACTGAAATCGTGGATCCTGACCACAATAGCTGCAGTCAAGAATTAGGAAAATTTGAAGATGAATATGAGTAAGGAAATTTTCTGTTGATAAAAAAATATTTGAAAGAGTTAATGTAACTATTAAAATCTAATGCATACACATAAAAAACAATAAGGAACAAAAATGTGAAAAAAGGCAAATATGAAAATTTGAATTATGGCAATGAAGTGGGTAATTGATTTTGGTACAAATATATGAGTATCAGCTAAGTAATTTAATGAATAAGTTCTTTGTAAAAAGATCGCAGAAAGGATCTTCTGAAGAGGTATATAGAGAGCTAATAATGATAGTTACATAATGCTGTGGTTAATAGTATGCTTTATCTGATCTGTGTCAGTTTATTTGTAGAAAGAACATCCTCCTTTCTTTATTTATAATAGAAAGTAGTTGTCTTGGAAAAAGATGATTTGTTTATGCTGAAGCCATAATGATCAAGTTTTGGTGCACCAATAGGGTTTCTATATAAGTTGAAGGTTTGAAGAGACTGTCCATTTAGAAACCAGGCAGTTTCTATGATAAGGATGGCACATGTTAAATTTTATCCCATGGAATTTTGTTGCAATGTAATATTATATCATATATACTTTTGTCCAATAGTACAATGATTTTTTAAAATCGACAATGGATAGCTCAGAAAATGATTTTACAGTTCCCTAAGAAAGCAACCAAATTGTGCACAAAATGAAAGAGTTACCTCCCTTTTTCAATGAATTTCAATGCTTTCTGTGTATTTTATTACTTTTGTTTATTAACTGTTGCTGTTAATCAAAAATTAACATTTAATTTTGAGAAAGAATGTATTTGCGATATGAAATACCATAGATGGCAAATTTTTAAGAAGGATATTTGTCTTGTGCCAATCACTCCCTGGTTTTTGTGTGGACGGCCTCTTAAGAGAACTTGTTTTACATTACAGTCATTCCTACAATGAACTGTTCTTCAGTTGCCTTTAGTTGTTCTCTCAACATGAATAAAAATGGCATCAGGTCTTTGGATTACTTTTTTGAAAGGTGTTTTTTTTGTTTTGTTTTGTTTTTTCTTTATTGGTTCTGTAATCTTGATTTTTTATCAAACTATACTTGAAATTACTATTATGTCTTGCTCCACACATTGATATTTTTCACATCCAATCTTAATTACCTCTGTAGTCCTGAATGTGTCGCTTTTCTGTAGTCCTGAATGTGTCGCTATTCTGTAGTCCTGAATGTGTCGCTATTCTGATTCATAACTGATGTCTTAATTACCTCTGTAGTCCTGAATGTGTCGCTATTCTGATTCATAACTGATGTCTTAATTACCTCTGTAGTCCTGAATGTGTCGCTATTCTGATTTATAACTGGTGTATTAATTCTCCCTCTGTAGTCCTGAATGTGTCGCTATTCTGATTTAAAACTGGTATATTAATTACCTCTGTAGTCCTGAATGTGTCGCTATTCTGATTCATAACTGGTGTCTTAATTACCTCTGTAGTCCTGAATGTGTCGCTATTCTGATTTATAACTGGTGTCTTAATTACCTCTGTAGTCCTGAATGTGTCGCTATTCTGATTCATAACTGGTGTATTAATTCTCCCTCTGTAGTCCTGAATGTGTCGCTATTCTGATTCATAACTGGTGTATTAATTCTCCCTCTGTAGTCCTGAATGTGTCGCTATTCTGATTCATAACTGGTGTATTAATTCTCCCTCTGTAGTCCTGAATGTGTCGCTATTCTGATTTATAACTGGTGTCTTAATTACCTCTGTAGTCCTGAATGTGTTGCTATTCTGATTTATAACTGGTGTATTAATTCTCCCTCTGTAGTCCTGAATGTGTCGCTATTCTGATTCGTAACTGGTGTATTAATTCTCCCTGTGTAGTCCTGAATGTTTCGCTATTCTGATTCGTAACTGGTGTATTAATTCTCCCTCTGTAGTCCTGAATGTGTCGCTATTCTGATTCATAACTGGTGTATTAATTCTCCCTCTGTAGTCCTGAATGTGTCGCTATTCTGATTCATAACTGGTGTATTAATTCTCCCTGTGTAGTCCTGAATGTGTCGCTATTCTGATTTATAACTGGTGTATTAATTCTCCCTCTGTAGTCCTGAATGTGTCGCTATTCTGATTTATAACTGGTGTATTAATTCTCTGTTTGTTATTATACATCCCTTCAAGCAAAGTTTAGGGGTTTTATAGAAATCACATTTTTGTCAGTGTCTGTATGTCTGTCTCTCCACATATATTGTAAGCCCAACTCCTCCTGAACTGCTGAATGGATTTCGATGACATGTTATGGGAAGGTTTGATATAATGTTCATGGGGACAAATTATTGCCCAATGTTGCCAAAGGGAGATAATCTTATTTAAAAGGTCTTTGAGGCAGGTACAATTATCCGTTTGTGAGCTTGTTAACAATATTTCTTGTTTAACATTTAATCATCACAAACCAATATGACCTAATTGACAAAGACCCCTGTTTTTGACACCATGGCATAAACGGAAAAAATTTCTATTGCGATGGAAAATTCATTTGTCAGACCTTAACATTTCTCTTGCAACATTATGAAATTGAGTTATTGCCCTTTAAATAGTACAAAGATAATTAATTTTTCTTAATCAACCATAAAACTTCAAGATATATTGTATACCTGTTTTGCATTTTAAATATGAACTTGTCACAACTTTTGTGATGCTGAAGTCTACCTTAGTGCAGAAAGAATAAAGTCAACGAACTTGAAGGAAGGTACAAATATACCTAGTAGACATAAATATCTACATGGCTAATAAAGTGGACAAAGAAAAACAATGTCTAAATTATTGATATAAATATTTGTCAGTTTTTGATAAAACTGTCGTTAGTTTCAGTAAAAATTCTATTGATGGGCATTTGACAGGAGAGTTTTTGCCATATTTTTTATATATTTTCCAGATTAAAGTAGCTCTCCAGCTAAGAATCATGCAAAATGTGATTCATGGGTAAAAAGCCTACATATTTTTATTTTTGATATTTTGTTTGAAATGTCATCGTAAACAGAAAGTAACATGCAGTTTTTTATACAGCCCATGTTCATAGGAGATAAAAATTATATAGAATGCACTGCTTTAAAAATTAAGGGAGATAACTCCGTAAATGACACTCAAATACAATAGAATCTATTGGTTTTTCTATGTTGATTATCTCCTGAGAACAGGCAGATATGAATGAATAATTACACATTTCACAATATAGACCCATAAGACAACTTAATTACAAAAATAAAAATATGTAGCCTAGTATGGGGTGTATCACATTTTTCAGATTTTGCATGATTCTTACAAAGACTACTACTTAAATGATATTTTGATGATTCAAGACTGAGAACTATAAGTTTGCTACTCTGGTAAATTTGATTTTGTAAATTTGAATTTAACTCCGACAAACTGGTATTTTTTGTAAGTTTACATTTATATTATTTTATTAGTTAATTTTTTGCCAAACCGCAAATTTGACATTCATTGTATGATGGATTTGTCAATAATGCAAAATTTAGTACCCATGAACAAAGTTCTTTCACATTATTTTAAATGCAAGATCCAGATTTCTTAATTAGGCATATATTATAGGAAAGGTGTGCTGGGTGTAAACTCAGAACCCGCCACACCCCAATGAAAAAAAAAAATTGTTTTTTTTTTTAGGGCAGAAATGGATTTTTCACAAGTTCTACCTAGAACTGTCAACCCTTAACTAAGGATGAAATGATTCATTATGATATCAATGTATCACAATAAGGTTTCAATACAATACATTACAGATCAAAATACAACTTTTTTTCAAGCAATTGATGAAATGACGATGCAAATAGTAAAGTAGGACATGTCTTGTGAGAAAAAATCCTTTAATCTTTGTTGAGATCAAAGTTAAGAGTCCCTAAGAATGAAACCTGGCTTTAACACAATTCATCATTTTTAAATCTGTTGAATATTTTTTATTCCAAATTGAAGAAAATTTATGGACAAAATGCTGTCGTGAATCGTATCGAAGTCTATTTTCCCTTTTAAAGTTTCTGAACTTTTCTCTTCATGCTCAAGAAAAAGTGTACCGGTAATTTCAGATAAAAAAGGATACCAGATTTAATATCCGAATCGTTTGTTAATTCATTTGAGTATATGTCAGTTTAAATATATTTTAAAGGTAATGAAATATTTAATATCTATATAGCACATTGAAGAAATCGACTCAATAAAATTTTGATGTAAAATTTCTTTACAAGAAAAAATGAATTATGAATCAGAGACATTAAATAATTTGAAGGTGTAGATATTTTAAAGGATGTTTATTGATATATTCAAAAGGGGGGGGCGTTATTAAAGGAAAGTGTACACCTGCATTTGTTGACAATTGCTAGGGTGCATTGACCCAGGGAAAGATTTCATGCCTAGATTATTTGCAAAATACTCAATACTCAATCAGATAAAATTTTCTAGATGGAAATTATAGAAATCATTGATAGGATAGTTTTATGTCACTTTTAAAAAGATTTAAGGTTTCATTTTGTACTAATTTTTGGAAAGAGGGTTTTTTGTTTTGTTTTTTTTTTCCTAAATTATGTTGTTTGTCATCAGTGAAGTTTACTTGGACAGCCTATTGATTATCAGAGAAGACTTCATGAGTTATTACATCGGACATTGATGTTTGCACCTCTGTTGAATTGGATTTATATATTTTTACGAATACATAGCACACTTTATGTAATAACAAATGGCCTATTTTTTAGGAGGATTACTGTTCACATTGATTTTGATATTTTCACTTAGTACTGACATATATTTCCTTATCAAGTGCAGAGATTGTTTGTGAAGTTTATGTTGTCAGATATGGAGGTCCAGTGTATTGGATTAAAGTTCAGGATATATATATCATTTGGGATATATGACTGTTTCAAAGTTGACAGTTGTTAAATCTCCTAATAGCATATGATTGTGCTGGTTTGTTTGGATTTTCGTTTCACTCTTAGCAATCTTTCATTGTGTACAAGAAAATATAGTAAATATTCAATCTGAAAAGTGATAATTTTTTAGTTATTGAATCTGGTGGTAATTTATAAATAAAGCACATTCAGATGAAAATATGAAGTGCTAATTTAGAGAACATCATTAACTTGAAAATGATCAATACACTGAGGGTCCTGCATTGTTTTTTGAAAAGTCAATTGTATTCATGATGTTGTGGTAATTGTTCTGTGATGGACCATTTTAATTACACAAAGCCCACTGACAATGAAAAAAAACACAGTATAAACTACTGTACAAATGGGCTATATTTAAAATGGAGGATTTTTTAAAAAGACTCAAGTTTATGGGTTAAATGGAAGTGAACAAAAAATAAACTGAGCTTCTGGTGTAATATGCATATACATTTCAGTGACATAAGAATGTGATTAAAATAGAAACCATTCTGTAAAAAACAATTCATAATTATGTTCTATACAACCTGCAGTCTCTGTGTGACATTTAGGCTGATTCTATCCTTTTTTGAAAACTAGTAATAACAATACAGATGATGAAAAGAGTTTTTAAAGGGCATGGTAGGAAGTATAGAAGCCATGGTGATCTAAATGGTAATGTTATTAGCAAATGATAGATGAAAATGCTAATTTTATCTCTTGTTCTTTAATGTAGTCATTTTTCATATTTTCGAAATGCAATCCATTTAAGCAAGATTTTCAAAGGGACATAACCCACCAACACCAGTCAACCTTGTTGGCAGTCTCTTTGGGGAAAGGAAGAACAGTAAACATTTTTCTTTGGAACTTTCAATTATTTACACTTTGGTGAGTAGCTGAATGGTTTGAAATTATTTTTTAAAAGTAACCAAGTACCTACTGCAGCTACAATAAATAAGATATTTGAATTTGAAGTCTCCTGCTGTCCATTGCTCCAATCGGACAGTAAACCAGTCTGTCAGGTGGGAAGGTTACTTCACTTTCCTCAAAACTTTAAAATACAAAGTCAAAGTTGGGAATATGAAAAAAAGTCTGTTTTCAATATATTTTGGTTTCCCTTTGTACTTTAGTTTTTTATGTACCTTCACATTTATTTCCATGAGTGCATTTTCAATTACAGTTTTTACTCTACTTAGGATTTAAATGCTGGAATCAGGTTGTGGGAGAATCGTGGTAGGAAAAAACAAACAAGTGCCATGAAATCGTTTTCAAAATGTTATCTGAAAGGTAGAAATGACATTCATTTCTTTCAGTGTCAATACTTATATGAAATGCATTGCAATTTCATCAAAAGGAGATAACTGGATTATCCTCTATCATTCTACTGTAGATTTTGAACTCCCTTTTTTGCATCCTCTGACACTTCTAAGACAAACGATCTGTCAGCTCATCTTAAATAAATAATAAACTATGTGCAAACAATTGTCAATTGTATGTTTTTATGATCAGAATTTATTATAGTTCAATTTTGCTTGATTTTTACAAATTCCAGCACTTAATGACATTCACTAATGAATTTTGACCTAATTTGGTGTAGACTAATTCTTTAACTTTAGAAGTTTATTTATTTGCAAGGTCTACATGTAGGTCACAAACCTATGGTGAAAAGGTTTGTTTTGTTTTTGTTTTTGTTTTTGTGGTGATGAAGATGTTATCATTTCAAGATGGGTCACTGGTAGTGCCATAACCAGGGAGTTGGTGGGGATACATTGACCACCCTTAGAGTAATAAAATACATTTCTATTTAAAACTGGAAAAGGGAGCACAAAATATTTCAAGCACTATTGAAATCCAAAACATTTTGTCCAAATGAAGCCCCTCTTATTCCTTTTACAATAATTTTGTAAAATAGAATAAGGGGCTTAGGGAGTACCAAAACTTACAACCATAATGATATTCTCTCTTTATAACAGATTAACCTTTCAAAATTTTAATTTGGATCACCCCAGATTGGCTGTGTGATCTATTTTAACTTACAACCATCACCAGTGTTAACTGTTAAGTAATCTTAATATTGATGGTGTTGAAATTTTATCATAATCATCTGCTTTGAACAGTGATAGGTTCTTTTGAAAAACAGACAATTATCTGTACTTGTATGTCATCTCCCATGGGGTGTTTTGTAATACATGTATTATATCCTTGTTCAGATCTGCAATACATGTATAATTAGTATTGAGTACATGTATTCAATCCTGTAACTTTAAATGTTGATTTGAATAAGCAATTTATATAGCTAAATTTTTTGGTAAGAAAATGAGGTGTCTGATGATTTTTAATTGGTTTGTATCGCTCATTTTTATTGTCTGTTTTAAAAAAAAAGTTATGGATTTTTTTATACGGTCATAGCTGTTCCAGGTAGTTACTTTGATGGTAGATTATTGTGACAATGTGTGATGCAGTCAAGTTTTGTGAAATTACTAAACCCTATTCATTTAAGTACATGTATCTTTTATATTTCTTTTCAAGGATTTGAGAAGGAGGATAATACAGAACCTGTTGAAGATTTTCATTGGGATCAGGGTGAAATTGGATCATGGCATAAAGAAGATGGTAACCATGGTAATGAAGCAAGTCATGTGACAGATTCAACCAGTAGTGAAGTTCCATCACCAGTGCACCAGGAAAAGCAACCAAATGATGAAATTTTAACAGAATGGGACAGCCAGTTTGATTTTTGTTTGAAAGATAGCCCACAAAGTTCACCTGTGAAATCAAAAAGTAAAAAAGAGGGAAATCAGAAGTCACCAAAAGTGAGGGTGAAGGACGTGTTTTTTAAAGGAAAAGATTTTGTAAAATCTAAGGTGAATAGTTGTAAGGAGAAGTTTAGCAGGAACTCTATGAAGGAGAGTAAAAAGAAAGCAAAACATTCTACTGCTGAAAATGATAGAAAAAATGGGGAGGAGTGTAGTGTCTCTGAAAGGGGAGATAATTCTACTGGATTCAAAAAGGGAGATAATTCAGGACAAAATGGAGGCCAATCTGAGCCAAAGTCTCTGGTTATGACATCTGAGAAAGGAGGAGTAATTGTGTCACAACAGAATGGACACAGTAACAATAATTCTGGTAGTGACTACATGACACTTCCTGAAGCCTACACCAGCTATGATTGTAAGTAAATAGTCACATATCTACTGTTGCTTGTGCCCCATGGGTGACTGGGTGTCACATAGAATGGGGATGAAGCAGAACTTGTCTTGTGGCAGTTGCAGTTCTGCTTTTTCTTTTTTTCCCCATTCCATCCTCTTTTTAAACTTCTTGTCATCCTGATGAAGCATGAAATATTTGTGGCTGGACCTTAAGCAGACAACAGTTATCAATTAATTAATAAACAGCTATTTGTTCAATCAGGGCCTAATCTGTAGGAAGAAATGGACAACAACTTCTCTTGTTTGAGCTCACCTCTCCCATTTGTTTTTAACAGGGAGATGTTTTTGTAATAGATTAAATGTCAATATTGTTATTATTCAAACAGAATTTACTAAAACTTATTCAAGTCATTGATGTCTAGATTAGGCCCTGTGTTCAGTTAGGCTTACATGCATTCTATTTTTAAAGAAATTATGTTTTGTAGAGTATGGTTTTCATAATTTGAACTGATCACAAATTAAAATATGAAACATAATTTCAGTTAGAATCTTTGGTACTTTTACTGTCCAGCTTAAGAAATCCATAAACTTAAAAATCCAACGAACTTTGAAAATTTAGACAAACCATGTACTTGATTTCCATTGATAAAATTACTTTAACAGTAATACTGACATCATTACCCAGGTTGTAAAGAATCACCATTGTAATAGTGACATCATTACGCACGTTGTAAAGAATCACCATTGTAACAGTGACATCATTACCCATGTTGTAAAGAATCATCATGGTGATAGTGACATCATTAGAATAGTTCTAAGTTCCTCATTCAGTATTAAATACCACTGTACATGAATACTGTAAAACGGGAAATTTTGAAGTCGTCTTTTTCTTGTGACTTCTGTGATAAATCTGCTTTTCCACAGTTTTCAATTAGTGATTTTTCCTAGAATTATAGTAAAATAAATAATAGGTCCTGGAAAAAAAATTCATGTCAATTTTATTTTTGAAATACAGCTTTTGCTGCTAAAATTGCAAAAATGAAACTGCTGCTAAAATTTCTAGGCTTAAATTACTTAGATTAAACCATTGTACACATGTATGTATGTTTTAAGGTGTTAAAGCACAGAATAGGGAGTCAGAAGATGCTAATGGCAATCCATCAGTTAAACAGAGAGAAACATTACATAATGGCAATGGTAAACAATCAGAAGAAGAGACAAACAAGTCCATGGATGACCCAGAAAACAAACAAAAAGTTCCATTTATGTTTGTTGAAGAGGAAGACATTTTAGGGTTCAAAGATCAACCTGTACCACAAGATCAAGGTCAAGTGAAGGTTGTACTTGAGGAGGCAGAAAACAAAGCTTTGTATGTTTTATTATTATGCTTAAAATTTGATATAATATAAAGTATATTGAAACACAGTAAAAAAAAATGAGAAATTTCCATTAAAGATTTCTCAGATTTTGACGCTGTTCATTCAACTTCCTTATTTAAGTAAAGAGTGATACTGGCTCTTGGCTATGTAACTAAAATATTCATTGAAAATTAGCAGAAAAAGATATGCACTGGAATACCTCAAGATAAATATACTCTGGATGAAAAATAAAATTGAAGCAATGCATTTGGAGTTATCTTTCTTACTTCAGTTTTTAATGTTTTGTAGACTGTTAAAACTTATTTGGATTATTTGTGTCTCTGTTCATTGTAAAGCAAAATTTTTCATTTTTTGCTGTCTAATTTATGTTTTTATAGAGAATTGATTATAAAAAAAAATTAAATTGTAATTTTTTAAATAGTAAAAACCTATGGTAAAATATACATTCTACTCTAAACAGTAAAATTTTCACAGCCTTTTAATTTTGCAATTTTTAACAGTGAGACCTGAAACCTTAAAACTAGGAAGCTAAGTTGTGAATATTTTCTGTGAAGAGTGCTATGATACAATTTTTGTTACGATTGCAATTAAGAAAATTGTGCCAAACTGCGTCATTCTCAGAAATCACAAAATGAAAGACTGCTTTAAAATTTCTCATTTTACGGTGGTTAACCAGCCAATTGAGATACTTTCTGTCAATCACACCTTACTTTATGACATGGTTGTATAGTCATACATATCTGTACTAAACATCTGTGGAGTTAAAATAATTTGTTCACTTAATGCAGATGGCCAGTTTTTACAGGTTCTGAGGGCATTAAATAAGGGTAACAACAAACTAACTGTACACTTATCTGATCCATTATCTAGTCATGTTCAAAATAAATCTGGCGAACTAAATATTACACCACCATAGCAGCTGGTACCGTAATGGTCCTGACTAGGTACAGACATTTCAAATGCAATAGTGGGTTAAATATAGGTTTTGTAGCACACTAAACCTCCCTTTTCCATTGCTGCGTGAATATACCAGTGGTGATTAAATAGCATTTGCACGCTACTGCGTCATAATTGGTAAATCAGTGTTCAGTAAATTTGTTGTTGCCCTTATTCCATATCTTGTCTTGGTCCTTGGATTACATTCTTTTGATATCCGTTAGAATATTTATTCCCTTGATTACTCATTTATACCTCTCTAGTAGGCTTCTGAAGATCTGACAATAGATTCCTACACAGTATTATTCATATCTTGTTTTAAATTATTGTGGTTAGATGTTCTGCATTTCTGTAGGTTGGTCACAAGGTGTTTTTAGTGGTATTTACCTTTTGCGGGACAAGATAACCCAATTAAAGTCTTGTTAGGTTCAAAACAACCAATTAGAGGATTAACATTTAACCCACTTTTTTTGTGGGTTTTTTTTAAGGTCAAATCTCATGTCATTTATAGTTGAAATAAGTAACATGTGTAAACTAAATGATTAATCATTATTATGTGCACCACCATAATTTTTAATATTAGATATAATCATGAGATAATGGAAATTTAGGTATAAAAAATTAGGTATAGTAAGTTTGTAAGTTGATTTTTGGTTTTTGGTTGTATTAACAGAAATGGTACAGATGATGACCAAAGAGTATTAGAGGAAGCAATTCCTCTTGGATCAGAAGGTATGTAGAAAGTGTTTTATTCTCTTGTTATCTGACTTTCTCAGGTGGTGGAAAATTTTGAGTTAAGTTACAATTCACAGTTTTAGTTATTGATTTTTTAATCAACACAGCATTTTTAAATTTTGTATAGAAGTTAAAATGTTGAAATCATGGATACAGACTTTCAGGATATAGAAACTGTTTTTCTTATTAAAATGTAATTTTTATGCAAGTGAATTAAACAAGTTAGAAAGACATTTTGCTAGGTGAAAAGGTGTATTTCCATTTCTTTGACTAGAGTCAAAAAAAGCTTAACAATCTCTTTTTTACATTGCTCCAAAAATTGTTTTCACAATCTACTTGTAAATATATTTTCCATTTTATCCAAAGCAGAAGAAAACTTGGTAATTAAGTAGCGGACATTTAATGCATTGTATTTTTTGTTCATTTTCACATGTATTTCAGATGTATTTATGCATGACAATGAAAAAAGTACATGTAAGAACTATGGAATATATCCACTTTCAGTCTGTCAGTCTGTGTGCCAACATTTTTTAGCTACTAGCTTGAACTTCAGCAATGGCTGAGATCAGTAAAATATTTGTATCCATTTTAGAAAATTATTTTAAAGTTTTTGATGTTACATGTACAATGGGCTAGTGGCTAAAGACACAGACTGACTCTATGGTAGTATAGTTTAGAATCTTATTCAATCACTTTCAGTCACTTTCAGTCAATATACCAGTTGTGTAGCTGTTCACGTATACTTTATATATATATATCACTTTAAATCTTAAATAGCCAAAATAGTGTGAATAGACTTTATATATTGTAAATCAGAGGGAAAAATTCTGAAAACAAGGCCATTTCAAGTTGAATTCTTGGTTAACATGCTTGAGGTCATGAAAACAAATGTCAGGAAGATATGTTTAAAATTTTGTACTGCCCAAAAAGAGATGAAGTTTTTTTTTTTTATATATAAATTTAACAATATTCACTGACAGAAGAAGATAATTTGTTTTTGTTGTGTTAATTTTTTAATAGTATAAAAAAGCATGAGAACCAAAAATTACCCTTAGTTGGCCTAAGTCTCCAAGACATTAGGTTGTCATGATAATTCCTCAATTTAATATGTTTTTTTGATCAGCGATATTGAATGTTTTGCAGCAATAATTAAAAGTTATATTCAAAGTCATGTATATATTGACAAAATTGAGTGATTAAACTTGATTTTATTTATTTTTTGTGATAGTATTTCATGTAAAGCTGTTTAAGGGGTTTTGTTGCTTTTAGTTTATGTTACTTAAGATTATGGCCTTATTGGATCAGTTTATGTCTGTCATCTCTCGTCTGTAAACATACCTGTATACAATTTCATTCAACAAAAGATTAAATTTAAGTGATATAGTTTATACTGCTTATATTTTTTCACTTATTTTTTTTTTTTTTCAACCTAGTTGGTTTGTTACCAGATAAATTCCATGTGTTTGTTGATTTATTGAGTATTTTGAACTTTTTCTGGTGAGTCAGAATTGAGATGATGGAATCAAATATGAATATGCAGCAACAATTTGGTTTTATCAATATTACAAAAAAAAATTACAGTAAATTCATGCCTGCGTATTAAATGAAAGTCTTTTAGAGGATTAAGTTTATATTTCATTTTTATTGTATCATAAACAATTGAATGTTTTTTTGAGGCTTAAGGAGGTAGACTTAGGGTAAGGGAAATAACTCTTGAAATCAATGGTATGTTTGTATCATATTCAATTTCAACAAAGCCTATCAAGCTTTCATTTGAAACAGAATGAAATTAATCCAAGTAATTTTGATGCTTACATGAGAATGATATAAACAGTCTGAATACAAATGTTCCAGTGATTTGTAAGAGTTGTGTCCCTTACCTTAAGTCTACCTCCTTCAGGGAATATTGTATCATGTATACTGTTGTATTATATTTTTTTATTGTTCTACTTTCAGCACAATCATTTGAGAAGACCAATGGGTAAGTTGAAATATTTGTTTTGATTAATGTCCTTGCTATCAAGAAATGGAGGGGCACTGCTTACTATCATCAAAGACCTGCACCCATCTACCCTAAACATGAATACCTTTGTGGCCTCTTCATATTGTCTAAGGTACCCTGAGGAAATATTGAAAACAGTGCCACTAAAGACACCATGAAACATATCAATTAACCCTTTAATACTAGGGGAGACTCCCACAAAATCATTGAAAATTTTGGAATTTTGGTTTGTGGAAGGTTTTTAGTTAAAATTACTATATTTTATCTGAAAAATACTAAATAACTGAATCGTTACACCAAACATTTCCTCTCTCACAAGAGACAGTGACAATGGGAGAGAATCTCCCACAGGAGCTGTTCCAAAGGTTAACTGGTATGGAAGCAAAAAAATTCCTTTTTCTATCAATACCTATATATGATAAGCATTTTAAATCAATTTATATCAATCTGCTAGGCTACAGTACATCTAGTGCATGACATGCTAAAGTGCCTTCCTCCTGTGCCTCTCTGATTTCAGATCCTTAATAAAACACTGTCTGTTATATTGCAAATGAATTGAAGCCTATGGGTTTATAGAGATTTCCAAGTCCTAATGGTCATCTTGATTTTAGAGGCCTACTTAAGTAGAATACTTTATGTTGACATGTATCTAAAAATAGGGCCATAAATGAGCATAATCACACCTGGTCCTTTCTTTATGAAATATGTTATTAATGATTTATATCAAAACAAAAGGTTAAGCTTCCCGTGGAACATGCTAATTTGTGTATGTCATAGCTGCAGGGCATGCTAAAATATGTATGTCAGGTTCGGATGCAGGTGAACACAGTACAAAAGTTTAAAATCATTATTCAAGGTGATTGTAGTAGACGGAAAAATTCAAATGAATTAAATGGTGCTAATTTTATTATTTTCTTTTTTGGACATTTATTTTTCCTAAAAACAGGAAATAGGGTGAGTCATTACTCATTATGAATATTTTTGTCTTCAAGTTAAAATTTTCTCTACTTGTTAAAAAAATTATGGTAGTTTTTCAACAGTTAGTAAATTAATTTTGTAGAAACTTTTCTTGTCATAGTCTGTAGCCTTTCATAATCAGATGATTTATCGGTGCTTGTAATTTCTTGAACTCAGTAAGGGATGTGGCAGTTATTAGCTGTATTTTCAGCTTTGTATTGCATTGTTAAAGTTCTACCATTCTATTAAAGGGGTAGATCCAGAGATTTTGAAAAGGATGGCAATATTTTGTACAAAATTAATAAAATCCCTGCTTCCCTCCCTCAGATCTGCCACAGACTGATGTTTTTACAGTTGTGATATTAACAACCTATCAATCTTATTGGCATCTAAATTGTTTTATAAAAGAAATTACTTATTTTCTCTGTTGGGTCACAGATGGCTAAAAATCTCAGTTGGTTCCTTTCTGATTTTAATTTTTTGTAAAAAAATTTCCACAGCTTTTTTTTTCTAGGACAGCAAAATATATGTGTTAGTATAATAGTTTGGCACCGTTTATAAAACAAAGGCCAAAGAAGAGGTCATATCAATTCTGGCCAAGTTCTTATCCAGTGTCAAATGTATAATCAAAGTCAAAGTTCAAGGCCATATCATGCTTAAATGATGTGTCCATACTTTGCCCAGCTGTTCAGGACTCCACCTCTGCAGTTGTATCAAGATTCACCCTGTAATGTACTTTATTATTTATTCATGATGAAGAATTTCTCTGGACGTACTGTGTCATCTGCCTGTTAGGCTTATGAAATATGATGTGGTTTAATGTTTTAATGTGATATGTGATATTTTGTGGTCAGTTGTTTACCATAGATGGGGAGCTACAGGGAAGAGAGGGGGGAGGTCGATAGAGCTTTGGCTGTAGAAGTTTCTCTTGGCTTCCTCAGTTGAGTTTTAATTGTGTTACATATTTTACACTAAATGGGCATCCCCACTCATTTTTGTACAGCTGTCAGAAGCCTTTTCATTATGACTATGAAGTAATATGAATTTAGGCATAATCTATGGGGGACATTAAGCTACTGGGGTATTGTTACTCAAACAATGACTTATTGATGACCAATACACTGCCATGATTTCATATGGGTGATGACTTGGCTAGCGAGAAAAAATAAGTCCTAGAGCATCTGCCCCACAACTGAGTTCAAAGTTAAAGAAATCACTTCATAATTACATAACGTTATTTGTAATATAATGATTTTGAGTCATTAATTCTTCATACCCTACATATCATAGGCGTAGAAAGCAAAAACTTATTTGTACTGTTTCTGACATAGGGACACAAAATGTTCCTTCCATCTAGCACAGCTGAACAAGATAGAAAATAAAACAGGTGAAATTTGTCCAAAAAAAAATGTGTGAAAATTATTGGGATGGCATACATGCTTCATACCCCTTGCAAATATAGGATATCACTGTTACTATGTCCTTAAAAGTGATGTGGCTTTGACAATCATTTCAAGTGCTTCCACAATTTTATAATGAAGCAACCTGTTCTAATCAGGAGCCATGAATGTGATATATGGCGTGGTTTATAGACATGTACTACGTTGTGGTCAGTTGTTTACACCTGGTGAGGAGTTACCCTTCAGGGCTTAGCTTGTGTACTACATTTCACTGCTTAATTTATGTCTCTTAAAGCTGGGCCAGTCGTGGTTTTATAGTACATTTGTATTTTATTTATATAATCAGTTTATTTCTGAACCATCAGCCTCTGTTTATTTCAAAACCATGGAAATTTAACCTCCACCTTAGTCCAGTTTTGATGAGTATTTAAAAACTCACAAGTGATCCTTTGCTAAGTTGGATGCTATCCTGTTGCCTGTTAATGTTTGAAGATGGGGAATTTCTCACAATGTCTCGTTCTCTGTACTACATTTCACTTATTGCATGTTTCTTGAAGCAATCTCGTCTTAGTTTTAGTGGTATTTACCATATTATTACAGAACTATGGTCTTATTATATCAGAAACCTCACAAATCTCTCTTTTTAAAGCTACCCACTGCTTAGTAGTCATTTGTTTATTCTCTCGAAAGTAAAAATCTTTAGGTTGTGGCTTATTGGACAGGGTAATGTGTTTCTACAGTCTATTAGCAATTTAAAGTAGACATTCAGTCACAGCATGTATGATCCAGTAGCACTCTATTCTACTTTCTGTTCAGATGACCTTTATGTGTAACTTGAAATCTGATTAGCTGATCAGAAAGGTCATTAGAACAGAAAGTAGAGTGAAGCATTGTTAGCTTCTGCATACATTGACTGAGTGTGTCTAATTGGATTGTCTCTTGAAGCTGGTTGACTAGAAGTAATACTAGTAACCACTGTTTTTTTACAGTAAATTTGGAAATTTCAGTGTTTTCTTAGTTAATTCCTCAAAAGATAGGTCTACCATTTAACAGGAATTTAGTATCTGGACTGGCTACAAATGTATACATAAAAACATGTTGATATACTAAATACAGTATGATTTATTAACATTAAATATGATATAGACAAACATATATACATCAGTAATAAAACTGACACATTTATACATATGAGTTGTACATGTATGCTTTTTATTGTTAACATATTATTCTTAACACTGTAAATGTGTTTATAGGGAGAAAAACACATATTTTAACAGAGTAAGAAATAGTAGCCTGCCCGTCAGCCTGTGGCTATTTTTTTGGCAGGACTGGCTAAGATTAGTAAAAAATTATACAGCCATGTAGTAAATATATTGAAAAATTGTATTCAGGACTGGCTAGAATTTGAGTAAGTTTCCTCCCCTGATTTTAATAGAAACATATTTTCGTGTTAAAATTGTATATTATGCATCTGATTTATGATGAGGGTCATTTTTTTATATGATGATTTTATGCATTTACATCTGATTTTATAATGAGGGACATTTTTTTATATAATGATTTTATGCATCTACATCTGATTTTTTTAATTGATAACTGGATTTAATTTGATACTCTATTGTAAACAATGATTTAAAAGTGACCTCATGTTTAATCTGTGAACTTCCATTGTGGACTACACTCTCAGATAATTTTACTTTTGGTTTAATTTTACCCCTACTAAAATTTGCAGGTAAGGACGATTTTGATCTTTGTTATTCATTTATTTATTGTGCAGTCTTCCTTTTTACCAACAATAATAGATTTTTTTAGACCAGGCGCAGATATGTTGACTCTACACTTGGAGCATAGGTGTATTTTTTTAGACCAGGCACAGATATGTTGACTCTACACTACATTTTTTTTTAATAGTGAAACATGTCAAAATAAAAACCCTTCTGTGGTCATTTTTACAAAAAATAGTAAGGGTAATATTAGTCGTAAGTTATGACGTCATAGTAAATCAAAGTATTGTGAGGTCACAACTTACGACTAATTTTACACTCAAGATTTTTTGTGAAAATGACCGATGGACTGTAGAACCGTTCCAATTAGACAAATGTTTGATTTTGTCAAAAAAAATATGCTTATAGTCTTAATACTGATATTAAAGGTACATATGGATAACCCCTGACCTCAACATGTCAAGGATACAAGGTTTCCTTTATCTTTTCTGTGTTTTTTGTACATCAAGATTTTTTAGAAAGTTTTTCAATCACATTTCTTTTCATTTGAATATGATCCCTAAAAAATGTGTTAAAATATTGGTATGGTGCTCATCTGCTGATGAAAAGTACATTTGTATAGTCATCTGTTTCACCATTGTCACACAATCATCATATAATTACTTGAATACAGTTAGTGAATAATAGTTAATTAAATTTAACAACAAAGTTTCTGTCTGGTTTTGATTTTATTGTGATTGCCCTTATAATTTTTTAGAATTGGCCAAAAATGGAAGAAGTTGTTTAGGACAGTGACTCTAGGTATTAATGACATGAATTTGGATGACCTTTTGTATGGGTCAATAGCATAAAGATACATCTTTGGTTATAAGATGTATCTTGTGTCATGATGAACATATATTAAATGCTCTAAAATGATGTAAGTTAAGAAATTACTGTTATAATTTTTTGGTCTAAGAAGAAATAATCTTTATCACATTGTGCACACTATATAACCTGCATGGCAGGTTGCTTTCAAGCATGAGGTTATTTCAAATAGAAATCATCCATTTGGTATCTTGTTTACCCTCATAAGTTTGTTATGTGTCCATAGCATCATGTTTCAAAGTTTGACTGAGGATTTCTTCAGATCCCTCCTCAACTCAAATTTCAACCTGTCAGCTAGCTTGAAATTTGAGAAAAAGCTCAGAGATTTGATAATTTTTTAGGGAACTATTTATAAGCCCATATCCCCACTGTTTGAATGTCTAGTAATCACAGAATTATTTTGTCCTTTCTTACCCTATAATTATTAACAATGTATGGTAAGCCAACTGGTAATTGTTGGTTAGTATAACACCTTAGTATCGATGTAGCAAGTGGTTATATTGATAGGATTTCAACACATAAACCATGAAAACTGAATAAGATTACCTTGTACAAAACAAACTGCTTTTAGTAATATACTAAGGAAAATTTTTTTTTCGTGGTGTAAAGATGTTTGTGTTTTTTGTGGTTTAGTCAAACCACAAATTCAGATCACCAATGAACCCTTACGTGGTAAGTTAATGAACATGTTCTTTTTACTCTTTCAGGGGGTACAAAATGTAGGGCTTGGGTAGAACAAAAGTATTTTCCTCGCAGAAGTGTATATTGAGCATGCTCTACGCAGATTTATTGACTATCTCACAGTAAGCACAATAAGGTCTATTACTTTTGAAAATTCATTTGATAACCCTGATGGTCTAATAAACTCAATAAATTCATGACTCCACAAAATATAAAACTGTGACACACCACAAAAATTTATACACATAAATTAAGCTTCCTTGTTAATCAAAGAAAAAAAATCAGAATATTATTTGGATTTTGAAGTATCTAAATTTTCCTAATATCGACACTTAATTTTTTTTTGCTTATATTCAAAAACATGTTGAATCCAGAAAAGGGGGTTTATTTTCAAAAGTTAAAAAATTACTTTACCACTATTCTGGAGGGGGGTTCAATCTATGGTCCTTCATTTCCTGATTCCCCACTTAAAAATGTACTTGATTATTTCGTCTTAATCCTCTATTTACTTATTCACAAAAATTAATTAGACAATAATAACCTTCTTAGAGCATATGAGATATCAAAATACAAAGGTCATGTAATTGTACAATGTCAAAGAGAATTTTATGCTTATTTTTTTCACATCTACGTAATGAATGTAATGTTGACATTTTCCTAAAAATGTTGTAGTAGCTGAAATATTGTCCCAACTTGCGTAATTGGGTAAAAAAAAATACTATTGTCCTACAGCTTGTAGATATATATTTTGGTAAATAAGGGATGAGCACACACATAGTTCAGAGCTTACTTGTTCGTTATGTTGTTAAAATCAAAAGGAAGTTGGAAACTACATGACATGAAGTGTTTTGAGGAATAAAGCATGGTAAGGCTATGTGTACATGTACAGGAATGTATGAAGCATTTCTAAAGTAAGGTAAATTTATATTTGACACTTTAACCAATTTTAATATGAGGTAGGTTTAACTTGTTAGAGGATGGTTATAAGCTAGAGTCCTTTATAGATGTGTCACTTAATATGAGTTTGATGAAGTCCATTATAAGTTTGATGAAGTCCTGGGTCCTATTAGATATGGAACAACTTATTTATGGGCTGAATTCTTCCATCATACGAAAGTAGCTTTCATCTGTTACAGTTTGTTTTCTAATTTGAAACTAATCCATCATTTCCACTACACTTAATCCAGAAATCTGAAAGAGTTTTACAAGATATAATTTCATGTCAGTCTGAAATCAAGCTCTTGGGGCTTTTAAGATTTTTTTCTTACATTCATATTAAGTCACTGTTATGAGGATCCTCTATTACTGTACAATATCTTTATTTTTTCAGTACCATATTTTGACCTTTTGTTGTTTAGTAGTACTCCAGCTAAGAATCATGCAAAATGTGATTCATTGGTAAAAAGCCTACATATTTTTATTTTTGATATTTCGTTTGAATAGCCATAGTAAACAGAAATTTACATTCAGTTCTTCATGTAACCCGTGTTCTTAGGAGATAAAAATTATATAGAATGCACTGTAGATTTCAAAATTAAGGGAAATAAGTCTGTAAATGACACTCAAATACAATAGAATGTATTGAATTTTCAATGTTGATTATCTCCTAAGGCAGGCAGATTTGAATGAATAATTACACATTTCTTAGAATAGACCTATAAACAACTATATAAAAAAAAATATGTAGCCTTTTTTGGGATGTATCACATTTTTCAGATTTTGCATGATTCTTACAAGACTGTTACTTAATTTGCCAATATAAATACCTTCTAGAAAATTAAAGTTTATTGTTTCATTGACAAGGTGAAAAAGCTGAATGTTTATTACATGTACTTAAGCCTCTAGAAGTTTCACCATCCAATTCTGTACACCTGTTTTAAAATTAAAACTTCCATGGTTGCTAAAATTTAGCCTAATCTTTCAAATGAACATATTCACTGGTATCAATTCATGCTGTTTCATAAAGAAATTTTGGCAATATAGAGTACTATTTTTTTTTGTAGGTGCCAAAATTAGTACATTTATAGTATTCGTGTGGAAATTAAATTAGGCTTAGGGAAAGTTTCAGTTGTAAGTTTTGAATGTTGATTTTATCTCCTGTTTGAAAAGTTGGAGGTATGAAGTGATCATGTCGTCTGCTTGTTCACCCAATTGTACTTCCCCAGTTCTGATCCTTATAAATCCTCTAAAACCACTGAATGGAATTAGATGAAACTTTCACTCAATGTTTATTACACAATGCCATTGTGCATTTCCTTTATTGTTTTTGTTTTCTTTTTTCTTTTTCTTTTCTACTGTCTGAATGACTCTAGGGCTTTTCTACATGGTTTTTAGTGAGAGAAACCATGGATATCATCAAGTGAGCTTTACAAGTTCATTCTGTAGTGGGAATTTAATTTACATGACATACCTACATACAGATAGCTTTCAGCTGAAGAAAATTCTAAAGCACTGGGCAGGACTGTACCTGAATTATGTTGTAAGCCAAAGTTGGGAGTAAAGATTATGCTAGACTTCAAAAAGGTCCATACTTATGTGAACATGAGATTCTAAACTAATACAATTTTATGATTAAATGGCTCTGCTCGTGGTAGTTGATCATGTCTGATAGGACTTTGGTCTGTCTTGTTAACTACTGTTAAATAAATCTTACTTGAAACAAATTCATGAAACCTAAGGACCTATAAGAACTCGCATTTTGAAATTTTTAATCCTTTACTAGAATTTTTTGCGGTCTCAGAGTAGCATTACAGCTTGCTTCAAATGTGGAAGGTTGTGGGGTTTGATTCACTGCTGAATAGAGTGATGATTTGTTAGCTGTCAGAGTAATGTGACTGGGAATAGGAACAATTCTAACTGTTGACTTTTACTTCAGTACAATAAAGTTCCAGCTCAGCATGTTGCACTAGTACAACAGTGAAAGAAATTAGCAGTAGACCTACGAATCGAGTCTATGTAAAATAAAGCAGGTCTATGATGAAATTAACTAAATTTTCTTTGAAATCTACAGTGCTGTCTATGTAAAATTATGGTGAGTCTATGTTGACCAAAAATTAAGTTTCTAACATAGGTACAAAGCAGGGTCTGTTTGATTGGTCTATCATTCTGAAATGCCATAGAATGTTACATCCCAATCAATCAATTAATTAATTCTATTCTAGGACTTCCGGCCTGGGTTAAATTATTTAATGTATTCCCAACCAATAGCCCTTTCTAAAATCACTGGTATAAAATTCTCTTCCTGGTGGAGAATGGCCAGACGAAAAGGACCTATCAGAAACTGTCATTTGGAATTCTATGCCTTTGGCTTAAAATGAATTGTCAAACACTAATTTTCTTCCTGGTTAAAACCTCTTGTATTTGACTAAAATCTATCATAAACTGCCTATACTAAATTGATTAGATTACTTTTAAACCTTCACGATATAAAAACTTGATATTTATATTGATCTGAGTGATTTATTAAAAGGGATTTCTCTTTGAAGTTTTTTTTTTTTTTTTTCTTTTTTTTTTTTTTTAATTTGAAAATTTCTGTGTTGCATTATGGTCACCTGGCTTAGAAGTGTTATTGAAAAACTTGTTCGATTACAAGATTTCATGCACGTTTATTTTTGTGTAAGAGGTCACTTATGCTGTGCCTGAACTTATCGTCATTTAGGTCTTCAGGCTACAAAATGTTGTAATTTATTTTGCTATAAATTCAACTGATGCATCAAACATACTTGTACTTGTATCTTACATTTTGGCTTAAGTTTACATAAATAGGAAAAGTTTTCTCCCATTCCAAGACTTTGATTTTCCAGCCATATTATATTTTCCAAGGTTTGTACAGATTTAGTGGGAGAAACCTATCCCCCTTACGGATGTTCGCTGCTCTGTTTCATAATAACACGGATTTTAAAGGGTTGTGAAATTTTATAGGGTAATAAAATCTTCATTGCTAGAATAATACATTGTATAAGAATAAAAATTGATGGGTCTGGGTTTTTTTTATTTTGTTTTTTTTTAGATAAAAGCTTCTTAAATTTTGGCAGGAAAAGGTTTTCTCTTGTTTTTTACATAGGTTTTGTCAGAGCAGGTTAACCCCGAAGACATATCAGGATTTCATAAAATCTTCTGAAATAACATTTTATGTTTTTTTTTTTTTTTTTATGAAATTATGAAGAGAAAAATGGGGGTCACCAGGCAGAAGCTTTTTATGCTATGAAATGAATTAAACCAGAGGATTCTGAAAATCTGACAAAAAATGGCCGAACATGAGCAGCAAACATCTTTAATATAAAAATAGGAGATGCCTATTAATGAACTATTAAACTTCTACTGGTCACAAATTCATCGTCAAAGATTATTCTTGATTAAAACTATTTCTCCACGCTCAGTATGGTAAAATTAAGATTTTAAATTGTTCACTTAAGCTTTTATGTTAAAAATCTTAATTTCACCATCTCATTACAATAGAATTCATATGTGTTATTGGACTTCATAAGCAAATGTAATTATAAAAGAATCATGCAAATTAAGAAAAGGTGAAAAAAAAATATTGTCAGCTTTCGAAACAACCTAGAATCTATCTTTGAGTCGCATTTATGATGAAAATACCAGCATAATTTGTAACTGGGATTGGAAAAGTCATGAAATAAGTACAAACAATTTAATTCTGATCTCATCATGCACCTCTTACTTTGTGCCTCCGTCTGAATAATTTCTATTGTGGTACAGGGGCAAAGGTATCAATAAGGGGGTTTCGCTCAAAGTTTTTTACTAATGTTACCTGAAATACCAATGATTCTGTGAAAGAAATATGATTATATACGAATATGACATGCAATATTTGCCTTTGTTTTTAAGTGTCAGTCCTTGTAAGAATCAGGCAGAAGGTGAAACATGTTATGAAAAAAAAACATCATTATTTGACAGTTTGCACCATCAGAATCAAGGAAAGCAGACAAGATTTGTCATATCATGCTGTACCATTGAGTTACAATTTCAGTGAAATGTACTGAAAATGAACATTTGAAGGGCAGATAACTCTGTCTAAAACCCAATTTTTCTAAGATCCTATTGAAAAATTTCTGCACAAAGCTAGTAATGCAGAGATCAAATAAAGGTCTTTAAAATAGAGAAAGTATCCTAGAGTGATATTACATTGTCAGATCATGGGGGTTTTGACATGCATTTTTCTGATTTTTCTTATTTTGCCTGATTCTTACACACTTACACTTAAAGTTTAAAATTATATTTATATTAAAATCACGAACCAAAGGTAGAAAAAAAAAACAAACTAACCTTTAAAGATTTCCAGCTAATCTTTTTGAACTTTGCTTTTCTATAAAGTATGATATAAATTATTTATCAGTTTTAAAGTCATGGTTATCAATTATTTTCTAGATCTGAGACAGTGCAGTTAGAGGTCCCTGTTGATAAAAGATTAAAATGGCTCCTGGGCAATCTAGAACAGGCAAGCTTTGGATCAGACCTGTCACAGAACACTGCTACAAGCACATCAAGTGATATTAGGTAAGTTTATTTCCTTCATGGAACCGTCTCAATGGTCTAAGGGTAGAATGCTGAGTGTGGAAGGTCATGGATTTGATCCCTGACCCAATCATACCAAGAATTGTTAGAGATTCTGCACCAAGCAAGCGGTATTTGATGGGTTAGAGTAATGACTGGTAGGCTCAATGTCAGTAGAAAAATATTTTTAAATTTGTGGATATTAGTTTTTGTGGTTTTCTGGATATTACATCTGTTTGTATTGAAAGTTCAGGCCTCCTTTTTCCTTGTTGTGAATTTGTATTTTCATCTGTTTCACATTTTATTTATATTATATTTCCCATTTTTTACTGGTGATGTTGTAAATATGTTATGTAGAAAGGATGTTAACGTCTTTTGTATACTGTGGACGTATTTTGTCAGAGTGTGATTTTTTGGTTCAAACCAAAAACATGCTTAAAACTGATGAAGCACTCTGAAAGCCAGGGAAGTTTTATCAATATACCTTCTTTCCAAACTTCTAAAAGATATGTCAGACTGGAGTTTCATGCGTACCCGTTGGCAGTTGTTTATGTGAGCTAGCTAAATGAAGATCTGGATCAGTTGTAGTCATTTTAGTACAAAACAGTCTGTTGGATTGGACAATTGTTCTCTTCCTGAAATGCATGAGATGTCTGCCATAGCAAATTAAACCATAATCATCCAATCAATGTTCTATGGCATACTCACATATGTGAGCTAGCACAATCACATATGTGAGCTAGCACAATCACATATTTGAGCTAGCACAATCGAGAACTTTGCCAGTGGGGATATAGAAGAAAGAGAATGGTGTATTGAAGTGCAACCTGAATTAAAATAACATTATTACATATTCATAGCTTGGGTATAACAGTGAAAAATATGTACTAGCAATTATGTAAATCTGAAAAATAACCTAGTAACCATGAAAATCATTACATAATCTTCTCTGATAATTCTCAATAGCTGCAAATAACTGTATTTGATAGCAACAATTACCCAATTGGCTTCTAGACTGTGTATGTATCAGAGCAATTGAACTGCAATAGTAATGTGTAAATTTATAGTTCTGAAATGCTTTAATCTTTAATATTAAGACACCTCTAAAGATAGAATACAAATAAATAGTTTAAAATGCAGGTGTTTTTGTAACCATAATGCATCACAAGCTATTGTTGTGTAATTATGAAAGCTTTATCAACTTTTATCAGTAGGGAAATGCTTAATTGAAAAAATCGACATATGAATCTTAAGTTCAGGGTCATAATGTTATCTATAAAATAAGGATAAGGTTTGAGAAGTTTCTTCTTCCTAGTGTTTGGAGAAAATGTTTGTATTCGAAGGTTTGTTTGTATTTACAAGTTATGAATATATTTTTCTGTTGACCTTAATTGTTTTAGTGGTTTGAATCAGTTTTTAAATTGTGTTTCCAAAAGGAAATACTCCATTTTTTTTCAATTATGTGATGCAACTAATTATAAGTGTTGATTTAAATATAATAAATGGTATATTTTCTTTCTCTCTGTATTCTTTGATATTATCTTACTTTTTATGTTCTTACCATATCAATGTTTTATAGTAATTTCCCTATTTACTTTTGAAAAAGTGGCAAGAAATTGTAAAAAGAACTTTTTAAAAATGGAAATGAGTTTACAATAATTAACTTGATTTGTACTGTCTGTCTGTCTATTTGTATGTCTGTACGCACATCTGTCAAAAAAGCTATGATTTCCTTCAATGGATTTTTTTAAGCTGATAAATTTTTTTGTGGATAGAATTTATCTCCTTTTACATTTTTCATTATTTTTACATGTTTATTCCCCAAGTACGGGGGAGAAGGAGTATACTGTTTTACCCTTGTACCTGTTTCTATGTGTCCATAATTTTTTTTCAACAACAACTCATCACAGCAGTTTGAAATTATAACACATTCTTCCTGTAGGTAAACCATATTGTGGGTCCCATTTTCAGAAAAAAAAATTGACAAAAACTTCCTGTTTACAGAAGACTTGGTTTATTTTTTTACTTTATATTTTTAAAAGTTAAATATTTGTCTCACTTTTCTCAGCACTAAATTTTAATACCATATCTATGTAGGTATGCCATTTTTGGACATTTGACTACAATTTGCTGTTAACCAAGGACTTTAATTGTAATTGAAAGTGGGGGTATCATAAGTGAACAATAGCTTACAAATATCTCTTTTTTTTTCCTTCCTCTTTTTTTTCAGAGATACAAGTTGTTATGAATGTTGATAAATTGGGAAATGCATACCGTGTTTAGCAAATGGGGTTCATGTCATTTACACAGCGCTAAGTCATATATTCCTATTTGAGACAAATATTGGTCACTCCCTAAACCAACTAAGTGTCACAGGTGCAGATGAATCACTTAGGGCTGTGAAAATGGTCTGAACCCTTGTTGTTTCCCTCAAGAAAAAATATTTCAAATTCATGCCACATTTTCACCCGCTCCCCCAACACCCCCAACACGATTTTTCCCATATATCCCTTTGTTTGTAAGTTGCTGTCAAGTGTGTCAAGTGTGTCAAGATTTTGTTGAACCTTTTGTTTGGAATGTGTGGTCCCATCATCATGAAACTTGGTTAACTTGTACTTCATTGTATCACCTTTTAAAATTAATGGTTATACTTTATATTTATAGAAGATGATGCTATTCATACAACATGCAAAGTAATATTTTTTAAAGCATTTTCTTAACTCTTTACACTTATGAATGTGCTGTGTCATTTGTCAAAAGTTTCGTCATTAAATCATAATCATTGCTACTAAACATTAGAAATGTTTATTAATCTTTGTCACAATGTTTTATACAAAACCTTTTAAGTGTCAATATTTGTAAGAGTCAGGCAAAATGGGAAAAATCAGAAACATGCATGTCAAAAACTCACCGTTCTGACAATGTAATATCACTCAAGGATACTTACTCTATTTGAAAAGAAAATTATTTGATCTTTGCATCACTGGCTTGGCTCAGAAGTTGTTCAATAGAATTGTAGTAAAATTAGGTTTTTGACAGAATTATCTGCCCTTGAAATGTTTATTTTCAGTGCATTTCAATGAAATTGTAACTGAGTGGTCCAGCATGATATGGAAAATCTTGCTTGTTTTCCTTGATTCTGATGGTGCAAATAGTCAAATTACACAAAATGATGTTTTTTTTCATACCATGTTTCACCTACTGCCTGATTCTTACAGGGACTGACACTAAAGGAAGCTTATTTAGACTTAACATTAATTACTGTCAAAATGATTTTTCATGTTTGTTTAAGGAAACGTTTAGTCATTTTTTCCTTAGATTTTTTTTTTTAATTTCCCTCTTGTTTTCATTTGCATAAAACACTCATTTAGACACATTTCACAATAAATTGATATTGAGCTCAATGCATTGATCAGAAAATAAATGCCATGTTTTTGTATATGGTGACCTTGCAATGTCATGTGATGTAGGTCATTAATGTTTATTTATAGACCTTAACAGTGGTCATTGAATAACATTTTTCTATTAGGCATGAAAGAAAATGTACTCTGAAAATATTTTTAATTTTGTGGATATTAGTTCTTGTGGTTTTCTGAAATTTCCTTCTGTTTATATGGAAAGCTCAGTCCTCCATTCTTACAGATACACTAATTGCCTCATATGACACCTGCATGAGTCCATGGTAAATACTCCATACCAGAAAGAGGAGGCAATGACCCCCCCTTTCAAACCCAAATCATGCTTTAAATTGATGAAGCACTCATAAAGTCAGGGAGGTTTTGTCCATATACCTCCCTTTCCAAACCTCCTAAAAGATATCTAGATATGGCCAGTGTACACATCTGTATACATGATGTATGTATAATTACATACTGGGGTATCAATTCACTTTATAACTGAAAATTCAAAATTGAAGTTGAAATTATGGTCATAAAATAATAAAAGGTTTTGGTTATAAAATGATAAAGTGATTTTTTTTCTCAAACTTCAGAAAATATTCTGTGATGTTTGCACACAATGGTCACGTAGCATGCACTCAATTTAGGCATTCAATAGACACAATTTACAAAGTACATGCTACATCTTGTATGAGATGGAAACTGTCATTGTAAGTTCCTTGAGAATTAATACCCACAGTACAGTTCTTTTTGTAATATTTAGTTGATGCAACGAAGTGTGCAGTGTGCCATTATATAAATTCAGATGATTGAATTAAAAAAAATTCTTATTTGTATCAGACCTCTAAAAATACCAAAAACGGTACAAGAAAATGTGTTTTTCTTAACTTTGAAGTTGCACAAATTTATTTTTTTTCGTAATTGTGCACTTGTGACATGTTATTCATGAAATATAAGGTTATGTACATTAGTACTTGTATGTCTGCACAAGTATGATGGTAAGAAAAAAGGGGTTATATTTTTTTTTAAAGAAAGGTTATAAACTTTCAATCACCTGTGCCATACACAATGATGTATAGAATGCTTATACAGAGGATTCCAATTAATTGCATACCTGATTATTGCATATTTGCATTAACTGCATAGCATTTTCTCGATTAACATGAATTTCACACGAAAAATATTTTCCTGTGTGCACATTGTTTTGCGTTTGTTTAAACGTACGATAAATGGACAATAGAAGCATTTGTTTAAACGCATGATACAAGCCTTTATTTAAATGCATGATAGAAATGTTCTTTTAATTTTGTACATTCATTATTTCCTTTATTTAGCTGTTATTTTTTATATCTTTTGCTGTTATTATTTTTAGCTTTTTCATTATTTATATTCACAATTTTTTCCATATTCATTATTTGTTAATATTATTATTTTTCATCAATCGAATATCATGCATTTAAATGCATGTTTGGAGCATATGTTTATCATGTGTTTAAATGCCTGATAGAAGCATTCGTTTATCAAAACCTAAAAGTCTCAAGGAGTGTAGCAAATTCAACTGTTTGATACTAAGTTTTTATAGTAAAATTAGTGAAAAAAGCCATAAAACTTTATTTCTTTGTTTGTAATTACATTATTTTGGTTTAATCAATGCCCTAGACTTGTTTCTATAGGAACAGGAAGATGTATAGGAGAATAAGACCATTATACCATACCAAAGTCAACATTTTTGATAATAGCATATTCCTATTAATTGCATTTTTTTTTTTTTGGACAAATTGGATATGCAATTAAGAGGAATCCACTGTATTTATATTAAAACTACAGTATGGAATTTGATGAAACTTGTACACATCTGTTATCAGATGATATTGTTGTGCAATTCCCATTTTATTTTCCCTTTTGATGACTTTTGTGATATGTCCTCATGGAAAAGATTGACTTTGGAATTTGTCTGAATGGAATCTGATGAAACTTGCACAGTATCTTCATCAGATGATGCCAATATTAACCTCTTATTTGGCATTTCCATCTGGTACAGTATCATTTGGGTTATCTCAATATTTCTTTTATGTTCTATGGAGGGGAACAGATGTATCACCTATTGAGCTTATTAGTTTCAGAAATGTGATGTTATTTTAATTTTAAAGAGAAACGTGCATGCAATTTACTCATGGTAAATGCCAATAAATTAACTAAATCAAAGACCTTTTTATAGTTTTATTTTACTTTTTTCTGCCTATGAATAATAAAAATTACAATTTACCTTAAGATTGTGTCATGTCATATAAATTCACAATGAACACACTCTTATCAGTTTAAATAAACACAAAAACGATGACCCAAGTTATTGAAAATGTATGATTAAAGCATGTAATATAAATTATTACAAGTATAGGTAATAAATATTACTGTAGTATCTTGATCCATCAAGGAAGATCTAGATTATGACCCCATTCGCATGCTAGGTGACACGAACATGTAGAATGTATAAATTATTGGAATCGGAATTATAAGGTTAATTTTGATTGTGTCTGTCACTACCTTGTGTGGTCTTCAATGGTACTAGTAAGTTGTGTTTTATATTTTGTTATGGTTACTTTCAAATTTACTGGGGAAGGTAGGAATTTTTTATTGGTACGGCCATGACCTACCATACCACTTCCTACAACCATGAATTTTCTGTCTGTCTGTCTGTCTGTCTGTACAGACAGTTGTTGATTATGTACTATTAGGTCTATTATTTAAAGATTATAGAGCTTACTATTTGATGCTTGTCTTGCTTAATTTCAATGTCTTTGTCATGCGCTCTAATGTTACAAATCTTGGGAATTATTATTTCTATGATAATTGTCTTACGGACATTCCCTCCCATCTTTCCAATTAATTATTTTTCTGACACAGTCGGAATTGAGTTTGCTTTGACATCATGTGATACTTGTGATGCTTAACCATGGCAATTTAACCGATTGTGCATACAACCTCGCATTTCATTGGACAAAATTGATAGCAATCATGAAATTCAAGGCTCAATTAGGGGCATTGGTGTCCGGAATATTTTCAATCACGTTGGTATATTGAATTATAATCTTTAATATATTGAATAATTTGAAATAACTTACTCGTTGAACAAATTAAATAATTGAATTACTAAACGTAGCACAGTATTAAAACAGATTACAAAATAAATTTGGAATGAACAAAGCGAGAAAGTGCATTGGCTATCTTTTTAAAAGATAGTAGTTGTTTTTATGATATCAATTTTTCAAGGGTCCTTTAGAATTGAAGGGTAATATTTCCCCATATCAAGGAGACCAGAGAAAATGAAACCTGTGGTCTATTAATTGACTTTTTTATCCCAGTGATCTTTTATGTACGAACTGTCTGTCTGTCTGTTCATCTGTCCATCCTCAATATTTCTTTTAATCAAGATTGTAGATTGGATACTATGTATATATGCATTAGGTTCTCAGTCTTTTTTTTCTTGGATTAAATATCTGCAGAAAAGTATGAATTTTATTTAATGCACCAAAAAAAAATTCGGAAATATATATTTTGGTATCAATTAGTATGCAGTAAATGCTTGTTATATATACTAATTGCTAATGTCATTAATGTAAAAAAAGTTTGTACCAAAAATAGCTGAATAGAAGATCAAAAAGCTACAATTGTTAACAGCGTAAATCTCTCATAGGAGGGTGGACCTATTTGGTATATTTACATAGTGGGTAATGCATGCCGTCTATCAAACAATACTCCCACTCAGGTAGTAAATTCTGCTGATATAAACTGTAGAATACAACATCTTTACCATAGGAATATATTTCATTGATGCAAACTTGTAATATGTTCTTTGGATTAAATGCGTGTTGGATTATACTTTTATTGTGATTTTCGTTTAATTCACCTCTGAAGCCGCTGGACGTAAACATTACTTATAAGGTACAGAATAGAATGATAAAGCATAATAAGAATTTTGACGATTTTTTTAAATTTTGGTAAAGTTTGAAATGACTATCCTTATAATGTAGTACTGAGCTTGTGAATTAGTGTTAAATTTTGGTATTTTTTAAATGAATATGGTAGCTACAGCAGGTTACGTACTTAAAAAAATTCAACCTTGTTGATTTTACCAATGCAAAAATTGCATATTTGTCATTTCTGTTAAATTCTGTGGTTTTGACACCAACAAACCACAAGATATTGGTATACAGTTAAAAATTTTGTTTTAAGTAAGAAGCCTCTAATATAGGTCTATGGCCAGGTCTTTGGCCAGTAATAATTAAAGGGGTTGAAAAGGGGGTATTTGGGCAAAAATTTCCCAATTTTTTGTAACAGTGCTCAACCAACTTTGAGCTTGTTTTCAACAACTTTTAATGCCTTTAATTATGAACAGGTAAGCAGAGGACATAATTTTGAAGAGGGAAGCAGGGATCCTCAAATCTCTTAAATAACCCATCGAGGATCCACAGTCAGGAGATTTTGGTCATTAATCTGTTTATGTGTCGTTATGCTACTTTTTAGTTTCATTTTAAAAGATTGAGTCAAAATTTTCTTATTTATACATGTTCTTCTAGTTGCAGTACAAAATATTTACGATTTTATTGATATGATATTATACATTTACATGTAGATATGTACAGTTTATTGACTCCTATGCCTGTAATCACTGATCGTACTTGTAATATGTCACCAAGCTCAGCTGAAATATTTTGTATATTTATAGAAGTTGTTTATCAAATATTTCACAGCTGCCTGGGATTGTTATATCAGTATGTGTACAAGTGATTTGTCATGTTCTTGTCTATAGGGAGCAAAAATTAATTTTCGAGATTCTTTTTCAATTTTGGTCCTTACCTATACATTGTATAATATTTTCACAATTTTTAGTCATTTTGTAAATGAGGCCAATTATTTGTTCTGGTACCCCTTCCCTCATCTCATATGATGCAGTAGTTGATTAAAGTGGAATAAAGAAAATTATAGCTGAAATTCAGAATTGTTTTGGATTTTAGAATATGAGATGGAAAAGTTTCTACTGAAACTTACAGTAAACTCCGGTAATAAAGGGGGGTTAAATAGTTATAAATTTTGTTTTGCCTTTTGTCAACTTTAATACAATTATGATGCATTTTTGTCCTGATGGCATGACAAGCCCAGGGATTCAAATCAGCACTGGTCTTAGGTCTGGGACTCTTTTATTTCTGATGCAGGACTGTTAAAAGTTGATTTATTTAGCCCTGGACCTTCACATTTACTTGGAGGTTCTTTCACTTTCTTCTGTAGGGCTTTTCATTTAGGATGCACAAAGGTCTAGGATCCTTCATCCTTTGAAGTACTTTGAACCTACATATTCTAAAAATCCTTTTGGTGATCTCTGAATGTATTAACCATTTTTTAAAGTGGTACCCTGGTGCCTTTGTTACATTTCACAATATCCATTTTTTTCCATATTCATTATATCATTCATTCTTGAAGTCAATTTGAATTTGCATATTCTAAAAATCTTTTTGGTGATCTCTAAAAGTATTAGTCATTATGGAATTAGGTTATACACAGGCAAATATTTTTCACATGAAATTCATGTTAATCAAGCTTCACATGAAATTCATGTGAAATGCACATGAAAATAACATTATTTTCATGTGAAATTCACTAAACATGCATTTAATGTGAACACTTTGTGTGAATTTCACGTGAAGGCTCCACTCACCTGAATTTCATGTGAACTCTGTCACTTAGTTTATTTGCTCAATTCAGGTGAAAATCATTTGAAATAATTTTGCCTGTGTATACTGGTGCATTTGTTAGGTTTTACCAAATGCATTCTTTTTTTCCATATTCTGATAGTACATTTTATATATGAACAATGTATTATTCAGTCATGTTATTATTTTGTGAAAGCAGAAACTTTGGTAAAAAGATCTTATGTACTATTGTTTGATGGATGAGTTTTTCATGTACTCAGTGATCTTATTCTGATTCACTTATATCTGTGCATCACATGTTGGTTGGTTTAGGAAATGCATTGTGTGTAGAAATGGTGTATTGTATTCAATAGCCGACTTTTGTGTTCTTGACTTACATATTATACTTGTTATCTGGACTGTAGTACATGTATATGAAAACAACCATTGAAACTTAAGAAGCCTCACTGTATATCTTTTGTTCAAACCTTGTCACTGCTATTTGTTGACAGGAAATGTTCTTTATTTTGTAGTGTTGATATGCTATTGCAAGAACGTAGTAATGATCCTGAACAGATATTAACAAATCTTGGGTTCGGTGATGCTAATGAAGATAATCCAACTGAAAGAATTCCAGACCGATTTAAAGACATATCCTGTAGTGAAACTGCTCCAAATATTTTTAGTGACAATCCAGAATTAACTCAGTTACTTCACGCCTTTACAAGTCAACAAGAAGCTGCTGGTACCTCTGACCTACAGCAGGGAACCAATATGGAAGCCATTATGACTGGACATGGTGAGTTGTCTCCCATTTACTACCTCTCTTTTCAGGCATTTTATCTGTTTTTGAAGGCTGTCCCATTACATTACATTGAATTCAAGAGACTAGCTGAACTCTTGAACTTTGCTGAGGAAAATTTAGAATTGCCAAGAAAATTTTTCGAATATTTACTATTGAAATTGCATCAATGCCTCTCAAAGAAACGTGTAAATGTACATCTGAATGTTGCCACCATCAATGAAGAAAAGCAAGAAATGAAAGAGGGTCAAGAGGAAACAACTGAAGATATTCCTGGAGACATGGCATTATTTCGGAACATGAGCGATTCAGAAATTTACAAACATTTGAATAGGGACCTTAGTGATGGGCTTGATGTAGCACACAATCCTAAAATAGTATCTCTTTTGTCACTACGACCTGGCTCTCTGAACATTGGGAAAGACATGCAAACTCTACAACTTGCTTCTTTTAGGAGTGTGTCTAGTGAAGATAGCCCAAACCCAAAATCAGTTGGGAAAAAAGTTTCTCATCAAGAATCTAAGACATAAGGCCATTCAAAGGTTAATTTCTTGGTTCTTGTGCCAATTTTCAGCAATATCAAGAAATACGTCAATTTTTGTACTTATTGTGGCAAAAAAATGTACATTTTTCCTTGTCCAAAGGATGATATGAGGTGCTTTTTCATATTTATTTCATATTTATTTTATACAGAAATGCAAATCACTTTTGAGGTATCTTCACATGTGATGATAGTGGGGCATGACAACCTTGAAATTATTTTTGTTGGCCTTAGATTCATAACTTTTACTATAAATGTGTTGTAATTTTTCGTTCATTTGTAAGTTACTTGGAAATGTACATCTGTCTCAACATATGCACGGGGAGTAATACAATTTGGTATGCAGCTCTTCACAGTCCTTAAATAGTATAATGGGATTTTGAATTTTTTGGACTCAGTTTTTTTTAATAAGATAAATTTTCAGGGGAAATCAATCCTTTGAAAGGCAGCAATAGTATACATATCTTAGTATTTACGAGATTTCAATTTTATATTTAATGTGAAAAAAGTTTGAAGTAGACCTTTTAATTTAATTAAGTTTCTTTAAAGGTTATGTTGTCCTTTTTTTCTTCAAAAAATGTTGGGGTACAGAATTTTTCTTCCAGATTTTTCAAAATTAGAAAGAAAAGTTAGTTTTTGTTTGCTTTGATGGTTTTTTTTAATCTGTAGATATATATATGGTAATATTGAGAGACATTTTTTGATTTGAGGTCAAAGGTTAAGGACACTGTTTCTTATTAATGTTTGTGAATCATGTGAACTATGAAAATATTTCAGTGTTTTAGATGAAATCTTTAAGTATTGTCAGAGTGGGTAAACGTATAAGGTATGCTTGTTCATCTTTATTATTTTAACCTTTTTCTAAATTTCTATTGGGCAGTCAGGTCAAAATAACTTGAGTGTGTATAGTACATATCTGCAGTACGGTATTGAAACATTGTAATGGTTCACTTCCTGTCTGGCTGAGTATAACATTCAGCATCCTTGGAGCCTTGTGTCTTGATTTACTGCATTTTTTTAAACTTTCCTGGAATGCGTACAACATCGAATTGTAAAAACATATCACAGCCAAAAATATATTTTTCTTGTTATGCCTGTTCTGTGTTTGTTTGCCTGTTTTATTAATGACGTATTTCCCTGTGTAGGGATCTTTTGTCTTTGTGCAATGATTACTCAAAAATTTGCTTAAGGATTGTGATTATTATTTTTTTTTATTATCAAATTTCCGTCTACATGATAAAAAGTACCATTTTGTTTGTCTTTTGTCTTTTTTTTTAAGCATTTGTATCTCAGTTTAAATTAACTTTCATGAGTGACAGGTCCTGGCCTTTCTTTGCACCTTATATGAAAGGTCCACAAGATGAAAGTGAAAGGTCATTAATTTAAAAGGGAATGTATAGCATGCTAGGTTCTTGACCTTAAGAGAAATGAAATTTCAATGGTTCTGCATCAGAAACTGAGGCTAATTTCAAACCTCTGTTATTTGTTGAACATGAATGAGGTAAACCTAGGGTAAGGGTCACAACTCTTAAAAATCATTCGAATGTTTGTATTCAGCATTTTACATCGAACTCATATAAGCATAAAAGCTTGATAGACTTTGGTGAATCATATCACTGATTTCAAGAGTTATGTCCCTTCACCTAGGTCTACCTCCATAAATACTGGAAATAGGAGAATGGTTGTATCTTGTGCAGATTTTTTTTTTTTTTTTTTTTTTTTGTATATTCTTTGTCACATAATACAATTTTTGTTTTTGGGTTGAGCATAAAAAGTTTGCATCTATTGCTTTTTGTGTAATGATTTAAAAACATGTTTACTAATTAGCTTGACAAAAATCTATTTTTAGAAGGTTTTAAGATTTTTTTTCTTTTATATGTAGCCAAATAAGGTAGTCGTGTAAGGGTAAAATATCATATAAATTTGCCTCAGTCTTATTTTTGTAGTCATGCAGCAAGTATAAAATTTCTGTCTATGGTTTATTTCTGAATTTTCTGAACTTGTACCCTAATTGTATAGTTTCTATATTTATGACTAGTTTTAGGGAGTATGTATATTTGGTATAATTAGATAATGTAGGGAGGTTTGGTACAGATTGTGTGTTTCAGACTAATTTATTTCCCATGCTTTTTCAATGTTTATGGCCATTTTCAGGGCATAAAATAAATAAGTTGCTGAATAAGAAGGGGGGCGTGCCCAAAAGTTTACATTTGAAATAACCTTCTTTGAACTTCCATGTGAATGTTTTCAAGCCTCCTAGAGACAAAATGTTCTAATGATATGGTTGCTGAGATTTGTAAAAAGTCGTGTTTATATTTAAACATCTGTTGTGGCAAGATGACGGAAATACAAACATCGTAATTGGTATGTAATTTGTAAAAATGGTGTAACTGCCGATCATTTGTGAAATTTTGTAAGGTTTATTGTTTATGACAATTTGGTCATTTGCTGTTATTTATTGCTTACTTGTGACAAGAAATAAAACTTGGTTTGGATAAAATTAGTTCATTGACACCAGCAAATAATAAGACAGAAAATCGTCATGATTTTTTCTTTAGTTTTAAAATCAAGAAGCCAAATCTGCAACCTATCACAAACTTTTAATCAGTTGAAAAATAAGGGTGTTTTTCTGTGCTAGTTATACTTAGTCCTTAGTACTTTTGTCAATGTCATGATTCCATAAGAAAAATATGATAAACTGGTAAATCATGATAAATTCATCCCTTGTACAGCATCATTGCATGTGCTGTAAAATGATCATGGGAAAAAAAATTAATCATTTTACTTCATATTGTATCCTGTTGTAGGGCTTTAGAACCAACTGTTAAATGTCATGTGCAAAAGTGCTTGTAACTTATGGTAAACAATTTTTTTTCGTAATGACATAATACATGGGCTTGCATTGAAATTCAATTAAGGTACAATAATTAAATTGCTGACACCTGAAAATTAATGAACAATCATAGCGGTACCATGTGGATTTGTTTACGGGAGTGTAAAACCAGGAACTGTCTGTAATAATTGTCAAAACTTATATGCTTACATGCTTGCTCGGTTAAGTTTATTTTTTGGTTCGTGTCTGGGATACATGTAGTTATGGAGATTGTCTAATGAGAATAGTCCTGGCTAGCATACTAAGTTTTATTCTCTGACTTTTCTTTATTTCATGTCTGGGTAAATCTAGGGACTATCTATTGGAAGCCTACTCCAGCCCTATTTAAATAAAACTTGAACAAATCTTATTCTCTGAGGGTTTACTTTATTTTATTTTGTCTTGGTTTTTTCTAGAGGCTGTGTATTTGGAGGCAACTCTCAGTACTCCAAAGAAATATACAAAGTTGTATACAATGACAACGTTATTTTATGTGTCGGTAAATCTAGGGGCTGTCTATGGGGAGCTTACTCCTACCTTATTGGATTAAAACTTTAAAAAAATTAGTTATCTGACAGGGTTTACTTTATTTTGTCTTCTTTCATTCTAGGGGCTGTCTATGGGGAGCTTACTCCTACCTTATTGGATTAAAACTTTAAAAAAATTAGTTATCTGACAGGGTTTACTTTATTTTGTCTTCTTTCATTCTAGGGGCTGTCTATGGGGAGCTTACTCCTACCTTATTGGATTAAAACTTTAAAAAAATAGTTATCTGACAGGGTTTACTTTATTTTGTCTTCTTTCATTCTAGGGGCTGTCTATGGGGAGCTTACTCCTACCTTATTGGATTAAAACTTTAAAAAATTAGTTATCTGACAGGGTTTACTTTATTTTGTCTTCTTTCATTCTATTTGAAGCGAATTGTCCAATGAAATTAGCTGCGAAATCGTAGCTCTTGATCTATTTTTTTTTTTTGATTTTGCGATCTAACGTTAAGAAAATACAAAAAAATAGTTAGAGCTACGTTTCGCAGCTACAATGAAATATACAAAGTTTTATACTCTGACAGAGTTAACTTTAGTTTATATCAGGGGCTAGTTGAAATGTTCCTTAGGGTCCCTTTAACTTTAATTCTAAATCTCTACATCCTAATATGCAGGGTAAAATTGTTTTTGGAAACTTTTGAAAATACAGTATAGAAAGAGACATACCATGACTGATCATTGATATGAAGGTACACCACTCTGTTAGTGGTACCCTACATTTTTTGTAAAATCCAAATAGGTTGTTCACAATTTTGTTTGAAATTTTGAATGATGAGTTATGCTCGACAACTTCCAAAAGAATTTGAAAGAAATCTTAAATAATAATGATATTGGCTATCACTCTAAGAGTGGTGTACCACTATGTCAGTTATCAGTCATGGTATGTCTCTTTCTGTACTGTATATTGAGGCTTTGTGTAGTTTACTCCCATGATAAAAACAGAGAATTATACGAGTATCACATTCTTAAGTGTCTCTCCCCCAAAAAATGGTCAAATTCATTTGAAATGATTTGTGATTGGCTATCTAACTGCAATTTTTTTTTTCTTTCAATTTACAATTTTATTGGCATGACTTGACATCACAAAAGCAATGAGCTTTATACTATAATAGGTACCCTGTACCCACATGTAAGCACTTCATTACCTAACCAGGAACCAGTACAAATATCTGTCAAAGTTGTCTTTGGCGTACATGCATCTTTAAAATGTTGTAATAGTGTAATATATGTGGCGACAGTATTACAATTCATCAAAGTACTCATTGCATTGATTACTAACATTAAGAAAGGCCTTGCCAATTGACTTGTATGGTTTTAAAATCCATGTAATGTTGATTTTTATTTTTAAGTATCTTGTATAGTTTTATTTATATCAATTATTGAGACACTTTACAGTTTGTATGACCTGAAGTCTTAGTGTTCAAGAGTCTTGATTGCTTAATCCAACCCTTTTTTTTGGTTGGTCCTTCTGTTGATAGTGTTAATTGTTAGTATTTATTTTTACTCAATTATTAACATGAAAGCATTTTATTCTTTCTTAAATACTTAAATGTGAATGCTTGCATTTGATCAAATACTCTAAAATATGCAACCATCAAAAATTAGAGATCATTAAGTATTCTAAGAGCTTCAAACTTCACCATTAGATAGTCTTACCTAAAACAATGTTAATTCTGTTTTATTGTTTTTTTTCAATTTGAATAGAACAGTTGGAATTAATATATTTTGCATATACCTGTTGAGAAAGAACAAAAAAGATCGATAAACAACAAAGACTGTAAGGCCCAAAACAGTCCTACCGAGAGTCAAAACTGGAATTATGCTAAGAGCAAATGCACAGATTCAAGATGTTCCAAAAAAAAAAGGGGTTCCATTATTACATGCATTTGCTTGTTTTTGCCAAAATTTTCAAAAAAAAGGTAGAATGCCCCCCCCTTTTACCTCTGTATCCCCAAATGTATCCTTACAGAAAGTCACTGAGGTTAATGGCCTATAGGTTTGTATAACAATTTTTTATTCATGTGGCCTGAGGGAAGATATATGTTAACTTATTTTGTTGAGCTGTCACTAATAAATTTTCAACAAATCAATGCTAATTGGCTGTGGTATCTATCTGTCAATGTTTTGAATTTACATGCGATCAAACAGTCGCACCTGGCACGGTTGTCGGTTGGAATTAGAAATGTTTAATGAATGAAATTCTTTCCATTGATTCTACAATATATCTTTGATCAATTTTTGGTTGTTTAACTAGATCACTTCAATGACTGCACAAAGTGTGAATCTATTTTGTTGCCCAACCATTTGTGAACCATTGGAAATGAGTATCAAAGATCGGTCAATTTAATTATTCCCAATGTATTAGTCATGATTATTAAGAAGAAAATTCCATATCATCTTTTTTTTTCTTGATTCTAACATTGATTGGATATTGTTTTTTCAAAGAAAAAGTTGTGCTAATACATACATAAAGGATTTATTGAAAATTTTGATACTGTTCAAATCTGTTTTAATGTGGAACATGGGACTGGAATATGAATTGGATTTCTCTTGTAAGTAAACAATGTTTTATTTATGTAAGTACAACATGCTGTCTCTTCTTGGTTGTAAAATTATGATGTCTGCTGCACATGGTCTGCTGTCCAGTTTCACCAGTTAACCATTATAGCCTCTGTTTAAATTGGCTGATGGTAATATATGGAGTGAAATATCCCACTGCTATGAAAGTTTAAATTGACTATTTATACCAACAAGACCAATGAGAAGAGATGAAATTTTTCATATTATTTAGGTCAAATGAGTTAATATATCATTTCCAGGGGGTGATAACTCTTGACAAAAACCTCAATTTTGATAATTTCCAAACATATTTAGTGATGCAGTGTACATATGAACTGAATCTTTCAGATATTTACAGACCCTACTTTCTTTTGACCAGAAATTATCCACAGTTTCACACTAATGACTTATTGTGAATAGTAATTATGCCTGATTTTGATCAACTTTTATGCAAAATTCATTTTTTAATTAATTACTTATTTAAAGTATATTTCTAGTATTTTTGTCAGCCGTCATTTTTTTTGTTCATTGTCAAGAGACAGCAGATGTGTATGAATAATGATTTATAAAACCACAACCAGGAAAATAAAGTTAAACTGGACACTCTTTAATCTTATGAGTCAGACTGTTCTACAGTCTCCATTAAAATTTATAAAATAGTCCTTTTGACATTTATAAAAGATCTTGACCTGTGCTTCTGGATGACTTTGCTAATTTTAAAACAAAGCGATTTGATAGGATTTACAAGGGATTAAACATGAACAAATGTCTAATGTCCACCCATTATAAATATCGTATTTGGATTGTAAAATTGATTAATGGGCACTACCCACATTGTTAAATGATGAGAAGTAGATTTGAACAAGTTTTGTTGATGACTATGTATTGGAATTGTTGATGTATTTTTTATTTAGTAGGGGTTCAATATTTACTTTCAAGAGTAAAAGGTCCTGGACTTTTTTGCTTCTTAAATGAAAGGTCTATCAAAAGAAAGTGAAAAGTCCTCAGTAAGAGTAAGTGTAAAGTATGTCAAGTCCAACTGAAATTTCAATGGTCCTGCATCAGAAATTGAGGGTCTTGGACTTTGGACCAGTGTTAATTTGAATACCTGTTTTGATTGAGACATGTATCTACTTTAACTGCAGTCATATAAGAATTGGAATTAAATGAAGTCTAATAAGCTTTTTTAGTTTTTGCATACAGAGGCATTCACTTTTTTTTGTCAACAATCATTTTAATTTAATTAATTAAGCTGTTTTGCCATGAGGATTTTTGGACATCATTTATAAACTGTCTATCGTCAATACACTTATTTGTGTAGATTCTTTCAAGTAAATATTGTTAAATATCAGTTTTTTCTTGCAATTTTGATAAAAAGGTAGTGTACAAAATCAATTTTCCAAGTACAACTTTTCAGTGACTGCTACAAAAGCAAATACTGATACTGTTGATGGATTTACTGCTATATTTATGAATTTATTTGATATATATGTACTATAAATGTAGACATTTTCATGGTGTTCTAATTTTCACGATTTTCGCTGTGGATAGAAAGCCACAAAAATTAATACAGGCAAAATTGATTTTAACACTATATAACGATAAACATTTTTTTTTTTGGAAACAGCAGAAATGATACCTACGAATATGTTCACATAAAAGAATCCACAATAATTAATATGCTTACAATATTAGTGCTAGTCATTTACACATGTTATTTATAGCTTGATTCCCACCTGAATTGTATATATATAGTTACAGGTTTGTAAGAACCTATTTAATGCCATTCACTGCCATGAATTGTGCAATATTATATTGAATACTCTGAGTTTTACTAGTGTACTTGCCCAATTTACATATACATTACAGCTCATGTGGAACTTGTATTTTTCACTTGCCACAGGAAAAATCATGTGACTATGTGTAATGTAAATTATAGTGAGAAAAGAATGATTTTAATTAAGCAATTAGATGACTGTTATAGTCTTGTTATTTTCTCATACACCTGCCTAACAAGTCAATTTCATACATCTGCCTTGCTAGTCAATTTCTAACCCACCCTAACAAGTCATTTTCATACATCTGCCTTGCTAGTCAATTTCTAACCCCACCCTTACAAGTCATTTTCTTACATCTGCCTTGCTAGTCAATTTCTAACCTAGCCTAACAAGTCATTTTCATACATCTGCCTTGCTAGTCAATTTCTAACCCACCTGAACAAGTTATTTTCACCCCCTTTTATAGGTAGCCATTCTCACATCCTATCTGACCAGTCATTTTCATACCCTTTCATAGCTGGCAATTCTCATACCCAATTCCAACTAGTCATTTTCGTTCTCCTGCCAAACAAATAATTTTCATCCTACTGCCTAAAACCAGTCATTTTCATACCTTTCCTATCTTGTTATTTTTATATCCCTGTATAACAAGTCATTTTGTTTTCCAGCCTATCCAGCCTATATGAGAGATGCCATAGCAATGTTAAACATTTTAAAATGTCAGTTACACGTTTTGCAATAATGAAAACATCACAATAATTTATAAATTGCCATTTTTACTAGCTTGAAGATTAGGATTTAAGTTGTCATTGCAAGTCACACATGAGCTGTAGTGTATATAAACAATTTTAACTTTGTTATGGAATTATTGCTTTTACCATTTTGTTGATTGTCTGTTATTGTTTACTTTTTGTTAAAATTTGTTATACATGTATTTTACAACAATAAAGTTAATTTACTCATCCATTGTTTATTACATAAACTAGGTTTAACAAGAGTCAGATTAATTACATTTGTCAGGAGGCAATTGCAGAGATTATGAAAAGGGATGTGTGTTCTTGAAAAAAGGAATTTCCAGCTTACTTGCTTATTTTTCCCCCAAATTTGCACTGCTAACAAAATTTTTCAACATAAGTGGGGTTGCAACCACCACCCATCAAAAAAACCTTCCTCCCTGAATTTGCCACTGTTTTATTTATACTTGACTAGTTGAGGTTTCATACAATGAGACTTTACAAAAAAATACAAGAACAAATAAATTTCAGTCATAAAGTCAATCCTTAACCCGATAACAGAGGACACATTGTCCATGCTAGATAAAATTATGTTTCAGGTAGGCTTTATGGTTGCAACTATTGTGTAAATTACATAGCCATTTCTGTGAAAAATTATCACAAATATTTGAAAATTACAGTATGAGATAATTCTCAAAAAAACTTTTCTCACTGATTAATGCAATTTACTAAGTGGAGGTGTATATTTTTAGTTTATATCAGTAGTCCATTTCCCATCTTGACATGTTTTTTCCTGTTTATTTTTACCTCCCCTTTCCTGTTTATTTTTACCTCCCTTTCTTGTATTTATTTTTTGCTGTTCGTGTATGTGTAATTATTTGTGTTACCTTTCTTGATTTCAGTCAGATTAATTTGAATTATACTTGTAGTCTATTTTAGCCTTTTTAGTATTTAGTAGTTACTACTCAAAATGATACATGTATTATGAACCTTTCTTTCTATGTCAGGGATTTAAATGAAGTAAAACTGTGTAAAAACTTTAAATTGATTACATACAGCTATTAAAAATAAGAATCTTTTTGTCCAATAAACCCCTCAAATATCCAAAAACCCACATCCCACCCCACCTCAAAAAAAAATTACTTCATGCCTGTGCAAAAATGTATGTTTGAAATCTGATTACCAGTTGTATATTTTTATGCATTTGTGTGAAGATTTTTGTAAGTTCAGTTTGTTTCATGATTTTTTATGGATTTAAAAGTACTCCTATTTCGTTTAACTGCCTTATCACTGTATCATATTATTTTGCCGACAAATGGTTAACCAAGAAGTATTGTTTTCCATAAGAAATATTTGCATGTGTTTGAAAGAATAGTAATTACTTATTTCTGTGTTATCTGTGAGTAATCGATGAGCATTTCATAAGATTTACTTCCACATGGTAGGTTTGGGGTAGAAAAAAAGAACTTTGCCTGCAGAAATGTCCATTGACTGCATCGCTGTCCACATGAAAGGGTTTATTCTATTCTGTATAAAGCGGAGAGTTTATGAACAAAATGCCATTTCATTAATAACATTTATTCAATTCAATTCGTTCTGAACCTTTACAAATCTATGACAAAGAACCAATCCTTTGTTTCAAGGCCAAATTAGAAAATAATGTGAGAAGAAATAGAATTTCTGAAGTACAAAACTATTTATAGTGTTATACAAGGAAGTAAAATACTTTCAATTTAGTTTTTTCTATCTTAAAGGAAATATATTTGCACATCAACTCATGAGAGTTTTATAAAAATTTCTACACATCACCAATGGTAAATAAACTTTTTCTGGTGCATTTTTCTACCTCAAAGATTAGCTAAATTGAATGTAGATCCATGCATTCTTTGATTTAAAGACTGCATGTTTCTAGTATTTTTCATCACTATCAGAAGCCTAATGGGATACTGGGCATCTTGGATTTTGAAAGAAAATGAACCCTATTTCATGTTTATACTTTAAAAGTATCAACTTAATGTGCTATTTCCCTGCTGTATTTAGTTGATATGTTTTTGTTTTCTGTAATTGCACAAACTCACATGTGTCAGTCTTTTAAAGTATACATCTTGTACATTGTTGTGTTTCTCCAACCCTGCATTTTTATTCTGTTTTTTTCTGTGTTTTTTAGTTTAGTTTTTGTTTCTGTTTATTCCCAGGCAACACTAACTACAACAGTATGCTAAACTCGGTGATGCATGGCATGAAATTCCTTAATTTCTTAAACAAACAAGGATTCAATGCAGATAAGGCTGCAGAACATCCCAGCATCCTTCAGAATCCTAAAAATAGAGAATTCCTACAAAAACAAGGATATTATGATAAACACAATCCTCAGTCTAAATCTGGTGATGATTCTAAAACAAACAAGTTGACCAGATCTCAGTCTTTGGATGCTTCAGAAAAGAGAAAGAGATTCCAAGCTACGAAATCTCGAAATTATTCTTCGCTTACAAATGTACCTGAACAGGAGGAGATGCCATATTCCCGTAGGAACTTTCAGTCATATAACGCCAGCTTTGACACTGCTCAGACTTCCACCGCCAGCTTTGATTATGGGCGTAGCATGACATCAATTGAGACATCCACGGATTCATTTGACAGTGGTGATTCAACTGAAAGACGTAGACGTGATATAGTGAGACCAGATCCACTCCCTGTGACTCCACTCCAATCCAACATTGGAGATTCAGGAATTTGGAATACACAAGATTCAACGAGAAGTATTGATGATGAATACCTAACAGATTTTTCTCGTGAATCGGCAAGACAGCGACGTACAGATGTAACAAAAATGATGAGTGGTGATAACTATAGTGTTGGAGATGATGCTGATATCCTGAAATCTCCTCCTTTGAGTAGAACTCCTAGTCTTGAAGCAACTCTTACATCAGGTAGCTTCCAGAAACTTCAGGCCAAATCTTCAACGTTGAAAGATTCGTTAGATGATGATCTTGATATGTATTCTGAAAAATATTTATGTGATGTGGAGGCTAACAGATCTCATATTGTTCAAAATGGAAACAATCTTGGCATAAAGCCTGAAAAATCGAATCCACAGTTTTCTGTTCAGCCAACTAAATCTGGTTGGCAGAAATTCCAGCGTCGGTATGGAGTTGAAATGTCAGTTAGAGTTCCTGGTGATAGAATGGAGTATAATTTTCCTAAGAAAAGCTGTGATAGTGGTGACAATGTGGACTCTGGGGTAAGTTTTCTTTTAATCTTAAAGTCAAGGTTGATTGATTGATTGATTGTTGAGGTTTAACGCCCGTGCAGCAATATTTCAGCTATATTCAGGCGATGAACATGAAAGGGATGATAAAATGAACATGAAATGATGATGATGAAAAGAATAAAGGGATGGGACACAAAGGTAATAGGGTAGACAAAATTTGATTGCCACAAGGAAAAGGGAGGGATGGATAGGGTCGGGCAATTTAGCCTCCTGTGGCAGAGCCCTATGGTTCCTACTCTGGGAGAATACCATAGTAGGGTTCTTTAACATGCGAGGAACGTGGCAGCTTTCCCAACACGGTGCACCACTATGGTTTGCGGTCAGGTTTTCCATATTATAGCCTGACAACCCCAGCATGTAACATGCCAGGGGTACCCCATTCCACCACCTGGGGCACACAACCAAGTTGCTCTGTGGGCGCTATTTAGTCACCTTTTACGACAAGCTTAGCGCTGCTGCAGGCCTATTCTTTTGACACCCGGACCTGCACAGGGCCTTAAAGTCAAGGAAAACTTTCTTCACAAAACATTTTGGGGCTATTTTTGTAATCTTCGCATCCGAAATATTTAATTTCTCCTAAAATGTAGTAATTCGACTCTTTCATGCACTATACATTCTTTTAAGAAAAAGAAAAATCTCCACTGAAATCATAGATTAAAAATTTAAAAAAAATACAAGTTAAGTTACAGTAAGTATTGGATTTTTCTGTTAGTTTGTGAGGAAAATGATTTTTTTTTACACAAAGATGAAAAAATTGCATGCAACAATCAACCTTTTTTTTAAGTCGCTTATATTGTTGGGGACTTCTTGCACTCATAATTTCAGTACTTTACACTTGCATATGATTTGCATAATTATATCATACTACTCCACATTAAGCTGCTGATCAGTGCCATGCTTACCATCATACCTTTATAGTTCTAGCTTCATACGAGATCAAAATGTACCTCTTAAATCATACAGGTGTTTTACGTGTGATTTTCATTTGTATGAGAATGGGAAGTTTACATTATAAGATGAAATGATCGGTTAGCATTGAACATTACCAAGTTTCAGATTCAGACTTAGAGGCTTGTTACAATTGACTATGTAGGTCATATACATTATCAGGACCCCAATATATATATATGTAGCCATTGCTAGTTGTTTAATTTGGTTCCCTGGTCAATATCATGTGCGACCCAAAGATCACAAAAAAATTTGTGAGAAACTTGTGGAATGAAAACATTACCGGCACTTCCTGGCAACCCGTTGTTTTGATTGAAAAACATTTAAGTCATCATGGCTATGCGTAAGAGTAATCAAGATTCTTCATCCAATTTAAGAGCATATTGCATTCATGCCATTTCGGATGTTGAAAGCAAGCCATAATCAGTGACATAGAATATTTGACAATTAGCGATTTTGAAGACTTCAGTCTTTGATCTTTATTGTGGGGTACTTCATAAGCATGCATGACATTTATTTCTGTGAGATAGGGCTCTGGGTAGAACAAAAATAATTTTACTCTCTAAAGTAAATAATATTGGCTTTCCTGCTTTTGACAAAAGGGGCAATTGTATTAAGGTTTTATATATCCTACAAATACAGTACACGTATATGCCATTATGGTCGCTTATTTCAAAAGTCATTCAAGGTCATACAAATCTCATCTTGAAGTATACATATACAAGTACTCTGTTCCGTCTTTAATCTGTATGAAAATGAACATTATTTTGCTACATGTACATAATAAAATGGATTTACACTGAGGAAACACTTCAAGGGAGTTCAATTTCCGGGTTTCCTGTCTGTCTCATAGTTAACTTTCAGTTTCGGACCATTTCAAAGTACAAATCTTGTTGGAAAATTTTCATTTTCATTTTTTAATTACTAACTATTTGCTCAGGAACAACATTATTTGATTCCAAAGAGAATAATTTAAGATTCACTATTCGTTATTATGGAATTAAAAGAAAAAAAAATTGATTTGAAGACCTTGACTAATTTCAACCTTTGAGATGACCCCCTTTTTATTATGATGCTGAAGAAAAATCATGGCGGAGGATCACAAATTTTTTATTGTTAAAGATGACAATTTTCTCAATTTGATGGTATGTGCAATATGGTTTTCCTGCAAATGTTTGCAATTCTGATTTGAAATTTATTTTCTATTTTCATTTTTCACATACTATACATGTACATGTATCTTTTTACTGTTTAAACAAGGAAGCAATTGAAAAGGTTTTTTGTTTCAAAAAGATTGTTGAGATCATATATAAAACTATGGATAACAAAGATGAAACCAGGAAAAACATTTCTTAAGATAAAAAAAATCAGTTTGTAATGGGAGATAACTCTATTTACTTTTTCAGATTCCCATGGACCAAGTGTCATCTGAAAGATCTTTGGATAAAAATGATCGACCAGGTAGGATTTTTATTTCCTTATTAGTACACTATTTCTGTCACATTCTCCAAAAAAATATGTATTTTGAATTCTTCAATTGATATTATTACTGATTCTTGTGCTTTTTTATACATAATTGATTAATTTATCCTTCTGGAACTTTTTTCCTGTGAAAATGTTCCTCCAGAACAATTTAACATGTAATTGTTTTAATTGGCCCTGAACATGCTTAAGTTTGAGTAAGAAAACAACTCAATTATGTACAAATACTCAGATAATTAGGGATCATTATTACCTGCTCAGGTAAAGGTTTACCTGAACAAAGAAATACATTTACCAGTAATTGCTGACATGCAATGTAATTAGTACTGGACATTTGTAATTATTGTGTTGACATATTATGACAACTTGGTGAAAATTGCTGTGAGTGTTTACAAACAATGGTCAACAGATGGACTTTGATTATCTAAATAATTTTAGCATTTTGGATAGTACAGAAAAGTTCAGTGAGAGTTGGAATAATATTCTTACAAATTTTGGTAAGTGTGGTTTGACCATTTACAAGGGGTATGCAGATTTGTTCCAATGTCATATTTTAACAAGAATTACACATGTATGGCAGGCTAGTATATAATATATTGGACTGTATATGACATTAATTCTTATGCATATGGTCTGTTTTCCACAGTTGACTGCTTATTTTTCCTCAAATTTTATTAGTACTTAGCAGATTGGGCAAGTCATTTATTTTGGGATACCCCCTTATCAGGTACTTAACTCATATGGTTAGGTTTATACCCATTGTAAAAGTTTAGAAAATGTCCAACGTAAGTTTAAAAGTTGGAATGTTAACTATCTTCATATTTTATTTCCTCTTAAAAAAGTATATTTTTAAATTCATGGCCCTGTAGCAGGAGACTCAGAAATTGGGTTCAGAGTATTCGAACTTTTCCGACCTAAAAAAATATATTTTAGACCCAAAATCAAGGGTTTGAATCAAAATTCCAAACAGAATTTAGAAAAAAATATTAGGAATTCTGCTGTAGCTCCAAGAAATATTGTTAAAAAAATTAGAAAAGAAATATTGTTTCTTCGCAAGTTTCATGTTGGTAGAAGACTCACAAACTGAGGGGGTACCAAGATTTGTTCCCAACATGATTGGTCGATAGACGTTGACATCGTGACAGTATACAATATACATCAATACATTATATTTAAATAATTTGGATACTTACATGTATTTTTATTGTTTTATTTCCAGATCTAGGTTCTATTGGAAAGATCGAGAGTGTCCAGTCAGATAGTAGTGGGTTTGCTGAAGCTGAAACAAATATGCCTGAACCACAGGTTATACAAAAGGTAAGAGCTCACACCAGTACTTATATTCTTAGGGTACCACATTTCTTGGATTTTGTGGTTGACTCAAACCACAAAAATTCAGTTCCTAACAAATAACATATTTTCTGTTTATTTGTACTGTTTGCCTTTGGTAATAAAACCACATTCAATCATTTAATTCAAAATATTTAAATTTGTATATTAACTCATTATGATTCATACAGCACATGTCAACTTGGTAGGTGATCACAGATAAGCAGGAGATATTATACCATGATATAGCACATAATCTTCTCTCCCAGTATTTCGTTTGTTGATATCCAACACCTTACAGTACATTTTAAAAAAAATTAACAATTATGACTACTCATCTTGACAGGTAAAAATTTGCCTATGTACAACTGTATGTTAACCTCCTTGGTGATGAGTGAAAAAACCAATACAACTTGAAATGTATATGGTAGATTTGTAAACTTTGAGGAAAATCAAAAGCATCAAAAGGAAAAGGATGTAGAACGAGTCATACAAGAAATCAGTGATATGCTTGTATCATATTCAATTTCACCAAAGCCTCTAAAGCTTTTGTTTGAAGCAGAAAGAAATCAATCCAAGTTAATTAGATGCATACATATGATGGATGTGAAATACTGTATACAAACATTCCAGTGATTTTTAAGAATTGTGTCCCATATCTTAGGTCTACTTCCTTATAAGATTATAAGATACACACACACAAACTAACAATCCCCATTAAAGCCTGGGGTAAAGAAGGGTGCTGGGAATAAGTTAGCATTTCCTGCCCCTTACGGTAGACACCCTCTGTGATGCTTATGGAAGGTTAGCTCCAATAAAAGGGAAGAATATCTAGGGCTGTTACTATGGAAACCCAGGTTGTCTCATTGTAGGGTGCTTCCCTCCCTCAAGTTGGGAAGGTCGTGTATTCAATCTCTGGACCAGTCACACCAAAGACTTGGCAGTCACTGCTTCTGTGTCAAGCATGCGATACTTAAGTGGGGAAAGTGACCACTGTTTAGTTGGAAGTCAGTTTAAGTGGAGTGGCATGCCTACAAGTGGGATGTTGTTTCTGTGATCTACCACAATCAAGATCCATTTCAGTGTGTTGATCTAGTACAAAGCAGGGTCTGTTCAATTGGTCATTATTTCTATGTCTTTCAATACCCATCTTGCATTGCACATCCCTGAGCAGGTGTATGTCAGAACATGGGGGGTATAAAGATACACATGTAGTGCGTTTCCTTTTTGTCTCTTTACAAACTACTGGTAATGTTTTGTCTATGAACAATGACTTATAAAATAGAGCAAACATAACTTGGCTACCTTTTTGTTAAGAAAATTTAACATTATAACATTAAAATATTCCTCTGAAAAGGTTGGTTTGATGAGTGCTAAACGAAAGTGAAAGTGGAGAAAATGGCTATTTATAGTTCAAGACTACTTTTTGTCTGATCTTTGTGGCCTCACCCTATTTTTTTTGCGGGATATTGATTTTTCACATGTCCTTAGAAATGCTACATAAGTAAAAGTTTTATTGAAACAATTTACATTTTTTTTTTTTTTTTTTTTTTTTTTTTTTTTTTTTTTTTTAATTCCTACAAATAGAAGTCTATGGGAATATTAATACAACACTTAGACCTTTATGTTGAAAGGGAAAGGGAGATAACTAAAGAGTTTTTCATTTATGTGGGGATGCATAGAAAATAACATATTTTATTTGCTCAACTCATCTTTTGGTGGATGTACAACAGGAAAAATTTGTTCACCATCAGTCTATGTTAAAAAAAAAATTAAAAGCTTTGAGAAATGTTGATATTATTTGTTGGTGCAGTGCATTTTTTTCTTTTTTTTCCCCATTATTTTCATTTTTTACATTTCTGACTTATGGGATGGAAATGTGGTGATCAGCATACCATATTCTTTAATGTAGCTATCTATCCTGATGAATTATGAAGATCACTTGTATTTGAGTGTCATGAATCTTACTGTTGTAATGGTTTATTAGTATCAGTGTATAGTATACAATGCTAAAATTATAAACACTCAATTTTTAATTGATACCATAAAATGTAAATGAAGAATAATGCCAACCTCTTGATACCCTTAGTTTATTTAGATTTATAGCATTCAATATATTTATAACTGGGTAGAATTCTATTCTCTTCACTGATATTTTTCAGGTGTCAAGTATGGGAAGTAGTACAGAAAGTGACCAGACATTTAAAAGTAGTATCACAATCCTCCCCACCAAATCATCTGTTCCAAAGATGAGTGTTACCTCCCCTGAAGATAAATTAAATTCCTCATTGAACAAATCACAGAATTTATCCATGGATGCTTCTAACTGTGGATCAGAGGATTCCCCTTCTGTGTCGCGGATTGACATTGCTGTCGGAACTGATGATTTTAGTGAATTTTTACATACTCCTACTGTGAGTTATCATATTCATGAACGGGACACAGAAGATTCAGGAACATGTTCTGAAAATGATAAATCTGTAATATTAACAATTGAACTACCCAAAAAATGGGTCAACACAAATCCTAATAGAAGAGAGGGAAAGCCAAGAGTTATCTCCCATTTGTACAAAGAAATTGGCCATCCTAGCCGAAGTGCAAGTATTGACCTTGATTCTCATACAGGAGGCGCTTTTAGTGTTTATCAGCGTGGACAATCAGATTATCCATTAATACGAACAGTTTCGGATGGAAATGTACCAATGGAATTCCCTAATCGTTCATCCACGCCATACGGACAAATGTCTTCCACACCATACGGGAAACCCCCTATTTTTAGACACCATCCAGATTTAAGGCCCTCACATCTTTCTCCTAGGAGTACTTCCCCCTGTCTTTCAGTATATAGTGATTATGGTCCAGGACATGTTAATTATCAAAGTGAACACAGTTTGAACTTTTCCTCAGCGTCGCTAGTATCAAAGACAGAAAGTGTAGCTAGTTTGTGCAATAATAGTCTGGAGTATTATAAGCTAATGAAGTTAGTCAATCAACCAGTGTCTTTCAAGGTAAGTAATTCTGCAAATGAAGTATATATTCAGTCAAATATTTAATCTCAAATGAATTCACAATTTATCATCTCAAGTTAGAAACCTTTCAATATTTTGTGTGTTCAGTAGCACTTAAGATAAGAATCATGCAAAATGTGATTCAAGGTCGGAAAGCCAACATATAATCCTTGTTCTTAGGAGATAAAAAAATATATGGAATGTACTGTACAAATCAAAATCAAGGATGATAACTCTGTAAATGACACTGAAAAACAATAGAAAGTGTTGGATTTTCAATGTGGTTATCTCCTAAGAGCAGACAGATCGGAATGAATAATTATACATTTCATCATAAAGACCTATAAAGCAACTTAATAACAAAATTTAAAATGTGCAGGCTTTCTTTGGGTGTAACATATATTATAGAATTTTCATGATTCTTACAAAGACTACTACTTAAACATTGTTATTTAACCACACTCACTACCAATCATATTGATATTTTTTTTTAGTAATATACTCCTTAAAATAAAAAAAAAAGATAATTTTTCATGAAATGTGGTTATCATTGGGGGAGAAATTTGTCTTTAGTATGCATAATGGGTAGTTAATGTGGATGTGTAAAATATACTTCCGCGAGATAGGGATTTGGGAAGAACAAAAGGAGTATGTAGAAACTACACCACAATTAAGACAAAGATTAACAATAATTAAGTAAGGTTGTCCCTTACATGTGGGTACCTGAATTATAAGCATAACATTTGCATATGACAAAAAAATTATATCAATTTTAGGCTGACTCCTCAGGTCATAAGGGCATTATTAGATTTGAACCAAAGTTCAGTATAAAGAAGTGGACACAGCTGCGGAAACAACAGCAGCTTGAGGAAGAGACAAAGCTAGTTCAACACACGTTACAGAAATACAAGGCGGAACTCAATGTCATGGAGTCACAATTCCTCGTCAAAACACAACTAGTCCAAGAGGATCTCTCGTATGGAGATAGGTAGGTCATGGGTCAAAACACAAGTAGTCTGAGAGAATCTCACACATGGTGATAGAAAGGTCAAATTCCATAACACTTTCATTAGTCCAAGAGTATCTCATCACATGGTTAGTTTTGTGTTTTAGGGGATTGCTGGTAAAGTCATATTCTGAAACAGTTTCCTAGTAATATTTTCAATATTTGAATTATCAGTATAATCAATTTTTGTTTGCATTTTTTCTTTAATCAAGAGGCATAAAACATGAAGAAAACTTGAACAATTTTATTTTCATTTACAGAGAGGATGTGCAAGAACTTCAGTATTTATGGTCGGAGCTGCGTAAGGAGGTGTTGCTAATGGAACAAACACTAGCCAATCGGCTTTCAGGAATCAAAATAGGAAATGATAATTATAATCCTTTATTGGCATTGGATGTTGTTAGAAAGGTATGGGTTATCTCCCCTGATAGGATTTATGACAAAATGTGCAATCAGATACCATGGTTTTGGAAAAGAACTAAGCATTAGATATTGAATAGAAGAGATTTGATTTTTTTATCAATTGTAAATTAATTCTGTTGACCATACATATTTGATTATTTATTTTTTGTTTTATTTTTCTTAATGGGTATTGGGGACTGTTTTAATACGAGTCATAGAAAACAGACATGGAAGGGTTTTTTTTAAAGTTGACATTGCAAAAAATTAGAAAATGAGGCACATAAGCACTGGGAATGATCTGAGTACCAAGAAATTAGTTTAGTTGGCCTCATTTGTAAGAATACCAAAATACAATTGTACATTACTGATTTTTCAGATGACAGAACTATTGAGAGAACAGATTTATCTGCAGCAAATGGCCAATGAGAAGGATGAGGAAGCCATGGAAACAACACATAGTGCCACCTTGTGGCCAAGTTCAACAAATCTTGATACCAAACATTCCATGTCTGATTTAGGGTCTGATCACAGCTATAACAGCAGTTTAGCAGAGGTAGGGTTTTTCCCATTTTAATTTTGATTCCTAATAAAAAAAATCCTTATTGTATCTGTCTGTCTGTCTGTCTGTCTGTCTCTTTTGGGTGAAAATTGAAGTACTGTTTTAAACAGAATCATTTTCCATGTGTTTACAAGTTTCAATTTGCAGTGTACCATAATAAAAAAGCTAGATTTTATATATATATTAGTCTTTTATATTTTATTTAGTCTGGTAGCAGAGTTTGTTTGAATGATAAAACATGCCTGTAATATCTGCAATAGGATGTTAAACCATAATTATAAATTGAATTTTGGAATGTGGAGGTATCTGTATTTTTTAAATCTTCTTGAAGGTTCGACTTTAGTGTACAATGTTGCCAAAGTTGAAGGAAATTCAGGTTATATCTTTTATTTACAATCTATAAAAAAAATGATGTCTGAAAATATGAATCAGCAATATTGATTGAACTTCAAATTAAGATAAAACCTGTTGAAATTGAACCATGCATACTATATTTATTATTTCAGTTGAAAGAGACAATTTTGACTGAAGTTAGACAAGAACTCCATGACAATACCCAGTGGTTGCATAAAGAGCTACAGGTAAGGGGAGATTACTCAAATTGTGTCAGAACATATACCATTTATAATTGTTTTTCTAGCACTCCATGACAATACCAAGTGGTTGCATAAAGAGATACAGGTGAGGGGAGATTACTCAAAATGTTTCAGAACATATACCATTTATAATTGTTTTTCTAGAACTCCATGACAATACCAAGTGGTTGCATAAAGAGATACAGGTAAGGGGAGATTACTCAAATTGTGTCAGAACATATACCATTTATAATTGTTTTTCTAGCACTCCATGACAATACCAAGTGGTTGCATAAAGAGATACAGGTGAGGGGAGATTACTCAAAATGTTTCAGAACATATACCATTTATAATTGTTTTTCTAGAACTCCATGACAATACCAAGTGGTTGCATAAAGAGATACAGGTGAGGGGAGATTACTCAAAATGTTTCAGAACATAAATCATGACAACTGCCATTCAAACAAGTGGATGGTATATTAGAATCACCTTGTTTGTCTATCTGTCACCATGTTTATTGCAATTCCCTAGACTTTCTAGGGATTAATTGATTTCTAATTCGATATAATTTGGCTTTATATGAAGGAGCATACATTGTAGGCAATGAAGCAACCTAGCAGGACATTGCAATGAGTTCAACTTCACACTTTTTGTTTTCTATTGCATACAATAAGAGTCAGGCAAATGGGAAAAATCAGAAACATGCATGTCAAAAACCCACTGATCTGCCAATACTATTTCACCAAAGGATGATTTCTCTGTTGGAAAATAGAACTATTTTATATCTGTATCACAGCATTTGTTCAGAATTTTTTGAATGTTTGAAAAGTGAGATTTTTGACAGAGTTATCTACCCATGAAATAAGGGAATTTTCATGACCAAGTGTCATTCCTGTTGTCTCAGAGAAGTCATATTGTGTTTTATTATACCCCAACTTTGAGTTTGGGTATATAGTGATAGGTTTGTCCGTCCATACTTTCTTCCTTTCTTCCTTTCGTTACAGAGAGAGGCACCCATCTCATATGCTACACCAGTGAATGGAATATTATGAAACTCACAGAATCTTTATTGTCTAATCCAGTTTGAGATTTTGATCCCTATTTATTTTGAGATCAAAAAGTTGCATTTTATCTAATATAGGAGTGGGAGTTTTAAGTTAGTGAGCATTGCTCACAGGTTTATGGTTAAAGCTGCTAAATCACATTTCTTGATTTTGGCTTAAAAGAAAGCTGTAGACTTTATTTAATAATAGTTATGCCAAACTTTTACGGTAATTTGTCAATGAAATATTGACATTTTTTTCTTCTAATTTACAGAAAAAAGAAAGGGAATTGAATGCTTTGAAAATGGAATTGATGGCTAACAATATCAACACTGGAGCTACTAGAAAGAAGCACTTCTATGAAAGTGATGTATGATGAGCTAACCTACAACCCCATGTAGGCAAATTTTGTACCAGTCTGGTAGGAAAATCAAGTATAAACTGGTTGCTTGTTTGCAGAATAAGGAAACCAGTTTTTTATTGTGCCAGGACTGTAACTTTGAGAACCAGATGTAAAGGGATTTCTGGAACAATTATTGAACCGAAGTTGATTTTAAAAATGATTGAAAATTGATTAGACATTCAACAAAGATTTTATCGACTACTTGATAGAAATATATATTCACATGTAAATGAAGACTTTGAAATTTTCTGCTTGAAGGCTGGCTTTTCCTTAGCTTTAAATAAGCAGAGGAACATTCAAGAGTTCTGTGGCAGTCATAACTATTAAGTACAGAAAGGCAATCATTTATATATACATTCAAACAAGATGTATTAAAATTTCCTTTTCTGTCCTTTTCTTTAAAAAAATGGGAAGAAATAGACTAGGCATATTTGAAAGATGGGACAATACACCCTATTTCAGAGAAATATTTTAACACTGTGGATATTTAGATTCTTTTAAAACTAGTGGGGTGCACTATGCACTCAAGGTGTTACATATTGACCAGTCTGTGACTATTTTTTTATTCTTACTTTATAATAAACTGTTGGATTCATTAGAGCTCTTAAGTGTGAAATCTATGATTAAGTTTTGACCTCATTTTTCATATTTTACCACTATTTTCTCGAAGCTTAGAATCATTTTTATACTGATGACTTTTTTATAGATTCAAACTTCTAACTTATTTATTTACAATACTTTCCTCCTGTACTGTTGTTAATGCAGAGTCATAGATCAAGGTTATTTTTATTGACACTAACTTCAGTACATATAGTTCAAAATATGGTGCTATTGTTTTTACTGACTTTTACTTTTCTTATCTCTATTGTTATATAAATGTGTGTGAGAATCAATTTAAGGGGGACTTACTTCATGGTCATCATTTTATTAACACATGAGACAAATAATATGATTGATTCCTGCTGGCCTGACCTTATTCATACTGTGTGCTTTTTGTATAGTTTCTATAACATGATTTTTGATAATAGGTATATACTGTTAAAGTATATTGTTCATGAGGTACCAATTTTCATGTTTTTCATCTGTTTGGTAAACCACAAAATTTGGTTTCTAACGATAAGGAAATATCCCATCTTTTTGGAAGATAGAGTTGTCAAATCCATGAATTAAAGAATCTACGAACTGATAATTTTCCCCTAAACCACGAAATTAGCATTATTCTTTTTATTTGTTTCATCACACTTCATTTGACGACAGGTTGTCATTTTTAAATGCCAATATTTTTTAGTATTATGGCTGAGAATAAATATCTTGAAAAGAAGAGGAGGTTATATAATTACTAAAAATATACTTTACTAATAGCCTATGAATGTACACTCTAATTAAGGAGGTAGACCTAGCGAAAAGGACACAACTCTTACAAATCGTTGAATTGTTTGTATTCAGCATTTTTCATCAATTTCATGTAAGCATCAGAGTAACATGGGCTGATTTCATTCTGTTTCAAATGAAAGCTTGATAGGCTTTGGTGAAATTGAATATGATTTAAACATATCACTGATTTCAAGAGTTATTTCCCTTACTCTACTTGGGTAGCAGGAAAGAAGATGTAGTGAAACCTATCTAAACAGATCCCTGTATAATCTGAAAACCTATTTATACCAGACACTTTAAAAAGTGCCTACATTTTTGTTTGAATGTATTTTAAACCTTGGTCATTGTCGAAAAACCACGGTTGAATACGCTGAACCTTGAATACCACGGTTGAATACGATGAACCTTGATAAACCTGTCTAAATCAAACCCATTTCAAAAACCAAAAGTGGATCTGTTTAGACAGGTTACACCATAGTTATTTGTTTTGTCCTTAGAGAGTGGTAGGAATGTAGTCAATGTTTTTATATTTTAAAAGAAGTGGGACGATTTACACCGTTAAATTAAATTGTATTGATGTCCATTTATGCTTGTTTAGTGCAAGGTGGTGTAATTCATCTAGCGGCATTAAGCTGTGAAAAAGGTGATTATTTCAACCTTATTGTACCTATTTAAATTGTATGTAAGTTTTATAACAAGCAAAACTGGAATATCACAAATTATCGACTGAAGTTTTTTTTAATTTCAACATTATGACAAATGAGCCTTTGTGAGTTTGTTATGAAGTTGAAGTTAAATTATGCAAGATGATATTTTGCAGTATTCAAACTTCATGAGTTATAACACCTTTTTTTCTCTACAATTTCTCTGGAATATAGGCTGCTTGAGATTAGGCATCTTCCATGGTGAAAATTTTTGTGATCTTGCATCTTTGATGTCACCAGTTGTTGCTGGAGAAAAAGACGTACTTAACATCACTACTTCATTTTTGTCCAGTAGGATTTTATTAAGAATGCATCGCAATCACACAAAAACCAGGTTGGCAAATTTTTTTTATTACTATATGCATGTAGTTCGTATTGAATTGTTTAATGATGTGGTATCTCAAAATATCTTATCATCCAAGAAAAAGATTAAATTACCAAATCCTAGAGAACTTTTATACACATTCCTCAGCACTTATATTTGTTATTCATGAACTTGTTTATTGATAACAAAATTGCATAGCTAATATCATAAACTTTATTGATTTCTTAGTAGTTGTAATTGAAATTCTAAATTTGTTGTGAAGTTGAATTCTTTACTAAAGTTTATATACTAGGAAAATTAGTACCCAAATAACAAGTTATTTTACGGTGATGACAGTTCTTCATTATTACGTTAATCATATACTACTTGAACCTCAAATGGAGTTGTATTTCCAATAATGTATGTTTTTAAACAAGCCATAATCTTATTTCTATTTTATTGAGAGTCGATTGACCTGTCTATTTTGATTTTTTTTATATTATTTGTTAATTGTTGTTAATGTACACTGTACTAGCATTGATGTACAGTTATTTGTTGTTTTTGCATTTACAACCCATCATTGGCATGTAAGCTTAGTCTTTAATATATGTCAGATAACCACTTCTGGTAAATGTAATTTCCAAACAGGAAAAAAAATTTGAGTTACCTCACTTTTATTCTTAAAATGAAATTTTGTTGTAGTTTTTATAAAAAAATCATTTTTACTTAATTTTATTTATTTGTTTAAGTCAATCAAATTGAAATAATTCACTTACAGTTCAGTGAATGTCTAAAATTGAACGGGGCTTGTAAGTCTTGTTCTCCATTTGTTTTTGGTCTTTTTGTCTTTAATTTACTGCTTCCAGACACATGACTATGATGCAGCATTGTCATAATTTTTTATTTTGTGTGATTACCATATTTATAATGGTTGATGAATAGTATGGCATCATATTGTCATCAATCTGACTAAAATCTACCCCTACTATGCACTGCAATCTGCCGTGGATAGTAGGGACTGGCATTAGTCAGACTGTATTTTTATCATCATATTTACACATTAAGTGATCTTGTGGATAAGATTAAAGTCTTTATATATAAATAACCTAATCTATAAATAACCTGAGATTTTCTATGCTTTTTGAATTAGAGCTAGGAACTCAGATTTGTGAATACATGTGTCACATGAAGAGACTTACAAGCCCTATTAGAATTGATGACATGTTAATGACAAGAGTTATTTCCCTTTTATAATTAATTCTATGATAGATATATCATGTTTATTATATTGGTACAGTTGAAGAAGGACGATCAATTATAGAGCTTCTTTATTATAGTTATTGCATTATTTTAAAATATTCTATTTTGTACATATGAAAATAATGAGTCTTCTAAAGCAATAAAGATTTATTCTGTTGAAATGGTTATTGTTTCTGATACAACTAGGTCTGTCTGTCTGTGATAACATGTCTGAGCATAAATTCTTAGATGTGTTTCTTTTACAGGACACAGGGATATCATTGCTTACAACTAGTTCAGTAAAAAAAAGCTTAAGTAATTGTTAAAAACACACACACAGAAAACCAGGAACATGTTTTTGGATTATTTGTAAAACTGTACTTCCTGTAAACTTTCAAAGAAGTACACTTCTCAGCGAGACTTAAGGCATGGATGTAGCCAGTGTGTATTCTCCCTAAAATTGACGAAGTTTGGATTGAGGGTAAAAAAAAATTCAGAAAAAAAATTGTGTGCAAAACATTTATTCTTGTCTTGTGTAGAATTAGAATTGTGATGTGTTTGTTTTTGGTTTACAAAATTTACAAACACAGGCCAGCATTGATTAGCAACTTTTTAATCCTTACTTTTCCCTTCTTTTTTAAATACGATTCTCGTTTTGAGGGGGATTTAACAAGAACTTTCGACAGACACTGAGGTTAGCGGGGAATGGGGTGCAAACACACAAACACCTCTATACTTAACGAACAAAAATAGAGCAACAATTCAGGTTGGGAATTTGCTTTCGGAAAATTAGAACGTGCACCCATCACATATTATTACACTCCCTTCGTCTAAGAAGGGATTTTACCTATACAAAATTTCGTTCGATTTCTAGAAAAAAAATTTTTTTCACGAATTTTGTCCCTGCAAAATGTACACACTGACCGACTGAGGGCGATAATGCCGCCGGTATCATTTTGTTTAGATTTGTATATTCAGTGATTTGATTATATCTAATGTGCTAAAAATATTATATATTTTTTATTTATATTCTTCAAAAACTTATTACATAGAAGTTTTCATCATTGACCTGCACATTGCAAATTAGTTAAACATCAAAAATATAAATTTTCAATATGAATGAATATGAATCTTAAAGTACCAAACATTGGATAAGAAAGTTGTACAATCTCAAACAATTAGGGAGACATTATTCTAGATCTGGTCAATGTTTGTTGCGTCGTTTATTTGTCAACAAAAAAATACGATATTCTCGATAATCCAACCCCGACATTACAAGAATTCATTGTTTGGTAGTAAGTGGACGCCCATTTGACCATGCCTGCAGATTGGAGAAAAATAATTTTTGATCCGTTCAAACCACTCCGATCCGAACATAATGATTTACATATTCATATATATAAATAACTTTGATTCGATGTATAAGTGAAAAGTACATATTTTCCCGTGCAAGTCCAAGTTGCTCATTACTTTCGTTTCTTTGTATATATTATTTTAGTTACTGTATGCTCTTGTTGTGTTTTCCATGTCTGGTCTTTGTTCCTGGACTACATTCTTTTGATTTCCGCTAGAAGCTTTGTTCCCTTGATTACTCTTTCAAATATTTTGATGGTTTGAATGATTTTGTTTTTTTACTATATTAAATCAAGTTATATTGTCATGCGATCAACTAACGATATTATTATATTACTGCTATAGCATTGATAATTATGTTTTTGCAATAAACGATTTATCTATTTATTCTAAACATGTTAAATGGTCTCCCTCTTAAAAGCAATGTTTAAACTTGAGTGAAAGTTGTCAATAGAGTTTCCGTCAGTAAAGCACTGTTTTCTATGTATCCGGTCAAGTAAGTGCCTGTGCACTAAAGTGACACATTCAGACAATTAATGGAATAAATGCAAAGTCAAGAAAACAATTATAAAGTAAAACATAAAATAAAATGAACAAATGGCCAAAACATAAGAACACCCAATAACCATCCTCCATCTTTCAAAAATGTTTATAAAATAGAAAAGTTAATGTTTACTCTTAGCCCCAACCTTTGAACTTGCAATTGAGGACAGCGAACCGAATTAGGAACAATTCATAATAGTAATGGAATCGATTTTCTGTTGAATTTCTTTCATATACAGTGTATGTAGTTGTTTATTGTATATTGTTTGACTCTAGCGATAAAGATATAAAAAATATAAATTTTATATTAATATATTAAACAAACAACGACCTAGGAGCAACAGAATAAAAATGATTTAGTGACCTTTCGACCCTGACCTCTGCGACACTTTAAAGTAGACTTATTTTTCCACGCTAGCACTGAGTTAAGCCAAAGACGCAATGTTTTAAGCAAGATACTCTAGTGTTTGTGAGCAAGGTCACATTTCCGGTAGTACGAACCGATTCCAGACCTTAAATTACCTCCTCTTCGTATCAGACAAATTTGTGTAGACTATTAGGGGGGCGACTATGGCAAGCCAAAGTGGACAAAAATCTATATTTTGTAATATTAGAAACTAATTTTTTAATATTACAAAATATATTTTTAATATTAGAAAATATTTTTTGATATTAGAAATTCATTTTGTAATATTAAAAATTCTTTTTCTAATATTACAAATTCATGATTTAGTAATATTACAAAATATCACACAAATAGTAATATTACAAATTAAATTTGTAATATTAGAAAATGAATTTGTAATATTAGAAAATCACTTTGGAATATTGCAAAATCAGTCACGTATTTTGATATTACAAAATGATTTTCTTTTATTAAAAAATCGTAATGGAATAAAGCAAATTCATTTTGTAATGTTAGAAAATTAATTTCTAATATTAAAAAGGGTTTTGTTATATCAGAAATCCAATTTGTAATATAAGAAAATAAATTAGTAATATTAGAAAAAAAAATAATATTAAAAAATCATCTTTTGATATTAGAAAACCCTTATTTTGTACTAATAGAGAGCATACTTTTTGATAAATTTGTTATATTAAAAATTAATTTGTAATATTAAAAAATCATTTTTTTGATATTTGAAAACACCTATTTTTATCCACTTTGGCTTGCCATAGACGACCATTTTATTCATGATGGGGATGGTGCTGGCAGTTTTTTGAAAATGAATATTCTGGCCTTGTGTATTGTTTGGATTTTTCCAAAACAGACCACATGTGGAGTTTTGGACAGGTTGTTTTTACGGCTTTGGCTATCCTTGCAGATCTTGTCCGAGCGTTTCTTACGGGGATTTTCTTAGTACATGTAAGTTCAAATTGTAGAGCGGAGCCCAACCTTAGGAATACCTGACTGAATAATTCGGGCAGAGTATATCCTACTAGCGTCCGTGCTGCTGTGTTGAAGATCTGGCCTATTCCAAGACCCCACGAGGGTCCGGGAGAGTTTCCCCACTCTAACTAATTGGGAGTACGTCAAGTTGAGCAACTGTATAGTGTATTGGAAATAGTTTCATTTGATACTAATATACGAGTTTGAAATAGTGTCGCAAGCATGATAACTGCACTCATCCCAACACGTAGTGACACGCTTGTTTATTGCATCACCGGTACCATTCCCAACACACTGGGAATTAATGTTATTGTAACCATGTGTAATTTCAAAAAAAGAAATAAACTGTATTTCGTCTAAATATCTAGCGTGAATTGACCCAAGTGTATCACTAACGTGTGGATGGTACATGTACACACTGTTATCTTGAAAATGTAAAGTTTTCAAAACTACTCGGAAGTAGTTTCCCAATTCCAATGTCTCAAATAACAAGTGGACGACCCTTTGGCTCTGAAGCGTAGGTGTGTGTGTGGGGGGGGGGGCGAAATTTGTTTCGCAAATTTTGAAAATTATTATTCTGCACTGAACACAACTGGCAGTTCCAGTATCTTAATCAAATTATTTTTGCAGTGTTATTCATAGTACATTTTTGTTGCATAATCTCACATATATATTTTTTGTAGTGATATTGACATTAAAAAAAAGATCAGAAAAGGGGTGGAGCATTAATAATAATAAAAAAACAACTCAAAAATCACTTTTCGTTCTTATAGTTTGTTATTTGATTGTAACAATTTCGAGATAGAAGTTATGCATACATTGTAATAAGATTTATCTTCTTAAAGTGTTTTTCTTTTTTTTAAAAAAAAATACAGATCTGTTTCCGTTTAAGGCTCCTGATATTTTAAAAACAAATCCATATAGAATTCACATACCGACGTCGTGTTGATATACCCTTAAAAAATAAAAACAAAGAGCGTGATCTGTTTTTTGTTTTTGTTTTTATTTTTATTTTATCTTCTTTATATATAATATTGGTTTTGTACATGCAGGCATGCGAAAATTAAAGAAATCTCGGAAGGGCGATTTCAGAGTTTTTTTCATGGGATTGGGGTATTTGAAGATGAAAATCCTGACTTCAATCATAAGTCATTTTTTAACAGTTTTCTTTTAATTCCATTAGGGGGGTGTCGCCGTAACCCTTAGGCTCCCATACCCTGGCTAACGGCCTTGCATATTTTCATGTCATGTTATTAAGATCTGTCCCATTTCAATCAGAAGATCTTGTATTTCTTCTGATTATTATTATTCTTTTTTTTCTGCCGCCCAATTTGCCCCTTGTTAAAAACAATTGTATCACGAAAAGATTTTGACCATCTTTCGCAATCTGAGAGAAGACTTTGGAATTGTATTCATTTGTCGATTAAGAGTTATCCGACGACAGCGGAAAAACTATCTTAGACCGTTATAGGAAAGTTGCAATTTGTTAAGAAACAGAGGGCAATACTATTTGACAATGTTTCGAAAATATTTTAGGTTTCCCCTGTTATACGTGATTTCGCGACTTATAATGAAACGATTCAGTTGGTCATTACAACTTTAAAACCGTAAGTCATACAATAATACTACAAAGCCACTTTGTTCCAACATTGTTGTGCTAACCTGACACAGTCTAGGCAAATTATAACGTTATTTATTGATTATTTTGGTGAAATTAAAAGAAAAAAATATGTTATCACTAAAGTTACATGTACTACTAAATCGCAGTTTCTTATTAGTATAATAACAATTTTGTTTATTTAATAATTGTCATAAACCTTACCATTTAAAATATATGCTAGAGATAATTGACCATTTTTCATTACATCATCATACACCTAGGACATATCAAAGTACTAAACAGAGGTCGATTCATTTTGCCCGGATCCTAACAATAGAGGTACTACTCCAAATAAGACTTAAACAACTGAGTAGATATTTTGACCAAAATAAGACAGGTGGACCATCACGTTTTCTTGATATACTTTCGTCAGTAATTGTATATAAAGATTTCGAAATGTATACGGAGGATGGATGCAAAATAATGCTATACTATGGTCCGTGGAAGGGGGGAGGGGGGCTTAGAATAACATACGTGAATAGAAATTAAAAGTCCATCAAAACACGAAAATTTCTACAACAGGGTACAACTTCACAACCCTATAAGTGAAAACAGGCTGATAGAATCATACAGCGGATTCTCCGAAGTCTCATATTTAAACTTAAGCTTTGGATGTCTAGATACAGCTAGCCGTGCTGAAACAATAACATAATAAACCGAATAAGTACTTCAACTCACCCACAATTCTGTCGATCTCTCCGCAGAAAAAAAACTATAGAAATCAATAATAAAAATACCTACTATGATTTAATCTTTATAATCTACAATATTTTTTTTTACTATTTAATTTTGGCAAACTGAAATCTTTCTTCATTCTTCTTCTGTGAACTCTTTTAGTGTTGGTTCACTCTTGGCTCTTTCAGGCTTTGACAATTTGAAAATTTTCAGGCAGTTTTTCTCTTTAGTCTGAAGTCTATAATAGCACTGAGAAACAATCATTTTGTCACCTTTTGGACTCAAGCAAATTTTCCATGGCCACTGAATACCCTGGTTAACAACGACACCTTCCAACCGACCATCTGAACTAATCTGGATGATTTTATGCTGGTCCCATGCAGCAACAAGAATTTTTCCACCGTAAAACGCGACCCCTCTCGGGAGCTTTATGCTTTCATGCGAGAAGTTCCATATCTTGGTGCCACGGACCGTCAAACACATGATCGAAGTATTTGGATGACCGTTCCGCGTAACAACGACCTTTTCTCCTAACGGATCGACGGCAATGTACATCAAACTCTCTGCACGGATCGGAATTGAGGTTGTTTTGATCCATGCATTGTGATCGCGCTGGAAAACATAGATATTCTTGCTTGAGCAGGTCGCTAAGGTTCCTTTGTTGTAGGACACTGAGTAACATTTATCATTGACGGAGAGGACTTCATCGGAATAAATTCTATTATGTTCGATCTTCTGGTGTTTTAGTCGCATAGTATCGGGCAGGCAGACGACGACATCCATGTCACCTACAGCTGTGACGTCGCCTGGACTTGAAGAGAACTTTGTCATGGTAAGGAATTGGTATTTCGGATCGAGAAGTTTCAGAGAACTATTAGCCGAATCAGACAATACTACGTAACCCGTTTTCAGTATACAAGCACCTTCAATATTACACTCCTTTTGGAATGCTACGGCTACATCAAGTTCCGTTTTGAGAGTAGCCTTGATTGTTTTAGTACTTTTGTATGCAATAGTCGCGGGCTGTTCAGGTTCATAGTCAATTTGGGTTGGTCCTCTTAAAGATTTACCGTCGACGTCGGACAGTCGTGATGTTCTTGATGTAGAATCCCCCTTTTCGCTAATTGACCTAATCGACAGCAGTGAGACACCTTGAGGATTGTGTGATGTCGGACGATGCGTGTTGGGCCGGACAAACGCTATATCAACGGTTGACCGAGCTGTTCTTGGCGCATTTATAAAATCGTACATGTAATCTTGGTTTGAAACCCCAAGAATTCCGTGATTTTGACCAAGTCCAGCTATTTTGCTCCGAGTTCTGTCAATGTTTAATGTACCAACACTTTTGATCTGGAATAAAATGTGCTCAATTTCTCGATTTGGGTGGAAAGACACTCTAACATCGCGTAGAGTTTCAATCATATCCTTTAGTCTTTGTTGTCGCTCAGTGTAACGCTTAAAGTGATCATTGTATTTCATTAAAAACTTTATTTCGTCCGCAAAATCCAAAGCTTCTTGAATGGTTTTTGTAGATTCTTCTATTTCATTTAACAGTCCATGGCAGATATCAATCTCCGTCTGTAACACACCACCTTCCTTCATCCGGGCTTGTGCCATCTTATCAAGTATTCTACTTTCCATTTGCCCGAAGAATTCTAGAAAACGTTGTCGTATGTCTCCAAGTTGGTTTTTGATTTCCATCTCGGTTTTTTCCATAGATTCAAGTTGAACATGACGGTTATTCATGACTTTTTCAGTAGTTGTAATTTGTTCCGAAAGGCCGGAAATTATCTTGCTACTTCCCATGCGCCGTTTGCTGATTGCTTCGGACAAGGGGAGAACTGATTCGCACGTTTTGTGAGTGATATTTGCACATAACGAGCATGCAAGGGTCATGTGTTGCTCACAAAAGAACTCGACCTCTTTACTCATGTGAAATGGACATTGTTTTGATGTTTGGTCATCACTGAGTGTCAACAATTTGAGAATATTCACAAGCGATTCATTTGTATGAAGTTCGTCCGACCAGGCAACTGGTTCTTTTCCAATAAATTGAGGGATACTAGTTTGTCGTCTGCACGTGGGACATTCGAAACCTTTTGGCTTTTTCACATTCTTTACGTTTTCGACTATAAATCCAGTTATGCAGTTCTTACAAAATGAATGCAGACAAAGAAGTGTTTTCGGGTCATTCAGGTTGTTCCTGCAGATGTGACAAATAAGTTCCTCCTTGGCGGCCTTAATTGCACTTGCCATCTTCACAACTATGAAAAACAAAGTAAACATTTTGTTCCACTGGAGGCACATGGTTATGTAGAAAAAAAGATTAAGTGTTAGTATCTGTAAGAACCAGGCAGTGGGTGAAACATGCTATCATTTGACAGTGTAATATGATTATTTGCACCAACAGAATCAAGGAACAAGGACAACATATCATATTGGTGACTTGAGTTATAATTTGATTGAAATGCACTGAAAGGAGCATTTCAAGGGCAGATAATTCTGTCCAAAACATCATTTTTCTAACATTTTATTGAAAAAAATTGAGCAAATCCAATGATGTAGTACGAGATCTAATAATGGTCTTTATGATATTTTATTGTCAGATTGGTGGGGTTTTGACATGCATGTTTCTAATTTTTCCCATTAAGCTTGGTTCTTACAAATACTTACACTTAATTTTGTTTGGATTATTGATTGAAATTTCTTAACATTCCGGGTTTTGTTCATTTACAAAATGAGTGTATCATTTTTGTATGTACGCTACCGTGTAAAAGCGTTGACCGTATCACATTTCCGATGAACCACGCTTTCGAATCTTTTCCAAATTGTGCGACCCGTCAACGCTATTACATGATGATGAAACATCAAAAATGAAACATTCAATTCCTACAACTAAATTTCATTAGTTACTCCTAAATTTTATTTTTTGACATAAAAAGAAAGTATGCCATGTAATTGTGATTACGATCTATAAAAATAGCTCGAAACTGTGTTTCATCAGCTCAAAAAACATCAGGAATTAAGTGAGTGAGGTGGGTTTTATCGTCCTTGACTACCCTGTCGGGTCTCGCACGGATGGTAACGATTCTCCAAACTCGGCGGGTGTTTCTAGAAAAGCAGAGGACGCTTACTCTACCGGTGCACCTGGTCCATGCTCCCAGTTTTTAATGGAGTCCGAGTTGCTAATTTACTTTTGTTACTTTGTATGTATGATTTTAGTTACTTTATGTTCTTTGTTGTGTATGTCTGTTTTCCATGTCTGGTCCTTGTCCCTGGATTACATTCTTTTGATTACCGCTATAACCTTGGTTCCCTTGATTACTCTTCCAAAGAGGTGAACGTATTTTTATGATATGCACATTACATGTAATTACTTAAACATCTCATATTGTGCTTTTTCTCAAATCCACCAATCTACTCAAAAGTTTAAAAACATTCTATTTGGATTATTTTTTTCGTTGATTTATTACATCTGCATGTAGGTTTTCCTTTTGTACATTTTAGGTCCATCTATTCTACCTTATTAAACCAGGTTTATAATTAATATAGTACCAATTGAATGATAATTGAATTAAGGAGGAAACCTTAATTTTTTATTAATGTATGTAATACATAATGTATATTGCAGTGAAGGATCGAGTGAAGTTTTCCGAGGGTTGGGAACTCGTTTGCAAATGGTGTCAATTTAGAGCTGAATTTGAAAAAAAACTAATCACAGATATTATGAATCCCTTTTATTAATAATTTGAATCCGCCCAATATTGAATTAAAATATTGAAATTATAAAGAAATAGCGCATTCGATTTGTTGAGCAACTGTATAGTGTATTGGAAATAGTTTCATTTGATACTAATATACGAGTTTGAAATAGTGTCGCAAGCATGATAACTGCACTCATCCCAACACGTAGTGACACGCTTGTTTATTGCATCACCGGTACCATTCCCAACACACTGGGAATTAATGTTATTGTAACCATGTGTAATTTCAAAAAAAGAAATAAACTGTATTTCGTCTAAATATCTAGCGTGAATTGACCCAAGTGTATCACTAACGTGTGGATGGTACATGTACACACTGTTATCTTGAAAATGTAAAGTTTTCAAAACTACTCGGAAGTAGTTTCCCAATTCCAATGTCTCAAATAACAAGTGGACGACCCTTTGGCTCTGAAGCGTAGGTGTGTGTGTGTGGGGGGGGGGGGGGCGAAATTTGTTTCGCAAATTTTGAAAATTATTATTCTGCACTGAACACAACTGGCAGTCCCAGTATCTTAATCAAATCATTTTTGCAGTGTTATTCATAGTACATTTTTGTTGCATAATCTCACATATATATTTTTGTAGTGATATTTGCATTGAAAAAGAACAGAAAAGGGGTGGAGCATTAATAATAAAAAAAAACAACTCAAAAATCACTTTTCGTTCTTATAGTTTGTTATTTGATTGTAACAACTTCGAGATAGAAGTTATGCATACATTGTAATAAGATTTATCTTCTTAAAGTGTTTTTCTTTTTTTTCAAAAAATACAGATCTGTTTCCGTTTAAGGCTCCTGATATTTTAAAAACAAATCCATATAGAATTCACATACCGACGTCGTGTTGATATACCCTTAAAAAATAAAAACAAAGAGCGTGATCTGTTTTTTGTTTTTGTTTTTATTTTTATTTTATTTTCTTTATATATAATATTGGTTTTGTACATGCAGGCATGCGAAAATTAAAGAAATCTCGGAAGGGCGATTTCAGAGTTTTTTTCATGGGATTGGGGTATTTGAAGATGAAAATCCTGACTTCAATCATAAGTCATTTTTTAACAGTTTTCTTTTAATTCCATTAGGGGGGTGTCGCCGTAACCCTTAGGCTCCCATACCCTGGCTAACGGCCTTGCATATTTTCATGTCATGTTATTAAGATCTGTCCCATTTCAATCAGAAGATCTTGTATTTCTTCTGATTATTATTATTCTTTTTTTTCTGCCGCCCAATTTGCCCCTTGTTAAAAACAATTGTATCACGAAAAGATTTTGACCATCTTTCGCAATCTGAGAGAAGACTTTGGAATTGTATTCATTTGTCGATTAAGAGTTATCCGACGACAGCGGAAAAACTATCTTAGACCGCTATAGGAAAGTTGCAATTTGTTAAGAAACAGAGGGCAATACTATTTGACAATGTTTCGAAAATATTTTAGGTTTCCCCTGTTATACGTGATTTCGCGACTTATAATGAAACGATTCAGTTGGTCATTACAACTTTAAAACCGTAAGTCATACAATAATACTACAAAGCCACTTTGTTCCAACATTGTTGTGCTAACTTGACACAGTCTAGGCAAATTATAACGTTATTTATTGATTATTTTGGTGAAATTAAAAGAAAAAAATATGTTATCACTAAAGTTACATGTACTACTAAATCGCAGTTTCTTATTAGTATAATAACAATTTTGTTTATTTAATAATTGTCATAAACCTTACCATTTAAAATATATGCTAGAGATAATTGACTATTTTTCATTACATCATCATACACCTAGGACATATCAAAGTACTAAACAGAGGTCGATTCATTTTGCCCGGATCCTAACAATAGAGGTACTACTCCAAATAAGACTTAAACAACTGAGTAGATATTTTGACCAAAATAAGACAGGTGGACCATCACGTTTTCTTGATATACTTTCGTCAGTAATTGTATATAAAGATTTCGAAATGTATACGGAGGATGGATGCAAAATAATGCTATACTATGGTCCGTGGAAGGGGGGAGGGGGGCTTAGAATAACATACGTGAATAGAAATTAAAAGTCCATCAAAACACGAAAATTTCTACAACAGGGTACAACTTCACAACCCTATAAGTGAAAACAGGCTGATAGAATCATACAGCGGATTCTCCGAAGTCTCATATTTAAACTTAAGCTTTGGATGTCTAGATACAGCTAGCCGTGCTGAAACAATAACATAATAAACCGAATAAGTACTTCAACTCACCCACAATTCTGTCGATCTCTCCGCAGAAAAAAAACTATAGAAATCAATAATAAAAATACCTACTATGATTTAATCTTTATAATCTACAATATTTTTTTTTACTATTTAATTTTGGCAAACTGAAATCTTTCTTCATTCTTCTTCTGTGAACTCTTTTAGTGTTGGTTCACTCTTGGCTCTTTCAGGCTTTGACAATTTGAAAATTTTCAGGCAGTTTTTCTCTTTAGTCTGAAGTCTATAATAGCACTGAGAAACAATCATTTTGTCACCTTTTGGACTCAAGCAAATTTTCCATGGCCACTGAATACCCTGGTTAACAACGACACCTTCCAACCGACCATCTGAACTAATCTGGATGATTTTATGCTGGTCCCATGCAGCAACAAGAATTTTTCCACCGTAAAACGCGACCCCTCTCGGGAGCTTTATGCTTTCATGCGAGAAGTTCCATATCTTGGTGCCACGGACCGTCAAACACATGATCGAAGTATTTGGATGACCGTTCCGCGTAACAACGACCTTTTCTCCTAACGGATCGACGGCAATGTACATCAAACTCTCTGCACGGATCGGAATTGAGGTTGTTTTGATCCATGCATTGTGATCGCGCTGGAAAACATAGATATTCTTGCTTGAGCAGGTCGCTAAGGTTCCTTTGTTGTAGGACACTGAGTAACATTTATCATTGACGGAGAGGACTTCATCGGAATAAATTCTATTATGTTCGATCTTCTGGTGTTTTAGTCGCATAGTATCGGGCAGGCAGACGACGACATCCATGTCACCTACAGCTGTGACGTCGCCTGGACTTGAAGAGAACTTTGTCATGGTAAGGAATTGGTATTTCGGATCGAGAAGTTTCAGAGAACTATTAGCCGAATCAGACAATACTACGTAACCCGTTTTCAGTATACAAGCACCTTCAATATTACACTCCTTTTGGAATGCTACGGCTACATCAAGTTCCGTTTTGAGAGTAGCCTTGATTGTTTTAGTACTTTTGTATGCAATAGTCGCGGGCTGTTCAGGTTCATAGTCAATTTGGGTTGGTCCTCTTAAAGATTTACCGTCGACGTCGGACAGTCGTGATGTTCTTGATGTAGAATCCCCCTTTTCGCTAATTGACCTAATCGACAGCAGTGAGACACCTTGAGGATTGTGTGATGTCGGACGATGCGTGTTGGGCCGGACAAACGCTATATCAACGGTTGACCGAGCTGTTCTTGGCGCATTTATAAAATCGTACATGTAATCTTGGTTTGAAACCCCAAGAATTCCGTGATTTTGACCAAGTCCAGCTATTTTGCTCCGAGTTCTGTCAATGTTTAATGTACCAACACTTTTGATCTGGAATAAAATGTGCTCAATTTCTCGATTTGGGTGGAAAGACACTCTAACATCGCGTAGAGTTTCAATCATATCTTTTAGTCTTTGTTGTCGCTCAGTGTAACGCTTAAAGTGATCATTGTATTTCATTAAAAACTTTATTTCGTCCGCAAAATCCAAAGCTTCTTGAATGGTTTTTGTAGATTCTTCTATTTCATTTAACAGTCCATGGCAGATATCAATCTCCGTCTGTAACACACCACCTTCCTTCATCCGGGCTTGTGCCATCTTATCAAGTATTCTACTTTCCATTTGCCCGAAGAATTCTAGAAAACGTTGTCGCATGTCTCCAAGTTGGTTTTTGATTTCCATCTCGGTTTTTTCCATAGATTCAAGTTGAACATGACGGTTATTCATGACTTTTTCAGTAGTTGTAATTTGTTCCGATAGGCCGGAAATTATCTTGCTACTTCCCATGCGCCGTTTGCTGATTGCTTCGGACAAGGGGAGAACTGATTCGCACGTTTTGTGAGTGATATTTGCACATAACGAGCATGCGAGGGTCATGTGTTGCTCACAAAAGAACTCGACCTCTTTACTCATGTGAAATGGACATTGTTTTGATGTTTGGTCATCACTGAGTGTCAACAATTTGAGAATATTCACAAGCGATTCATTTGTATGAAGTTCGTCCGACCAGGCAACTGGTTCTTTTCCAATAAATTGAGGGATACTAGTTTGTCGTCTGCACGTGGGACATTCGAAACCTTTTGGCTTTTTCACATTCTTTACGTTTTCGACTATAAATCCAGTTATGCAGTTCTTACAAAATGAATGCAGACAAAGAAGTGTTTTCGGGTCATTCAGGTTGTTCCTGCAGATGTGACAAATAAGTTCCTCCTTGGCGGCCTTAATTGCACTTGCCATCTTCACAACTATGAAAAACAAAGTAAACATTTTGTTCCACTGGAGGCACATGGTTATGTAGAAAAAAAAGATTAAGTGTTAGTATCTGTAAGAACCAGGCAGTGGGTGAAACATGCTATCATTTGACAGTGTAATATGATTATTTGCACCAACAGAATCAAGGAACAAGGACAACATATCATATTGGTGACTTGAGTTATAATTTGATTGAAATGCACTGAAAGGAGCATTTCAAGGGCAGATAATTCTGTCCAAAACATCATTTTTCTAACATTTTATTGAAAAAAATTGAGCAAATCCAATGATGTAGTACGAGATCTAATAATGGTCTTTATGATATTTTATTGTCAGATTGGTGGGGTTTTGACATGCATGTTTCTAATTTTTCCCATTAAGCTTGGTTCTTACAAATACTTACACTTAATTTTGTTTGGATTATTGATTGAAATTTCTTAACATTCCGGGTTTTGTTCATTTACAAAATGAGTGTATCATTTTTGTATGTACGCTACCGTGTAAAAGCGTTGACCGTATCACATTTCCGATGAACCACGCTTTCGAATCTTTTCCAAATTGTGCGACCCGTCAACGCTATTACATGATGATGAAACATCAAAAATGAAACATTCAATTCCTACAACTAAATTTCATTACTCCTAAATTTTATTTTTTGACATAAAAAGAAAGTATGCCATGTAATTGTGATTACGATCTATAAAAATAGCTCGAAACTGTGTTTCATCAGCTCAAAAAACATCAGGAATTATGCCGATTCTCCAAGTGAGTGAGGTGGGTTTTATCGTCCTTGACTACCCTGTCGGGTCTCGCACGGATGGTAACGATTCTCCAAACTCGGCGGGTGTTTCTAGAAAAGCAGAGGACGCTTACTCTACCGGTGCACCTGGTCCATGCTCCCAGTTTTTAATGGAGTCCGAGTTGCTAATTTACTTTTGTTACTTTGTATGTATGATTTTAGTTACTTTATGTTCTTTGTTGTGTATGTCTGTTTTCCATGTCTGGTCCTTGTCCCTGGATTACATTCTTTTGATTACCGCTATAACCTTGGTTCCCTTGATTACTCTTCCAAAGAGGTGAACGTATTTTTATGATATGCACATTACATGTAATTACTTAAACATCTCATATTGTGCTTTTTCTCAAATCCACCAATCTACTCAAAAGTTTAAAAACATTCTATTTGGATTATTTTTTTCGTTGATTTATTACATCTGCATGTAGGTTTTCCTTTTGTACATTTTAGGTCCATCTATTCTACCTTATTAAACCAGGTTTATAATTAATATAGTACCGATTGAATGATAATTGAATTAAGGAGGAAACCTTAATTTTTTATTAATGTATGTAATATATAATGTATATTGCAGTGAAGGATCGAGTGAAGTTTTCCGAGGGTTGGGAACTCGTTTGCAAATGGTGTCAATTTAGAGCTGAATTTGAAAAAAAACTAATCACAGATATTATGAATCCCTTTTATTAATAATTTGAATCCGCCCAATATTGAATTAAAATATTGAAATTATAAAGAAATAGCGCATTCGATTTAAGGTGAAAAATATTATACTTACATTCGAAATATTGTGTTATTTCGTTGCCATTTATCACATACAGTGAAAAACCAGTTATTGAAATTTAAGAACTGTCTTTCATGCGGACCATAGAGTTTGAAATAAAAAGTTGTTTTGAAATGTTAAGGTTTAAATATAACAGTCACTAATTTGAGTTAAATAATTATGGTAAAATTAACTGCATATTTAATCGGATATTGTAGGGTGCATTCGGTTCTTAACGAAATTCAAATCTTTGCAGTGTCGAACTGGATGGTTGATCTTATATCAGGGGCGTAGCTAGGCCTGTTTTAGTTGTATGCAAAATTACGGCGAGCTGTCTTGGGAGGGTCGCTCAAGGCCCCCAGTGAGTCCGGCAAGGCAAAGCCCTGAGGGAAGCTCCTGAATTTTAACGATTTTAGAGCCCGTTTTTCAGAGCCTATACTACGTTCATGGTATGCATATGTGATAAATAACCTTTATTTCATCTTTAAAATGCGTGTTTTTATTTTTGTTACTTTTTCCGAAAGTACACAACTGCGTATTTGCGTATAGGCAGCTACGCCCCTGTATATTTTGTTTTACTTTTTAACAACGGTTCTACTGAAAATGTGGTTATTACGCCAACTGGAAAGGAAGTGTTAAAAGAATTGTATGGAAGCTACTTGTCATAGATAAAGCCATGTTGCCTACAGACGAAGGTCGTATCTACAAAAATTCGGTTGTCACCGCAGCCTCAGGTCAATATGACGAATACGCCTTAATTTGTTTAAATGCGTTCCCATGGTTCTTCCTTCTTCGGAAATAGATTTCAAAAGGAAAAGCTCGGTGGTTGTCTTGGATGATGCCAGGAATGCTTAATCTTCCGTAGCATTTAATTAAATCCTGGCTTTTAGTAGGTTAAAACTGTTCGTTTCTGTTTTTATTTCATTGTGTTGAGTGATGTGGTTTTCCATTTAGTATTTCTAGCTGTGCACGGTAAACGTCGAATTCATCCCATTTAATGTAAAACACAAAAAGAATAAAAAAAAATAAGTAGTTAATAAAAATACAATTAAAGTACAAAGTAAAGCGAGGTAACTCCAGTTCAACTTTAGTAGCCATGATAAAGGGAAATTGTGTAATAATGGCGCACAAGCTTTTAAACATTTTTTATCGATTTCCTTATGCTTGTAAAAGACATTTCAACTGAGCACATACTCAGATGCAGAGGAAAGGGACTGTCCCTCATGCTCGGAAAAGTTTGTTAATTTTGTTTTAAATTTCAACAAACCCTGACGTTAAGTTCGTAATTTAACAACGATTGGAAGATCAGTTCAAACATTAACCCGAATAATCCAGGCCCTCTCCGTATCCGTTTCACCTCTACTCTCGAGGAGTGATTGTAGGGAACGTAATATTGCGACTGGATTATTTGGGTTTTTCAACCAGAAGAGGAAAGAAAATATCAACTACTCACGAAAAAAAACCCAAAAAACGATAAAATACCGAATATATAAAGAGTCACATAACTTCGAACACTAAGTACCTAATTATTTTAAATGACATAGATGTCATAACACTGTTACGATTCAGAACAATGAATCATCAACTACCAATAGAGAGTGAACGATGGCAAATTATTCAAAGAGAACAAAGAAAGTGTTTATTGCAGAGGAACTATTGGTGATGAATACCATTACATAGTAGAATGTAGAAGTCTATACAAAATAGAAAACTGTATCGTTTAGATTTAACAATATTGAACTAGGACAACGATCAAAATTGTGGAACTTTGCCAATTTATTAGAAACATAAATGACAAAATAGACTCTATAACCGCTGTCTGCAGTACTTATATTAACGGTTCCCATTATCATACTTCCTAATGTATTTATTTATCAAGTAATTTTTTTTCAGCATACTTTTGTCATACTTGGGTTATATCAAAATAAAGATATATACATGTATATGCCATTTGTCCCAACTGCTTCCATTTATTTTCTTCTCCACGTGTTCCTGGGTTTTCCAGTCTTTCTGTTCCTTTCAGATGTTTATGTCTGAGTAAGGCATATGGAGGCACATAAATGATTCAGTGTCGGATCCAGGGCTTGGCCAAAGAGAGAAACACCCCGTTTTGTTGGAAATTTTGTAAATTATGTGCAAACTCTGGTCGAAAATGAGAAAACGATAGTCTCTAATCCCCCTTTTTATAAATTTCTGAATCTGCCCCTTTACTTCGCCTTAAGTATCGATATATGATTTTTTCTTCAAGGCGTCGTGAAACTTAATATTTTCAACCATCTAGTATTCTTTGAATTTATTTGAATTATTTGAAGAAAAAAAGGGAAAAATGCAAATGCAAAATCTTCGGTTCTTAAGGAGGTAGACCTGGGGCAAGGGACATAACTCTTAAAAATCAGTGGAACGTTTGTATTCAGCATTTTACATCAATCTTATGTAAGCATCTAATTAACTTGCATTCATTTTATTCTGCTTCAAACGAAAGCTCGAGAGGCTTTAGTGAAATTGAGTATGATGCAAACATATCACTGATTTCATGAGTTATGTCCCTTACCCTAGGTCTACCTCCTTAAAGGGAGATTCTTTTATAGGATTAATTAAAAACAGAAATATAAAGAGATCTTGTGTTTGTGTCTTTTGATGTTGCAAGTAACAAAATAAAAAAAAACATCACTTACTAGAAATGCCTATCAGGTACGTAATAGCAAGCTGTTTTAAAGCTAAAGGGGAAAATTGATTTTTCCCTATAAATATCAAAGATTATTATCTAAAATCATATTCGGTGACACAAAATTTTAAAATAGAAATGTCATTTCTTTTTATCCCGTGTCAGAAAAAAAAGTTACAGTCTACAGCATTGAGTAAGGTTACAAAACTGCCCTTTTAATTTTTTTTCTAACAATTTCCTTAACTGATACATATAGTGATTGCATTGTACTGTCAATGCAGACACGTGGATGGAAAGGGTGCGGATATGATATGGACAGTCTTTTTTTAGACGCAGTCGGTATAGTTTCGATACTTACCCTTTGACCTTAAGGAAGCCCGATTTGCCAAATACTGCTAACTTAGCGGTGTTCGAAAAAACTGTATCGAAAATTTGGCATTGCGTGCCATGTGTAATTTTCTTGACAGAAATGTAGAAACTTAGAAAAAGAACAAGGCATCGTTTTTTAAACAATGTGCATGATAGATTTCAATAGCAATTAATAAATATGAACCTTTTTCAACAAGTAAACTATCAAAAATATTGTAGGACACAAGTCTTGTATGAGAGTATACTTTATTTCAAGCATAATTATAAAATTTGCGCTATTTTCTATGTGATCACTGTATTCTTTTCAACCTCAACCTCCTTGTATCGGAAAATATATAATGTTAACCACTGCAACAACGTAATCTTCACCGATAACGCTAGGAACGATAACTCTTATCGTAACGTTATATTGTAACGTCCCACCGAAAGGAAAGACGTTGCGTACGGTGTTGGTGTCATATTTGGGAACGTCGAAATCGGCAAAAGGTCTTTGTACGCTAAGGCCCGTTTTTGGACCCCCTATTTCAGAAAATATAATTTATGACCAACATAGAGATTAAAAGAAGAAAACGATGGCCAAATATCTCAATTTTGTCATATGCCTTGTATTTTAATCGTAGGATCACCTAAATCCATCTTTTAAGACGTCAAAACACCATAGAAACGGAAAATGAGGATAAATATGCGATTTTCGTCACAAACTTCTTTTTTAAATGCCTCCGCCAACGTGACCCACAGAAAACAAAATTACTTTGGACACGTCTCGTAACGCAGAATCATATTCAAAAGACATTATCGTGGGTCACGTTGGCGGAGACACTCAAAAGTTTAAAAAACGTAGCTGAAAAATGGACTTTGTTTACTATCATAATAATATCGGAACGTAATCGGTGACGGGACGGCACTTTTCCGAAGCGATGTCAACATATACGTCTGATTGGTAAGTGACTAAAATATTAACTGATTAAGGATTTTCACCGCCAGAATTGATTAATATTTTATGGAATCCATATTCAGGTAGTTTTTAGCATGTTATAATCCAATACGACATAGAAAATGGGGTGAACGGATATTTTTATGGGGAATTAATGTGGGGACAAAAACACGGTCTTTCGTTTTTTCTTGCAAAATCTTTTATTTTCTGAAAAGATCCTGATCATGTATTACTCAGCTTCTTTGAACATTTTGTGGAGGTTATTTCAACCGAAAAGACCTTTTATTCTTTTTTTTTTTTATGTTGGATTTGGGGGGGGGTCTGTTTTGCAGACGACAAATTTTCGACCGGAATCATGATTGCAAGTTGTTCGTCCCTGGGGTGTAGTGTGTCCGAGAGTTACAGAATCGATAAATTTTATTTCCTACAATCGGCAGTAGTTTGAATATACATATAAAATATAATAAAATGTTTATATTTACCGAAAGTATAAATAGTAGATATATCGTTTAGAGTTGCTAATAAGACGCAATGGCGTAGTGGTTAGCGTGTAGGTCTGTGAAGCAGACGATGCCGGTTCAAATCTCAGTACTAGCAATTTTTCTTCTACTACGTATTTACTATTTATTTGTATTTGATGTAAAATAATATCTATCGACATTTTTCATGAAATAATTGCAGCAGTGACTCGCTGATTGCAGTGTTAAAAAATACTTTTCGACTTTTAATATATGATGCTTGTAAATATTCTGTCTTGCAGAATACATAAATGCGACAAGATTCGATAATGCATTTTTTTTTCGTCCCATGGATGTACATTTTTAAGTGAAATCTGAAAATTATTTATTTCTGCAAACGATTACAAGAGATGGTTATGTACCGAAAGTACGAATAAGTACATATTTTTAACGTATTATTGGATAGTTTGTCGTGGCGATGTGGTTAGTGTGACCAACTACAAAACGAGCGATATCGGTTCGAGTCTCGATGCCGGATTTTTTTTTCATATTCAACTGTGGACATGTTTTTACTATTTATATATTGTATTATAGATTATACGAATTTAACTGGAATCAACAAGGTGAAATAAAGAGATCAATATTTGCTGTTGTTCTGTATGCGGCTGTCTGCTTTACCTTATATGATATCGATGGTAACTAATTCATATAAGATGCTTTTCTTATAGGGACTGACCATGTTGTACATTATATTTGAGGGGTGTTGAGAGGGTGGGAACCCGGGAATAAGGGGGTGTCGGAACCAGGAGTTAAGGGAACGGGAAAAAATGGGGAGGTCGAGAACCGGGAAGTAAAAGGGAAGGAATCTGCTGACCCCCTGTGCACCACTTAAGTGTTATTTTAAAGGGGTGTTTAGGGGACGGGAACCGGGATGGGTGGAGCGGACAAGGGAATGGAACCTGGAAATAAGGGGGACAGGAAACGATAGTGAAGGTGGCAAGAACTGCTGACCCCGTGTCCACCTCCTGAATTTATATTCTTGATGAAAATCACTGAGTTTTTAAGCGTTTGCACGATCGAAGCCTGTATGAAAGAATTGATATTTAAACAAAACAAACAAAAAACATACCGTCATTTATTAATTAATGTATAGTATACAAAATATTCCTGCAATAAATCATATACTACAAAGTATTACATGTACATTGTAATTTCAACAAAAAGTATGCATAAGATAGGATACGATTTAATAAATGTCTCATGTAAGTAGATTGATTTTGAAAGACCTAACCAACATGGAATTCATGGGGAGCTAAAGTACATGATAGAATCTGATATTCGGGTTTCACCATGAAAATTTTCCACACTTTAGAAATCCGTCTGTCCGTCCATCCGTAACAAAATCTTGTATTATAAAATAGCCTTTTCATATTTAGCATGCGGGTATATCACATTAAGACGATGTTTACATGGGTATGTGGTTATATCATAAGACCACAATACATTGTATGTTGTATACCATAGCCTTCGACCTTGCACTTTGAACTGATGGTCAAATAATTCGTTTATATGGAATTTACGCGTCCGGAATGAAACTTCTTTGTCTTATAAGATATCCTTTTGATATTTGGCATGTTGATAGATCACATTAAGGCGATATTTTCCGGAATATGGATGTTTCCTGTCAACCCTGAACTTTAATGACCTTATGATTAAATATTCGATTTTTGCACACACAAAATGGAGACATGTGTTACTAGCCTTAAAGAATTTCTAGTTATGTGTTTTGGTTTCGAAAAATTAAATACAATATTAAAAAAATACTGTTTTGATAGAGTGCTTTGTTTCTTTATAGTTCATCCTGACATGCCAACTCAACGAAACTATAGCTGTGTCATATGTATAAAAACACATCTGAAGGAAAAAGATCGACGCGCTGTATCAAATTCTAATCTAAGATCCCATTTAGAGGCAATTCTGAATAGACGTGTTTATGATGGAGATAGAATTTGTTCCAAATGCAGAACTAGAGTTCGTCGTGAAATCAAGGCAAATTCGGTCGAAGATGTGATTTTTGCGAATGATAATTTTGAAAATGAAGATTCGGGAACTAAAACAGCAGAATCTGATATAAGTCCTAAAACGATTCAACTACAGATAGCCTCAACTGCAAAATCACATCGCAGATGTATAGTGTGCAAAAAGCAAAATACCAGCAGACACCATTTGACTGTAGTGTCAAACGAGGCTAAAACTCAAGCGTTTATTGATAAAGGATATTTTATTGCCAAAAATAGCAGATGTTGCTCGAATCGTTTAATAGGAAAATATTTTAAGCAAACTGCTTTAAATGTCTTGAAGGAAACATCACAGACAACATTTCTGAATAGAACTGACATAAATGATTTGCTCACAAGTACACGCTCGATGTTAAAAGATGTCGGAAAGTTGAATTTTGACGTCCAACTTGCATTATCGGATGACGATTTCGTCATTTTAAATATGTTTGACTAGAATTCAGTTTGACGTTGTTGCGTTGCATGTTAAAGTCTTGAGGAATTCCGGTGTACGTTCTGCGCGTACATGCCTGGGCATTTTGTTGGTGAAGCTTCGAACTGGTTCATCAAATGTAATCTTGGGAACTCTCTTCAGCCTGAAATCACATCAAATTCGTAGAGCTGTTCATTCTGCACGGGAATCTCTTATCAAAAACTTTGTGCCAATATTTCTAGGATTCAAACACGTGACATAATATACTCATGGTTGCTATGGAGATTTTTTTTCTGGTCACCATGAAAACCAATGTTGCCTGGTTTAGTTTGGAATAATAGAATTATAACTTTAGATAGTGATCTTATAAAAATACATCATAAAGCTTTATTCATTTTAGAACATGCGAAAATATACCACAATAATGGTTCGTTGCTTCGATAATTAATGGTTGCTATGTAATCTTTTGGGTAACCATGGAAGACCTTGTTCCTAGGAATAGTTTTTTACAATATAAATTGGAGTTTATATTATTTTAGTAAAATTGATGTAATAAAAATGCATTGTTTAACACTCAATAAAAATATATAGGCAACATGAAAGAAATGATAGTTGGTTGCCATGAAAATGAATGGTTGCTATGCAAAACAAATGGGTTTTTGGGGAGAAAGTATATTCTCTGTTGTAAATGCCATTTACAAAATCCAATTAATTACTCCACATTAAGGTAGTTGTCATATGTTCTCATAACAGGACTTAATCCATTGATATTGGCCAATATCTGAAATTAAGAAGGGTTTTCCCCAAGTGTCATGGTATACATTAAAATCCGTTGCTAGGCAACCAAAGATTTTCATAAACAAGAAAAAATTGTCACTTTGGAGGGCTACTATACCTTGCCTTTTAATATGGAATATATGAAGTTATTTGAAGAGCGGGCCTAAAACGGCCCTTATCGTACCTGGTCCTTTCGACGTCTTTTTGTATTGCGACGTACATCGTCCTATAATTGTTACATGTAAAAAGAAGTGTGCTTATTTAATTGTTTACATAAAATAACACACATGACATGTTTTATTATTTAATTATCCGATTCGATATTAATTTTTCGTACGTTTTGGTCAGTTGAAATGATCAGATTACATCTTATGGTAAATAGTTTGGCATCAACCATTTAAAAATGATTTGAAGAAACTCTTATCCTATGAGAATAAAGGTTAGGAATTATGAAAACAAATTTCGTGATGCGCTAAAAAACGTAAAACACCCTCACTAAACAGAAAGACAACAAACCTACAAGCAAAAAAGTCAGTAATACTCCCCCCCCCCAGGAAATCAAATTGTGGAAGAGAAGCGTATAAAGTGAATTTATTTCTTCCCTATTTGGTTTTATATCTCTAATGTAGATGTAATGTGATATTTCCGAATACATGTACTCGTTTCGGAATTCTAAGGTCTGTTGCTACACATAAAACATTACTAAACATTTCGAGAATACAAAACCTTGGCAAAGCTCCGTCTTTGAGAAAATTTGAGAGTGAAATCTCCCGTTTTTTATTATACGAGGAAAAAAACTCGCGGTCGTATAATGTTATGGTGCAGTCGTTGTGGTCGGCGACGACATTGTCGTTCGCGTTGTCGTCGTCGTGGTCTAGGGACACTTTGTTTCCGTACGATAACTTTAGTTGTGGTTGACGAATTGTTCTGAAATGCTGATATGATTTTACCAACAACTAAGAAGATTCCTATTTAATTTGGACTTTGTTGCCCCTGCCGTCTTAGAAAAAGGGACCAAAAAGGGTAAAAATATGTGTTTTATTAAAACCCTAGCTGCGAAACGTAGCTCTAACTATTTTTTTTTAATTTTTTTAACATCTAGATCGCAAAATCAAAAAAAAAAAAGGATCAAGAGCTACGATTTCTCAGCTAATTAAAACCCATGTAGATTGTTTTTTTTTCTATTTTGATTATTCTATTTTTAATGTTTTCTTTATTTAATTCGGGTAAATAAATGTACAGCAGATTTTATGTGTTTTTGACCGTTTTCAAGTTATAGGGGATCAAAGTTGGGCAACGATTTATAATTATAATCTTAAAACAAGAACCATTTTCGGACATTTTAATATCTATATCGCCTTTGATATGTGGGTTATACGATTGCGATATCCGATATTTCTTTCACTTATATGCTTTATTATAACCGTGCACATCCGTACCTTATCCATTTTTAGTATTGCAGTGGATGCTTTAAGTTTATAATACACGTGTACATGATGCTGCACATTTTGAATTCATTTGCATACAAATTTGACTTTTGCGACACAAAATTGAATTTTGTCTCACAGAATTAAATTTTGGGACACAGAATTAACTTTTGTGGCACAGAATTGACTTTTGTCTCAAAAATTGTAATTTTGTGACACAAAATTGAATTTTGTCTTTTGTTTCACAAAATAGAATTTTGTGACATATTGTGACACAAAATAGACTTTTGTCTCACAAAATTGATTTTGATTACAAAAAAGATCAAGTCTCATTCGGCGCTTCATACTATTTTCTACTCAATGTCTACTAAATAAAGAAGAGTTGATGTATGGTTTAATTGACACAAGCCCCCAGCCATTTCCCATAGTATCGTCAGCCTTAATATCAATGCACCATGCAAGTCTAACTACGCAGATGTAACATTAATTCATCATACGTGTACTACTTTCAATGACAAAACATTAATGAGGAAGGGTCTCTATATAACAGACATATCGACATTACTGTTCGAGTTATTACGTTCAAATCAATCTTAGATTGAAGACTATCGCCTTTTATATACGTTTCTATTTTTAAAACACAGATATTATGTTCTGTCATGATGTGTTCTTTAAATCCAATATTTTCCGCGCTGATAACAGAACAATGTAATTTTACTGTTAATATGCATACTGATAACGTACACAGTTACCTAGTGAGGAATTTTATATTTAAGAATGCCATTAAAATTTAAGTTAATGGCGATCAAAATTCAAAATTTGTGCTAACTTAGTATTTTGAAATTCATTGCAAATCCAAAGGGGAATGGGCCAGGACACGGTTCCCCCTAAATGCATGTAATGTATACGTAAAAGGTTGGTGCTTGGGAAAAAAACATCCACCTGTAGTTCCAAATATAAATTGTTTTCAAAATACAACCCTGAAAATTTAAAATGATTGTCTAAAAGTGACAAAAATAGATTGTATGTTGCTTATCATTATAACTGTACTCAATAACAACCCTTAAATAGCAAAAATAAACCATAAATAGTCTAAATACTACTATTTTAGAAGAATCCTAGCAAAAATGATCCCAAATTGTCCAGGTCTTCATTAACAACAAATTTAGAAATATTCTTGTTTTCTTTTCTTATTTTTCTTATTGTTTTTATAAAAGCACATTTATGATACAATGAATCTACACGTCTTAACTGCCTATGCGAGTGGCCCAATACGCAATTGCGGCCGACTCAGTCGCACACTTTAATTACTGAACTCTGAAATAACCTGTTAAAACTAGTGTTAAAACATTTGCCATGTAATTTACAGGATTCTTACAAGGACGGGTACTTGAATTGCTCCACGATATATCTTTCAGTACTACTTTCATATATATTCATCTCTTTAATGTCGATTTACTTTTAACCCACCCAAAAGTATGACTTAGTCATTAATAAAATTGTTTAAAGAGTCGTTAATAAAATTGTTTAAAGAAAATTTTGAATCCTGCAGAATTAAAACCCTTTATTATAAACTCTAAATGTATATTACTAATTAATAACTGACAGTAGTTATAAAAAAGGGCTTGAATATTAACATAAAAACCAAAACGAACAGGAAAGTACAGACAGTACATGTAACAGCTCTTCACTGCTCCCCTTTCTACAACATACAGGAGCATAATTTTCATGAATTAGATTCGTTAAACAGGGGTCCAGTTTTCTTTCTATCTTGAGCCTTATCTGGATCGGCAAACCCTCCCCCACTTTCTTTATAAATTTTGGGGTCTATAGCGGACGATTGTGAGGCTTCGCTTCTTATGTCGATCGTGTAACAACGACTATAAAATTTCACAATACATAGTTAGCTTATCTTTATTATATGCATACACTAATTTCGCGTAATCGTAAACAAAAGGTGAGACCACATACCGAAGGTATACTCTCACACGACGAATCGCCACACCCCATATAATATATTGACGTAGTTTTTTCTGTGTAAAATTAAAATATAGTCGTGTACAAGTATATTAACAGGTGATACATGGGGTATTTTTCATGTGGGAAATCCCTCTTATACGGACACTAACATTTACGAGAGGAAATTATAAGGTAGGAATTGTATTATGTTTCGTGATTTTATTGGTGAAATATCATTCAGGATGTAGAAATCACATACGTTGTATTTCTACATGGACCAAAAACTTCGATAGCAGCCAAAAATAGTAATCATGTTTTATTTTGCTAAAAAAATGAAAAATTGATATATAATACCGTTTTAAAACTCGGTGTTGAATGAATTACTGTTATGTTAAGACCTATTCATAGCTATTTCTCAATGTTTAGTTAATTTTGCACAGATAATGATTTGTTTCTCCAAATACGCATACATGTACATGTATATAATTAATAAATGGTATTGATACTTCACTGGTGTTAATAACATTTTTCTAATTACAGTCTACAATTGCTAAGCGCGTCAGATGAGCTTATAGTACAAATAAATATAAACAGGTCTAACATGAATAATTGTTACTTGGTTTTTTTAACTCATTAAGGAAAAAAAATAACTATAAGGATGAATTAACGATAGCCGCTATACAGCCACGTGTAACCAAATCGATTACAAAACTGATATGCATGTAGCATGAATAGCAATATAAAGATGATATTAGTTCTAACCTCTAAGGGAAACTGTAAGAAGAGTCGGCTCTTAGAAGTTCTAAAAGTGTCATGGAATAATTCTAGAGCCATTTCTTATGACAGTTCTACTAGCAGAACCGCCTCTACGAGAACAGTTCTACTACTAAGGCCAGCTCTCCGGACAGTTCTAGTAGGGCCGGCTTTACACAAACAGTTCTACTAGTAGAGCCGGCTCTGTTAGAACTCTCAGAAGAGCTGGCTCTAGAACTGTCCTAAATTTTCATAGAGCTGTTCTTCTGACAGTTCTAGGACAGTTTTTTGAGAGGTTAGAACTGATCTCATCTGTAGATGTCGTAGAGAAAAGACTGTATTACGATTTCTATGTCATATGCAGTGAAACTTTAGTAGTAATGTAGAGGTGTATATTTTCATGATAATTAGTTGCATGTCTAGATAAGCATATTTTGATTTAGTCATTGTACCATCATTCTTATATCCAGACGTTTATCTTTATCATGATTTTAAGTGGTTTACTATAGGAAAGGTGATGAAGTACGGTATGAAGATACCCATGTAGGATGTTGTTTTAAGTAGTTGTCAAAGTTTTTGATTTATTGGAAATTGGTGCTAAGTTGGTGTTGAATTGGTGCTTAAATTAGGTCAGTTATGTAAGTTATGATAATTAAAATAGTTGGTGCATAGTTGGTTGTGTTAAATTGGTGTTGAAAAGTATATAAGGGCTTTGATTTTCAGTTTATAAAAAAGATTGCAGATTGAAATTTAGTAGTGGAATAAAATGGGATAGGTGGCCAAAAAGGAGACAAGAAGGAGAGAGAGAGGGGAGGAGGATTGTAGATTTTATGTTTAGGAATATACGGTTGCAGACTGAATGTAAGATTGGAATTTATTTTTATGTGGTTAAGGGATGTGTTTTTCGAAACAAGTGATGCAAGAGGAATATTATTTTTGAGAGTTGTAACTTGCCGTAAATGGAAGTTAACTCGTTATTGTTGATGATGTTTGTTTGACGTTTTGACGTATACTTGCCTTAACAGGAAGTATTTGTATTCCGGACAATATGTTCCGAGGTTCCGGACAATGGTCCGAGGTTATTGTGAATTATTGACGTTAGTATAACTTGCCTTAACAGGAAGTTATCGTGTTCCGGACAATGGACCGAGGTCGTAGATTGTATGTGTTGACGATAGTGTAACTTGCCTTAACAAGAAGTTATCGCTATATGGAGAATTCCTCGATTGTTGATGTCTGTTGTGTTGTTCCCCTGTACCACGTGGATTCCATCCGTATTAAGGAATTTGAGAACTTTTAGATAATAATTTGATTGAGCGCACCGTATATGTGAGTTTTTTTTCATAATTTTCTGATGTCAAAAAAATTTTTCATCCTGTAACATGTATTTTATGTATAATCGTAATAAACTGTAGACAATTCTCTTTATTTTGAACCCGCCTGGAATGGTTAGCAACTTGGCATCAGTGGTTAAAACATACCAGCCAAGAGCTTTGCCCATACTCGGCCGCCATGGCAGTAACACCCCACTTATCCAAAGACTTTATGGCGAAATTTGACACTTAAACCGATTAATTTGATATGTCATCGGTTCCTAGTCATGAATTGGTGTTACAGAAATTTATATAATAATAACTTCACCACTGATAACGAAATTAGCGTTTCGAGGCACTATCAGGGACCCCCCTTTTTATAGAATGGTTAATTTTAATGTATCATATAAAAAGCTCGCCCCATTCATTGATGATATCCAGATACTCAATTAGACAAAATAGCAGTCGTCGTATTAAAATCTAGTACAATGAAAATTGCATAAAGTGAACCGAACCCATAATTTAAGAAAGAAAATTGTTGGAAACGAAGGCTTGCAATAATGTAGACGTCAACAAAAGTAAGAATATGAATACTCGCAGACGTAAAATGTACATGGTAAATTCTGCCGTACCTTCGTCATACAATGCGTTTACATAAAAAAACATTATGCATGAAGCATCAGTTCCTATTTTAATCTAACATTCATAACAGTTAGTTGCAATTTGATTGATTGCTTTTATTTATTTATTTATTTATTTATTTATTTTTTTTGGGGGGGGGACTCGACAAAAGTAAGAATGTGAATACTTCGCAGACGTGAGTCCATTATGAAAATATGATATAACATTGTAAAAGTTTGCTCATATTCAAGATGAAAGTCTGTTAGAGCGAAAAGATGATAACACGTAGAGATAGTAAGGCCAATTTGAATAAGCATTATTTACAAAAATCTTCAACGTCAATTGTATTATATTTGACAAGAATGTCCTCTACTTCTCACTATTGTTACTTATAATTTTTATTGGGGTTGACCTAGAAGTGTCATGCGTGGTGATTTTTAATTCCCTGAATTTAAACCAGTTACTTGCTCCTGTTTTGCCCTGTTAAGTTACCAACGAAGACCAAACATATTATGTGACCAATACCGTAAACTTGAACCCTGATTGGAGTTATCTATCGATTATACGTAAAATATGTTTCATTGATAGATAACCCGATCAAATAAGGTCGCTTATGGTCATAACAATTAATCACAGGATAAAGGTTTCATATTACGTGGTCTATATAATCCGCAACAGGTGTGTAAAATGATAAATATTTATCTTAAAGAGTAACAATTTCAAATGTAGACGTTCGAATTATAGATTCTTGGTCATCGGTGTGATTATATTATTTATTTCATTTTCGATGAATATAGGGGCGGGAGCTAGTCACATGTAGCGACCGTAAAACAAGGTTAGAACGCCAATGGGGAAGTCTTGTTGACAATGGCGAAAAAAACCGTGATGAATTGCAACGTATTGTCACATATTCACGTCTATGTATACATACATTACATACTGGTACAAAACAGTCATTCTTATTCAAATTCTTAAGAGTTACTGGAACAAAACTAAATATATGTGCACGTGCCGGTAAATTTAAAATGGGCTTTCCTTGTAACATTAAAGCGATTCATTTCAGTCTACACTTTAACGATACGAATTTAAATACTATACAAATTTGTCTTTCAGAACGCCGAAAGAAACTTCCTCGTCAATGTAAAAGATAATAAAATATTAAAAAAACTGTATAATGGAACGAATCGGAGTATTCTTCTGATACCTGTTATATTAAAAGAAGACCTCGGAACCTTCCTATAATTTTTCATTTTGTTCTTCCGGTTCGGTATAATACCTTAGATAAAAATTCTAAACATATTGACAAGCGAAACACTCGCCTAGGCTTAATTAAGGGGTGCTTATTCAGGAACTGTCATTCTGATGGGTTTTTAGCTATTTAAGTTTCCAGGTAACATCTGCATTATAATAAGTTAAAGGGTACTTCTTTGGACGGTTCATTATAATTACGTCAACTCTTTTGAGTGAAGGGTAAGTTAAATGTAGGGCTGGGGTAAGTTGTTTTTTTATTCTATCTTTGAAGATCATGCGACCCTTCGTCAATTTAGATAAGCACAGCCCTAAAACACTCGTCTTTTTATTTTTTTGAAACATGTTACCTGTCTAAACCGGTCTTTTGAGAAAGATATAGCGGTTGGTTAGCCACCACGTGATACAGTGAACCCCACATATACCGAATCCCGTTTGGACTTGTGTTCGTTTTAAACGGATGTTTGATTTACCAAGGATAAAAATACATTAAAATTGATGTAAAGGGGACTTTTTAAAAGTATCTGGTTTATACAGGTTTTCGGATTGTTCAATGTCTCGTTTAAAATACATTAAAATGGATGCAAAGGGACTTTAAAAAAGTGTCTGGTTTGTACAGGGTTTCGGATTGTTCAATGTTTCGTTAAAATACATTAAAATTGATGTAAAGGGACTTTAAAAAAGTGTCTGGTTTATACAGGGTTTCGAATTGTTCAATGTTTCTTTTAGAAAGGTTTCATTGTACATGTCAATGTAGGTAGTACCCATGCGTCTCCTAGACCTGTCTACATTTATCACGACATATGAAAATATAACTTTCATAATAATCAAATTTACTAAATGGTCTGTCTAGGATGTAAACATTTGATCGAATTTAGGAAAGGCATGTTAGTACATGAGCCCCAGCAGCCCTTTTCACAAAAACAATCGTAAGAGTAGTTGTAGGTTGTGACGTCACAATACTTAACTCTATTATGACATCATAACCAGGCGCGTAGCTGAGGCCAAATTGAAGTGTAGGCAAAATTACGGCAGGGGGTCCGGGGCCGCTTAAGGCCCCAGCAGGTCCAGAGGGGCAAAGCCCCCCCCCCCCCCCACGAAGGTCCGCGGAGATAGCGTTTTAGAACATTATTTATGCCTCTCCTGGATGTATTTTATCTAAAAAAAAAAATAATAATAAAAAAAATAAAGAAAAATAAAATTGGCAAAATTAAGTGCAGGCAAAAGCTTTTTTGCCTAACGGCAGCTACGCGCCTGATAACTTACGACTTATCTTACACTTACGATTTTTTGTTAAAAGGACCACAGGACAATGGGTATTTAAGTACAATAAAAATGAAATGAAATGCATGAAAGCGCAGATCCGATGAAGTTTACGTACATGTACGTGGTAATTACATGCAAATTAAAATGATTGAATATAATATTGTCGCGATATATATACTGAATATTACATGTCAAAATCTTTGTCGCATGCTGTATCAACCGCGGGACTCCTATTGAAATGTCATGATAAGCTTGTTTTTTTTTTGTTTTTTTTTAGTTTTTGGTTCCGTTATGGCTTCTAATTCCAAAATGGTTAGGGCCATAACCCGAAAAATTAACACCAAACATCTTGGTGAGTTCGAACCCTGTGGAACAATTTCATTGAGATTTATATGGACATTTCAATATACATTTATTTTGATGAAAAGGTTAAAAAATAGGTGACATATTATGCTTTCTAATTGTACTATAATATGCTTATAAACAGTTACTTCCGTAATATACAATTCGAGTACAAGCACATGGATCTTTTTAAAATTGTAGCACAAGATACCAAATCACTAAACGAAAGCTTGGATTGATTTTGGGGATTATGACTGGAACCGTTCAGGAATTAGGGCCAAAAGGGGACCAGAGGCAAATATTTCATAAAACAATATATTACTTATTAAGTAGCACTCCAGCTAAGAATCATGCAAAATGTGATACATGGTTGGGAAGCCTACATATTTTTATTTTTGATATTTTGTTTGAAATGTCACAGTAAACAGAAATTAACATGTGGTTTTTCATATAACCCATGCTCTTAGGAGATAAAAATTGTATAGAATGCACTGTAGAATTCGAAAGTAAGGGAGATAACTCTGTAAATGACACTCAAATACAATAGAATCTATTGGATTTTCAATGTTGATAATCCCCTAAGAGCAGGCAGATTTGAATGAATAATTACACATTTCATAATATAGACCCATAAAACAACTTAATTACAAAAATAAAAATATATAGCTTTTTTTGGGGTGTATCACATTTTTCAGATTTTGCATGATTCTTACAAAGACAGCTACTTAATAAGTATATGTGTGTGTGGCTCCTTGTGATATTGTACCACAAGCTTCAATGCTACCAACAGAAGGCTGGTAATAATTATTAGGGTGATTACCTATGAAATAATCAGGGGTCATAAGGTTCAAATACAAAAGTTCCTCGATTTCAGAGCATTAACATGAGTAAAAGTGAATAATTAATCTTTTGAAATTATACCACAAGGTGGCGTACCATCAAAGAAAGGTTGGTTTTGATTTTTGATGTTGTGATTTGAAGTTTAGAAATAAGGAGCCACTTCCATTCAAAATCTTATACTGTGTCAAACATTTAATCGCGATCTAAATTCAGATCTTGAATGGCGTGTCCATACTTGCGTGTTCAGGGTTCGTGCTCTGCGGTCGTATCAAGTATTCTTAAACGAACAACTCCCGTTACAGTTCGAGTTGAAGATTCCCGCCGTGTTTTGTTTGTGAGAATGGGATTGGCACGAGTCCGTTATATCAGGGAGTGTATAGTAGTGTAATATAAAGACCCTGGTTATGTACATGTCTCTTCAACTATACGCGTATTCATCATCTGCTATGCTACTGTTTTATACTTCAAGTGAATGGTCGTAAACCGCTAGCAAAACTTTCCAGCCTATGGTCTACCATTGAAGGCGTCAACACCTTAAATGCGCATACCGATCCCGGACTCAATGTACAAAATTTAAAATTACCCACTTCACAGAAGGTTTTGTGAATAATCTCTCAAAATGATGTTGTAAATTTTAATAATCTTCTCTAGTTTAACAATACAAAGGCAATAAACCCATACATAAACTGTCTCTTATTACTTCCCGAGTGTTATTGCTGTTTGACTTCAGGGCGAGACACTGTCGAGCTTGTAAATAAACTGATTTTATTTGACGGTTTTTGGGGATTGTTCCTGTTCAAATCTTGCTAATCTGTTTCGAAAAGGAAGTGAAGTAGGGGTAAAAGGTTAGATTGCAAAAGATGTTATATGTTTTTTTTTCTGTGAGCCGTATTATTGGTAACTTTCTATTTGTCTGTGGACGATTTGCTACGCGGAGATCAAAATAGGACAAATTCACGGATGACCCACGTTTTCAGATTAATGAAGACAAACGCATGTTTTTTTTTTTTTTTTTTTTTTTTCACAGTAAATGTTGCTGAAGTTGAAATCGTGTTAAATGAGCCTAGTAGAGACAAGTTTAAAGTATTTTAAAATACGGCGACACATTTCATAACCGAACTATTCTCCCTAAGGACTACGAATTACATGTGAAGACTCAAGAAAATATATTGCCGACGATACATGTATGTTGGTAGGAGTTTGTACACAACAGTAGTGCTCGGAATTGAAATTATATTTATTAGTCGTACGTTGGCCGAGTTAAACCCCCATGTGATCCACTCATTAAGTCCAAATTGTAGTTAAATATATGCCTGTATAAACAAACAATTACCATCAATGTACCAAACAAAAAAAAAAAAAAACAACAACAACAACAAACAAAAACAACAACAAACAAAAACAAACAAAAAACGAGACTTTCTATTTAAAACAAAATTGTTATTTTAAGCTATTCAGGTTATATTTTCTACTTCATAAATCAGCCATTAGTCCAGAATCCATTTATTACATCTGTTGCTTGTTTCATATACGATGACTTAATTATGTATATAGAATTTTAAGCCTTCAGCTTAGTCCTTTCACCATTTTAACAATGCTTTTTAAACTAATATCGATAAGCGATAGATAGGTCAAGTAGAGTTAAATAACTGTCAATTATATTGTATTGCTAATAACAAATGTATAAGTTCAATCCATATCATAGCCTAAACGGTTTTGTTACATTGTGTAAATTTGGAGTTTAGTTTGTTATGTACGTACAATTCACAAGTTAGCATTCATTTTGCTCTTACCAATGAATATGTTTAGGATTCAGAAGGTAATAAGAGGAGTACATGTAACTCACCGCGGCGCACTCATTCATATCCGACTGATACGTCTCCGTATACAAGCAGGTCGGGAGTGAGTTTTTGGACATTGTCTAAAAAGTGAAAGGACTATGATTAGGACAAAAGTATATATATATAGTCACTACACACAGAGAGTCTCCTTTTTTCCTTTTAGAAAAAAAACATGATAGTTCTCCATACAGAGATTCAAATTGACCCGTTAGGTGTTGATTTTAAGAAGTGAATATCATATTAGTAAAACACGTTTAATTGCGTAAAATAAACTTATTGCTCGAATACGTTTGCTGATTACAAGTATAAAAAAGACACTGGGAATCTCTGGAGCGTACCCTTTTAAGGTAGTCAGCATCCCGGTCCCTTTTTCGAAATTACTAGGCAAAGTCATACAGCCATTTCAAGAGAGAGTCATTGCAATCGCGTAAATTATGCCATTTGCACATTACAATTATAAACTCAAATCTTACACTTACTCCCTGCAGTTACACGTTGAACATCATTGAGAATTCCTAAACTCATTTTTTAAGTGACAAGATCTATTTATTACATGTATGCATGTACATGTACTTTTATTTTCCTGATATCTGAATGATATCTCAATTAGTATAATACATTCACACACATAAATACAATATGATTATGTCCTGAAATGTTTTGAATACATGTATTCTTTATATCATGCAATCATACAACAGTTGGCCGTATTCCGACCATGGTTTTATATCTTATCGATGTATCAATTATTTATTATCCCCCACTCAATGCCCTCACGCCCTATTACGTGCTAGTACATGCTCGATTAACAGAAATCGAATCATGAATATCATTTTCGGGATAAACGTGTATATTGCAACCGTATACACTAAGTACAGCTCTGCCTTATAATCAGGTAGAAACATATGCATTCCTCAATGCCAATTTTTGTCATTTGAAATCCTTCAGTGGGCATAAAAGAGTGCAATTTAAAGTTGGTCACTGGAGATATCAAATCTTAAAATTTGAACAGAAAAGCCCGGAAAATTTCCCGCCACAATTTTTACATTATAACCAATCAAACATATTTCACAATGCATAGCAGATCCAAGGAAGTATGTTCTTATGTATCTAAACTGTTTTGTTCGATTATCTTGAAATATGATGAATCACCCCATGCCTGGTTTTTAAACGGACTTATAACTTAGTCTTAACTCTGTTCTATTACTCATTTATAGTTTAATCAATAAACATGCATAAATCATAAATGATTCAGTCAATGAAATAGTACAAAATTAAGGTAAAATCAGGTAAAATACGCAATAATTTTGATCTTTTATTTTTTGTCTGACATGGCTTGTTAATGGATTAAATAGTTTTGTCAAGGTAGGATGTATGTATTTTGTTATCATTTCTCTGTCATATCAATCTTCATTATACATTCATCTTAAATATTCATTCTCTCGCCATTTCAACCAAATAAGAAGATATTGAAGAGAGAGATGTTAGTAATGTTCTAAAAGTCCAGGCGCCATGACTTTGTGAACAGTCATTTAGTTTTTCATTAATGCTATCATGGATTTTTTTTTTAAAGAGGGGGTGTGGTGTTGTATCTATGACTTAAACCAAACAATCAGTTTTATTCAAATCTTTTCCTATAAATTACGTACCTGTCGTTGTAATCTCTCGATCGTTGAAAGCAGTTGCCTTTTGACCCCCCCCCCCAAAAAAAAAGAAAAAAAGGAAGAGAAAGAAAACAACATTTTTTGTTGTTGTTGTAAACGAAATGAGAATTTGGATTTTTGGAAGATGTTTTTAGTGTAACGGTTAACCACTGCAAGCTGTTATTTATTTACATGCTTGATTTTTTTTGTTTTTTTTCGTGGAGGGGGAGGGGTGATTTAGTCTCACTGGATCCGATTTACGACACATGTTTTGTTTGCTCAAAGTATAGATTCGTACATATATGATTTTTTTCGATTTCTTTTGGTCTTTTTCGAAATTCAAAAATCGATGCCATTCATAGTTTTAAATTATAGAAAAATGTGACGAATGTATCACTGTGGCACCTATATAAATCAGCCACAGGCAGTCCATGGGTCATCAGTGAACATTAAGGAAATTTCCTACCCTGTATATCACTTACATCTAGAGGTTAATCTTTCATGGTTCATGCGACAAAAAGGTGGTTTCAGGTTATTAATTGCTTCAGGTGATTAATTGCTCATTTTTGACAAAATTAAGCAGAACATGAACAAAACTTCCATTAAAAAAGGGGGGTCCACTTCCTCCTCCGAGTCGACCGCTGTAATATTTCTCATGAGGTAAAATTATACACATATAAGCAATTACACACGACCAGGACTTAGGCATATGAGAAACTCTTGCCCCAGGAGGTAAATGCACTTACATGTATCGCCGTAAAATGTAATGATAAATCGCGTTTTATACAGTGGGTCATGGCACAATTTTTAACAAGTGAAGTATTGGAAGTTTAATGACAGTATAATCCTGTGGGTAATACATTAGATCAAAATGTTTGAAATTCCATCCATTTGTCGGGTGTTTGAAATCAAAGTTTTTGAAGTATCGAATACACTCGTCAGGGTATGTACATGGATGACATCAGATTGATTTAAAAATGTAAGAAGAGGTTTGAAGGGATTGTTTTATTAGAAGGTCATTCGTATTTTGATGATATCATGTGTGGTGTGTAAACTAATTAGACCTGGTTCCACCACCTCTTTGACCTCATTATGCTTGCTTCTGAAAGCAATAGCTAACACAACGTCTTCCTCCGACATCCGACGTGTTTATGGTCTCAGTCTTGTATTCTTTGCTCCATAGGCTTCTATAGTATACCTTAGATTTTCATGAAAAAAAATAGACAAGGAGTTGCAATCTAATTTTTGACCATTTTTTTCTGTTAAGGAAATGTCAAAAATAATTTTTAGGTCCATTTTAGAAAAAAAGACACGAACTTTGGTACACAGAACAGGTCGAACTAAAAATAGACTTCTACTTTCACTTTTATTTTCATAAAATAGACCCCTTTTCTGAAGCATTGTCTTTTTTTAAATGAAAATACTGTTTTTCCTCAAAAACAAGTTTTTTTTGTGTCATAGCGTGATATTCAAACTGTACTTTTGATGAAAAATGATAATCAGTTGCCAAGAAACAAAAACTGGAAAAGGCAAAAAGAAAGCGCACTATATTTTTTAGCCTCCATGTTTTACACCCGCTCAGGAATATGCAATACAAGACTGATACCTTAAAAGACTTGCAATGGCTGTGGCAGTTCATGGGTTCTGGGGGTTGGTAGATACACTTTTCGGTCAGAACTTTTTGGAAATTTCTTGATTCGCCCGCCCCTGTCAAAGGTTGAGATATTGAACAAAGCTGTGAGCTTCCAAAAAAAGAGTCCTCTATAATTATTTGCTCATGTTTTGCCCTAACTTTGCACATACACATACAAAAAAAAAATAAATAAATAGGAGGAGTTGAACCCTCGGAACTCCTCCCTTTTGATCCACTACTGCCTTTGTTAGAACAATATGGGATTTTTTAGGAAAAATTGGACAAAACTAAGCAAAGGACACTTGCTTTTATGAATATTCTGGAGCTGTGCCCCCACCCCATTTAATTATCTGGATGTCTCCCTGCATACCTATTATCTTTAACTTAGTGTTTTGTTTTAATTTGAAGAGATAGATCGTTGATCAGGTTTAAAATGTTTAAACGACAGACAAGTCTGGACGCAAATGAACAGCTTTTTTTTATTTTTGCAAAATTACAAAAAATTGGCAACATGATGCCTTAGAAAATATTACATAGTATTAATAGTACTCGACATATTGCAAACGAGAACTTATTCGGTCTAGAATTCATTTATGATCCTCGATGACCTCAAATCATAAGTTATTTGACATAAATCACATCTCCTCTATAGTATAAGTGTTATCTTATGTTTGCTTTCGGTCTTTGGTTAGAGGGTGGAGCGACGAATCTATCAATAAATACATCGATTTATCGATACTCTTCAGATTTCAATTTGATTTAGAATGATAATGTTATCTTTCACTTCATTTAATCATGACAACAGATGTGAATAAAACGAATGCAATAAAACGCAAGGAACGAAGTGGTCACGTGATAGGTCAAACAATACTAATGATAAAAGACCAGCAAATTTCAAAGTTTTTAGGGACGAGGGGTGTCTGTTTTTAAAGTCCGGGCTATGGATATACCTTATACAATAACGTTAAACAATCGCGTCTTCCGGCAGACACTTACGCTTATTCAACTTTTAGCAGCTTTGCAGTTTTAACTGTTTAAAAGATTGCCCGTTTTATTCGTTATTCTTAATTTATTAATGATCGTGATATATTATATCTTATTTAACCTTTAACCATTTCATGCATTATTGGTTTCGCCAGGGAAAGTATTCTGTTAAATATTAATATCACAAATCATTGCAACACCAGGAATCAAGTTTTGGACGGTTGTTAATCAAATAGAATCCTATTTCTACGGAAGCCCGTAAGTACCATGTGAAGCTCTTTTTCATCTTGTTATAACAACTTAACTAACGTGTTATATCAACTTAGCTAACTTGTTATATCAACTTAGCTAACTTGTTGTATCAACTTAGCTAACTTATAGTAATATGATGATGTTGTGCTAAAAACTCTAATATTTCAGAATATCTAAATCCAAGGTCAAAATAAAAGCGGCATATCCCTTCGCAGGCCATTTTTAATGCAATTGTTTTGGGATATGGCCGTTTATATCGTTTATATACATGTACTAAGTTGATATAACAAGTTAGTAAGTTGATATAACAAGTTAGCTAAGTTAGCTTAGCTTCACATGGTACTAACGGGCTTCCGTATATTTCCGTATTTACATTGTTTAAAGTAAATTTATTTAAAGTAAGGAAAAAATACGATAAAAATCAACCCGTGTTTTAGTTTTCCTGTTAGGGTCTTTTTCATTGGACAAACTCTATGATTGGATTAAATGCTTTGACCAACCGATAACTTGCAATTTACTTAGTAAATGTTCCTCGAATGCTCACAAACGTTCTTCAATTACAGTGGCTCTGTGCACATGTCTTATGATGGATAAATTGGTAGTTTTGTCCCTTGCAGCAACGTTGGCCCACCCTAAAGTCCGTCCAAGTATGTGTCTGCAACGTAGACCTATCCTAAAGTCCGTCCAAGTATCTGGCAGCAACGTTGGCCCACCCAAGTATCTGATAGCAACGTAGACCTATCTTAAAGTCCGTCCAAGTATCTGTCAAAGGTACAATTTTGAAGAAGGCTCTCTGAGGTTGATTTAACATCGAATTGTGTTGAAACTTTGTAGAGTAATATGCCACCACTCATATTTGACAATTTTGATGTTTACAAAGTTTACAGTAATTAAAGGATATGCATGGGATATGGAGCTTCAGATTTAATCTGCAAGAGCACGGGATATATAATGTAGATATACATCGCTTCCATGATATTTTATGTTGAGAGTATATTTTATCCTATCATAGAGCATCAAATTTAATCTGCAAGGTCACGTGATATACAATGAAGGTATACATAGCTACTGTGATATTTTATGTTGAGAGAATATTTTACCCAATCACATTTCTGTTAATGAAGAAAACTTGTATTTTTCTGTCCCATTGTCTCGGGTTTTCGAGTGAAATGCATCTCTGGACTAGATAATATCTTGAATTAGTAAATAGATTTGTTTTAAGTTGTGGAAGATCTAATTTATTCTGACTTGCAGCGTTACTTGAGAAAAATGACACGACTAGTTATTGTATTGGCAACAAAGAAAATCCTTTGTAGTAATTATGTGGAAATGTATATGGTGCAAGGAAAACCATCAAAAAGCAATTTAAATAGGGAACAATAAATTGGTATTATAATAAGAAAACACTACCACGAATTTGGGCATTAAGTAGCAATCTTTTTAAGATTCATGCAAATTCTATTGTATATAGTACACTCCAACAAAGACTACTCATTTTTATTTTTATTAATTTGCGATATTGGTCTAAATGATGAAATGCTTCATTCCAATATGTCTGCTCTTAGGAGATAATCCACATTGAAAATCGAACAGTTTCTGTTGTATTTTTCTGTCATTTACAGAGTTATCTCCCTTGATTTTGAGTTCAACTGTACATTTTATGTAATGAAAAGCCACATGTTAATTCCTGTTTACAATGACAATTTTAAATGAAATATCAAAAATAAAAATATGTAGGCTTTCCAACCATGAATCACATTCTGCATGATTCTTATCTGGAGTGCTATTTGATATGTATGAACTTTGAATTGATTTTATATGAATATTAGATATAATTGCTGATGGAACATCAATAAACTGAACAAAATATCTTTTTACCAGGGCGGATGTGGAAAATTTATAAGGGGAATCAATTGAGAAAAGGGAGGTGGGTGGCGATATTTAGGCGGAATCGTGAATATCTTTTGTTTAACACCTGACCTATATATTTGCCTATGCTATAAATCTAGCAACTTCGATTAAACACTGAAGGACAATACAAATTAAAGTTTTTGAACATTTCTGACATGAAACAACCTAACAGGTAAACAGCGCCCATGTGACAAGCAACATATTCAACATAGCTATCTGAAGCTGCTATATAAATTTGTCATTTTCTCCCGTAAAATGACATCTGCACACACCTATAAAAGTCGTGTAAAATATTACAACACACCTGAATGCAGGGTTTTATTTTGACATTGTTTTCTACAAGTGTATAGGGTCATAAAAGGGTGTGTATTAATACGCTTTACAAATATGATCAGTTAGGGGAAGTTCGAACAGATGTTGGGAGGTAAAACATTTTATTTCTTCTAGTTAAAACTAATGTTTCAGCATTATAAATGAATACCTTTAACTGGAGTTTGAGGAAGGTTATTTGTGAGCAGGTATAAAAATTCGCTAATTCGTCTTTCGACGAAGTATCTATTTACATAGATTTATATAAATTGTATAATTGCAGGCGCTCACATGCTGTATAAATGTTACATGATTTGAGGAAGATATGAAACAATATCGGAGTCAAGTAACCCTGTTTTGTGTCACACGACTACTACAAAACTGATACTTTGTACCCGTTACATTTAATATCATAAAAGAGGCTATATACATAGATTCATTCCAAATGCGTTCTATTCAAGCCAGTTTAATCTACTATACTGATCCATAGAACAAACTACACATTGTTTGTTACACAATATTACACCATGGTTTAATAATCAACATAAATTTTCCTTGGTAAACATGCACTTTTGTTTTTGTTTGTTTGTTTGTTTGTTGTTTTTTTTGGGAGGGGTATAGTGTATAGGTTAAGATATATTAGCTCTTGATATGGGAAGGAGAAGGATAGGGTCGTGTATTTTATCCCCACGAATACTTACTCTCTGTTATAATCATTGTTATTGCTATTTTTCCTTAATTCATATTTTATATTATTACCAAATGTATTTCACCTCGTGGATCAATCTATGAAAGTGTAACCTCCGCTTTTCGGGACACTGATTAAAGTACAGTGAATAATATACCGGTAACCCTTTTAGGACGAAAATTGCCAAATATATTTCCCATTGAAAGTGTAACTTCCGCTTTCCGAGACATTTATTAAAGTGCAATAAATAATATACCGGTGACTCTATTAAGAGGAAAATTCTACTTAGTTAAGGTCAATATGCAGATGGAAAAAAAAAGACTTCTAAAACTGCACGATCCAAAGACAGTCTAGATTGCCTTTTAAAGAATATTTTTTGCTAAATTTCCATTGTAACTTTTCAGTTAAAGGAAATTTCTTTCTAAAGGAAAACACTGAAACATTACCTGCGATTACCAACTTTAGTTTTAGCATAAATATTTATGGACAGAACCATCCTTTCTTCTCGAATGATTAGACATTGTTAAGCATATTTATTTAAATGAAAGAGTACATCTTTAAAACAATTGCGAAACATACAAGTATATGATGAACCTGGACAGCATAAAGTGAGGTACATGTACCACAATGTGTTTTACAACAGAGGTCAGAGTAAACGTTTCCTCAATTCAGAGGTATTATATTACTTATAACTTGTGTAAGAAATACAAAACTAAGTAAAGCATTAACATGTTAAATTATTTAAATATCTTTCGTTCTAGGTATAGTATCGATTTAGAACATTAAAAAATACGATTTCAGAAGCAGTGTTCATACCCTTTGACCCGCCTATGGTATTATATTATTATTAATAAAATAAGCAGTATATGTAAAAATTCCAGGCACTATAAATCAAAAGGATAAGTCAAAAGAAGGAAAGTTCATATAAAATTATATTTATGTCAAAACGACCGCAATAGTCCTGACATCATTGCTGACGTCACAGTCACGTTTCAAAATTTGATCTATGAGATGATATATTAATTTTATTTTATCCAATTAGAAAACGTGTTACTTTTGAAATTAGAATTATTCTTTTTATTTTTAGAATTTTACACTGGTACCACATATCAAATTGTTTTAGCATATTTTGTTGTTAACTATTTTAAGAACATATTTTGTAATACGCAGTCTATTCAGCATATACATGTACCACGAACATATAATGTATCACTCTCAATCAAAGTCGATAAAATCTTCGGATTTCTTTGCGGGGACTTTTTTGTATTTTGTAATATTTTCAATGCACTGAATTTTACGGAAACAAAAGTCATACTCATGTCAAATATAGTCACAAGGAAGTAATGTTTGTTTAACTTGTAAATCTAGCCATGTTCAATAAAAATAAATACAATTCAATGATTATTTAAACATACAATGTCAATAATTCAGCTTGTATACGTAAATGGGAGAATTGTGTTGTATACTTAACACCAGGAGAAGCGCACCAATTGTCCATGGGCGTATTGATTTTATAAATAATAAAAAAAAAAATAAATAAATAAAATAAAAAAGGCAGGAAAAGTTTAGAACGTGGCTTGTGATGTCGTAGCATAAATTCCTGTCTGTCTTCACGTATTTTTTATTCCATCAATATTATGTATGCATTTAGATTCTTTACTTGTAAATATTTAAAACCTATCATACAAAAAGATACATTAAGGTATAATACTGATCATTCTGTAGTTCATGACGTATGGCTTTGTTTGTATATTTTAATGTAAATGTAACACAAGGGAGGTACTACATGTACTTTACGTGCAAACGTATAATTTATGACTTTTGAAATAGACGCAAGTCATAATTTGAATTACCATTAGATAGAGAAAGAACACAAACTTGTAGCGAATTGATTGTGGGAAGCTTTGAGGATAGGGGTGTTAACGAAATCGAATAGACTTGTTTCATATTCCCGATTTTGATTTCTTGTTTTAAAATTTTGAGCAAAGGAAAGTAACTCTCCAACCAGACACACTGGTTTATTGTTCCATTGAAATAGTGGACAGCATTATATTTCAAATTTAAATATTTGACTTACTGTATCTGTGGTAAGTACTGAGATACTTTTTTTTCTAACCATTTAGCTAATTACTTCTAGCTTTCCCCCAAAAAGACCACCAACCAGGTTGACGGGTGTAGGTGGGTTACGTCCCTTTGAAAAACATGCTTCCGTGAATATAAAAAAGGACTATCACATGTCCTTCTACTTCTCTTTAAATCACGTACCACCGACATTTCAGTCCTAGACGCAGGTCATATGACTAACGAGAAACAATGAGCTTTCACACATTTCCGTTTGTCTGTACTTCAAATCAATTTACCAATAGAAAGGTTGTCATCAGCACCATAAATACATTTCAAATTTATCTCTAACAGCTTTCCTACCAAAGAAATTGTAGTAGGCATCGCCTATATAAGCGAGAACCGTGAACTTCGACATTTTAAATATTGTTAGCGACTTCTTGCACTCGTTATTTCAGTACTTAATTTACATTCACATATGATTTGCATAATTATAATTATTACTAGTACTACTCCACATTAAGCTGCAGATCGGTGCAGTGTTTATCGTCATAACTTCATAGTTCTAGCTTCATACAAGATCAAAATGTACCTCTTAAATATCAAACACATGTGTTCTACGTGTGTGTCTTTTTTTTTGCTTGTATGAGAAAGGGAAGTTTATATTAAAAGATGAAATGATCGGCGGTTCGCATTGGACATTACCCAGTTTCCGATTCAGACACTGGCCGGCTTGTTACAATTGATTATATAGGTTAAATACTTTATCGGGGCCCTGATATATAAATATAGCCAATGCCATTTGTTTAATATCATTTCTAATCTGTTCCCTGGTCAAGATATACAATTACAAGTTACTCTCAAAACATTCGGGTCATCACGGTTACGAAAGAGTAATCACATGAAGGGAACCAAGATTCTACTGGTAGACACGCGATTTTAGAGCTTATCGCAATCGTGCCATTTCGGATGTTGAAAGCAAGCCAAAATCAGAGGCATAGAATGGTTGACGATTAGCGACAGTGAAGACTTCAGTCTTTGATTTAATTTTTATATTTACCCTTACGAGAGTCCCATCTATATCTTTTTTTAGTTCTAGCGGGTCTGATTCATAGTTTGGAAGAATATAAAAGGAATGCATGGAAGACTAGAACTCAGGTACTCCAGAAGGGTGAAATGTTTATGCTCATTGGCAGACACCTGTGCGACCCGATGAATTTTAAGTCCAAATAAAAGGAACAAAAATTTACAACCAATTTTATTCATTTGTCCTAATTGAAACATGCACACTAAAATGATCACCTTGGTCATGGTGACGTCTGTATGACTTTTGAGCAATGACTTCAATTAAAACCAATGCTACAAAACTATGAAGTTGAAATGTTACCCATCATTACACTATTTTAATAGGTGACACACATCGGGTTATGCTGACTATTCAAAGCGGCGTTTGTTAGTTATAAATGGAACATGAATCATGCTCAAAAGGAACTTTTGACTCTAGGCAATCTGTATGAATCATGATGGAAACATCACATACAAGTCTTTCCATGAAATTTTACTCAAAACGTTATAAGAAATGCAAAAATGACATGCATTCATTTCTTGTTTAATTGTCAGTAATTTGAGGTATAGATTATATGAAATGCATTGCAGTGCATTCATCAAAGGGAGATAACTCATTTTCCCGCTATCATTCTATTGTAACTTTGTACTCGCGTCACTGCATCTTCTGACTGTCAATTCGTCTACAATAGACCATAAACAATGTGCAGTGGCGGATCCAGTTGGGGGGGGGGCGTGCAGAAAGAGGGGGTTTGGCAACCCCCTTTAATTGGTAAATATTTCATTTTCATGCGTAAAATTGATAGAAAAAATGGCAAATAATGTCCTAGCACCCCTTTTTTCTGAGGTACAAGAAAACCCTTCCTTTTCAAAGTGTCTAGATCCGGTCCTGGTGGGTCCAATAAGCTAGATTATTATTTTTTTTAGTTTTGCCTGATTCTTACAGATCCCAGCACTTAAATAAAGTGGTGGATTAAGAAATTCCGACAGATTTGGCAAAGAGGGGGATCTACTTCAATGATTTCCTATATAAAAACCAAGATTAACATTCCTTCCCCGGATTTCTTTAAAGACCAAACTTTTCCCAACAAAAAATGCTGAGCTGCATACAAAAATGATAAAGATCATGACTAAAATTGAAGCATACCTGGTATGAAAAGGAACAGGCTAATGTCTGATATTTTATTAAGATGCAAAAATAAATGCATGATAAATTTTTAGATGGAAAAGAAGCTAATCAGGAAAAGAAACTACCACATTTTTTTCGAAACTATCATCGATCCTAATAAAAATAATAATAAAAAAAAATAAAAAATCACATTCATTAAAAGTTTTATTAATATCCAATTACGTTCTGATTGATGTTGATGCATGACATTTTGTTTACTATCAAATTTTATATCATTGTATTAAGCAGATTAAATTTGGAAGTAAAAATCGATCAGAAATGATTGAAATTAAATCTATTAGGAAACATATGTTGAACATATAGAGATGCATGTTACAGTGATATTGTGCCAAGGGCTATGTAATCTGGAGACAAAAATCCATGTTTATGTATAACTCAAATAAAAAGTAAGGCAGACAATAAATAGATCATACAAGTATATTGTTAATTATTGATGGAAATAAGATTGTGGCCTATGATATTATCAGGGACGTGTAGAAAAAAATGGCGGATCCAGAGGGAGGCCAGTAGGGGGGATTGGGAGGTGACTGGTTATCTTAATTAATGCTTTATTAGGTCTTAATTCTTCAACGTTAAATAATAAAGTCAATTCACACGGGACACACACAGCTCTTACATTTAGTTGTATATAATATAAACACATGCTAGCCTATCTAATAATTCAGGTAAAACTGATGTAACGGATATGTTACTATGGAATATTTACTGATTAAAGGCAAGATTTTTTTTATGTCAAAACAATGTAACGAAAATATTGTACATATGAATTGAAAAATGAACTTTGTAGCGTTTAATTAAATGTGTGTCTTGGGGTGCTTATCTATACATGTGCGTATCCTGGTAGTGTTCATCAGCTTTCAGGTAATGAAGTTGGTATTAATATTCCTAACAAAGCCCGTTGTTAACTTGATGCAATATATATGGTGCTAGGAACAAGTGACTTTTGATTTTTAACTAAAAGATATCTATAGGTAGCTGTAAAGGTATGCTCGTGATTAAAAAAGGAGAATACTTTTTAAGCTTTTCATTTCTTATCTGTTATTATCCGTTTTTCACACATTTGATTAAGCCAAAGATTTTCCCTTTATTCATACTGAAACTGAAAAAAAAATTAACAGTCTTGTACGCCACTGCTCATATCTCATGAACTATTGATTTCTTAGCAATAAAGACTACGCCCTGAAATATACGATACGAAAACCCCATTATGTTCTAATTTTAGAAACACTTTCATAAATAATCAACATATTTCAGATAAAACAATAACAACAATGGGTTTACCTGGCGGATGGTGCAGCTGCATAATTTACACAGGTAAGGTGATAACAGGAACTTGTACAAGTAAACATTAGTATTAGATGTGCAATAAGGACACAATTTAATCAATTCAAAAGGTAAAAAAATGTTTTACTGACAACTGAAAATAATCAAAATCGATTTTGATTCCAGACAGTATTACAATGTCATTGTAACAGTGTTACTATGGTGAAATGTGTATCTGTTCAGAACGGTGAAAAGCATGACTCTATCGGTCAGTCTGTCCGTCCCACATAAATGCACCTACTCAATGTAATCTGTAAATCAATTAATTAGACCAATGATATTAAAGGGAGTTAAAGTTATTACGATTAAAAGTCAGTCTCAATTTTTCGCACTACTGAATAGTTTTCACTTATTCTATTTTTAAACAAAAGTTTCTTCTAATTATCATTATCATGATAAATTGACTGCCCACGGGACAGTGATGTTGTCTGAAACTTTGAAAACGCCCTGAGCCACGGGCGAGTGCATTATCAATATTGAAAGGCAACATCACTTCCCAATTGCGGTCAATTTATTGATAATGTCCTCTACATAAGAAACTGTTGTGTTACATTGAAGAATCGGAAGAGGGCATTATCGTGTGATATTGATCCGGGCATTACACGATAATGCCCTCGATCTTGATATATTTAACGCACTTGTATGTATTAAAAGAAAACATATGACCATGTTGTAACCTATAACAATAACTAATTCGTCTCTGATATCAAATAACTCGGTTTTACATTTAAAAAAAAATTTCTAATTGTCTTTTTTCAGTTATTTACATATCAACTATTACATTCGTCCATTGCGATTCTACTTCCGCTATTGCAACAATCGAACAGTCAGTATTACCTTACGCAAGTGAAACTTCCCAGAGTATAACGACGTCAATGTTACCTGACACTGAAAATACACTTTCATCAAATGTTAATACAATCCAAAACTATGAAACGTCATCCATGTCACTGTCTTCATCGTCACCATCCTTGCAATATAGCAGCTCCGACACGTATTCATCAGTCTTATTAACAGAAGGTATTAATACTTCTATAAAGGACTCTGCGACAAGTATGGCACAATCCCAGTCAATGTCACCATCCGTTCTATCATCAATGTCATCGTCAATTTCACCATCTCAGACAATTATTGATGAGTCTTCGGCAACTGTTAATTCATCTAATTCAACAGAGCTGGAATCAACTACTTCCATCCAACCAAGTGTACCAACTATATCATCAACTTCGGAAACATCTAAAAATATAAATACATCAGATATTTCAAGTGGCTCTAGCTCAGAAGACATGGTTCAAACCTCAATGATGACATCATCTTCCACGCCAGTAATAGCAACTGAAATCGTCTCTTCATCAACATACGACAATCCTTTTTATTCTAGCTCACAATCTGATGTGTCATCTTCCTTTCCAGAACAATCGACACAAGAAACAACATCTATGCCTTTGCCAGGATCATCGTCATCAAAAACTATGGTCACTTCATCATCGGACTTTCAAGTTACAGAGATGACGACAGCGGTAATGTCGCGTACGCAATCCCCTACACTTTCGTTATCTTTGTCATCGGATTCCTCGTCAACATCGAGAACTTCAGAATCAAGCGGGATTTCAAATCAAGTGACTTCTACTGTGACAATTCTACCAACATCATCCGTTGAGTTAACCGCGTCTAGTTCAACCGCCCCGACAACGATAACCACCACGACTCCCAAATTAACAACTACCAATAACTTAGTGAAAGAGGAAACTTTAGGTAGGTTGACTTAATTTCAAATATTGCAATAATCATGCGTATGAAGTTGGAATAGGGTTCACTTTATTAAAGCACTGGGACACCTTTCGTAACTTACCATAGTTTCTTTTATATAGGCCCAGTGCAGGTCTGAGTGTCAAATGAATAGGCCTGCAGCAGCGCTAAGCCTGTCGTAAAAGGCGACTAAATAGTGCACACAAACCTAAGCGGGGGCTAGGCGCTCTGCCCACAAAGCAACTGGGATGTGTGCCCCAGGTGGTTGAATGGGGTACCCCTGTCGTGTTACACGCTGGGCTTGTCAGGCTATGATACGGAAAACCTGACCGCAAATCATAGTAGTGCACCGTGTTGGTAAAGATGCCCCGTTCCTCGCAAGTTAAGGAACCCTGCTGTGGTATTCGATAGGAGTAGGAACCTTTGCGCTCCGCCACAGGAGGCTAAATTGCCCGACCCTACCCACCCCCACCTTGTATCTTGTGGCAATCAAAAATGTGTCGACCCTATTGTCCTTGTGTCCCAACCTTTTTTTTATTTCGTCATCATCATTTCATGTTCATTTTATCTCCACTTTCATGTTCATCGCCTGAATAGAGCTAAAATACTGCTGCTCGGGCGTGAAACCCCATCAATCAATCAATCAATCAATCTTTTATATAGTATTAGATTAAAACTATACAAATTTTAGTTTATTGGCCCATAGTGTAAAAGTGCGGTAGATTTACTACTGGTCGTTCTGATTTGTCAAACATACAGTATATGGGAAATAGACTGTATCCTTATAGATAGATATATATTTTTCAGTTATACAAGAAACAAATATAATTATGTGGAAACTTGTAAATCTTGATATTTTTAAACAAAATATGTAATATTTGAACACAAATCGTTTGAAATAGCTAATCTTTTTCTTAATTGATTCCTATTACAGTTTGTAAGTTTTCAAAATTTATCAAGAAATACATCTACATATATGTATCCTTTAAATCAGAAGCAACAATGCGTCTAGGTTTGGATTGTCATAGGGGTGATTAGAATATAGTGAATTGAATTATAGCTTACTTCCTGTCAAATTCAAGGACAAATGTACTTCATAAAAAAAAAAAAAACACTTCCATTATGTCTTTATGAAGTAAGGCGAAATGTGAGAAAGGCGGGAATATAAAAGCATGAAATCGGAAATAACACCTATCAACATGTAATAATCATACGTCCCATGTACGCCGAAAGCACGTCAAAGCGTTCAAAGTACGTTCGAGATGCGCCACATATTCGTTCCAGGCACGTTTATCTTGTTGACTAAAAGTATAATATAGCAAATAGTTCATGTTACTTCATGGACCAGTTGGTCGCCCTCAGAAAATATATGGACCGAAGCGAGGCTGAGGTCTATTGAATTTTTTGGGGTGACCATGCAACTAGTCAATATATTGCCACATGAATCTCAGCGTCATGAACTATTTACTAACTAGAAACCGTATGAGCAAAGTAATTTAACTGATATCCCGCTTCCCCATTTTACAACATGCACCTTTAAACCTCCAAAATGATTAAGGTCAACATTTGATAGAAGGTGTACTGTGAGAATATAAAATAAACATTAATTTTACAAAAATGCTGTAGAAGTTAAAGATATATAGGCTACAAACCACTAATTCAGATTCCCATTACTCTCTATGTTAATTTGCTCATTTTCAGGGGATCCTTAGTAGTTTACTTTTAGTTTAACTTAACCAAAACCATATATCACCTGAAACATACACATGTACTGCTATGTCACTCAAAATTTCACAAGGGATTTACTACCTTGCAGTGCAGCACGGACACTCGGAACTCATTTACCCTAAAAATAGCCGGGAGTATCCTAAAATTTCTTTATTTAGACCATCTTCATTTATAGTTCCACCAAATTAGTTTATTTAAGTTTGACACAGCATACTTTGGGCTCAAAATTATCAAAATAAAATTCCCTTTATGAAAGAAAAAAAATGGTCTGTAACCTATATAAGGTATCTATAACAGAATGCCGGTCTAATCAAGTTTTTAACCTTTCGAGTAATGTTTACTTTTTCTAATCGCCCCACCCCAGAAACGAGTGTTGATAACAAGTTCGTTAATTATTATGGCTTATTGAATTTCAGATCACAGCAATGTGTTTAAGGTACCGACAAATTTTTCAGTCGAATGCAGCAATTTTAGCAGTACATATGATATAAGACAATATGTAAGTTAAATAAAAGTAATTTAAGACATCGTTTTAATTCATTTATTTAGGCAGCTCATGTTTATTTAAATTACCCAGTGCATTTATCCTTTTAACCAATGTATTTTCCAGTGTATGAGCTATACATGTATATTTGAGTAAAATACATTATTGCTTTAACCTGTTTACATGTATTTCCAGACAATCAATTCTATGCTTGTCTTGGTTACTTTTAAGTGTTTTTTTTTTCGCAAAGAGCTGAGTTTGGGAGTTCCAAGAGACTCAGCTCTTCAACGAAAATATAAGGTAGATCATGCTAAATAAATGATTTGTTCACAAATTTTAAACAAAAACAAAAAAAAACAAAAAACAAAACAAAAAAAAAAACAAAAAAACAAAAAAACAAAAAAAAACCCAGTTAAATACGTAGGTCACTTAACCCTTTTTTTAAAAGTAACGAAGGAAACTTGTCATATATTAGAAACATTGAAAAACTGTTTTTGTTATGAATTGTAAGAACACTTTTCTGACATGTTTTCAGAAAACTTACGTTTTTTAAAAACAATAATATTAGTTTTTATTCTTAGGAATGCAGATAGATTTTATGCTTACAATAACGTCTCCTCACATTTTTGATTTAAAGCAAAATAATAAGAATTCTTTATTCGTTTTAGATACTTGACAAAAATATTAAAGGAGTAAGAAATGTCAATATTAAAAATGGGTAAGTGTTGTTGTCCGGTATTCTCTTTTACTGGTATCATTTCATCAAAAAAGATTCATAGATAAATTGGCTTTCTCAACAGGATAACGAACGTACGTCAAAGTACATTGTAGATAATTTACTTACCAAATTAAAATGTCCTTACGAACAAAAAAATCCGAATGTCAAGTTTGGACACTTACTATTCATATAACACTGTATGACTATATAAATTACATATAGATAACAGGGTGATAGAGCAGTTTGTAATTCCGAGAATATCTGAAACCTAGCTGAGGATAACTTGAGTATTTTCAAGGAGTAACACTCTGCTCTATCAACTTCTTAGCTATATGTTATTTACATTATCATACGGATTGTTCTATTTTCATGGAAGGATAATATTTAAAAAAGAAAGTATCATCCACTGAGACACGTGAAAGAGCAGAATTTTACTTTTACCCTCGTACTAAAGCAATAAAAACATAGTAAATTGACATGAAGGATGATAATATAATTAACACCTTTCCAATAAATTGGACTTTTTGCTATCTTGTCACGATTTGCTCTTTTGAAAAAAAAACCAAAATTACTTGATAGGCGTATGAGTTTTGTTTTTTTTATCCTGCTAGTGGTCGATGTTAGCTTGAACATGGAAGACTTGTTCGTGTATTACTTATACCTTGTTTGTTTGTTGTGTTATACTGGTCCAATTTAATTCTGCTGTCGTATCATGAAATTTCTCCATATGTTTCACCATTATAACTCTTCGTTATTATTTTAAACATTCATCGTAAATATAAAGTATTGTCTTTGATGTACTTCATTTAACTAAGAACTAAAGAATAAGTTGTTTACAAATGTAAGTAAATCAAACAGGCATCAGTAAACAATGTCTATAATTCCGGATGAATATTTAATTTCAATGTTTGTGTATTCACCATTCCAGATGTCCCGAAGAAAAAAATCGCAGAAAACGGTAAGTATATTGAAAGTTCTTCACAGCAGAGTAAGTATATTTCGCATGATTGTAATGGGCCTGTGTTAAAATCCTGGTTATGGAAAAGTTTCTTCAAGTAGAGCTGTGAGATGTAGTGTTTATGCCACATAGCCAGTCGGAAAACCTATTTGTTACATTTTAAAAAAAATATATAACCATATATGAAGATGTATATTAGTAAATAATTCTAATAACAAGATTCTCCATGCTTATACACAGGCAAATGTGCCACACATGAGAATCATATGGTTTGCATCATATGATCATCACATAAATCGAGCACCATATGATAATCATATGTTTCGGTATACAAACATATGATTTTCATATGTTATTAAGCCAAAATTACCATATGAGAATCATATGATAATCATATGACTATCATATGTTCAATATCATATGATTGTCATATGATTACCATATGATTACCATATGAATCGGGCACCATATGATTATCATATGTGGCACATTTGGCTGTGTAGTCATTCTTGATTGGTCGAGAACGTCTTTGCCAGAAAGTTATACTTGCATGAACTTCGCCAGTCAACTTGAAAAAATTATGGCGGCCGTGCAGTTCAAACGAATGTGGCAACGAACTGAACGGCATAATATAGCCGTAAGAATAGTTTATTACATCCACACTCTGTACAGTTTGTTTACAGAGAGTAATTTTCAGCCCGAGGAAAGAAATTTAAAATGCTTAAAATCTATAACTACAAGTAAATCAACCTGTCCAATAACTAAATTCTATAAATACATTTGCCGGTTCGACATATTTAAAAAAAAAAAAAAAAATTCCCAAATGTCGGGATAGAATTATAGGTATTAAACAGCTATTTTCGGGCGTTCATGTATGTATGAGCGGATCTCTCCACTCCCAAACATTACATGGACGGCCGGAAGGCAGTTCATTGAGTTTGGGATCTCCGAGATTCGTTTATACCTGCATGAACGACCGAAAATAGCTGTTTAATCCTATAGTAAACCAAAATGAAATGGTTGAATTATATAGAGAAGTTTGGAATATACACGTGGGGGAATGAACAATCTGATAGAATTGTAATAAATCTCTTTGAGAGTGTATTTCAAGGTGCTGCCATACCACCAAACGTAAAATGGGATATGTTTTGGAGGTTAAGACCTTGTAGAAAATAGTGCAAAGAAGGGACCGAAACAAGCCTTTCCTTAAGTCTGTATAACAACTTGTGTAAAAGTGTATAGATTTACAACAAGATGCCATACCATAAAAGGAAGACTGGGGTTAATTTTTAGAGTGGTGACTTTAGTCAAGTAAGAAGAAGGGCCACAAAGGGCCAAGTGTTTTTCTGGTCAAATTTTTATCCTGCATCAAATGTCTAATCCGTATCAAAATTTAAAACTGTGTCAAGTTTAAATGGTGTGTACACACTTGCCCAAATTGTTCACGGTTCGACCTCTGTGGTCGTATCTATCTATATTATACATGATACTCATGCTTTTTATTTGCAGAGATACAACAGATTCTCGAGTTATTATAACAGCAGTCTTATCAATTGACTATGGTACAAATGCTGCAACAGTTGCCCAGGATATTAAAAATGCATTTCAAAACAATACTACTGTGACATTAGAAAGCTATGATTACGTGAAATTCAGTAAGCTAATTAGACCTGAATTGGTTAGATTTTTTCATTAAATTTAAATCCAACTTCTTTTAGGAACTTATCTATATGAAGTTGTTAAGAGTTTTCTGTTGTTTGTTATTTCTCAATTTGCTTCATTGTATTATGTCTTGAATACAGCTGATTGTTACATTGTAAATGTTATGAAAATAATGTCATACTTGATGTTTGTCTGGATGTTTTGACATTTTCTCTGATTTGATGACCATCATTTCAGATATTTTTTTCATTGGGAGATTGGCATACGTGTTATAATGTGATATTAAAATATAATTATACAAAATGGTTGAAATATTTTCTCGTCTGTTTGATATTTCTTGAATTCCTCTGGTTCAATTTAGCGTTAAATACCTTGTTACGCTTGATATTTAGAGTGGTTAATTTCTTTCGAAAAGGAAACATATTAGAACCATTTATGCTATTCACACACATACATAGTAGTAAGAATTGATATTTAGATTTTCTAGATGAGATATAAAGATAATGATATTGGTCTTCGATAGTGTATCGCCTTTTAACGAATGGTGAATAGCATGCACCGTCCATCATTTTTATAGAGGTGATTTCACTTTCACTTAATCAATTTGGTAATTTTCTTTCAGTAAATGATACATTGGGCGACCTTTGCAATACAGATATTTGTGACAGATACTCTGGATATAATTGCAATCCAACTTCGAATAATTCTGTGACATGTACAAGTATGTGTAGAGATGTAGATTGTTCGAAACACGGTTATTGTAAAATTACTACAAGTGATGGGATTAACTTTGGAACTAAATGTGTGTAAGTTTAACGTTTTCTAACTGACTTTGTAGACAGAACAGATGCTCCAGGCCATACGGAAACAGTAAAGACCATATGCGTGTTTTGTCCTTAAAATATTCCTATGGTCCGGCGGTACTCGTATGGTCATGACAACCAAGCGATAATGGAAGAATTGAACATTTCTGTTTCTTGTAAATTTACATAAATTAAATCGTTTTCATGACACTAATATAAGAATTAGAATAGGAATGAAAAGGAGGAGATTGTTAGTAGTAGTATGCGTTTCTCTCCTCTCCTTCTGAAAGTTTTTCTTATATTTTTGTTCTTCTTAAGCCAATCATTAAATAATCAAAAGGTTACAAAACTAGATAAGAAAGGCATTGCCTATAAGGTTAATGAATGCAGTCGGAAGGCCAAAATAATTGACGAACTGAAATAACTTTTAAATGTCCAGGACATTAAATTAAACACAACTGTTTCAGGTGTGATTCTGAAGAATACTACAATTATGAAGGAAAGACTTGTCAAGATAAAAGAATGAAATGGGAACTAGCTGTAGCTATTGCTGGAGGCGCAGCCGGAGGGATCATTCTTATTTTGATATTTGCTCTCATTATAAGCTGCTGTTGTAAATCTAAAGATGATCCATACAAGTAAGAGATCTTAAAAGGAATTTTTAACGCATTTCATCCGCCTTAACAAAATCTGAATTTGATGACAATTACACGAAGTATCATGATCTGGCAGGAAATAATGCACACGTAGTTATTTTATATTCGTAATTATAACAAGGATCAGATATTAAATTAATATAGTATAAGCAGGTTGTTTATAGTGGAGAGGTATAGATATATCATTTGGACAATATATAAAATCTGATACTACTGAAAGTGCAAGACAAAACATAATTGTATAGGAAGTCAATTCTGGAACGAAACAATGGGATAATAATTACAGTCGTTATAAAAATTTTGTAAAACTTTCAAGTACATTTTAGAAAAAAACTAATAACTGTTTCCGGTGTCTTCTGTAGCTGTACTTATGTATTTACCAATAAATTTGACTTTCCACCGTTATTATTTTTATAAGATACAGACGAGACAGTTATGAACCAATGTCTGAAATAGTTGGTAAACCTATTTACTATAGAAATGATGGTCCTAAAACACACCAAACGGTATGTACGATAATAGCGGTATTTTGTACTGTTGTGTTTTTATACTTTTGTCGTTTCTTTTATCGATCTTACAATATTGGTTTGTGGTGTTAATAATATTGAAAAAGAATTTTACGACGGAAAAATTTAGAAGAATGATTTCCATCAGAAGTTCACACACGACAAATTTGTTTGTAACGTACATTTAAATCATATTGTTAAGATTGATGACATGACTTGAAATGTAAAGGGAGGTAGCCATGTGTTCGTCAAGTATAATATAAATGCATTAAAGCATGAGCGACCAGAATCTCTGTAGTTAAGTGAGCTCCACAGAGTGAAAGTCGTTAATTTTCGTCCTTACTAAACGATACACACATTTTAACTGTGGGTTGATTTGTGCAAAGACCTACATAATTAATCTTCTCTACGCTAACTTTCTGGGATCATCGGAGTGCAGATACTCATCTAAAACTATGGAGAAATGTAGGAGAAATAGAAATGTTAAATCATTTAAATATGACGAAGTAAGTGCTATATTTTTTTTCCAAGGGTTTTTCAAATTTTGGATATGAGAATGATTATAAAGGTGACCAGGAACGACCAACAAATGACTCGTGGAATCCCGAGGAAAGCAAAGATACATATGCTAAAATTAGTGAGCAATTAGGACAAGAAAATACCTTTCAGGTGAGGATTTTGTAGTCATCAATATGAGTTCGAATATGTTTGCAGTACCTAAATGAGAAAAATCTAGGATGGAGGGATGGTGAATAGATAAAGGGGTAAAAAGAATTAATAAGGCAGAATATTTCTAATTTTGGAACAGGTTATACTTGTAAGGTTTGATCACCGCTGTTCCATTTATTTAAATGGATATGCTCATCCAGAAAATTGACTAAAATTAAAATGGTACTTAATGTTATCGGAACAAGTCTTTAACCTGGTTTGTCCAAAGAGAACCAACCAAACAGAAAGCTTGTTACAAATCAAATTACGTTATTTTAAAATGCTGCATACACTTGTTATAAATACAGTAATAAAAACACTATTTCCAGGAGGAATAGCACGTATAATTCTTATTTATTAAGCATGAGGCGGTGCTGGATATAAAGGAAAAAAAATCAATTAAATTGTTTGAAGGTGCAGGATAGAAGTTAATACATTTTTAAAAGTCTCGACAAAGGTTAGACATTGAAGGGCAAAATAGTATAACTGCAAGTGTTATTCAAGGAACTATTAATATATCCGATAATTTTTTCCCATTAAGAAGGCTTCCTAGTTTGAAAATGTTTGTGCTGCTTTAGAAACTCTAAACAAGGTTTGTATGATCAACGGACCTGTTCTCCAGGTTGTTTTTATATGTTTTTAATGTGTTATTTTTACGACACATAACAAAATGTTGTGTGCATGAATGGTAGAATATCTAACATTCCAGTTCGCATCCGTCATTTATACTGTACAATATATTTTACCTTTACTTTGTCGAAACGGTTGTCCGATTATACTTCATTCAACTCTTCTTGTATTGTAGATAAAAAGACCACAAGTTGCAGGGTCACGAAAAAGTCAGTTGAATGAGGTAAGATCATAACCATACATGTACATACAACTTTACATAAACGTTCATACTTTAATCTTTATTGAAATAACATTAACGGTGTACGGGTATTTGTCTGAAAAGTATATATAAATAACATATAGTTAAGAGGTTGATAGATCAGTATGTTACCTCGAGAAAATTATTGTCACGCCGAGGCGTAGCCGAGGTTGTCGATGTATTTTAAATGGGTATCAAAAAAACTCTCTATTACCTTCTTAGCTACTAGTATATGTTATTTAATTTATTATACTACATGTTCCATTTTTTTTTCTTCACAGTAAATCCTAACAAGCATTTTTTTTTTAATTTTAGACTTTTGTTTTATTTACTTCGTTGATAATATTTTTCCTTTAAATTTGACATCGGTAATTATATAAACATTTTGTAAGTTTTGATTACTGTTAATTAAATTTATTTGAATGGATAATGCTCATACGCAACTATCACCCTCTGAAAACATGACAGAACAGAGTATTGTATTGAACCAATCAAAATACAGCGAATTGACATGAAGTATAATAAAACGACTTGTTTGTCAGAGAATTGTGCTTCCGTAGCGTACTATACACTGCTTTTCTGATTGAACATTACTTTGTTTCTCTAAAACTGTGTGACAAAGCAAACCAATTACGGTATAAAATATGAATAATACATCTACCATTGAAAATCTTGATAACAGATGTTTAGGTGGCGTCACTGAGATGATTGCATCAAAGAATGATTGTTAGGCAGGCAATCAGATAGATACAAAAATATCACTGATTAAATCGTTTTGCATTTGAAAATAAAGCACATGTTATAAGTGTTATGGTCGATACTAGGACGCAGTCTTTTCAAAATCAGACAGGAGGTGATTCGTGCATGCCAAAATCGAACCGAACTAATTTTTATTCTTAATTCGGGAACATGTATTGTCAAGATAACAAGTCTCAGACTGTCTTTCGGTTGTTGCACTTTCGAGAAAATAATTATATAGATTATGTATGGAATTGTCACTTTGTTAGAGTTATTGTTTTTGAATTGGTTGTTTATGTGGTAGATTAATGCACAGATTTCTAAAAATGCAGATTCGTATACAGTAAGGACTATATTTGAATAAAATGAAGAACGAAAAACATTTTTTCGACGGGTTTTCCTGCATGTATCACGAATCACCTCAGCCAAAATCAGTGTCCGAATTTAATATTAACTGGTGGTTATTCCTGTTTACAAGCATAAATAGACAGTCTTCATAACCGAATTGTATTGTTAGTAGTAAAATTTGCGTACAATTTGAAGAACCAAGCATAGGTAAGCATTGAATACTGGGGTAGTGTAGTAGAAGAAGCACAAGAACTGCAGTGATACTATTAAGAAGCATTGTTATGAGTATGTAAAACCGAAAGAAATATAATTACACTTTAAAGTGAACTCAATGTCATGTCTTTTAAATTTGTGTTATTGGTAATATACATTAGGTCTATGACTTGCGATTGATAAATGTAAATTTAGAAATGTGTATGAATTAGAACAAATTCCACTGCAGCGAAAACAAATGTGTCTTTCAAAACTCTTGTGCATGTGTTTTCCAAGGGTTTAAAGTTACCCCTCCTCCCCAAAAAGTAACTTCCATCCATGAAGGTTTTTATTTATCAGGATAACATAGAAGGTGAGGATATGTAGTTTATGTAGATTTCATTTCTATCTAATTCTCTAACATCAGATGTTGTTTACCAGTATCGCTTGAATAATCCAGTTCAATTTTTGAAAATAATTTTAAAAATAAGCGGTTTGTGTCTTAATGTCGTTGCTTTATTTTGGTATACGTCAAAGAAATATTGGGTTCACATTAGCGAGGCATGCGTCAATGATCAATGGATAAGATGCCATTTATTTTTAAGTACAATAAGAAGGCTATTGTAACTTTTTGTTTGAAAAGGTGGATTTAAAGAATAGCACACTAGAATATACCTGTTAATTATTCAGAATTAGATTTTGATGAATTGTTCATTTTATTTAATAGCCAATAGATAAAAAAATGATTGTGGTTTTGAAAGTAGGATTATTGATATTATTCGGGCGATACGCGTCTCATTTTATGGATTCTCTTCTTTTGAGGGAAACATAATTTTTTTTGCTTTTGCATGAACGTTTTAATTCATATGTGGATTGAGTGTTGTTTATGACCGTTAAAGGAGACAAGATGTATGCTTCTTTAATTAAACGTTTTGCAACAGTAACTTGAAAGGCATTGCCAGCGCATCACACCTATTTGAATATTTAAGTACCAGTCTTTATACAAATCAGACGAGCGGTGATTCATGCATGTCAAAAGCCCATCAAAGTTACTTTCATTTCGTTTTCAACACCTACAAACCACATTACCACTCTAAGTTTGTTGCACTTTTGAGATAAAAAATATGTATTTGTGTTGGTGTAAAAATTAATACTTCGCAAGATTTATCGTTCTTGATTTGGTTGATCAAGGATATCCGCTGGTCTCATTTGGAATTTTTGTCAGATTGTCGGGATCGTTGGGTTTTACCGTACTAAATGCTTTTTCTTGGCGATTGACCCTATGTTTTCTTTTTCTCATATATATTATTATATACATCGTTTTGATCCATGTTACAATATTTTCAAATTCTCCTTATTTTTAAAACGAGGGTTTAAAGGTGCTAATGCAAAGTCAAGGGAAATTCCCTCAAAATTTTCAACTCCTTCTATCTCGGAAACGAGATCATTAACCTAACAATTTTATTTGATATTTTTTCCCCAAGACCGTGGTCTCCAAATCTATACCAAAAGTTTAGAAAGCTTTATTTTGGAATTGTGCAGCGAACATCCGTAATGTAGGAAACAAATGTGTAGTTTTTTTAATAACATACATATATCTATACGAAAAGGACTAACGTTACGTCAAATATAGCGCGTATGTAAAACGAATAACTATTGTATGTTCGTTTGGTTTTTAAGCCCCATGAATTTGAAGCGTCTGATTTTTATATGAACTAGTATTTAATCAGTGATAAACCTTTTATAATTTCACAATATGAAACATCATGTCCCCTTGTTGTTGGTTCAATATATGAATTGTTTTTGTATTGCAATTAGCTTTGCTTCGTTTGAAAGAATTTAAAATCATAATTTCATCAAATAAAGCCAAAACGTATATTGCTGCCTATGAATATACATACTGGGCATGATGCAAATCAGATTGTAGAAGAATTTGCGATGCTGGCTAATAAAAAAGTCAGAAAAGGCGAACAGAATTAAAATAAATATCTCCCAATGGATCAGTGATAGAAATAATAATAATAATAAAAAAAAATAAAAATAAAAACGAATACAAAGATATAAATGAAACGGAAAAAGCAACCCATACACAGAAGAAAATGAAAATAGTAGGCACTAAAAATTTGGATGCACTTTCTCCATAATAATAGTCTTTTTATAGTTACTAGTACTTCTATATTGCTTGCAATTTTTACGTTTCTTATTTTAAGTTATGTGCCCTTTGATTTAGAACAATTGAATATTACTTTTAGTGTTGTAAATGTATGTTTTAGGTGTAAGTGTTTTGTTGAATTTAGAATTATGACGTTGCATAAAAATGTAAGGTTAAGAAAGGTATAAATGCAAACATGCAACAAATATTTTCTCTACTAATTTTTTTTTTATTTACTTGCTTGTTTATTAGAAAACAGAATTCATTGTTGATTGGTATAATTTTTGTAGAACGCCAACGTGCACTGATTACAAATAGTGGGTTTACTATTCTGCACAGGCAAATTTTGCAAAGATTGTGTAAAATTCGTGTGAATTCAGCTTTACAATCAATCAATCCCCATCAACGTCGTATAGTATCAAAATAAGTCAATTAACATGAATTTCACGTGAATATTTCACATGAAATTCACACGAAAGCTCAAATTCTATTCGCTCAATTCAGGGAAAGTTAAAGAGAAATTCTTGTGCAAATAATATTAATAAATGCCTGTGTAGGCTTTTGATATTTGTATTTTTTTTTATATCTACGAGTGTACAAACTTCTTGAGCGTTCACTTTTGTCCTATTTATTACCCATCTTTGCTTTCAAGAATTAATAAAATACATAAGACGTGTTTGAAGAAGCCAACAGGTTCATATAAATCAAATTTTTAATCCGTTGTACATCCGTATAATGCGTTGATATTAATCTTTTAATGTCCTATTTATAATATACAATCCCGTTTAGTTTAAGCTTGTTACGTACGCTTCGTCGTATAAAAATATATTGACCTTTTTGTACTTGAAGAACTGGTTTAAGTGAACCCAAAAAGTGTTAGATAATTTTTTTAAGTCGGTGAAAATATGATTACTTTTAGATTGTTTTCATTAAATATATTCTTGATGTTTTACGTTTCACAGCGTAGATATGAATCCTTACTCTTATGCAATATTTATATTTTTGTCTTTGGTAAATATAAAAATCAATATATACATGTCTCTAAGGGAAATCGTAAAAACTTTATTTCTAACTACTTTGAATTTTACAAGTCAATAAATACTAGTAACTACTCGAGTCATATTTTCATTTTTAAATCTGTCATTTACCCTATGATAAGTTCGGTCCGATACGTTTATGTATTAAATCATTAATTTTGTGACGCCTCAAACGTAAGTATCTCAATTATAGAAACGACCTTTTTTGATTTTTATCAATACCATAAATCAAATTAAATATTTGTGTATATTTCAGGAGAGGACCGGGTTCTGACAATGAGTCACCGACTATGAATTCCGCTTTTCAGGGCGATATACAAACCTGACTATCTACTCTGTTTGAACATTTTGTATTTATGCGTTGAAGTTCCGTCATTCATTTGTTTGATAATTAGCAGATATGCATTAACAAATTTGGGATTGTGTAACTGTGCAGAAAAAAAAATAATGTGTTTGAATATGATTTAATTATTTTTCAAATCTGATGGTCTTTCGTGAATCCAGTTTATTTCGAGTATCTATCGAATCATTATTAATTAATAATTATTTCCATTGCCGCTTTTGATTCTATATTGACCTACATTTTAGTAGCAGTTTTTTTACAAACATCAGACAGGAGATGATTCATGCATGTTAAAAACCCATCAAATTTACTTTTATTTCTTATTCAGAATCAGATACAGACTACCAGTTTTGGTTTTTTATTTGAGTTATGCGCTTTTGAGATAAAATTTATATAGATTTATTTGAAATTAGCAGTTTGCAAGAGTTATCGTTCCTGAATTGCCTTGATTTGGTTGGCTTTAGTGAGCGATGAGTTTTTATCTAAAGTACAGACATGAATACCAAAAAAAAAAAAAAAGACTTATGTTCCCTAAAATATAGCATCTGAAGACCTAAAAGACATTGTTCCGTGTGTTTTTCTATACCATGACACACCTCCTGTACCGTAAGCAATGCCAGAATTTTATATGAACTGGTACTTATGTATTGTGTTCTTATTTATAACTTTATATTTCACTATAAAGAAAATGCTTTTAACAGACATTGTTATAACAGCATATGATACACAATGTATTGTTATTCAGACCATGATGGAGATATTCATAGCTGCACTGTATATAATTATCATAATGTACTTCTTTGTAAGCATTCATTCATGGTTGCTTTGTTTAACTTAATATGAATATATAAGACTAAGTAATTTTTATACATGGTTTTGATAATCACATATTATATGTGTGCAAATATGTATATTTGTTAGAGTTGATAAATGCAATTTTGTCAAGTCTTTGAAATTTTTAGTGCCTAAACAGATTCTTTGAAAGACTGTATCATCAGTTATGTTGGTGTGTGTTTGTTTCAGAGTAATAAGAGTGAACAATTGCTTTTTTTTAAACAAAAAACACGGTGTACCAATGGTTTGTCTGTCTGTTCATTTGCTCGTTCACCTATCAACATTCTAATGTTTTAATCCCAATTTTGTCAACGCATCAGTTTGTTTTCCAATTTATTGCTAAATATTTTTCAAATGAGTTAACTAGAAACATTTTTAATTTTTTTGTGGAATACTTTGCGTCAAAATACTAATGATGGGTTTCAACAATAAGATACAACCCCTAATAGACAAAAAAGTGTTTTGAAATTTCTTTAACAGATCACAGCAACGCCTCTCTGTCTTTTGCTAATTTGTCGGCCATATTTTATTCACACACTATTTACTCTATCTGTTAACCCTTTTCATTTGTTTTGGAATATGAATCTGAAGTGTCAGTCCCTTTAAGAATCAGGCAGTAGGTGAAACATGGTACGAAAATAAACATCATTTTGATAGTTTAATTTGACTATTTGCACCACCAGAATTAAGGACACATGATTTTATATATCATGCTCGACCTTGAGTTACAATTTCATTGAAATGCACTGAAAATGAACATATCAAGTGCAGATAGCTCTTTTTTATTGAAAAATTTCTGAAAAAATCCAATGATGCAGACATCAAATAATGTTTTTTTTTTCAAACAGAGAAAGCATCCTCGAGGGATATTTTATCGTGCGATCGGTTGGGTTTTGACTTGCATGTTTCTGATTTTTCCCATTTTGCCTGATTCTTACAAATACTTACACCTAATTTACTTTTTACTTTTAACTAATATCTGACAAGCAGGTTTTAATTTGTCATTCATTGTTATAAAAATATTTGATTTTATTTGCATTTTTACAAATGAACTATATCATAATGTTTTTTGTTTTAAATTTCATAGCAACTGCCATAATGTCACCGATTGTAATTAATGTAGTATGTTAAAAAAAACTATTTATATGGATGGCGTATTTAGATCCCAGTTTTCGTTTAATTGTGTATTCTATTTATGATTATATGCGTGTTTTTTTTTTAATTTACCAAAGAATGCTTCTATGTAACTGTAACATAAAATCGTTTTAAGATTGTTGATTTAATAAACTGTTTTGTTGATAAATGTAATTGATGCGCCCAACATTAATGTAAATTTGTTACAGCACTTTATCTGTATATTTTGCTTTTTTCCGTACAGGTCTAAGAATTATAATCGAATCTCGAGTTGCCTTTATCTTGTTCTCGAATCCCCGGGGTTAGATTATTTCGGATTTAAGTTAACGGATGCGTGTTCTTTTTGAAAATGCACTTTACAAATGATTAAGTGTTCAAAACAATAACGAAAAACATAAAAGAAAGTATTGAAAATCGGACTGGTAGAGGAAGGAAAAAACTCTTCACGGACAGAAATTTGAACCAACTTTCGAGAGCCATGAAACAAATACAATAATAAACTTTAGGTGACTGAACAAATATAAGTAATGATGGTGGGGATTATATATTTTTTTTGTAAAACAAATATGTACAGAAAATTCAACAACCGGCTACAAACATGGGATTTTAAAGAAGAAAGTTCTTCTATGCGACAGAAAGAAAACAATTGATAGCATGATGTAGCAATTGATGTAATGAAATATTTGTATGGCGAAAAGACGATAAAAGCTGCTTTTAGTTTGCCCCAGGGAACAGCGCAACGTCCGTTTGATGGTCTTAGGTTGTGTGTGCTTTCATTGAAATGAAACTTTATATAATGTTAGAAGTACTGTAAAGCTGCCAAATATTTTGACATTTTGACAATCACTAATGTCTCATTGCTGCAAGACACATTACTAAACATAGTTATGCTTTTATTATGGATAAATAAGTTTCAAAAAGTGACTTGACTGACTTGACTTTACGGCATGCACAATCCGTAGATGGCAATATCATTGAAAATATTTGGCTACAGATAAAGTCAAAATTTAAATTCAGAACAGAAACCACCAATACGATGATCTTTTAGCGGTTGAGTGACAAAACAATTTGGGGAAACAGCTGATTTGAATTAATTTATTACCTGTATGACACTTTTCCATATTGCATATCGGACGTTGTTGAAATGTAGGGTCAAATGACAAAATATTAAGTAGCTGTAAGAATCATGCAAAATTTGAAAAATGTGATACACCCCAAAAAAAGGCTACATATTTTTATTTTTGTAATAAAGCTGTTTTATGGGTCTATACAATGAAATGTGTAATTATTCATTCAAATCTGCCTGCTCTTAGGAGATAATCAACATTGAAAATCCAGTAGATTCTATTTTATTTCAGCGTCATTTACAGAGCTATCGCCCTTAATTTGAAATCAACAGTGCATTCTATATAATTTTTATCTCCTAAGAGCATGGGTTATATGAAAAACCAAATATTAATTTCTGTTTACTAAAGCATTTTAAACAAGATATCAACAATACAAATATGTAGGCTTTCCAACCAAGTATTACATTTTACATGATTCTTAGCTGGAGTGCTACTTAAGGTAAAACAATCAAAACCTGACAATATACAAAATACATCAATACTTTTCAAAATTCCCGCCCTCGTCTTGAATGTGACGAACAATTATGTCTGTGTACTGAACGTCGGCTGCGTTTTTATGACGGGTTAATATAGTGTGAACTGTCTTAAGACGTTCGAGCCTAAATATCTGAGTAGAATTACTTTATATTTGTGTTTGTAGTTAAATGGGCTGTGCGTTCTTTTTAATTCTTTCTGCACGTATCAAATACTGCATATAAATTAGTTCATAATTATATGAATAGCTGTTGAATAAGAATTTAATTTTTTATCTTTAAATCTCAACATTGTACGTACATTTCACAAAAGAAGATACGGAAAAAAGAGAGAAAAAGAAAGCAGACAAATGAATGAAAATTTTTGAACGACTTTCATAGCTGAAATTGAGAGAAAATGATGCCTTATATCACTTATTGTATTTGCTGCAGTTTGAGAGCATAGCGTGCTGGATGCATGAAAGCTTATAATTTGTGTCTAATTTTTATATGCATCAGCGCCTGTACTTAGGACAGTCTGAAGGATAAACCTGTTCTTTCAGGCTAATACTTATAATACAAAAATGTATTACAAAAAAAAAAACCCAACATATTTTCAAAAAATAGCCTTGTAATGCTTAAATATATCTTTATTTTGTAAATGTAAATACAAACAAATAAGAAATACAATTAAAACATTGTGTTTGGCAATATCATAATGAGAAGGTTATACTACGGGAAGGCGTATTAGAAACTCGACCACCAGCCATTATATTCACTAGCAGTTTAAATACAGGAAAAGAAACCAAAAACACAGACAAAGGACGGATCAATAATATCAAAGAGACAAAAATAGAACAGAAACAGAGAAACTTATAAATTGATCAAACAGATAGGGTCTGTAGACTGAAATGCAGTGGATTTGGTCACAGCTTTATGAAGGGTAGGAACAACAGTGCCGAACCGATATACAAACGGGCATAAAGACGATAGGTAGATAAATCAAAATAAACAATTATATTATTGTTAAGAGCATGCATACCATTTCTAATGTTAATATTATTACAACAAATCTATGACATATATTGAAAAGTTGCCTTTCAAAACTTATTTCAAAAGTTCATATTATCAGCCATTTTAAAAAACATATAGAGTGTCTTTTTTATTGCGACTAACATTTTCTTTGTCGTTATTAAAACAATATTCACACTAGCCTTGGAGAAGTGTATCAAATGGAACCTCTTCATTCCCATCATTAGAATATGCATTGAAATAATTTTCATCAAAACTTGCTAAACCTTGCGACTTAAACTGTTCCCCAAAATTCTTCTTTTGGAATTGTTCCATTTTAATTATATCAGAAATACGAATATAAATCTCCATAGGTATTGTCATTTCTTCAACGAATTTAGATTTGTTACTGTTGTATTCACCTGCCCAGTTCTCAATCATTTCCTCTTCATTTAATTAGTCACCGCCTTTCAGAAACATGTTTTGGAAGAAATAGACATATTGAGTTCTGTATTCGTCTGCATCTTTTTCTGTCATCCGTCTACTTTCGATAGCTTTGTCACAATAAAAGAATCAATCATAAGTAGTGCAAGTATTTTTTTATTAAAATATAATTTAATTTTTCTGATTGGATGGTTCTCTTTTAGAAAAGCAAGTTGTTTTGTATAACCTGGTTTGGTACTTTAACGTCATTAACCTCGATTGGTCTGCACTTCGCGATTCACATAATCCCAAACAAAATAACGAGTTAATTATAAATATTTCGACTACCACCTGTCTAAATTTTGAGCAGGTTTAACTCAATAACCTGGTTTGGGCAAGTCTTTTTTTGCAAACCAGGTTGTTTCGTAAATCCTGTTCAAAAATTAACATTCCCTAAATGACTGTATCAATGATGCATGTGATATGGTTTTCATTGCAAGTGTATATTTGTAAACAAAACTCTGTTCACCCCTAAATGTCTATATGTGTTGTATTAAACATTTGTTATCTGATTTACACGTTTCTGTATAGCATAAATAAAAATCCAGACATTAATGCTAGCGTTTGTTGTTGCGTTCTGAAAAGTTCTGAAAATTTACGTATTTCATAGTATGAAAAATTCGCTTAAGCAAGTTTTATCCAATGATTCTTCATAAAAGTTATTTAGGGAAATCAAGGGAACCAAGGCCATAGCGGCAATCAAAAGAATGCAATAAGGGACAAAGGCCAGACATGGAAAACATATAATCTGAAATGGATTGAAGATTTTGTAAAATTTTTAGCTAAATTTGAATTGCATTTTTAAAAAAAATATAGTAATATACAGTAAGTATACAGGTAGGGCCTGTAGTTGCCTACAAGAGCACTATTGTTCTGATGGGTAGGAACAACTTGTGCTCGTTTGAGACAATCAGGCAATGTAGATTATGTTCCTGTACACCAGAACGCATAACCAGATAGAAATTTATCTGAAAAAAACTATATCTCCATAAATAATGACAAAGTTGAACAATATTTGAGGAACTATTCGTGTATATGTTAATGTTGGTGAGCGATAAATTCGTGTATATGTTAATGTTGGTGAGCGGTAAATTTTCAGATTAACATAGAAAAGCCCTAATAAGCTGAATAAGTTATTCAATTTGTTAACACAGCCCGTTATATGCATAATAAGTTTACTGTGTAAGCTTACTATCAATGTAAGTTAAATCAACAATTTTCTTCATTAACACAAGATTCATCAAAGTATATGAAGTATTTTCTGTTTAAGATTTCACTAATACCTTGGTGCATTGGTTGCGTTCAACATTTATTCTATAATCGTTATATTTGAGCAACTAAAATTCATTGACAGTATGTTTTATTTGTGATAATCGGTCACTGACAGTATATAACCAGTTGGCTCCGCCTATTTTCCTACCCTTGCATGAACGTAAGACTAAAGTGCTTCTTGTTTAATTGTCAGCTTTTCATTTTCGTGAGGTAAGTTTAATATATAATATATAGTAATATAATATATATTATAATATTAAAATATTTAATTTTAGCAAAAAAGATTTATAACTCCTGGAAGCTTCAGCACGAAATCCTTATAGGTTCTCAAATAAAATTATCAAAAACCAATACAAAATAAACATGTTTGTATTATCCTATAGCTGTACTTGCGGGGTACTGGTACACTTGTCAAGATAACGTTTCGTAAAAAGGTGTGAAATCAATATTTTCATTGATGATCGAGATCGGAACATTTAAATCTTAGAATGTGAATTTAATTTACTTTATGTTAAAAGTTCAATTGAACATGACAGAATATCATGAAATACTTCTATGTAATCTTCGAAAAGAAGTGGTGTCGTCCCTCTGTGGATTATGGTCTTCATACAGGTAATAGTTAAATATTTCTGTCATTGTTTATCATTTTCTTCTCGAAGTGGTTTAAATTGATACACCATACAACAGTACGTATATATTCGCTGGCAAACCAAAACCTTCAATATTTTCACTATCAGTTGTAAAAATCGTGTAAAAAGTGCAGAAACCCCACCATTTCAACCACTCGATCTATGAATTGAGAACCAATGAACTAGCACGGCCACGTGACCACATGGCTAATCAAAATTCGTATAGTTGGGTCATCGTCGATTTTGAATCAATTTATCATCAATTAAATGAGGTAAGTGACTACAAGGGGCGTTTTATGATATATATTAGGTGTAATAAACCAAATAAACCAACAATTGAAAACAGTATTTTTTTTTGTGTCATGTCTCCTTTAAGTAATCAAAATAACGGACGACTTTGATATGAATTGGAAAATAAAATGCTCGACTTAGCCTCGCGTTTTACCCCGATTCTAAGCCTTACCTTTTATTGATTTTTCTTAACGTCAATACATTATTATTGTCTGTATCCGTATGTTATAATTACACCGAAACTGCATTTGATTAACTGAGAATGTGAAATTGTCAGGCACGACCAACTACTACGTTTCCGCTGCATTACTATAATTATATCACGATACAGTTGCACACAGAGAAATCTAAATGAAAGACAATTGCGAAAAGTACTCAATATGTTAATCCAGCAAATAACAGGAAGGTGTGTCTATGATAAAAAAACTAAAACATATAAAATACATGTAATATCACGGATTTTACATAAGACTGTACAAGATAAGTTGCTAGTGATCATCCAGAATATTATCAGATTATGTAAAAAACGTAAACGTACGTTTTTTTTTGTATTTTACACCTAGTATATAAAATATACAGAATAAGAAAAAAAAATTAAGGGCAATTTATAGCATACACAATTCCAAAATTGATAATCCTGTTTAACTTCTGATATCCGTCCTGACAGTTTTTCTGTTTATAGTGCCATTTTTAATGCGGACTTTCATTTTGACAATAGTCTATACAGTTTATCACTTTGATTATTTGTTTAACCGTTAACTCGTTGTTCTTAATACCTTAAAATCAAGTTTCATCGGCGAAACACATTTTATATAGGTGGATGGTATCATATATATTTTAGAATGACAACTCCCTATCTCATAGCGAAATGGAGAAAAAGTTTTAAAACTTTTGACTTAAACAAGGACAATGTTCTCTCTATGTTCATCTCTTTCAATGATGCCCATGTGTTTGCGTAAGTAAAAATATACAGTAGCTGTCAGTTTGTTTTACTCACAGTTTGTAATGTAAAAGTTATAGTTTTCGTTATTTTGAAGGAGAACAGGAAGCGCTAAAGCAGTACCCGCTTAAATAATTTTTAACACTATATATATACTTAGAATTGTATAACGCTAAATGCGTTTGAAATCGCGAAAATTGATATCCACAAATATATTCACTTGACAGAATATGGGAAAATTATCAACCGCGTTAAAATAATACGATTACGTTTTTTTTAATGTCGTATTTCATGGAAGGTTGGACTCCACTAAAAACTGGGAGCATGGACCAGGTGCACCGGTAGGGTAAGCGTCCTTTGCTTTTCTAGAAACACCCGCCGAGTTGCTCATAAAAAGTCAAGTCCGGGGTAGACAAAGGAGAGAAGGAAAACTATGACCCGTTGAATAAATCAGTTTTCATGGCGCTGATGGATACACGATCCACACGAGTTCATGATAACGGCCATAAAACTTCTGTAGTGATGACTTCAATCTTGTATCAACATAACTCTGTTCCAGAAGCCTATTTGTTAGAGTAAATACAGAGATACAGCTATTGCAAGTAGAGGGTTACAAGGACAAGCTGTAGAAGACTACAGAACTAAAAATTGCTTTTTCTTCAAATGCGTTTTTCTAAAAGATACTGATAAAATTGCTGCAGATGAACTTATTGAAACTTGGACAACACAATACAATAGTAATAAAACGCAATTCGTGGAAGACATGACTAAACTCGTCAAGATTTATGTCCAGATTACGGACCAGAACGGAGATGGGAAAATCTCGAAAGAAGAATATGCTGGACTGTTAAAAGCGCAAGGTCTTGTAACCTTTTACAACCTGTAAATATTTCAATGCATTTTCCCTTGACGAAGATGGTGCTACACCGTGTGATGTCTTTCAGAAGGGTTTATTAGAATGTTGTTTCAATGCCGACAACGACAATGTTAGTCCTCTGGAAAAAGCCAATGTCTACGCAATTAGACTCATTGATGATATTGAGTTTACAAACGACACTCAGTAATTTTTTTTAGATTTAATTTGATTATCTAATTTTTGTCCTGTATGCTTATTCTAATATTTTCATTTTTGTTTTCCCCCTATTTTTTTTTTCAATTGTAAGCGAATTTATTTCTATATGTATTAATGTTCGTTCTCTGGATTAATTCATTTTGTAAAATTTACCATAAGTGTATTTCTAAGTACAAGTTCATATAAAATTCAGACACTGCTTATTGTAAGGCACATCATGGTGTAGAAACACCCGCGCAACAAACGATACTTTTCCAGTTTACTTATGCTTATGTTTTTATTTACCAATAGTCCTTTTTAATTAATTGAAGCTTCAACTTTTTTTCCGTATTTCATTTTCTTTCCTGGAAATATACTTACTAAGCTAGTGACGCTAAAAGTGTCTCACAGATAAATTGTGACCGTTTCTTTCAAATAGCGCGCTTTATTTATAAAATGTGCAACCGCTGAAACATAAACATAAAACAATCTATTCTTATCCTTACATTCCATATATTTCTCTCATTTTATTTTTATTCTATTTGAAATAAACATAGAAAATAAACAATACACATTAAACAATAAAAGGCGTCCACTTTATTGTAGGCGCAGCATATAATAATACCTTGAAGATGTGTTTCATGAAAAGGAGACCAAAAGCCTAAGATGATATTAATAATATAGACGATTTATGCCTCTGACAACTAGGTTAAGCTACCTACTATTTTGATACTTGTGACAAATATGTTTTTATTTAATTCTGTATGTACGATTAGGTTGCAAAAGCTGAATATATCAAAATGTAAGAAATTATTTTTTGTTCAGTTTAGACAACTTCCGGTGATGCTTAATTAGTATTTTGATATTCGAAGTGTCATGGGTATTTCTAGAAAGGCAGAAGACGCTTACTCTACCGGCGCGCCTTGTCCATGTTCCTTGTTTTTTCTTCTGGAGTCTAGGTTGCCCATTTACTTTTGTTTTTTTTTGTTATTTGTTATGTGTGTCTCTTTTCCAAGTTTAGTCTTTATTCTTGGAATATATTTCATTTAATGGCCACTCTAATCTTGGATTTTGGAATAGTATCTACTTTCTGGAAAAGCTTACTCTACCGGAGCACCTGGTCCATTTTCCAAGTTCTAAAATGATACAAAAGCAAGTCAATCCATCCTAATCAAGAGGCTGTATATGTGCCTACTGTATAATGATTATCCTTTTACCTGTTTTATTGCATACCTGTGCAGACATACTCCCTCTCATCAACTGAAATGCATTTCTAAATTATATTTGCTGATAAAACAGATTCCTCATTTACCAATGCTTCTTTGTACGCGTTATTTTAGGTAGTTTATTGTCTTTGTTATATGTGTCTATTTTTACATGGCTTGTATTTATTCGTGGGCAATATTCTTTTGAAATCAGCTCAAATCTTGGTCCCCTTGGTTACTCTTACATCCCATAATAGCAACGAAAGTGACGTAGTCTTTACATATTATATGCCATGCAATGATTAATACCAGTGTAACATATATTTTGTTTAAAATAAGTATTTTAGTCCTTCTATTAAAGGTAAAAAATGTACTGCAAAAATTTTTCAGAATTTTTAATTTACACAACACACTTCGTTTTTACACCTACGATTCCTTCGTCATACATGTATCAATATCCTTTCTTTAAAAAAAAGAAAAAAACAAACATGTAGATAATAACTTTATAAATCAAAGTTCAATTCCGTTTTCCAACCGTCAAAGATTTATCAAGGAAATCAAGATTCTAGCAGAAATCAAGTAAATGTAATCCAGGGTCAAAGACCAGGAATCGAAAATATATAAGAACAACAAAACACTTAAAACATTTAAAATAATACATACAAACTAACAATAGTTAATGAGCAATCCGGACTCCACTAAAACCCGGGAGAATGGATCAGGTGCACTAGCAGGGTAAGCGTACTCATCTTTTCTAGAACCACCTGCCGAATTTCTCATAAAAAGTCAAGTCCGGGGTAGACGAAAAGAGAAAGGAAAATTATGACACGTTGAACAAATCAGAGTTCATAGTGCTGATGGATACACAGTAACGATCCAAGAATTCATGTTGACAATCATAAAACCTCTGTAGTGATGACCTCAATCTTGTAGCAACATAACCTACAATACTATAGTTTATTTATGATATAAACATAATTCTTTACTTTAGATTATAAAAATCTTACTAAGTACTTAGGTGTTCATAACCCATATACAGGTAAATAAAAAAAATATATCGAACAAATAATCATTGCTTGGGAATAGAAACAAATTGAACATTTAAAACTAAAAAACAATACAAAAAAGCCACTACGATCCAGACACGGTCCAGGCACCCCAGTGTGAAATGTTGGTTTTAACAAGGTATTTTGACTGACTTATCCTCCCTCTGCTATTTAGGCCATGAGAGGTCTTTCAGAATTTTGCGAAATTGTAATCCACCGAATGAGAATACATATAGCGGTTGCAAACTAGAAAAATATATTTTAGTATAGATACATAACTTGTCTGTGATAACATCTGGATTATAAAATACAATATAATGAAGCAGTGCAATATATTTAATGTGATAATATAGTACAACAGTAAAAAAATGGTATCCGATGTTACAATATCTTGATGTTTACTCTTTTAAACGACATTCACATTCGCAATTTACGTCAAATCGGGTAGAAACTGGTTGACGTGTTTTTATACTCTACAAAAGGGTAGAAAAAACAAGACCAGTAACAGTTATTTTTAGTTTTATTTAGTTTTAGTAAGCAACTCAAGTTTCTGCTCATTGGCTCCCATTATAATGTCCCCTGTATATTCCAGTTGACCTAGATACAAATCTAAACATTTCACGAACGGAAGCGATGTGAAAATCGTAATTTACTGACTGTATTTTGTAAGATTACTCTTATCAATAATTCTGAATGCGTAAATACTTGCTTTCTCCAAGCTACTTTTATTGATTTAGTCAATATTGTAAAATTACTTCCAAAAATGTAAAATATATATAACTATCTTTTTTTAAAGGAATACGCATCGAAATACTTTGCATTTAAAGTTTAAGAATAAACGTGTCCATATTCCTATCCCAGTAAAACTAAATGCCAATGCCTTTCGAAATGAGTTGCATTTATTCAATTATATAAACTGTAATAATAAAGCGTGTCCATATTCCTATCCCAGCAGAACTCAAAACCAATACCTTTCAAATGATTTGCGTTTGTTTAAATAGATAACCATCAAAAGTTCAAAAGGACAGTGAACTGGAGGCTTTCTCGAAAGAAAAATGTGGGAACGATATTAAAGAAATTAAGAAAGACATAACAGAATTGAAGAAAAAGTCTCGAAAGGAGGAAGAAAGCGAACTTGAAAAACTAAAAAGGGAACTTGAGGACCTGATGAAGATTGTTACGGGAAAAAAATAACAGAACTAGCTACGGAAGAGACAATAGAAATCAGAGAGGAGGATTCGGAGGATATTACAGACGAAAGAAAACGTATTTTAAAAAAAGCCTACATTCATATTAGAATAATTCAATTGCATGTATGTTTGAAGTATGAAATGAACAATATATATATATATATATATATATATATATATATATATATAAGGGTCTGAAAAATTCCTAACGCCTGTCCAACGCTCTAGACCACTCGGCCAACTAGGCTATATACATATATAGGTTTCGTTAACCGAGTGATACTTCCTTGTAAGTAAATCTAGAACGTGAACATTAGCACATGATGTAACTGAACAGGACAGCCTCTGATGGTATCGAGTAAGACAATGGAGGATCTGTAACAGTATACAAATACAGCCACACCAAGGATATAATACATATAAGAAGTCTAATGGGGTGAGACAACACTACTATCTTACATGCTAGTGCATTACTATGCACATACATAGCATGCACGACGAGGATCAACATAGTATGTTAATACAAGGATGCATACATATATATAATCAAATCTAAACTACACCCCGATGTAAGGTTGCAAATTTGGTCGCTCTCTCAGCGGGATTCGAACCCTTCCCTTCTCTGACATCTAAGGCAACACCGCCTGCACTAAGTCCAACGCTCTAGACCACTCGGCCGATTAGGATAAATGTCACATAATGTGACGACTCTAGACTCTATTCGCTACCCTGCTCCATCGGATCAAATAGACACTGGGAAGATATGTAAACGTATAGAAAGGTCTGAAAAATTCCCAACGATGTTAGAACTGTCAAATTTGCGATGCAAATGTTTGGTCGCTCCCTCCGCGGGACTCGAACCCGTACCGCTGTGACATCTATGGCAACACCGCCTGCACAAAGTCCAGCGCCCTAGACCACTCGGCCATCTAGCCTATATAAATTTGACAGTTCTAACATCGTTGGGAATGTTTCAGGCCTTTCTATATATATATATATATATTTGGATCTTGAACGTCGTATTTTGTAATTGATTACCCCGTGAAAGACGTTACACATTACGAAATTTATCGGCATTTTTGTATTTACACATTTTTCAATATTACTTGCATCTAATGAATCTTTCTACAACAATTCCATCAATGAATCTTGTCTATTTATGTCATCAATTTCAAGGGTTGTTTATATTTGATCTATCGAAATGCACGTGAAATTGAAAATTAACTGGGGCGTCTTATTTAATTTCATCCCTAAAGCCGATTTTATTCAAAGATGTTCCAGGGCGTTTAAATTTGAAAACTTTATATCAAAAGTTATGATTTTGACCTTCCTATTGTAAGCATTCCCTTTTTAGTGACAAAATGCCAAAAAAGAATATTGAGTTTTGCACACGTGATCCGTTTCTGCCAGTGATTGTAAATGGTTATATTTGTAGAGCAAAGAAACAGGCTTTTAAGTTAGAGTTATGTTCAGCTTTTGGCGATACCGTAGCTCAAAAAATCGTATGGTGGTGATCACTATTCGATTGTCCAGTATGAAATTTCTACAACCGTCGGTTAGATTTCACATCTTACACGATTGACAGCCCACCGAACTTGACAATTACCGGATTCAACGAACAACGAGTCTTAAACTGACTATTGCCACTGTATGAAATTCTGTAGCATATGATGTCATTACTGTTTTCTTTTCTTTTTTTTTTTGCTTCCTATTTCAAGTTTTGGACATACAATTTAATTTTAATGTATATTAAAGTTCCTGATATTTTGCTGCTGTGGAACATTTTGGTTGATATGAACACTGTAAGTAATATATACAACTCCATTAAGAATTACCTGCATTTCTCGTGTACACTTCTTACTAATAAAACCAGTCCATCATCATGCTTGTGTACGTGTTTCAGTTGTCTGGCTTGGAGCAACTACCCTAAACAATAAATGGGTTTGGGGATCAACAAAGCAATCAGTGACATTGGACAAAATTCGTACAATCGAGGTCACTTCAGGAACCGACTTTTTTGAGTGTAATGGTTTACAGACTGATTTTTCGAATAGCCCAACTCAACGTAGATGCACAACATCAATGGTTTTCATTTGTGAGAAACCATTGAATGGTAGTTCAAGGGATATAGAAACTACTGTCGGGTTTGTAACTAGTACATTGGGAACGTCAATAAAAGTGAACCAGACGATTTACGCACGAGGATTAACGACAAGCGCAAGGAGCCTAGAAAAAGAAAGAAGTAGTGTAAAAACAAAACAATCTACAAGGCAGTTGGTTACTAGTAGGTAAACGTAATGATTTAATGTCCTGCAGGGCACACAAATACTCAAAATCTCAATACGATTGAAACTTAACTTCAAAACAAACGAAAAAAAATATCAGAACTGCATAGATTTATTCATTTGTACCAAAAACATCAATAATTGTTTTTGTTCGTTTTGTTTTGTTTTGTTTTGTTTTTGTTTTGTTTTGTTTTTGTTTTGTTTTTGTTTTGTTTTGTTTGTTTTGTTTGTTTTTGTTTGTTTGTTTGTTTGTTTGTTTTTGTTTTTTTTTGTCTATAATTCCACTCCATTTTTCTTTGGTCTACCCTGGACTCTACTTTTTATGAACAAATGGATGGGTGTTTCTGAAAATGCAGAGGGCGCTTACCCTACCAGGGCACTTGTCCAGTTTTTAGTGGAGTCCGAGTTGCTCATTTACTTTTATTACTTTGCATGTATTATTTTGATTAGTTATTTTATGTACTTTGTTGTGAGTTTGTGTATTTTCCCTGTCTGGTCTTTGTCCCTAGACTACATTATTTTGATTTCCGCTAATAATTGTTTTTGTCTATAATTCCATTTCTTGTTTCATCATATGGACAAAAACACGTTTGCTGTTGATTATTTTTTTTATTTTATAAAATGTTGCTACTTTTTAACAAATATGTAAAAATCCTTTTTATTTTTTTTTTAATTTATTTATTGACGTAGGCTCTGTGGACCCAACAATACCAATATACAACGACTGTCCGTGCAACGAAAATTTAGAAGATAAAATAGCTGGTAATAGTGAAACTTACACCAAAGATGAACTTCTCAACCTCTTAGCACCATCTCTCGAAAAAACAAGAAAGGAATTGACGGTTAACAAAAGTTCGTTGTCTTCACATCGACGACGAAAAGTTTCGGCCCAAGATTCAAGACTATCAGCAGCTGCAATTGGATGGATAGGAGTAATGTGTGTGTTTGCGGTCATGACAATTATTGTGTTGTCTGATTTCATATCTATCACCCGTGGTATGTGCACATAAACATTTCAATTGAGTTTTGTGAATATATATATATATATATAAAGGTCTTAAATATTCCCAACGATGTTAGAACTGTCAAATTTGCGATGCATCTGGCAATAGATGTCACAGCGGTACGAGTTCGAGTTCGCGGAGGGAACGCCCAAAAAATTTGCATCGCAAATTTGACAGTTCTAACATCGTTGGGAATTTTTCAGACCTTTCTATACGTTTACATATCTTCCCTGTATCAATTTGATCCGATGGAGCAGTGTAGCGAATAGAGTCGTCACATTCTATATATATATAGATAGAAAGATAGATTCAAAAAGTGATAAAGAATCTCAAAATAGAAGGCAATATCTAACATAAAATAAATTATTTAGAACAAATGGAGGAATCAATCGTATCTAATCCGCTATAATGTCAAAAAGGAACAATATGTCAATTAAGACCAGAAATGAAAAAAAGGAAAATTGGAAAAAATGAGAAAAAAACGCAGAATATATAATAAAATGAAACAAGAATATCTCTTATACAAGACTTTGTAGAACTAGGTAGAAAGAAAATACGATGTAAATATTTATTTGACAGTGCAATCATTTATCATCTACACGATAACAGTTTCATTGATTACATTCAAATATCTGTTGAGCAATAAATCAACACGATTAGGTAGACTATATGTATTCTACAAAAAAGTTCATAAATTAAGCTCCAAAGACAGGGAAAGAATTAAAGAAAGTAAAAACGATATTCAAAATATAGAAATCCCTGGGAGGCCAATTGTATCATTATGTAATAGATCAATGGAAAATGTAGCAGAATACATAGATTACTTTTTTAAACAGAGTAGTCACTCAGTTCTGGACATATACAAAAGACATGACTGCATTCATTATTAAGCTTGAAAGGGTCTAAGCACCCTCAGATATATTAATGAGTTCTCTTGATATTACAAATATGTACAACAATTTACACCACTCTGAAATAATAGATGCCATCAATAGAGGGTGGCCAAAAATACTAGAATGTAACTTCGAAATTCCAATTCCTCCAAAAAGAGAGTTACCAAAACTTTTAAAATTAGCATTGAAAATAATGAATTTGAATTCAATGGGCAAATATATAAACAAAAAGTAGGAGTGTCCATGGGTTCACCAACTGATCTAAGATTGTTTGAAATAGTCCCCAAAATACTAGAACGATTCCCATACTCATCGGATATTTCTCTGCTATCAATATATAGAGACAATGCATATTTACTATTCAAAGGAAGCTAACACTAGTTTTTGGAGTTATATAATACTGCAAATAACTTACACATGAGATATCTGATCAACAAATACAATTTCTAGATGTACTAGTTTATAAAGGAGAACGATTTAAGACTATCAAAGCAGTGGATGTCAAATTGTAACGTAAACCCACAGACAACTTCTTAGAAACATCATCCGCCCACCCAACCTCTGTCTTCAAAGAGTAATTAAGGGAACCAAGGTTATAGCGGTAATCAAAAGAATGCAGGGACAAAGACCAGACATGGAAAACAGACATACACAACAAAGAACACAAAGTAACCAAAATCATTCATACAATGTAGCAAAAGTAAATGAGCAACTCTGACTCCACTAAAAGCTTGGAGCATGGACCAGGTGCACCGGTAGGGTAAGCGTCCTCTGCATTTCTTGAAACACCCATCGAATTGCTCATAAAAAGTCAAGTCATAATTATTAATACTATCATTATTATTTTTTGATTTATTTTGTTTAACTATAGTTATAAATCTAAATATAACTTTATATACTTTATTATATTCACATACTTTTTTTCCTGTTTTACGGTTCAAAGCGATTTTTGTTTATTGTGATAATTTTTTTATTTTTAAATATTTTTTTCCATTTTTTTTATTTACTAATTTCTTCATTAAACATTATCATTTTATTCTTTTAGAGTCATACATATAAACATAACTTCTTTATAAAGCACCCTCAAAGCACTCCCTCCGAGATTCGTAACAGTAGCCAAGGACGTTAAAAACCCTAAGAAGTAGTTTTTGTAAATGGGTCAATTTATATTTTGGAAAATAATTATATTGATATTCAACATTAGGATATATATTTTTTGTTCTTTTAATTAATTAATTTATTTAAATAAACATGTCATTCAGAATGTTGTTCTAACGTACGTGGACATGTACAAGTACAACACATAAACGCACATCTTCATAGAACACATAGTAGTAGGGATAGAAATATCACATCTCACTACATTTTGTTTTACGGCCCGTATTATAAGAGGTTGGATCCGGAGAACGCTCCAAGATAGGAAATTTTCTTTGCATAAAATCTTGAGATTTTCCACAAATTCTACGCCTTTCCCCCAACACCTTCAAAATTACTCTTGCGCTTCGTATAGAATAAATGATGCCATGTATTTACGTCCAAACCGGAACCTGGGTCCGCTCTGGTTTAATCTATTTATTTGGCTGAATCATTTGCATGCTCGATATTTTATTTTAAATGTAAGTAAAAGAATTAAAATATTATTCCTCTAAATATTGGAGAACCAGTAATTCAGGGCTATGTATTTTTTTCCATATATTAAATCCCGTTTTATGTCCGAAGAAAGCCTTATTAGTCAGGAACTTATATATCACACCCTGTACAGGACTAGTATGTCTCTCACGTATCATAGTACGTTCTTTGATATTGTATATACAAATTGTGAAAAATTATTCCTATTTGTATAATTACTGCTAGAAATTCAAATTCTAATCCTACATTAAAATGGGCGATATACTTTGTTCTATCATCTGAAGTTAAGGCCAGTACTGACAAGTAGTTGAATAACAAAAGCGGAATATCCATTTTGATGAAGGTCACATTGGCTTTCTACATATCGTATTGAGCTTGTTACTTTTTAGTATAATATTCGTCTAATCTACTTTTGATATCGATTCTTCTCGCTAAGCATTGAATATACAATTGCATACATACGCTTATAACTTAAAAATTATCTCCGATTTTGCCGAAAAATTGGTCTATACAGTTAGTACCAGTGTACAATATATTAACAAATACATGTACATGCGGAAAAAGTCGGTAGCATAGAGATATCAAAAAGTCACTAATTTTATATATAGTCTTCCCGATTACCTTAATTGAAATTGCTATATTGCTTTAAGGGTTTACATTTATCGTATGATCAGCATGCTAAATATGTACTATATATTGAGAAATTGCTCTACTTTTTGCTTTTTTTAGGAAAAGATTCTGGGTAAAACAAAGTCAACAGGAAAAGGTTAAAAGCAGACGCCGTTCCAACCAGATGTATAACAATCACACAGAAAAGACCTTTTACACAGGTATGAACATGTTTTTTTATCAATTGAACATTTTGAAAGTTCAGTTTAGATAAATGATATTCTAGAGTTTGTATGGTCTTTTAGATTTAAGATAATAGGTTCCAGGGGGACGCCCCTTTATGATGGTAAAAAATGTTGATTGATTTTACATTGTATGTTTGAATCCCCTTTTTCTGTTTTTCTTAATACGTCTCTTATGATATGCACATTCATTCTTGCATAAGTGACCTAGCCATACATATTATGTTAATGCAGTAAATTTATTTCAGTGTGATAATTGAATATTCTATCTACAAGTACATGTATCTACAATATAAAACGATACAGAAAGTGATATTCCGCAGTGAGCTCTGATTTTACACAACTCTAGTCAATTGTGCTACAGACAGACGAGGTTTTTGTTTGTGAATGTTCGACTTTCAAAGCCAAAAATAGCCATTGATGGTCAAAAAGGATTTTTATTACATTCTCTGTTGCAAAACAAACAATATGCTCACAAGTGGCGTTCGATAAAGTATACATGTAAATTCTAAAACATTATAAGTCTTCTATTCATTTATAGATTTATGGCAAGCAGAGTCCCCAACGTATGCCAGATTACAAAGACACACAAGGTAATTCTTTATCTTTTTTTTTAATAAGATGTAAGATGAAAACAAGTTAACATTTAATATTTTACAAATTCTGAAGTGAGGAAAACAATAACCTATATAACTGACAATTGCATTAAATCGCCCAGCTACACTCAAGACTAGCACTATCTTTTTAAAACCAAAAATGTTCAACTGTGTTATAGTATATATAGGAATGCGTATTTTAGTCCACTACTTTTATTGTGAGGACAGAGGGTCATAGAAATATTAGAAGAAAAACAATGTAACTTTTGAAAATGTGGTTCCTTTAATATGAAATAGTAGTATTAGCGGTTGTAGATTAAATATTGATGCCTTTATTGTCTTTTTATGTATAAAATACCAGTACTACCAAAAAGATGAAAAGCAGAGACCCAGTCCAACATGTAGTAAGTTACCACATAATAGTAATGTACATGTAATTGCAAGATAACAAGTGAGCAGCAGAATATGTAATTTAGTCCTAGAATTTAGCAGAGTAATCTTTTAGTCACCATTTTTGTATATGTATTAAACTCCGCTAGTAAATTTAGATTATGATATATGTTCAATAGCAGTTCATGGCTGATTATAATTACATTTGTACACAGTAACTTAAAGAATTGACTACCAGGAGAAAATGTAATACCGATAGTGCAGAACTTACTCACAATTACATTTACAGATAAATCATGTTATTCGTACATACAAAAGAGCCATTGCTTAGATAATTGCACTGAGGTGTGCAATCTGGTAAATTGTAAAACATGAAATTTCTTATAAGTTGTAGTGTTATTGGTATCTTAGTATCTGTCGACTTGCTGTTGATGACTTTGTGTGCTGTGGGTATTTTTTATTGTTCATATCTAAAACACATATGTTCTAATTTCAGTTTGACCAGAAACCAAAAAAAAAAAAAAAAAAAAACAAGACCAAGGTGTGCAAGTGTCTCCAGAAATGCTGCCATTTACAACAACCTCGTACGTGTCACAGACAGAAGACACCTACCCACATGTTTAAGTGACCAATACTTCAGTGAATTACTATGGTAACCTGACACGGACTACAGACGCTTTGAACACTGCCTTTACTCAGCATAAACCAGATGCATGTTCTCTACGCCACCATCTTCACTAACATCAATCAGTAACAGTAGCGAGACATGATACGTCCCCAGTGATGATTCATCAGACCAGATAGAAAAAGGTGTCGATCCCTTAACAGACCCAAAGTGTATGGTTTTTGAGAGCTGTCTGAACTTCTTATTCGCCAGAATTCTCTGCGTCTATTGTTTACCTCAAGTGCCCCTAGACTGCACACACATCTCTTTCAACGGTACTGCACCTAAAGCTTCTTTTACCTGCATACAGGGCCACAAGACAGAGTAGACATCACAGTCCTATGTCAAAGGCAAATCTGTTGGTAATGTCATAACTGCAGCTGCCGTTTTTTAATTCGGACAGACGTACTCACACATGTCAACATTTGCCAACATCTTACAGATGAAGTTCGTCGGCAAAACACAGTTTTACACCATCCAGAAAGAGATGACTATACCAGCAATTGACCGCTACTACCTATTGCAGAAAAGTGCCGCTGTTGAGTGCCAAATACTCCACCTACACCCTGATGGACACTAACACAGGCGTCATTCCTGGATTCAATGCAGTGCAAGTTACTGAGACGGGTTCGTCAGTTGGCATAGCGTTAGAGGGGTTCCAGTGTACCTTAAGCAGTGTTGTAACCACCGACTTCAATGTGAATGTCATTGTGACAGACCGCCATGTCCAAATAAGAAAGGCCACGCATACCAACAACCAAAATGTGAAGCAACAGTTTGATGTATAGCACCTACCAAACTCCCTGCGTAAAAAGGTGACCAAAGCAGCTAACCAAAAGGCCTCACCTTTGAAGCCATGGATTCCATCCATCTGTAATTACTTAAGGTGGTGCTCAAGAAATCCAAGTGGTAATGCTGATCTGTTGGTAGAGTCCTTTACCAGTCTTCTGATCCATATAACAAATCAGCTTTCAAGTTCCCATGTTGAATTGACAGACGAGGACGTTAAGACGAAAAATGGCTACACCCTGACAGCAAAGAAGTTGAAGCCCTGTGGTCCATTATTACAGACACTTGCTTGCAGAAAGACATACGTCAGCTGAGTCTGTTTTGTCACACTGGTCCATTTGAGTCGTCCCATTCCGAAATATTGCCCTAAGCGTCAAGAATGTGACTACCCAAGCATGGCTTCCAGGTGCCAGTTGGCTGTTATAGACCGCAACTTCAACATAGGTCGTAACCAGACGACGACGAATGACGGTTCCTTGTGCTGTGCAGTACATCACCTAAATGCACCGGTCGATGGACAGCGAGACCACTTTACGAAGAGAAAGATTATAAGTTTCGTCAAGATATCTTAAAGCTGACAGTCAACATGTAGCATGCTACCAAACCATGGCCTTGTCATTGCCAAAACAGCAGCGCCACTGAAAGAAGACCTTGTCAGTGATCATCTTTCCAGATATGCTTAGACACTTAAACCCCAAGAATAGAAAATAGAATAGATATCCCGTGCAAATACAGATACTATAATGATACAGTGATTTTATTTCATATTAATTCTGTGTTACATGCATTAGGGCCTTAATATTTGAATTCCGATAACATTTATTTTGGGCTTTATTTCCCATAATGGACTTTTTGTTTACTGATGTCGCCACGATATTACGTTTTCAGAATATAGTAATCATTTTTGCTTTTTTAATATCGGTATTAGAAAGGGACAATTTAAGTGTTTTCTTACAAAGCTGTTGTGTGAATGAATATAGGGCATGTAGTGAAAGTAAATATCTTTTTGTAACAGTTATTTATTTATTTTTATTATATTCTTGGACCAATGTCTGCTTCCATGTTCATTTGAGTGTTTAACGTTCTGTGATAGTTTTTAAAACATTGTTATGTATTGAAAATGTATATTCCTACTGGTAATAAAAAACGATATTAACTTTTGTGTACATTAATTAGCCCTGAATCACATGAAAAACTCTAAATATGATCTTCTAATAAGTTCAATTTGTACAGTTCGTGTACAACGGTGTATATGGTAGTTAGTTCACATCATGGTTTTCAAAAGTTTCTCTCTTGATTTAGAGTTTATTTGAACTATTTGTCCTACAGTTAAGTTTATTCTAACCTAAAGAAGTCAGTCAATGAACATGCAACTAGCCAAAGGAAGCATTGAAAGTACTAGATTGTTGAAAATAACTATACATGTTCAACTAAACTGAAATGCAATATAGCTGTATCGAATCAGCGCGCAGAACTAAAACGACACTAACTTACAGAATGTAGAACACACAAAAAATGAAGACAAAGTCATACTTGAAGACTAACAAACAAACATTTACTAGCATCGAGCTACACTTTACATAAACGTATACGTCCAATTGAATGATATTATATGAGGAACAATTGGTAAAAAAAGGAACAAGTGAAATAAGCGGAAACAAATAATAATTTATAGGCCAACATAGTTTTATCAAACAACAGTTGTTAAAAGTTGATAGGAATCGGAAAAATCGTTCTCATAATGTCTGAATCCCTAATACTGGTTGCTGATGTCAGGAAATGATGCCCGTACTTTCTTCACAACATAGGCTGGTAATGGAATCCTTACTTTCTTCCCAAGAGGTTGTCCTTTTCGTACCAAACAGAGAAAAGCCATCAACCGACTCTGTCTAAAAGGGAAACAATGTAATTAAAATAAACTCATTTTAGGGAGGGGAAGATAATTATTATCTATGAGGTAGGCAGTTGCCATTCTAAGAAAAGGAGCATTTGAGAATTGTTGTATTGCAAAACAATGTCCTAATCTGCACGAAATTATCAGATGAATGTTATGTAAAAGTGGGTCATTTTTAAAAACATTGAATCCAATAATCCTAAAACCAACTAAAAACCCGATTTAAGAGATGTTTCCTTCTCTTAATGTCGAAAGAAATGAAGGAAAGGGTGTTCAATAATTTGCAATTATCAGGCTCCATCTTTTAATGAAATGATAACTTTATTTCACATTATATCGAAATAAGTTTGTATATAATGATTTGTGATTACACTGAAGTTATAAATAGCGCAAGTGGGAAGATAGGGATAACATAGCAACCAGAAGGACCGTAAAATACTGATACAAATGTAGATATGTCAACTCCAAGTATAACGCACATACGTAATAGTAATAATAGTAATTAAAAAAAAAAACTATCCAAATTCACAAAGAGTAATCAAGGGAACCAAGATTGTATCCGAAATACAGGGTCAAAGAACAGACATGGAAAACAGACACACACATAACCAAGAATACGTACAAAGAAACAAACAAATGACTGCCTGACTTGGACTCCTCTAAGAACTGAGAGCATGGACCAGGTGCACCGGTTGGGGTAGCGTCCTCTGCTTTTCTTTAAATACCCACCGAGCTATTTATAAAAGTCCAAGGTAGACTTAACAGGAAAAGAAAACTATGACACGTTTGATAAATCGGTTCTTATAGTGCAGATGGATACACAGTAACGATCCACGTGTACATGATGACGATTTCTGTAGTGATGACTTCAATCTTGTTGCAACACAACCCTTTTCCCGAAAGCCTTATGGCAAAAGTCTAGCACGGTACAAAAAGTCTCCATAATTACGGCAAGCTAAAAAATAACATATGAGTTGTGATATGAAAACTTCATACGCAGGTGCTGTAGGGATGTTGTCACAGGTATAAATGACAATTAATATCATAAGGTTATAAAACGTAGTACTCAAAATGCATTATTCTTCCGTTCTGAATTTCTTTGTCTTTTTGAAGGTTGGTTACAAGTGTATTTATCTAATCTGACTATTTCTACTATGGTAAATATGAAAATGATTTGCAAAATATTTTCATAAATATACATGATTCACTCATGTTGCTTGAAAACAGTGGTTAGCAATTTAACTTAATAAAAATTTCAATGCTGACTTTATATTTTTGCAAATCAGCAAAATTCTCATCTAGTCATAAGACGTTAATTTTGTTTACCTACATATTTAATTGTCCCAGGGGTTGGAAAGCTATGCTGCCTTATGGTCATCTCCAAATGTCGCAAATTTTTAGTTGTAACTATTTATGTGGATGTTTTGAGTTTTGGGAAAAAAACAATATATAACCGACGAACTCGTACAATGAATTGTACACTGAACATTGACATTATTACTAGTTGTATTTTCTTCCTAGAAGCTCGGTTGTAACCGATTTCCCAACTTTTAACCATAACCGTATAATCTGTTTCTTAAAAAGTGACTATAGAATTATTAATAAAGAGACAATAGATTTCAACCCAGAAAAATTAAATATAGATGAATGTAGTTTTAATTTTGTTAACCTCCTTTACCTCCGGTCAATAAAAAAGAACATGTAAATTTAATGAAAACTATTGACCAAACTTTACGACAAACGTGAAGACTTTTTATTCAGAATTGTCAAATTTCCATTAATCTACGGCAACATCCATTCGGCTCCTGCGTATGTAGTGTTCATATCACAACTCATACGTTATGCCAGAGCTTGTCGAAACTACGCAGACTTTTTGTATCGCGCTAGAACTCTAACAAATAGGCTTCTGGAACAGGTTATCTTGCTACAAGATTGAAATCATCACTACAGAAATTTTATGGTCGTTATCATGAACTCGTGGATCGTTATGGTGTATCCATTAGCACCATGAAAACTGATTTATTCAACGGGTCATGGGTTTCCTTCCCTCGTTTGTCTACCCCGGACTTGACTTTTTATGAGCAAATCGGCAGGTGTTTCTAGAAAAGCAGAGGACGCTTACCCTACCCATGCACCTGGTCCATGCTCCCAGTTTGTGCTGGAGACCGAGTTGCTGATTTTTTTTGTTACTTTGTATCTTTTATTTTAGTTAATTTATGTTCTTTGTTGTGAGTGTCTGTTTTCAATGTCTGGTCTTTGTCCCTGGATTACATTTTTTTGATTACCGCTATAACATTGGTTCCCTTGATTACTCTAAACATTTACCAGATTTGAAAAGGTTGTCATCTGCATAACCATAAATAGAAGACTTATTTACATAGAAAAACAAATCATTTATAAAACTTTTGAAAAGAACAGGCCCAAGTATGGACCCTTGAATACATCTTTAAAATAGTAACAAACTCCTCACATCCAGACCAATTTCGACAATCATTTTTTCAGGCTAGAAGAAGTGTAATGGGGAAGCATACTAGCTTAGCGTATCCAAGTCACTTGAGGTTCAATAGCAATAAAAGGTCAAACACAGTACTTAATAAGGACATTTTAGGGGAGTACAACATGAATCTGTTTAACTTTAGATACTTGTGGTGAAAATAATGATCAGAAGTATATATATTAGCTATAAAATAACATACATTTCAGGTGACAGTAGTACTGCGTATGCACCGGTCAACGATGCCGACTAAGAAACATTTTTAGGTCAAAATTTATCTCAAACAGTGTTAAACTAGAGCGAATTATTGACTCACATATAAAGAAATCTGAAATTCAGTCGATGTGTCATTTTAAGTACTAGTCCACGTACAAATCAGACACTGCCAATGATAAAGTAATTCATGGTGTAAAAAAACAACCATACAAACGTAGATATCCTGTACATTCATAACGATAGTCATTTCTGCATTCAGATCTGCACTTTTTAGAAAATCATACATCCATCTCCCACTAAAATCAACCAAATGAAACTAATTCAAGTAGGATAATCCCCCCAAAGTGCCAATTTCATGTAAAATTTATGTAATTTTAATCTCAAAAGTGCAATAGCCAAAAAAAACCATGTTATCATAACACGATCTGAACAAGAAATTAAACTGAATTCGGTGGGGTTTTGATACGCGTGAATCACCTTCTGTCTGATTTTTAGAAAGACTGCTACTTAAGTATGTTAAATTTATCAGTTCCCTTTAAGTACTTCTCTGTGTAAGAATCAGGCAAAATGTGTATAAGGTGTGGTACATGAAGAAAAAATACAGATATTTTATGGCATTATCCAATTATTTGTACCTCATAACCTCAAGAAATTACTGTCAAAGTCTTTGTAAAGTTTTCGTTTTTAAGATATTGATATGTCAAATTTAGTTGATGTGCACTATGTTGAAATGGCGGGAAAAACTTTCCCGAACTTGTTCCTTGAATAAGCAGTCAAAAAATATCTATGTCATCAATGCTTCAGGATAAATCTAATTACCTTAATAGTTGTTTTTTCTAGATGTATTTGAATATGTTCGAGGAAAAAAAGAAGAATTATAATGAGCCACTCCTTGCCTGATTCTTACATAGAAATTTACTTAAAGTGAGAAAATTTCAAACTACAGAATTATGTACGTGTAATGAAAAATAAAAGCTTTGAATAGGTGTCGTATTCATTTTACTTAAACAAGGATTTAAAGATACAATGATCTTTTGCAGGTTGAGTACTGTTAGTAGGAAAATTGACCAATATTTGTCACTGGAAGAAATAATTGACAAATTAGATATTGCACGACTTTATTCAAGAAACAATGACGAGAAACAGTACAAAATTTCTACAAAATCTGTATTATTTTATTTTAGCAAACAAACCTATTTGCCATTGAAAACAATTAAATTGAAAGAAGTATTTTTAACAATGTATATTTGCATATGTAGCGTCCGGCAGGTGTTGTATATTAAAAAAAGCAACACAAAAATGTACATCCAACTTTTTGACAAATTCTAAACAACAATGAAATACCTCATTATCGTTCAAGTTAAACACCAAATTGCAAGTTCAATTAATATTATGTCTAAAGAAAAAATAGAAGCTGTTTTAAATAATGTTTGCTGTGGTTAATTTGACACTTAACATACCGGTGCACCAGGTCCATGCTCCAATTTTCACTTGAGTCCGATTGCTTATTAACTTTTGTTTATTTGTATGTGTTATTTTATTTATTTCATGTTCTTTGTTGGGTGTGCATTTTTTCTTTCTCCAGTTTTAATCCTTGGAATATGTTTTTGTTTTATTTTCGCCGAATCGGGGTCCCGTAATTACTCTTGGATTTAAATAAAAAATATAAAATTAGATAAAATGCAGTCATTAGAATTAGTAAAAAATGAAAATGGTCTTATTTTAGACAGTGAATTAAAAGACAGAAACACAAATCAAATGACAGAAAAAAATAATAATAAATATAAACACAAGTGCTAAACATCTATAAACAATGAAGAGCGCAATATCGGACATTTTACTAGCATGTGAATTCACGTTCAAGCTACGGGAGGACTCACAATTTATTTTGCTGTGAACGATGTCAATCCCACAACTCAAAAGATATCAAGCTCGATGCATAAGAATCAATAATTGTAAGTAACTATTTGTTGTTAATCGACATATCATAAAAGTTTTATATTAAAACTGGTTTATCAGTGATATAGAGAGATTTGGTTTAGAACGTCATTACGAGTTGTAAATGAGTACAGAATGATTTAAGTTGCAATTCTGAAGAAATATATTAAAACAAATATCACTTTATTCCATATTCGATCTGTAAATGCCCAAATCACGTGTAAAACATGCTGGTTATTAAAGCCTACTTATTTGTATTTTTCCATGCAAGCTACTTTTGGTTACTCTCTGATTTTTCATATATCTATAAAAGCATAAAAACACAAGCCAAAAAAAAAGTAATACATTTATTCAGTTTCACTAAATGATTACATATAAGTTTTTTAATGCGTTTTTGAAAAGCGTAAAAAAATATTTCAATGAAATATAAGTTAAACAAAAATTAAATTGCAAAATAAAGATAATTAAGGAACTTATTTTGTTGTTGCTGACTTGATGTAATAAACAAACAATGATTCTAAACAACATTTAGTCGCAAACTAAACATTTATCACTTTTAAGTTGATTTTCGTATAACTGCCAATATTACGGTATGTCTTTATTTCTTTTAGTTTTCTTTTGTTTTGATGGACTTTTTGGCTTTATATCTAAACTTATTATCGCAAGAATGAATATGATTAGTACAGCCAAGCCGGAATATCCAATTAATTTTGCGGAATATCTACCATCATGCACGGATATATGTTTACGGATATAGGCCGTAGTCTTCTTCTTGTCAATCTTGTAAAGGTAGTCGAATGGTACTAAATTTCTGTTACTCCCATTATTTTCCCCTACACATTCACATAGAGTAAGTGCATTGACTGGACAAGAAACCATTGTACGAATGCGTTCCGCCGAAGTCGAACCTATAAAAAATAAGATATACTAAAACGAAAAACGAAAAACAAAAAACAAAAAAACCCAAAAAACAAGAAATTAAACAAAACAAACCAAACAAAAAGAAAAACAAAACAACACAAGAAACGAAACAATAAAAGATAAATAATTATGAAAAAAAGCAACAAAAAACCCCCCAAAACATAATCAAACAAACAAACAAACAAACAGAAACTCAATAAACAAACAAACAAATAAATAATTAGAAACAAACAAGCCAACAAACAAAACACAAAATGAAGCAAGCTCGGAATGGGAACTTTTATATGCTTTTTCAACAACGAACTCTTGTAATATGCTTTGAAAACATTCTAGGTAGTTCTTGTCTCTTATTACCTTATATGAAGTTAGTAGTTCTGAAATTATTTTAAATATTAATGACTTGTTACAAAATATGTATTAGCAGCAAAATACATTGTGAGTATATTGAAATTTTGTTTTACAGAGCTATTCTATTCAACTGAATTTTTATAGCAAAGACATTATATGTGTAACAACGAATGAAGTGTACAAATGTGAGTATAAAACAGTAACCTTTGATTCATTTAGTTGTAGGAAACACAAAAGAAAACAAAATTTGGATAGGAAAAATATTTTTTACGTATTAGACAGTGCGATAAATAAACGTATGTAAACTAACTTGTCTGGCTAAATGATCCTGTTTGAAAGCTCCCAAGCGAGCTAGTTGTTTTAACTAAAGTAGGTGATGTCTGTCTTGTAACTCCGGTCGACGAAACAGTGGACGAAAATCTTACGCTTGTTTGTAACCCAGAAGAAAACAATGCAGTCGTTTCTCCATCTGAAAAAAAAGACTTTTCACATTTAATTGCAATATTTTTTATAGACCTAACCGATACTCCCCAATAAATATTTATTCTGAAACAGTATTCCTTAGTCAGATTTAATATTAAAGATCACTTAAAATCATTTACATATACAACCGTGCAAATTAAGTATGCAAATAACTCTGACTAAGTTGAAATCATAATTACCTTTAAATACATGAAAACAAGTTCTACTTTTTTTCACAGATTAGATAGAATACATAAGTCATTCTGTAAATTTCATAACATCGGATACAAATTCATTTTATTGACCAAATATTTTCAATTAAAAAGCTTATTATTAACAGACGAACATTAGGTAATGGAGTATTAGGTCACATTTAACACTTATATGTGTAAACATAATTGTTATTTTATTAAAACAAACTTGGGAATGTCCGGATCGATGACTCCATGTCTGTCGACTTTGCCGGGATGTTAGTTGTTGTTGCGGAAGTTGATGACCTCTGTTTTGTAGTTCCGGGAGATGAATATATGGACGAAAATCTTATGCTTGTTGATAATCCAGAGGAAAAAGACGACGTAGTTGTTTCTTCGTCTGAAATATGAAACAATAAACGTACTTTTTCTTCCTCCAAATTGTCTACAATAATGTTTTTCAGACGCAGACGTACAGATCTAACAAATGTTCCCAACTAAGAAAAAAAGTTTAATATAAAAATGTTAAATCAGCAATTTTGTATTCGATCATGTATGGACACTTTCCAATCCCTACAGTTTGAGTTGGACGAAACTGAAAATAAATTACCCCCACCTTGCGCGGTCAACACCTCTTTTTTACAATCTAAAACAGGAACTATTTCATTGATTGTGTCATACACTTAAAAATGTAGTTTCAACGATCTGTCATTACGTTACATGGCACATATTTACGAAAATAGCATTTGTATCTGGTTAGATGAAATATAGGGACGCACATACGTGGCATTTTCAACTGCTGACTGTTAGGATGCTTGGTAAGGTCTTATTTACAATATGTCATGGAAATTCTTTCCTTGATTTTACGTTTTTTTTTAGTAAAAATACATTTTTCTTGAGTATGTATCATGAAAAAATAAGTCTTACTCTAATATTGGAAATGAATGTTAAATATTATTCTATGTGATATACAATTCATCGCCATTTGTCCTTGAAAATTAAGGTAACACTCGCGCTGTCATCCTTTTTTGATACCTATACATGTTTTAAAAATTCACTTACACATACAAAGAACGTGGTAATTTACAGAACAACTTTTGGTTCTCCATAATGTGTTTTGCATTCGTACACAAAATTCCGATGCAGGTTCATCTGGTTCATCCGGATGCCAGTTATTATAAGTACCCAAGTATTCGTTATCTATCCAATAAAATTCCTTTGTAATTGGATTACGGAAGAGACCTATCCAAATTTCAGTTGGCCTAAATAGAAAAATACAAATTGTAAAGAGTTGTTTGTCTTACAACATGACTTCATTTCAAAGGGCCAATGTATTGGAAATTCTGTACAGATTCAAGACAATTTCACAGTTCTTTACATTATTTTTGTACAATTATCGTCATCACCGACGGTTTTAAATGTGCATTATCTATCTTGTTTCAAGACAACCTTTCGTTTTACTTACGCTTCAATGGTACTTAAATAATCATTAACTAGATTCTGCTTAACTTCGTCTTTTACCATAGTAAGTTGCATTCCAATTCCATGGCATTTTGATGCAGCATCAGCGCCATAAACGGGATCAAGTAATTTAAACATGCCACTACTGACCTCTAAATGAAAATTTGAAAACAAATCAGTGACGTTAATAAAAAGAAAACATTTATGCCTTGGTGTGGAACTGGTAAAAACAAAATATTTGAGTTACGTGAAAGCCACATAAGATTATTACAGCGTAGAGCTGTACGGTATCATGAAGGTGAAAGTAAGCGAATTGCAGATAGAGCATAAAACGTTATCATTCAGAAATTGTAAATCGCGCAATTAACTAAAGAAATACAAAATACTAACTCAAATGGAAAGAAGATTATAAGTACGTACAATGTTCAATCGGTAAGCTGTACACGAGTTTCAAAAAGCCACCTCTGATCAACTAACTTCAGTATATAGAAGCGATACCTCAGAGGTTTTAGCAATTTTGGATTTTACATTACTGAAAACTAGTTATTTGTATAATTTATGACAAAATTCGGGTCAGAGAAGTCTAACGTTTAAGCTGTTTAACATTGCCATAAGATTTAAAATTAATTTGACTAAGCATATTGGTTGACAATGTGTATCTGCCGTAAAAATACCTACCTATTTTGTAATCAAAGTATTATTTTGTATATGAAGAAATATATGGTCATTTAATTATGAAAATCATAAAACATTATCCCACCCTAAACGAATTAATACAGAACAAAACCCCAAACCTTCAAAATACATTATACAAATAGAACGTGAAAAGACATAAGAATAATGTTTGATTAAAGGTATAATGCGCTGCCTTATCAGTCTAAATACTAGCAGTAAGTCAAACACATTAGATTAAAATGTTGCTCTTTTGACCGTTTTAGGAAATGGTAGGCTGAAATGCTACAAATCAAGCAATTTACTGCACATTGTGAGTGAATAGGCCTGTAATATGTCAGATTAATTTTCCTTGCTAATAAATGCATAAAAGAGATTCATAATGACTCTAACAGTTGTGTATTTGAATATATTTAAACACATAAATGTTGATTCTTATATTTGTTCTACACTAAGAAAATGCATTAGTCTTTGTTAAAGATTTACTACCAAATTTGGCATTGTCTTAATATAATAAATCAGTTTTCCCAAGACAAAGTAAAAAATTCATTGTCTTCTCCCTTTCTTATGTCCAATATAATACAGGTTGTCAAATAATATGAAAAGTGCCTGGAATTTTTGTTCTGAACCTATTTGTCCAGGTATACAAATGCAAGAAAAGTTGGATGATTCTGATTTTATTTTTTTTGTAGTGCTTTTATAGGTCACATAACCACATTTCCATTCTACATGAATAAATTCACTGAAAAAACAATACAGGGTATATATGAAAGAATAATTAAGGAAAGCAAGGTTATAGCGGTAATCAAAAGAATGTAATCAAAGGACAAAGACCAGATATGGGAAACAGACATACACAACAAAGAACATAAAGTAACTAAAATCACACATGCAAAGTAACAAAAACAAATGAGCAACTCTGACTCCACTAAAAACTGGGAGCATGGATCAGGTGCACCGGTAGGCTAAGTGTGTTTTGCTTTTCCAGAAACGTAATAATTTCTTAAGGATCAATCACAATTTGCATACTTTAAAAAACGGGTTAACATTAAACGCAATAAGAGTCATTTTTCACTGAATTTATACAAAAAAACACTTGAAATATACGTTGAATTTATAAAACTTGTAAATAAATGTTAAAATATCATTACTATAAATATTTGCATTAATGTGATTATATAATTTGGCCTCTAATGTTTTAAATAAGACAACTATTAAGGACATTCTTTTATAAGTCCAGAAAAAAAGGGTTTCATAAAATGAAAAAGACAAAATTGCCACATTAATGCCCAATGTTGTTTAAAAAAGTAAAACATAATTTAAAAAAATAAAACGTATACAACTCACCAAACAGTGCTGATAGAATTAAAGGTGTATTACATGAAATTCCTTGTAAGACATTTCTTCCCATTATGTCAAAATGTTCGAAGTGCGACAAAGAGCCTTGAAGGACTTTATATACCCGCTCTAAATGTTTCTCATTTGAGGAAAAAACTCAACCAATGAATTGCTAAATCAATGTATTTCATTTAATGCTATTGTTATCTTAACGAACACAACTGGGCCTTTTGGGAGCAGAAAATAAGACATTGCTGGATCTATAAAAGGGTCTTAATTGCTTAGGTTGTATCGTCTGTACAGATCTTTACAGATCTAATAATTGTGTATATACTGCAAAGTTAAAAGTAAGAACTCTAGAGCTTTCAATAAAACAAGATTAAACTTTCCTTTACAACGGATGCCGGAGTATATGAAAAACAACTAACGTAAAAAAGTAAGAAAATACTACTATTACTACTAATAATAAAACAAAACAAAACAAACAAACAAACAAATAATAATAATAATAATAATATTAACAAAAATAACAACAAGAACAAATACTTATATATACCCTTATTCTCATCCAGCTTCAACCAATGTGTGTCATTTAGTTACTATCATCAAGTAAAATCATTTTTGTTATGCTGATGAACTATATCTCAGAATGTAACGACTCTATTCCCAACATGGCTCTATCGGAACACACTGAAATAGTAAGATAAACGTAAGCATGGTGAGGTGTTGAAACTGCAAAAGTCGGAGGGCGATAAAGGGCCTCATTGGCCTAAAATACAGCTGAAAATTCATTATAAAATGTCGAAAGATTTAATTGTGATTTGGGTCTTGTATCTATCACTAAAGATATAACATAAAAATTTCTGATTAATCTTGCATTAAAAGGACAGGAACATTCCTTGAAAATTCTTCATTTTCGGTGACAACATTCATTATTACATTGTGTAACATATGTGAAAATATTGTTGTTTCTTGGGAGTGGACATAGTTTTTGGTTATAAATATGTAAAAAAAACCACCAAAATTTATCATTCTCAGCAGTTTTTGTTAAAAGACGTATAATTGACATTACAATGAACTAATACCATAAAACATTATGAGTTTTTATATTTATATATTTTATTATGTTTTTTGTATTACAAGTTGATATTTTCAGGCAATATTCTCAGCCTAACGCCCTACAAAGCATATCATTAGTTATTCCCTTCGCAGTATTCGAATCCAAACTTCTAGACACTCGACCATCAAAGTTACCGTTTTCACTGGTCGGTTGAATATTCCTCGTATATTTAGTGAGATGTCACATTCTGGGATGTTTATAGAATATTCATGTAATGCCATTTGTATCATTAACTTATCGTTATTCTACGGTTAAAAAGCGATACACTGAGTATTCATATTGAAGTTTTCTTTCATTTTTTAACACTGCGAATAAAAGTCCTATCAAATATTAGAAAGGAAATATGGATTTTGTTATTCAGGTCAGAAGTTTTAAATTTGGTCACTTTGAATAAATTGTTTCCCCACAGCAGTTCGATGAACATTATTGTAGGCATTGTCATGACTACGTGCAGTGTGTTGGTGAGTAAATCGTTTAATTTCACTTCTACTACATCCATGCTTTCTTATAGCATGAGCTTTTTAGGGCTTTTTTGTGGATGATTACACCCTTTTAAGATTTATGATAGGTTTAAAAAAAATCACACTTATGCCGTTTTGTTTCAGTTAAAACATAGTGATTTATCATTCGCATTGTGCAAAATAAAATAAAAAAAAAAAAAACAAAAAAAAAAAACACAGTTTTAGTTCCCAAAGTTGAGTTGAGTTGGTTTAAGGGATCATATTTTGTCTAAGATAATTGTAGATTAACAATGAATAATTGTTAATGTCTTACTTGCAATTCATGCTACGATGGGTTTAAAGCATTAACTTACGTATATTTGATCGATTTTGATTTTAAATGGAGACGTGACACAAAATGTTTGTTTTTATTCATTTTTGATTTATTTGATTTGTTTCACCCTTGAACTCGCTTACGTCATTTAATTGAAGAGAAATTGTTTTTAAAATGGCCGAGGACCAAAGCCATGCGATTTTCAATTAGCCATGTTGTTACGTGACCGAGTTACGAGTGGTTGAAATGCGTAGGGCTTCTGCTTTTGTTGCATGATTACTACAATTGAGAGTGAAAGTATTGAACATTTTGGTTTGCCAGCGAATATATACTTACAGTTGTATCAATCTAAATCACTTCGGGAAGAAAATGATAAACACTGTCAGGAAAATTAAACTATTACATGTATGAAGACATGACTATCTACAGTGAGACGATACCACATTGGTTAGAGGATTACATAGAGATATTTTATTGGTTTTGTCATGTTAGATTGAACTATTAACATAACGACAATAAAAAACTGATAGAATACGAGAAGAATTTTAGCCTTCTAAAATACGAAACACAATATTGCACCCATACACATATCCGTGGACCACTATGTATCATAAATAGAAGCTATTGTCGAAGATGTATTAATTTTCTTGGGCACGTGTATACATTTTCAATGCACCAAAACTGAGACTGCGATCCAATGACATAGCATTTCCACTTATGGTAACTGAGAGATACTTGCAGTTTTCATGTATGCATATTTATTAGGTCGTCGTGAAAACAATAATAAAATATTTATTTAGCACAAACCTAATGAGAAAAGTTTGTTCCTCTCGCGACTACATATACTTTTATAAATGTAAACGCTGATAAAATGATAACTTTTGTGTGAAGTCTGTTTTAAGAATTTAAGAATATCAAATTAAAGGCCTGACTCTGTTACCCTTTGTAAGGCAGGTAAGTAGGTTACTTTAAATTTTGCCTGCATTTATTTAACTTTTCGATATCTAATCCTTGTTCAATTCACCATCAACAAACACACAAAACAATGTAGCCGAAAACACCGTATAAGCATTTTGGAATTGAGAAGATGAGTTGAGCATAAGTTTCATCATCAACACATATTACAAAAACAACAGAAATTTAAACAGTTTATATGCCATAGTATCATAATTTGTGACTGTAGTCATTCTAGTGCAAAATATGTATGACAAAATAGACAGCATTGATATAAAGTTATAGTTCCCTTTTGTTAGCCGTGAAAAGTCAGATTATCCAGAATAAGTGTGGTACATATCTCAATTGTTATATTACAAAGCAAGTAGTCCGACTTCTAAGTGCACCATAGCTAAGAAAGCAAGCTTTTGGATTAAGGCTTTAATAGTCATAGTCTTACCTCTTTCGTCTACTCTGAACTTGACTTTTTTATGAGCAGCTCGGCGGGTGTTTCTAGAAAAGCAGAGGACGCTTACCCTATCGGTGCACCTAGTCCATGCTCCCAGTTTTTAGTGGAGTCAGAGTTGCTCATTTGCTTTTGTTACTTTGTATGTATGATTTTAGTTACTCTATGTTCTTAGATGTGTATGTCTTTTTTCCATGTCTGGTCTTTGTCTCTGGATTACATTCTTTTGATTGCCGCTATAACCATGGTTCCCTTGATTACTCTTTTTAACAGAATATTTTCATATGCCATGAAACATGCTTTAATTCATAATTCCCATCGGAAATGGTGGTACTTAGTCAGAAACGTTTAAGAGTTTATTTTCCTTATGCGAATTATGTTTTTAGTCAGAAAAATACACGAAAATACAAGAATATTTATTTTATATATTCCCTACCCTGACTTTTATGGAGCAATATCATAAATTTATGGTATTTAATATAATGTCTTCATAGCTTCGAGTCTACTTCACATTTGGACGAATATAAGGCAGTGTTTGCTTTGTGCAAAGTTTGACAAACAAGACTTTTGTTATCCTGTCGTTTGTTATACCATGAACATTTCATTGGCCCCCACACTTTTGCAATGAAAATATGCTAGATTTCGAGACATTTTGATCATTTTGGGTTTAAGATAATATTGCTTTCTTACCTTAAAATAAATTGTTTTCGACTATTAAAGTTTAAAAGAAAAAGGAGACTAAACACAATGTAATAGTCACGAGCAGAATGATCTGCTAAATCTTCCTGCCATACGTTATCATATCTATCGTCTATTTTATAAGATGCTTAAAACCAAGATTTTTGTCAGAACGGCAACACGTTGTATTAAAATTACAGAAAAAATGGAACTCGGTCTATTAGATCAATGCACGGCTACAATTTGTACTTTCTAATGACGTCACGAAATGAAATATATGTTTTCTGCTTTTGGACCCGTGTAATGAAAGAAAACCTTAACTCTCTAATTAGCATTCCAAAACTAATAATTGACAAAACATTCAATAACCAGTCCTATTAATTAGAAAATCAATGATTTATTGGCATCTTGACACATTTGAATGAGGTATAATTTGTGTGTATTGTCTATACTTATTGCACTAAGACATTGAAAAGACCGTGTAATTTTTGCAAACTTATACAAATACTAAAAACCTTTTATCAATACGTTATAAATTAGAGATATAACATGTTGAAAGGATATATTGACACTTTATGTTTCATAATCGTGTTTGTTTCTCCCATTTGAAACCGATGTTTAAAAACACACGTGTTTTTTTCACAACAAGGTGTTGATTAAATTTCTGCGAGAGTTTTTCTGCCATTTTACATTTCCGAGTATCCTACAGATTTCATTGGAAAACATATTCTCCTTCAGCATATTTATGATTCAAATTATTTACCCTCTCTCGAAAATTAAGATTTTATCATGCTCGCTATAGCTTGCATGTTAAATAATTTTACCATCTCGAGTGGAGAAATAATTTAAACCACTCATCACTGTATATAGGTAACTTGTGTCTTCTAAATTTAAAGACTTAAATAGTTAAAAAAAGGAAAAATTGTGTTTTTTTTCCCTGAAAATAAGCATTATTCATAAAAATCAAAATAGGATGGAGATGTATATTACATAGAATGTGTTGTACAACTCAACATTTATTGAGATTACGCTTTGAATGAATAGTTATAAAGTTGATCATAAGGACCCATAAAGCAATTCCATACCACAAAATAAATATCTGTATAGTCCGTTTTGGGGGTGTATCACATATTGCCAATCTTGCATGATTCTTACAAAGGCTGCTTCAAAAATCTCTACTTTGTCCCATTTTTTTAGTCTCGATATGATGAAGTACAAGATTTTATTTATTTTGTCGTGAAAATCCTTCTTCTTTAGTGTTTTGTTTTTCAGAAAAAAAGAATATTTCTCAAAAAGATGTAGATGTCTGGAATTAAATTCGTAAGGCAGTGAATGAGATGTTTATTTGTATTCTTATTAAATCTTGGTCCAAAAGCCTGTTTTGTTCCGAAAAGTGGCTTTTAACTCTTGCATACCTAAACAACTGAAAAATATAAACACCATATGCAGGGGAATCTATATTCTTATCAATCTAACCAAATTTTGCTCGTGTTATAAAAAAATTCAATAAAAGATATTTAAGTTCTAAGCTACAGCATTAAGACAATAATAAAAACAGAAAAAGGCCAACTAAAGCTAACGTGCAGAAATCTCAAAATAAGCATTTCAACTTTCTTATAGAAATTACCATTTGAAAGGAGAGATTACTTTGTCAGATCGCTTAAATAACAATAAAATTTAATACTAAATCATAATTATAATTCATCTGACCAACAAAACGTGGCAATAGTAGACATGTCTGCATGGGTTAGAGGATTTGTAATTCATGAACCTAAAAGGAGTTTTCATATCGCGCACCAAAAGTCAACTTAGATTTAGAAATAAACAATGAACAATGTGTCCATTTTACAAGAAAATGAAGTTCAGGAATTACAATTTTGATAAAAATGATGGAGATAGATTTCTACTTTTTGTAGTTAAAAGATTATTATGACAAATTAAACTGTTACATACCATGTGTAGCATATTATTGTAGAGAGTCCATAAAGGGAAAAAACTTCCATCTAAGTATCATACTTTGCATGGAATGTATAAAAAAGGAACAGAAGTCTGACAAAATATAAAAAAAAACATTATTTCTACCCCTTTCACAGGGAATTTTACAGGCATATTTTGAGGTTTCCGCACGTTTGATTTTGTTAGACTTTTTTGTATATTTGGGTCATAATGCTACATATATTTATCAAAACATGTACTGTTGCAATTTGTTTAAGTTAAATATCTGTTTTGACTGGACTACTGTTTTTTTTTGGTAATATGATGACTGCTTTTTTGGTGAATGTCTAAAAGTGATGCGAATTTATATCATATTTTAGTATTATAAAATGAGTAAAAAGCGCATCAATTTCCTAAATTGCGCTTTGTAGAGTTTCTCTATGCTTTATTTAGCTTCTGTTAGGATACGATTTTATGGGGGGGGAATTAAAATATTCCTATATATTTGATTTAATGTTACTTATGACACGCCTTAAAAGACATGTACAGCATAAAGAAATGTGCAATAAAATTCTGAGTTGAATTTTTATATGCAGTTCTAGTGCTAAAATAAATCATATGATATGACAGGAAACACATAACGAAGCATGAAATACAGTAAACGGTATATCTAGTAACAACCTATTATCTTTATCGTCACATGTACATATGATTGATTGATTGATATATTTATGGTCTCTGAACAAATTTCAACTACAATTCACCAATATTTTACTGTCACTGTACTGTCGTAGTGATTACTGAGACAATACTGTATTTTACAGTGGCGTTACGGTAATGTTACTTACAGTACTTATCCGTAAATGAACTTTACAGTACTTTTTCACTACTGAATTTTACAGTACTGTTTCACTACTGAAATTTACAGTACTTTTCTATTACTGAATTTTACAGTACTGTTTCATTTTACAATATTTTTCAGTACTGTCTTTTTCAGTAAGTTATTATTGTGTTTTACAGTATCACTTGAGTACTGCATTTTGTAATATAAGTAGAGTGATTCATGTTATTTATGTTGCTTAGAATTTACAATCTGCCATTTTTACGATGTACAGAAGGTCTACCAGTTAACACACTACGGTCGAAAAAGGCAGAAAGAAAACATAGATAAGAGAAAGGCATAGTGTAACACAATAAATCTTTATTTTTGAAATATGAATTCTCGATAAAATGCAGGACAGACTATCTTTAGGGGGAGGGGCAGAAATCAATACATTTTTAGTGTTTGCTTTATCAGTATTGAGTCAAACTAATTTAATCGATAGAAATGAGTACATATTTTTACATAAACCAAATTGTTCGTTTTATCATAACAGTTTTAACAGGTTTAATCAATTTTTTATACATACCAGGTCTTATTTCAACTATATCTAAGTAACCTTTGTTAATGTCAGTGCCAAAGTAAACATATCAATCGATGTAGACCTCCATATCATTAAGCGAAGTGGTGTGCTACTAAGTACAACCGTCGTTCAATATGGAACTTGATTTCAAAAGTGTTGCGTTCCTTCTTGTGTGTTGTGTGGTCTACGCAAATTGCTTGGATGTTGACAAAGAAAGAATTGTGTCAATAATTCAAAATGAATTGGCTAAAGAATAACGTGAAATTAAATTACAGTCAACTGAACAAAACAGAAGGATATGCGAAATGGAGGAAACCATTAAACATTTAACGGAAAATTGTGAATCCGTAAAGGAATTTTATCCCGACAAGAGTACAACAAAGGATGATAAGCGACAAAACGAAGATTTGTTGAACCAAGTGCCTTATTCTGCTAGCAACATTACTGCAGATGTTCAATCAGATGCTGTTCCCACTAAAAGAAATGACGTTTCCAGAATTCAAAAAGGCTCCACGGAAGTCAACCCGAAGAAGCGGCTTCTTTCGAACAGTAAAACTAACTTATTTAATCAGTACAAAAATCACAAAACGCTTTTTATATGTTTAAACGATTAGAAATGACCATAATGTCAAGAAATAATTTCAGGTGATGAAAGCATGTTTATAAATAAGATGCAGTCATTCCGTATAATTATCCTATATGTACAAATATAAATTCATAAATTTCTCTAACGTTTGATCCTGATGTTGTCGTTTTTAATGTTGAAGTATATGCATGAACAAAACCAAACAATGATGTTGAATACAAAGTGACAAATCATATGAATGTTGCTAATTTCGTGATATAGTAGATGCATTTTCAGGAATATCTTCCCATAAGCAACATAAAAACCAATTGCTTAGGAAATTCAAGATTGAAAAATCCAAATTATTCAAAAAAAAGTTTTCAAATTAAAAACATGGAAATAGGAAGCCGGTACAGATTTAATTGAATTGGGGCTATTCCAGAGCGACTTTGAAATAGACTCCTGTTTAATAAAATAATGAAACATCAGTGTTTAAGGGGTTTCAAATTTAGCGCTACCGCAAATTTTCGTAAATAATACGTAATGAATAATCCCGACCTCTTCAGCAACTTGTTAAATATATAATAACATAATAAGTATAATTCCATCGATAATACATTTTTGGTAGTATTTATTTCATAGGTAACGATGCACATAAAATGAAAGTTGCAGGCTTCTGGAACAGGGTAATGTTGCTACAAGACATCACTACAGAAGTTTTATGGTCGTCACCATGAACTCGTGGATCGTTATGGTGTGTCCATCTGCACCATTGCACTATTCAGTGGGTCATATTTTTTTCTTTCCTGGTCTGTCTACCCCTGACTTTAATTCTTATGAGCAAATCCGCGGGTGTTTCTAGAAAAGAAAGATGACGCTTACTCTACCGGTGCAATTGGTCCATGCTCCCAGTTTTTAGTGGAGACAGAGTTTCTTTGTATGTATGATTTTAGATACTTTATGTTCTTTGTTGTGTATGTCTGTTTTCCATGACTGGTCTTTGTCCCTGAATTACATTTTTTGATTACCGCTATAACCTTGGTTCCCTTGATTACTCTTTGATTACCGCCATAACCTTGGTTCCCTTGATTACTCTTGCAAATATTCATTTTCCTTTGATTTCAAATCATACAAACACATTCTAACATCGTTGTGTTTTACTTCTTAGGAAAACAATCATAGGACGAGGTTTATAGTTCTTCATATCTAAAAGCCTTTATCTTTAGACCTTCTGTTATACTGTATAACAAGAATATGTATAATGAGTATGTCAAAGAGACAACAACTCCACCTGAATGAAAATGTCAGTCTTCAACGACGAGGAATCCCTTACATCCTACACAGGTACCACGGAAAATTGGCCCTGTATACTCAAGTAACATAACAATAAACTGAAGGTGAAAACGTTACACGACAAACAGAGGTAACAAAGTCCTGACTTGGGACAAGCACAAAAAATGTCCTTACTTTTAGACTAACTTAATGTTACAATAAAATTTTAAAAAGATCACATGAAAATGCGTTTCTTAATCTTCATCGATGTTGAGAAAAAAAATCGTTTTCAGTTGTCAAAATTATTTTACAGATATTAACGACGGCACAATGATTGCGTTTTATGCCTACATGACCGCACATATGGCTACTCTAAGTAGACAACACACCTTGATCTTCAGTACTGTCACATCAAACCTAGGGAGTGCTTACAACAAACACGATGGAATATTCACAACACCTTCAGATGGCTACTATATATTTACATGGACAATTGTGTCCGGACATCATAGTTATACATGTACCGAAATAGTCATGAATTCATCCCCGATGGGGTCTATAGTGAGTGACAGTAATTCGGTTAATGAACATCATTAAGCAACAGGAACTGTTATCTTACATTCAAAGAAAGGAGACGTCGTTTATGTAAGATCACATTCCAACATTAACAATAACGGATATATTATCAGCGATGTGTACCGACGAAGTTCCTTCAGCGGATGGAAACTGTACTGACAACGCCTGAATGGGTTGTTTTAAATAAAAAAATAAAGATGCTAAGCGTACTTTGTCTAACAAACAAGATAAAATCACCTACCTTGAACAAAATGCCATCAAAATTATCAGAAATGAAACCAAAAAAAAAAAAAAAAAATAAATAAATAAATAAATAAAAATTATAATAAAGAGTTCAAAAGTATGTTAATAAACATGAACACGTATATGTATGTACTAATGAGTCTCAGAACAGACAAAAACCGTAAATCTTTTGCCATAATGAATTTTTCAGACGGTGATATTGGTGAAACAGCAGCTGAAGCATGGGCAAGGATTTCTCATTTTGTGTTATGTGATATACTTAACCTTCATCTGGAGCTAGTTAATCAGCTTTAAGCATTTTTGACAAATACTGTGCAAGTACTTTTTATTCGTGGATTCCAATTTTCGTGGTTTAGGGGAAAATGATCAGTTTGTGGATTCTTGAATTTGTGGATTTGACAACTCTGTCATGCAATATTTTCTTTTCGTTGGGAACCAAATTTCGTGATTTACCAAACCTATGGAATCCACGAAAATTGGTACCCCACGATTAATAATACTTTCACAGTAACTATTTTTGAAAAAATAGAAATAAAAGGTATGATCACGATTAATATACATGTATTTCAACTAAATGACGCTATCTGAAGCCACGAGCTCATGACCAAATTTGCCAATGTAAAGTATGGTAATTTTAACTGAGCTGCATCAGCGGATGGCTTCCCAACTAGTGCTAAGGCTACCGTAGCAAAGTGTACTTCTAATCAGTCAACGTAAATTCCGCTGTACGTCTTATCATAAGAGTTTTGGGTGACTTAAGGTATCAATATGACAAGAATCTCTAATTCTTAAGAATTTTGTGCTATATTATTAAGGATACCAAAGAGTACAATTGGGAACCAAGATTCTGTCGGAAATCAAAATAATGCAGACAAGGGACGAAGGCCAGCATTCTGCAAGGGAAGCATACAAACACAACATATTACACAAAATAACTAAACAGCACATAAAAGTAACAAAAGTAAAGGAGTAATACGGGCTCCACTAAAAACTGGGTGCATGGACAAGGTGTACCTGTAGGGTAAGCGTCCTCTGCTTTTCTGGTAATACTCGCCGAGTTGCTAATAAAAAAGTCAAGTCCAGGGTAGTCGAAAGAGAAAAAACTATGACACGTTGAGCAAATCAGTTTTCATGGTGCCGATGAATACACCGTAACGATCCAAGAGTTCATGATGAGGACCATAAAGTTTCTGTAGTGATAACTTCAATTATGCAGCAACATAACCATGTTCAAGAAGCCTAATTGTAAAAGTCTAGCGCAACACACAATGTCTGCGTAGTAATGACAATCTCTGGCATAACATAAGAGTCATGAGATGAAAACTCCATAAGCAGATGCTGAAAGGGTTATTGCCACAGATAATAGGAAAGTTGACAATACGGAATGAACAATCATCGTATATGTAGTATAATTTGGTCAATAGTTTTCATTTACCATCGATCTCGAAATGTAGGTTAAGATATGAGGCTGACTTCACAGTGTCTTTAATATTCCTTATCTCAATTTCTTTGGGGTAGATAGGATGAATAAAATCCCCGAAACTAGGATTATTTAACGATAACACGTCATCTATATAGCGGAAACTGAGATTAGAGGATCTAGCATAACGATGTTCATTCCTTTGGATCAGACCACTATAAAATCAGCGTAAGAAGAGTGAAGCGATAGGTCAGAAAATAGAGGAGCACAATTCGTTCCTTTTGGAATATCGACCATTTGTTGAAAAAAACGTCTCCACCACACTGGACAAATTTATTGTTGATAAAACATTCCAGCATTTCGACATCTTTTTCGGTATAATTCGAAGATAATTTTGAATTGTTTTTTTTTACAAAGTATGAGGTAGTCTTTTCCCGACGCAGTCGGTGTAGTTCAGCTTTTTACCCTTTGACCTTAAAGACCCTCTCCCGTGGAAACGCAAGTCACCTGATTGCAATTATGTTTCCCAATTGGCCAAATAGTGATAATTTAGTTGCGTTCGATAAAAAACTGTATCGAAAATTGAAACTGCGTGCCATGTGTTACTTTCTTAATGTAACGTTGAAAATTATATGTAAAAGAACAAAATTTACTGCGTCGACTATCTTTACTTTTAAAGATAGTACATGTTTGAAAAGAGATTATAATGGTTTAATTTTCCAGGATCCACATTGAATTAATACCACCACATGAGTAACAAGTGTTGTTTTAGGACTGGAGACCCTCTTTGACAACTATGAGTATAGAAGTTAAAAGTTTTGAAAGTGGTTTGTTGGAACATTATGCAGATTCAGCCATGTAACGTTATGTGTGTGGATTTGAGAAATTCAATTCAACGACAGTAGATCACAGTTATCCTCTTTGGTAGAGAGACATAGGTGGATAGCACAGATTTATGGTTTTCCACTACATCTTCTTTGGAGAGTGTGGTAGAGTACAGGTCTTATTACCGTTATTATTTTCTACGTCTACCTCTTTAAATAAACATTGCATGTAATATGCTTTGCGGACAAAAACAATGTTATGGGGTTTGTCTGCTGGAACAATCGATTACATATTTGTCATGTGTAGTAGACAATGTTTTTGTTAGATCGGGGTCTTCGAAAACTGATGTAGCATTGACACTCATTTACCTACTTAAAACATTCTTACGTTTCAAAATTAATAACTTCACAGCCTTTACCCACTCTGACAGAGAATCAATTCTCGTTTTATCCATTTTCTTGCCTAGTCCTCCACGGCATCCATAAGAACAAAAAAGTTATAATTCCAATTGATGGAGCGTAGTTCACGGTACACGTGACCTTTAAAAATGACCTTAGGGAGAGAAAACATATGCCAATTTTGTGCAATTAAAATGTTTTTCTATAGATGTATGCATATGGTTATTCCAAAGTTGCCTTGTTTCCCATCAACACTGAAAAAGGGTGCATATATGTTCCAGTAAATGATGCTATTATCCAAACGATCAATTGAACTATTAGCAGAAGGTCCAGAATAATAAAGCTTCTAATAATAAACTCAGTCCTGAATTCAAAGGCGAATGGCAGGGACCAAATCAAATGTTTTGTAAAGAAGATCCAAACTATGAATTTATCATTTTTGCCAAATGTTGCACTAAATGAAAAACGTTATTCAACCAAAAGAGGGGATCCAAAACCTGGAACCTTCACGTAGATAGCTGAAGCTGTGGTACATTTAATAAACTCATTTTTTTATCGTAAAAAATATTATACTTATATATAATTGAGGATCCACCCTAAGATCACATGTATGCGTACCCACATATGCATATTTTAGGTAAATTTGAACATGTGCAAATCAGCTAATGTATGTAAATTTTCGTCATAAGAATACATGGTACTAAGATATTTGAGAATTTGTATAGTATTTCGCCAATTCGTACATGTATACTGATACGGCAAACAATGTGTAATTACAGAAACACGGCCATGTGGACACTATATAAATATCAACTTGCTATCCTATTAACCAAATTAAGAAATATTATTACACCATTTCTTCTCAAATCCGTAAAACTGGAACGTATAATTAGGAACAAGTGCCTAAACTTTCTTCAGTTGCTTTCTATGCAGGAAGCATTCTTTTTCTAGTTTCGGACCCCCGTCTTCTTAATGCGTAAAGTAATTCCATATCATACAGATGTTTTTCGTGCTCTAATTTAGTCAGGATATTTTAAAAGTAGATGTTACATTTTGTATACTGGTTTCTCTTTTAACTGGACATCGGGCCTATATTTCAGAATTACAAAACACCTTTAACAGAGGCACAGCATATAGATAAGCCAACAAAATTAAGTAGCACTCCAGCTAAGGATCATGCAAAATGTGATTCATGGGTAAAAAAAAGCCTACATATTTTTACTTTTGATATTTTGTTTGAAATGTCTTAGTAAAATTAACATGTGGTTTTTCATATCACCCCTGCTCTTAGGAGATAAAAATTGTATCGAATGCTCTGTAGATTTCAAAATTAAGGGAGATAACTCTATAAATGACGCTCAAATACTATAGAATCTACTGGATTTTCAATGTTGATTATCTTCCAAGAGCAGGTAGATCTGAATGAATAATTACACACTGCATAGTATAGATCCATAAAACAACTTAATTACAAAGATAAAAATATGTAGCCTTTTTTTAGGGTGTATCACATTTTTCAGATTTTGCATGATTCCAACAAAGACAGCTACTTAAATCTTCAGCTCATAATTGCCTAATTCTAGATTTTGTCTCCAAGTAACACACGAGTAACAAGTATAATTGAAATTCATTGTTGTTGATATGTTGTCATGGGAGGCAATAAAAGAAAAGGGGAAATATCTCTTATGCATGCTGATCAATGTATGTATGTGTTAAAATTGATATAACATATGAAGCATGTTTGAAAAATCTATTCTATGCACGTCGAACCATTTTAATCTTTAGGCTGAATCAGTATTAGAGACTCTAAATAAAAGAAACTGTTATATGTTAGCTTCATGCACTCTTGTAATATGTGAATAAAGAATGCAAAATATAGATTATATGAATCACTAACTATGATTATTGATTTTGTAAAATTATTTACTGTTGAAAAAATATCATTTTTTTGGGAAACAAACATTTGAAACATTCAAAATGATAACAAGTAGTAGTTTTTAGCGGAATAGGTTATATGTCCTTAAGAGTGCACACACCAGATCGCTGTTCGAACACCCTTTTTATATCAATACTTATTATTGAATATGATCATGACTATTGTATTGTTATTTAATACATGAGAGCTTGACTTCATTTGCCATAGTTCAGACCTTATGTTAAGGATTCTTGTTTCATACTGCCGAGTTTAAACTTCAAACACCTGAGTTGCAATAAACACCATACATCTGAGACTCTTTGTCAAACTATTTATTTTTATAAAAATTACGTGTTTTATGCAGTTTATTGAATCTTTTAACAATTATGAGATTAATTTTTCAAATATAGTTAACAACATTACTTATATATGTGTAGAACTTGGCAAAATAAATTATTTGATTGCGTTTTATTGTTGTATTCACTATTTCAATGTATGATAAATTTGATACACTCCTTTATGACAGTTTATAACTGTTTAATTATATTAGTAAGAAATTCAATGTTCACTTTCATTTCAAGTCATAACATGGTAATGCGTGTGTGACAGTCATAATAGACCAATAACTGGCGATACTGTCTGTTGTAACATATATCTTCCGAATGCACTATTCACTCGTCTCCACACGGTATAGATTCACGATATTCTATGGACATCTATACCTAAAAAAATAAATTTTGTTAAACGTGCATGACCAGAAACCTGTAACTCAGACATTACAATACCTGAACCGATCCGTGCAACAAAAACTGCGATCGGTCAGCGATCACCGATCAGTTTCCGATTAGTGATCGATCCGTCAAACCGAACGATTAAACCGATGATCACATCATGTGACAAAAGATCGGTTAATATATATAACGTTCTCGTTCTTTTCTTTATAAATTTACACATTTTAACATAATGTAATATATTTTATCATCAATTCATACTTTTATTTTACATTTGTTTAATTTTAAAAAGATCTTTCGTCATTTTACATCACAAAACTGTGATCAGATTGGTCACCAGTCATCGGTTATCTATCCGTAACCGATCAATCAGTAAACGGTCATCGATCCGTCAGATTGTTGCGCGGATTGGTTCAAGTACTGTACTCTGCTGTCCACAACAATACCCCGGATGGAATTTAGGTCGGGGTGTCCGTATATTGTCCCTTCCATTATCACCCCTGTAACTTTGAAAACAGTGTTTGATGAGTCGTTATAAAAGAAATAATTGTAGTTACGATGGCACATACGTTAATACGATTGGAACGTTCTTCGTGTGTGTACCAACGTTTAACATTGTCATAAATATCAATGTGTAAAACTTCGTTTTTACTCTCATTTATAATTACAATTTGTCCATAACGACACGACACGTCTTCACAACTATTCACACAAACCTTTATACATTGACCCAGTGTCAATATAAGTTTGTATTAGGTTTATATTCTATGTTTTAAAACGTAACAAAGCGCCAAGAACACTGGACTCGAGACGAAGCATTCTGCTATCTAAACCTTCATTATCTTGACTTATTCTAGATCGTTCATATCCGTTTCGGTGGACACAAGACACTCGATCAGTGATTTTACTTCAATTTGTTTTGAACTTATTACAATTCTTTTATTTTGTGTTTAGATTGTCCTTCATTGACTTTTAAATCGAGTCGAGATGATATGATCGTTCATTAGTTACCTTGTTTCCTCTATATTTTGGCGGATGTACTAAACTTGTTTTGTACGATTTCCATCACATTATGTGCTTGAATCTAAACCATTTTGGAAATGGTTTAAAAAATCAGTCATTCTCTATTTTAGATATTTTAACGCAACATCTTTCCTAACTCCTCTTGATGCATTTTCGAATGTCACTACTGACAAGACAGAATGGATAAAAAATGAAAAAAATACTGTTCTGTCTTTCACCAATGAGACTGCAAACCAGGTTGTCGGACTTGATGGGTTTATTATTAGAATGAAATCAAAATGTGTAATGACAACTGTAATGAATCATGCATTGTTTTGCTTTATTGATCTTGCAGATCCTATACTTTTTTCGAAATATTTGAAAGAACCGGCCTTTTTCTTTATTTGTAATTACTATGTCCACAAGCTTTGTTTTTAGAAAATGAATTTTCACAGACTTTTTTTATCGTTACCGATGCTTAAACTAGTAAATCGAAGTTGAAGTTACTGTTTAGTAATATGTTGCCTTTAGAATAAAACAAATAAGATACTTACATTTTTAAGGTATAAGCTTATCACTTAACTGAATGTTGTTTTTGGTTACATATAATATGTCAAGTTTAGTTTTCAAAACGCTTTCGTTTCAGATTGTATCATAAAAGCGTTCGAGGCAATGAAACATTGAAGGGTCGTGACAACGCAAAAGTAGTTTAACTCTGGAATTTCTATCGTCTGTATTCACTTGTAATTTATTGTTTATGTGAATTTAGAATATAGGGACAACTTTTTGGCTGTACTTGTGTATAATGATATTTTGGGTCAGCTGCAGCCTGTCCTGTGGTATGATGTTTTCTCGTCGTTCATTGAAGACCAATGTGTGGCCATAAGCTGAATATTGTCATCTCGGTTGGGTTGTTGTGTTTTTGACATTTACACCATTTCTATTCTCTTTATATTGTTCATAACGCTCAAACTTTAGCCGTTTGTTTGCCTTATTTAGAGATTCATCAATGTGTAAGAAAATGTAAGTTAACGCACATTACTGTTCAAATCATATAAATCAATGCACAATGATATATGACATTCTGTACTTGTCTTCTTTTTGGTTCATGTATTTCATACGAACTAGAAATGATTTATGTTATACTTGCTATATTCTCTGTCTTATATTATCACTGGACAGTAATTACGGCTTAGAAATGTATATACGACACCTTTTAAAAATCACTGAAAATAGTGTTTTTATTTTTTCAAAAGGAAGAGGAGTACGCAATTTTTCATATGTATTTTAAACATCGATGAGCTGCACCGTGGACACCACTAAGATTACTTATAATTTCCTGATATCAAATCAAAATCGTTAGATACCATTTTCGTCAGCAATAAAATGTTTAATGTTTTTGTATGTCCATAAAAGAAACAATATAGTAGTGGAAACATTTAAGTATTACTGTATATATACTGATGTATTTGATTGCTTTGTGTCATTTATATATCATAATTTACTATATTTTGCCTTAAATAGATGATTTGGAGTGATACCTCATAGATGCAGTACATCAGTACTTTGACTTTATTTATTTATTGTTACCTGAAGTATTAATTTTTACATATTTATGTGCAGATGATTAAATGTCAATAATTAGCTATGTGCTTGTTTACTTTTTCATTTGTCTATCTGTCACATGCCTTCAGTTCTACCTGAGGGGGTGACATTATTTTGTATTGGGCTTCTTGTGCCAATACTTGAACTGGACAGAGCTCCAAATATCCACTATCTTGAAATTCAACATTAGTCTTTATATTCTTACAAATTCAACACATTCTTAGTATGGAGTTAACTATATCCGCTCTGATGGTTGCTATTGTGATGCATATTTTTACATGATCAATTTGATGTGTACATCTGTGAGGTTTATTTAAACCTGCTGTGACCTTTCCTCTTTCGCGGAAGGTAAGGAAATAATTAAGTTGTTTTTATTTTTTTTGTATGCTTAGCTTAATAATTAGTTTGCTAACTCAATTTCATGCTTATTTAGTTCAGTTACACTAATTTTTATGTTTTGCTAGTAAACTTGAATGTAGAACAATTTAAATGCAAATAGAGTTACCCTTCTTTGCACTGTATTTATAATGTCTATTCTATTTTGAAGGGTTTTGTTGTTACGGTCAACTGATTCCTACGCAAATAAATCCATTAACTTGAGATGAGTCTTGTTATTCTCTACCGGCCTTGTTAAAAACTGACTGGGTATAATAAAAACCCAGGAAACAACTTGATAAAAAAAAATCCTTTTTAAAGTTATATCACATATTACAGAATTTGCCTGATTCTTACGAAGACTGCATATTTATTTTTTATTTTTTATATCCCAAACACCTATTTGTCGTATTTATATCGTGTTTAGAGGAATCATATCATTTCCTCAAAGCGTGTATCGCATCCTGTGAGGGCGTTGAAATTACACATACGCGTATCGAAATTTTAAATGTTTAACTTAGTGTCAGGGTTTTGCGCGATCTATTGTTAGAACTGGGTTTCTCACTGTCGGAGTTAAAAAAAGAAGAAGAAAGTGTCTGTAGCCGGATTATGATAACAAAACTAAAAGGATAAAGTTGAACACAACTTTAATTCATAAGTTATTTATGATTCAGTTTCAAATTACACCGATACAAACAGGTTTAGCAAACACATCGATGATATTTCCGATGTAGCAGAAACTGAACATATACCCAGTTATACTGTCTGCCTGCACAACAAATACCATAAAATGGTTGATTATGTTCGTCCAGAACTTCCAGAAGGGTTGAATCGTTTTGTAGTATGTGTTCGTATAGTTCTGCCGTTGAATGCAACGAATATTATAGGGTTCAATAAACTATTTAATGGCGCCAATGCAGTAAGAATGTCAAACCAACCTCCATAACCAAATCGCCCATACAGATTTAGTATGACGGCCAAGATGGACGGAAGCCAACACCCAATAAAAGCTGAAAGAAGTTCAATTGTCTCTACCATAATAAACTATCAAGCATTCAATTGAAATTAAGGTTCACTACGATATATGTATAATGTATTCAATTCAAAAGCTGCATGAATTATCTTAAATTTACTGCTGTGGAAAAAATGTTTCTTTCTAAAAAATTATGTTTAATCTGACAAGCATACAACATATTTAAAAAAAATACCTTCGTTAACTTTATATTAGCTGCAATATGATATGATATACCTTTGCCTGGTATATGTATATGTCAAACAGTATTTTTGCGAAAACTAAAAACCCTTCAACCACTTAGTTTTTCCAACGTAATACATAAAGTGGCACAAGCAAATTGGTAAATTTTGAAAAATGATAATACAATCTACATGATTGTTCATATTTGAAATGTACTTACTTAAACTGACAACAAACGTCATTACTGCATTTTTGCGTTTTGCTCTGGATCTTAGTGCAGAATGGTGGTTTTGAGTCTTTAGGTCGTTCGCTGGAAGACAATATTTGTATTTCGTATGACAAAGTGAAAAGAAATTATGTATTAACAGTCAAAATCAAGTGTTAATTAGATACATTGTAGAGAGTGAAATAACAGTATTCACTTTAATGGTGAATTGTTACTAATAAAAGAGATGCATTATATTTATTTTAAGAGGCTCATGTTCTGTATTTTAGTCAGACCTTTCCGTTTTCATGCATTTAAAAGCATTTATATTTTATGTCGCCCAACTTTTTTCATTGTTTTATTAAACAAGTCTTAAAATGTTATGTCAGAAGTTGTAATGGTATCCATGATATTTCGTCGGTGTTTTTAATAAAACACAACATATTAAAAATCAAGATAAATCCTTTTCACGACAACATTTTAAATGCTTATTACTCAAAAGCGAGCACACTGACCCGTAATTGTTTTCTTCATATATTATTCTTCCATGAAAGATCTTAGAATATTTCACAACCCTTTACAATCCTTGTTATCCTAAAACAGAGCAGCGAAATTCCATCCACATAATTGAAGCAATAAGATACGTATCAGTGAATATCATTATATACCAACCATCAATTGGCTCTTTTTATATCCATTTAGATTCTGGACAAACACACAAAAAGGTGATGACAAAGTCAAGTACCAGTACTATTTAATCACAAGAGTTTTGAAAACATCTTTGTCTAAAAGGAGGGAAGTTATGAATACTTAAAATGGTGACTTTGCTGATTAGGAGTATTCACGTCCACACTCTTAGTTATCGACTATCGGATGCTCTTTATAATTTTTTGGAGGTATTTTTGAGGTATTTTTTTCTTCTTTTCCTTTCTAATTGTATTATCATTGTGATTTGATATCATCTGACAAATATTTTATTTCTTAACCTTACCTACATTATTATAAACAACCATATTCGTAGCTTTAGTCTCTTTAAAAAGACATATGGCTATCATGGTATAGCATGTTATCAGTAAAGATGAAGGGATGAATAGAAGAAATGAGGCGTTCATAAAAACTGCAATCTGAAAAAAATGATATAAAAGAACATTAGCCCTTCAAAGTTGAATAACAAAGTTTCATGTGATTTGTTCACCATTTTGGTACACTGAAGGTAGTGTGTGGTCTATGACATCGTTATTCGTTACTCAATTTATTCCCGATCGTTTTAAGATAAACCTTTTCAATTCATATAACTAATTTATACTGCGATAGTTCTATTTGAACAACTGAAACACATTGGCAGTATATTTATTGGTGATACACAGTCAGTTTGATACTTTGGCTCCACCCACTTTTCTACCATTGCATGAACAACCTGTAATCGTTGCGTCGCTATCGAGGGCCACTGGTTGAGTAGAAACTTGATTTGAAATTATTAGGATTTCAGTATAGAGTCAATAACAGTATATTGACTGGCAATAAAAGCGATGTGCGAAATCGGAACGATCCTAAGCCGCATTCGTATAGTTTTAATCTCAGGTCAATACACTGTTTTTGTCTATGTATACGATGCTGCTCAAAGGTTAGAGAATAAATGCATATTATTTGATGGTACGCTCGTTTAGTCAAATGAAAAATCTTGCCTGTGTATCTAGAATGAGACAATACGTGTAAGTCGTATCCATTTATAATGCTCTCGTCTTTTCTGATTAGAAGATAATGACATGATATTCCGATATTGCCCTTCCTTTTTGCTTTTTACCCTTTGACCTCAACGACGCTCTTCCATGGAAACGCAGATCACAATTTTGTTTCCCGTTTGGTCAAATACGTAAAGTTAGCTGCCAAAATTGTTCACTTTTGATTCTACTGAATTGTGCTGATTCAATGAAATAAGTTTATAGTAATGCAATTGAAGTAATAAATGTCGATAATACCACAGAATATTGTGAAAACTATGTTTTTTAATCAGAGAAGATCGATAGCAATGATATAATTATTTTTTGCCATTACTTCCGAAGATTACCGGAAGGACATTAACCTGGGTTAAAATACTTTAAAAAATAACAATAACGGATACACATATAAGCACGTGTCTTGTTTTTATTTCATTTAATCTATTTCTTGATTAGTTTTCAAATACCTAATGACCATATTGTGCCACAATATATCATAGCACGTTAATTTCAAAATGATCCTTGCGTTATACTCGAAATTTTTTCTTTTACGACTTGACTCCGTCGGCCTTCCTTGCAGTTAAATAACCACTTTCGCTTTGGAATCAGGTTTATTATTAAAGAAGTGACCCCTACAGCACATGCGTGGATTAAGGTCACCAGAAGTCAAATGCATATGAATTTATCTAGGTCGATTTTTTGTCTTGCAAGACAATAAATGTATAGACACCTATTTATATATTTAATGCACTTTATTTGTGGATTTCAAATAAAATTATACAGGAAAAGTACATTCAAAGTTAAGGCATATTTCAGCAGAAACAATACATTACGAAAATGACAGCTAATGCAGCTTTAACATATCACATATCGATGGTATTAAAACAAGATAATGGAATGCAAACTTTAAATCGATCATATAAAAACCAGTAAATCACAATTAAGCACATATTTACTTCCTTCATTGATAAAGTCATTTGAAAGGAGTTGTATGATGTAAAGAAGGTTCATCTTACTTTTTTTCAAAAGAATGCGTTCTTGTAAATGCTTTTGGAGGCAAAAAAGCAGAAATAAACATTCAAACAACACCTACGGCTACATTGATTACGTTTTTTTTGCATGAAAGAAAAAAAAACAAAACAAAACAAAACAAAACAAAAACAAAAAAAACAAAGATAAAAAAAATCTTATTTAGTCATCTTTAGTTCTACGTATTGACGTATGGACGCTTACTATAATGTTTCCTTTAAACTGCGTTGTTATGACGTCATACCTTTCTGATGTTCGTTTATCCCTACACGTTTCCGTATACATTACATGTAGCTTGCATGTAACTCATTCAAACAAATTCTTACCTCTCTAACACCTCTTATATCTGGAGAACATATTCCTCGTCCGCAAAAACCCTCCATAAATGTCGTCCATAACAATGTCGGGACGCTGAGAGCACAAGAAAGTATCCATGGAATCAAGACCAAAATTCTGCGATATGTATGTGATTTACGAAATATACCCAAAGGATATTTTACACTGAGAAGTCTGTCAGTTGAAATGGTAACTATTAGATATGTCGAAGCATACAGTGATATATTACTGGTGTAGAACTTCAATTTACAAATAACGATTCCAAGAACCCAATCGTTAACAAAATGTTGTATAGTCAAAGGAAGTATGTGAAAGATGGCAACGGCGACATCTGTAAAATAAGTACATTTATAAATATAATCCTCTCCGTTTTTTTTTTCTATTTATTTAATATTTAAATACACGCGTTATTTATGTTGCACACCATAGAAAATGCCAGTAAAAACTACCGCAAGCTCTGCCAAATTAGGTTCGATCCAAATATTATAAACGAAGCAAATTATAAACGAAACAGCAATTACAGAAATACATTTGCGATAGGAATCATTTCCTTAATTTTTGCCCCTGTTTGGTCGATTGATGACATTTTACCGACTGATAGCTTACAGATCGATAATCGTTGATCAGTGGCCGAACCTATGGCAATTTAAAAATAAAAAATGACATTAATCGAAATTTCGTAGTTTAAAATTGGACGACTCCAATACATAATATATTTTAAAGATTACTTTATATACAACAGCTTTAAAAGTAATATTTATTATCATAAAATATGCGGTGTAAATCAAATTTTGTATTATTTCTTATATGATGCATGTCTACAATTCCTAAATTTACATTCTAAATAGGGTAAAGGGTGAATTGTCAACATTGTGTTTTATGATATGAAATAACATTGTTTGCATAAACGAAATTATTACCAATTTCTTATATATAAAATTTGTTAATTTTACTCTTCTCCTTTTTAAGAAACAGTTAAATTGTTCTAATAGAGGATCCTTGGACATCATTGTTCTAATAGAGGATCCTTGGACATCATTGTTCTAATAGAGGATCATTGGACATCATTTCGTTGCCGCCGTTTTGTACGTATTTTAGTTTACACTTTTTAAATTCGTCTAGAGACTAATATAAATGATATGTGTCTTTACACTATAGTTTGACAATATTTTTTATCGATACTCGTCTAGCAAAAAAAAAAAAAAAAATAAAAATGTTATCATTAAACTGGTGTAAGGGATAAACGAAGATGATCAGACAGATTCAATTAGCAAAAAAAAAAAAAAAAAAAGAAAAAAAAAAACGTTATTCGGAAGAACTAGTAAAGCAATAGAGCAATTTGTCTCACTAGCAAATAATCAGCTGTTTCTTTCTTAATAGTATTCTACCCTACATATAAGTATCGGAAAAAATGTTAAGATGCATGCAACCTTGTTGGTTAGAACAAGTGTCTTTATAGCAATTAAAAAAATACAAATTGTCAAAGAAACATGATGATCTGATGTTATGAAAGGAGACCAATATCTTACATCAATTATAGATTCAAAGTTTTATATATTATTTCTGAATTCAATTGACATTTTAAAGAAATTTTGGATGTATGTACATTTGCAATTTTGTCATTGCTGAACGTTTGCTGGTCTGCTCGTTTTTTGTTTGTATATTGTTTTAGGTTTTTGCAATATATCGTCTGGTGTTTATTTACCTGATATTGCCAAATGAAACACAAAGTACACCAAGTTGCTCTGTTTCCCCTTAGACTGTAATAACCAAATCAATGTCGTGTTGAGTATAAAAGTTATAATAAATTCAGTGCACCGAATCCATTTGGAAGCTTCCCAGGAATCCTACAACAATTTGATTCAAGTGGAATGAAACAGGTCACATGTAAAATAATTTTATCGTTCATGCTGTCGATGTCTTTACATTTCACCTGACATGCAAATGACAAACGCGGTGTAGAAATTTCCAGAATGGATGAATCTTAGATAAATCCTTCTTATGTTTTCATAGTGTTTTATTTAATCCGCCATTAAGTAACTGTTCTAATGTTCTAATTTTTTTTTATTAATTCAAATAAGCCGTTTGTCTTTTTGACAACAAGTCGTTGAAAAAGTTTTATATATATTTGTGCAGGACAAAAAAAAACTTCCTAGTCGCAGTACATATTGAATATGCACAAACATATATATGTCAAAACACGAATGCCAATTTCCTATGTTTTTTTTTCTGGTTTCTTGATTTACGTTTGTTAATCTGATTGGAAATAATTTTACCTTTTTGCTTAGAAAAACAACCGTTAACATGTCCAATATTTAATCTTTTGAAAATCGACCCCAACCGAACTGAAATTAGTTATTTGTAAGATAACAAGAAACGATCAATAAACATATTTGTTGAACTTACGGGATAGTTAATGAAGACTCCTTGGACAGAACAATTAGTCGAGTTGTTGTCATATTCAGAGCTTCTGTTGCTGAACATGGCCTCCTAACAATCGCGGATAGATGCAGTTGGCCCCCCTTGTCTGAAATATGTAAAAACACAGATGTAAAGAGACAAAGTGTATGAAGTACGATCCATCCCTTTCTTGTGTGTAAAAATATAATATAAATTATATTCAACAGCGAATTATCAAATATCATATCATTAATAATACAACTGCTAAAACTTCATTTTATTCAAGTAATCATGGATCGAGTTTTTTTCAGTATATATTTTACAGCTGATGGTATTGAAGAGAGGTTACTCCTTGAAACACATAGGACGTAACATCGCTTTGGAAGGAGAAATACATATATCAATGTTATAAACAGTTTTTTTATAAATGTTTATGAAGTAATTTATGCAGATGGAGTTTGAATATATCCGAATCTCAAGAAAATAAGTATCTCTGGTTCATTTTTGAAGGAACATATATATGTAACTGAAATACTATACATCTTTTACTTTTACAGATGTTGAATTAAAAATTTCTAAACCGATTTCATTTTCTGATTTATTAAATAGGTTCCGAAATATCCCTAATAAAATGATTTAAACAACTTCACAAGTGTTTCAAATATGTATATACTATGTTTTGTATTAAATATTATAAACCAGTTCCCCGGGATTTGTCAAATATCATATTTCTCCCCTTATCTACATTTATACGGCTACATCGTGTTGTGCAATTGACACTTATTTCTCCCCAGTTTTGTTTTTTACATTTCCGTATTATGATATCATTGCTAACTCAATTCAATAAGCTGATTTAGTCATAAACCTGCAACAATTCGGACACATAATACGCCGCTTCATGTTGTAAACAATCTTACACCAACTTTGATTTAGACAGTGCTATTTGGTAAAATAGGTCGAGCACTGAGTATCATGAGTGCAATAATATTCAAGTAAAGTGTCTTCCGATATATTCATACACATTGTTTTTCAAATAAGAAGTAATAACAAAGTTATCAAACTGATAAACAAAAACTCCTGGCAAAATCAAAAGAAACATTCAAAAGAGGGAAGTTTAATGTAACAAATTGCAATTGAAGGAAGATCATACCTACTGCATGGTGCATTCTTTTCATCTTGCAAAATAATACAGACATATGTATTTTGAAATTATATAAAAATAGTATTATTGAATTGTTACAAATGATTATTTGACATGACATTTAAAATTGTAAAATCAAGAACATTATCTTTAAAGTCTATTTCAAGGGGAGATAAATGGCAGGAAAAATCTCTCAAAAGGGGATAATTGGCGGGAAAATGTTCTATTGAAATGTATAGGAAATTCTAGTTTGTTAGATATTGCTAGCAAAATAATCTGGTGATCCCAAAGTTCTGGTATTGAATACAATATAATGTTAATTTTAATGAAATTATAAGAACTTTGATCACCAATTAGTGTTAGAAACAAACGTTGGCAATCAAATACAAAATTCATACAAAATGTTGTAAAATATTGGCTTTAATAAGGCTAAAATATCTCAAATTCAAGTTCGGTGACCCATGTTTTTTTTCTGTTTGCATGAAAATTCTAAGGTATATTTATTTAAGATCATTTTTGAGAAAAAATAGGAAAATTCATCTTCTAGATATAAGGATTACTCTAGTTTAAAATAAAAAAAAAATAATATTAAAATAGGGGAAATATAGTAATAAGGGTGACGGTTCTTCTATTTCTCAGAGGTACAACCCCTTATCTATTACTTCTATTCGGTAAATCAATATTTCACATTACATAGCTGTTAACAGCAACACAATATACCGTTGAAGTGTTCGTGGGGTACCAATTTTCGTGGTCTTTTTTGTTTCATAAACCACGGAATTTAGTTCCCAACTAGTACAAAACTTTCCATTTGTTGTCAAATCCATGAATTCAAGAATCCAGGAACTGATAATTTTCCCATGGACACGAAAACTGGTACCAACGAATAAAAGTACTTTCACATTACACCTTTCACTCAGAACTGTTTATATGTTGCTACACAACCCATTAATTCCCTAAGAATTTTTTTCAACCGGATATTAATAAATACAATTAATGTTTCATAAATATAATTTGTATATTGATGACCTATGTCCACTAGATACGGTAAATTATATATGTCGAGAAAAATGACCATCAACGGTAACACTTAAAATTAAAATGACGTGACAAGAATATCATCAACACGTGTTATAAGTGAATTTGCATTCGTGATAGTTTTCATTTAATGAAACTAATTCAGCCGTAAGTCCGGTTTCTTTTTTTTCAGGAAATATTATTTTATTACAAACATACGATACTTCTGCGGAGAGAAGACACAATTAACTACTGTATTATTTTAAAAGCATTATATTGCAGGCGATGTGCAATACGATACTTTGAAAAAATTACTATATGTCAACATTAAATAGCATGTACTAATGAATAAAATCATTTTCTTATCTTGTTTAATTTTTTTTTTCTGACATTCTAATTTTGACTTAGAAACTGGGAAGTTGACCCTATAGAAGCACTGCATATTCAAGAAGATCATTGAAAGCACAAGATACTGGTCTTGGGATTTGCATCACATATTTATTAATAACATAATATACTTTAATATTCTTCAATATTTAAATCTATTATTTCATACGACACAAGAAAATAAAAAAAATAAATGAATAAATATATAAATATAAACAAATAGATAATAACATTTAAGATAGAGTAATGCATTATGAAACATCACGTGTTTTTTTTATCCGTTAACGCACATTCAGCTTTAATTTACAACGCAAAATCTCTAGCATATACTGAAAAACGAGTCACTAAATCTGATCTTATCCAAAGAAAAAACAATGTCAAAGCTGTGAAATTACATAATACTGTCTAATTTATCTTATTTGATATCTACACTAGGCGATAAAATGCGACCTCGAGTAATTTGCAGTGATGTTGCACTAAAGTATTTCTATGTGCTTTAATTTTCATGTCAACTTCACAGGTTTGAATTCTTCAAAATTGAAATTTGCCTTAAGAAACCAACAGTATTATACGTTGCTAGGCTATTTAATGTCATTCGGTTGTCACAAACGTGTTTGAAAAAAAAGTTGAATAATTTTAGGTAATCTAGTTATGGATAAAAGCACAAACATAAATATTATCTATGATCAATGTCGAAAATTATTAAACTGTTCGAGTTTATTTGTGATTTTTCGTAAAGAAATTATGAAGCTTTGCTCTTAATATGTTTCAAATAAAAAAAATAACAAAATTAGTTTTAAACTAACTGTCACAAACAGTATCAGCTTACGATATTTAAATTGATCTTACCTATTATCGAAATGTAAGCAATATCGGACACCGTCCATGAATATGCAGGACGTTTATTGTCCATTCTAGGTTCTTTAACAACATCAGCTTAAAATTGCAGGCATTGATCTCACCTATTTTGAAGTGAAAGCAATATCGGACATCGTCAGTGGATGCAGAAGATAGATATGCCTCCCATTCAAGGTTGTTTAACAATATCCGCTAAAAATGTAGGCATTGATTTTACCTTTTTTGAAGTGAAACCAATATCGAACATCGTTCATGGTTATGCAGAACGTTTTTTTTTCATATTCTAGGTTGTTGAATGTAATTGAGATGAATTTGGAGAGGGTGTTAGTAAGAAGTCATGGGAAATTGGTGAACTGTTTTTGAATTCGTTGGGAGACGAGGTTTAAAGATCAATTTATTTGTTGTAGAATAGAATTGAGATGAATTTGGAAAGGGTATTAGTATGAAGTCATGGGGAATTGGTGAACTGTTTTTGAATTCGTTGGGAGACGAGGTTTAAAGATCAATTTATTTGTTGTACTATTTAACCAATATCTTGACCAATTATATAATAACAAAACATTTGAAATAACAAACCAATCTCTAGTAACAGTTGACGATTTACTTTAAAAAATAGAAATTATCGATTGGATTTGTTGTTTTGAAATGAAATGAATGATAGTATATAAAAGCATGCAGTCCAGAGAGCAGTGTGTAACACTGATAAAATCGTCCAGAGGCGTAACCGAGGATGACAATGTATTTTCAAGAGGTTTCAAACTGTATATCACCCTCTAAGCAATATGTTATTTATTTCATCATACTAAGAGTAATCAAGGGAACCAAGGTTATAGCGGTAATCAAAAGAATGTAATTCAGGGACAAAGACCAGGCATGGAAAACAGACATACACAACAAAGAACATAAAGTTACTGAAATCATACATACAAAGTAACAAAAGTAAATGAGTAACTCGGACTCCACTAACAACTGGGAGCATGGACCAGGTGCACCGGTATGGTAAGCGTCCTCTGCTTTTCTAGAAACACCCGCCGAGTTGCTCATAAAAAGTCAAGTCCGGGGTAGACATACGAGGAACGGAAAACTATGACCCGTTGAATAAATTAGTTTTCATGGTGCTGATGGTACACCATAACGATCCACGAGTTCATGATGACGACCATAAAACTTCTGTAGTAATAACTTTAATCTTGTAGCAACATAACCCTGTTCAAGAAGCCTATTTGTTAGAGTTCTAGCGCGATACAAAAAGTCTGCGTAGTTTCGGCAAGCTCTGGCATAACGTATGAGTTGTGATATGAACACTCCATACGCAGGGGCCGAAGGGATGTTGCCACAGATGAAGGGAAAGTTGACAATTCTGAATGAAAAGTCATCACGTTTGTCGTAAAGTTTGGTCAATAGTTTTCCTTTACCATCGATTTCTAAGTGTAGGTCAAGATATGAGGCTGACTTCACAGTGTCTGTAGTATCCTTTATCTCACGTTCTTTTGGGTAGGTGCGATGTATCAAATCCCCGAAATTAGGATTGTTTAAAGACAATACGTCATCTATATAACGGAAACTGAGATTGAAGGATCTAGCCAAAAGATATTCTTCCTTTCTGATCAGATCAACTAAATGTTCAATTGTCATTCTCCTCCAAAATTAGCCCTAACAATAAATTTTGTATGTTTGTATTTTGTTTTGTCTTTAGTTTTATTTTCTTCATTTAAATTGTTTTATTTTCAAGTTTTAAGTTTGCATTCATTTGAAACGTCACGTCAACTTTAAAACACACCCCTTTTCGTGACTGATATTCAACGTATCGGTGAAGGACCTTTTTTTCGCTTTACAAACAGAAATATCAATAAGATATTTGTTTTGTTTTTCTGTTTTAAGTTTTCCTGTATATATTTATTTAATCGAACTGGAACCATAGGTTTTTACGAGGCATATTTAATAACAAAAACAAACACAAAAACAGAAAAGTCAAGAATGCAGTGTATGGTACTTTAACAACAATGATATCAATTCTCATTTGAACACTTTCTTTTCCAGTTCCAAGTCCAGTCATTTTTTAATTTGCCAATACAATTAGAAATGCTTGAGTACATTTTCGTAGTAGATTTGGCATCATAAGTAAAAAAAAAATAATCAATCGATGTTATCACCCTCTGAGACATGTGATACCCTCGTATTGTACCTATCAAAATTCAGCAAATTGACATGATTTAACAATATAAAAATATCGCCTTGGGATATGTTAGATAGTGTATCGAAATATAAGAATTTCTGATTTCTGAGAACATTCAATGGAACCAAGATTGAAGGGAAACTATAATAATATATCACAATGATGAAAACGAGACACGAAAAACAGACACATATAACAAAGAACATGATATCACCAAAATTATACGTACAAAGAAACAAAATTAAATGAGCAACCGGGACTCAACTAAAAAACTTTTAACATTTGCACCTCCATGAAAGCTCCCTTGATATTCAGATATGTAACCTGTTATTCAAATGTCACTTTTATATATTAAAAACATCCAAATTCTTAACGATTACGCCAAAAAAACACTCAAATATTTTTTGCCTGCATTTTCTTTTATTTTAACTATTGAAATATGGTAAATCCGTAATCGCAGTCGAAGTAGTTGAATGTTTCTCCATATGGTTAATTGTCTTCAGAATTTATATTTGGTATGATCACAACCCCACCTTTCATTTAAAGTGTAAGTGCTTGTAAAAAGCAGGCAAAATAGGAAAAAACAGAAACATGCGCGTCATTAATTGATCTCTGCATCATTGGATTTAGCCAGACATGTGTCAATAAAATCTTTAAAAAATGAGTTTTCTGACAGAATTATCTGCTCTTGAAAAGTTCATTTTCAGTGCATTTCAATGAAATTGCAACTCAATGGTCCAGCATGATATGGAAAATATTTTCTGAATTCCTCGATTCTGATGGTGCAAATAGTCAAATTACATATCAAAATGATGGGTTTTGTTACACCATATTTCATCTTCTGCCTGTTTTTTTAGGGACCGACATTTAATAGGTCATGTACTAAACTACTCAACCATATTATTTGATTACTTCTCGTTGGTTTGTCATTTTGTTGAATTAGCGGATATGGGTTAACATTATGGATGTTTTAATGCCTCACAACAGGATATGTTTACTCCATGAGTGATTAGATATCTGGTAACTTTATCCATACAAAGGAGCTGTAAAGTCATTGAAAATTGACAGTCGAGGCTTAAGATAAAATCTACAACATAACAAACTACATTCAGTACTATAATAATATCTTTTATACTGTACAAATACAAAAAATACAGTTATATTGATTGCAAATTTCGACGTGCTGCACATGTGTTTCAACTAGTAACCTCTAGTCGGCAGTACATCATTATGTAATTATAATTTGTAGTTAGTTTAATCTGAAAAACGTCTTACATACAGCTAGATAAAATTTTATGCAAGACACTTTTTAACAGGGATTATCTGTTTCATAACTAATCAGAGTTGTAGTAAGAAAACCGAGTCTAGAAAGAATGAACTGTTCATCAAAACGTTTAGATCTGTTTGAGAATTTAAATGAGTTTGATTAAGCAATGCTAAACTAAAAAACAGTTGGAATGACAGAATATAAATAAGATAAATTTGCAAACTCTTCAATGTGATTAATGATTATGTTTAACACCGACAATAGCTATTTTAGCCGTTTTTCTACTGCTGATATTAAATTATATTTCCTTGAAAAAAAGCAGATGATAATCTGTCTAAATATTATTGGCTACTTGCTGTCATTGTGATATGGTTTAGGTACTCGGTAATTCCCTGCTTATTTTGTAAACATAATTTATTGCTCTTACCTACCGAAACCCCAAAATGAATATTACAATAGTACATTTTTTTATTTGACGTATCAAATAGCTGGAACATAAATTTCATATTGAAGTCTTTATATTGGTCTGTATTGTTAAAGTACGCGCATTTATTGCTTTATTATCAAGATATATTTTACAAATATTACATAAAAAATAACTGAAAGCAAATAATTTGTTTCCCCTTTTAAAATGTTTAATAAAGTGGAGCACGTCGAATTCAATTATGACTTATAACAAGCTTTTCAATTGGTTGGTTCTTTTCGAGCAAATCAGGTTATTTTATATAACTTGTTTTGGTAATTTGGTGTTATGAACGTCGATTTGTACGCATTTAATTACGGTTCAATTATTAATATTTGAACAGTCGTTCATTAGAAATTTGATAATAATGATTTTTTCTTATTTTTGAACAGGTTTCACGGAATACGTTTGGGCCAGTTTAAACTTTTTAAAAGCACGTTGCTGTTTATAAATGCAAACTGCTGCTAGCCAAGTTATTTTGTATAACTTGTATATATGAAAATTAGAAACATTCCTGACATATGTTAGCGTAATCAAAGGAACCAGGAAAAAAATACATACTATATAATAGCACTTACGATTTTCGTTTAGCTCAACCACAGGAAGTTAATGCTTTGTATTATGTTTCCAATCGTTCCAATATTCCATTTCAAATTTCAAACATCTAGAATATGTGTATACTTTCTAAATATTAAAAAGTATTTTTCTACATCACAAGGATATTTCGCATACTTCGATTTTATTTTAAGCGCAGATGTCAGACTGCTTTTTCAGATTACCTTTTTAGTTACATACGTTACAACGTTCCCAATTATTTTCATAAAAATGCAAGACATATATCCATTGATTAAAGAGGCATTTATCCGTTATTTTCCCAAAGTATAATTCCAAGTATAATTACTTCATCACTCATTATCAATCATCAAATTATTTAACCTTAAATATACTAGAAGTTGTAGAACACAAATATATCATCAGAGGAATGCTGCATGATAAAACAACGTTTAGTGTGGTCTCGCTGATTTTATAGATGCTAACATGTTTTTTACGTCAAACTTTGTGACGAGCCTTACTAGATGAAGATAAAGAAGAAATACGCTCAACACTGGTGTCTGAAAATAGGTTCAACGAACTCAAACAGTTTTAATGTTAGATCTTTACTGTTTTATTTATACACTTAAAGTATGAAAAAATATATATCATATCCAGGGACATTAAAAATCAAATATACATTTCAACAACAAACACTACCAGTAAAAGGGGAATCTAGCCCCAGCACAACAAACTTGAAAATATTTGAGTATAAGAATATCATTTACTTCATGGTAACTCCATTGCAATTGACGAGATCGCAACAGTTGAGAATTTTTGCAAACACGTTCTTTTGTCTAAGTTTTGTGGCACTGGACCCAGGTGCTGTGCTTTCTTCTTTATTTTTGCATGGTCTTGAAGTAATTTTGTTTGTTTAATTGATTTGCATAGTGTGATACTTTTCTTTTACGAGAAATATGTTATAATTCTGATTCATAGTTATCAGTTATAGTTATAAAACTGATTTGACTCACTCTTTTGCACTTTATGTGACTTACTTATTTTATTTCAATATTTTGTCCTTATGCCATTATTTGTAATCGTTAATGATCATACTACTTGAGTATCATGTTGTAAAACCTTGTGACGAATGTGTCCATGGAAGACACGGACAGTGGTTAATACATGCCAAATTTTGTTCCAAGAATTGTTTATCAATCCTAATTAACATATTTAGGTTTTTCTAAATAAATATAAATGGTGATTTGCAATTAATTGCAGTGGAAAGAAAGAAATGGAATACATAGAAATCTTTCCAAATTTACAAAATGAAAGGAAATTGTTCTTTGATCTTTAAATAATTCATTTAATATGTAGGGAACTAAGACCATACATGCATATCATGATTCATTTACTTTGGATATAGAACAAATACTGTTTTCTACATCAGAACGAGCAAAACAATACATTAAACAAAATAAATAAGTGGAATTACATTTTCCATATTCCGACAATATCATAGGAGCTGAATGATTTCTACACGGACAGGCAGTTATATTTATTTTTAAAATAAATATATTATTTCATTGGAGAAGAGTTGTGGTAAATATCTGTATGAACTCTCTTCCGGCGGAGAAGCATGGATGTCTTTTTTACATATTGCCTAAGTTACACAGCACTTATACATTGCTCGTTGTTATGTTTTTATAGGACGCTTACCCTACCGGTGCACCTGGTCCATGCTCCAGTTTTAGTGGAGCCCGAGTTGCTCATTTACTTTTGTTACTGTGTATGTATTATTTAAGTAACGTAATGTCCTTTGTTGTGTTTGTCTGTTTTCCATGACTGGTCTTTGTCCCTAGATTTCCTTGTTTATTCTTTTATTTATCTGGAGCCTTATGTATGAGTGACTAATCTAAACACAAAATATCAGCGTATACAAACATTCTGAAAGCCAATATATTTAAGTTTATCGGGAGATGTGGTCGAATTCCAGATTTATGTTGTAACTTACAGATAAAGCTAAACAGTTCGCCATATTTTCAACAATTAATTAAAAACTTTAAATGAATTTGGTTTATTTCTCAAAAAACATATTGATTTCGGCTAATCGTTGAATGGGTTAAACATCGTTGCGTAATGGGGTAAAGATCGTTGCGTTGTTACATATCTAAAACACTGAAACTATTTGAATTGTTCAAGGAATAGGTACATCAAAAGTTGTTGACAATACTTGTACATTTTACATACATAATTTGATCAAGAACAAACATTACACCACAGAATTCACTGTTAACATATTAAATAACAAAGCTGTTTTTGTTGCGGAATCTGACAAGTTGACATATTCACGGATTCAAAAATGATTAGCATTCAATAATGCTAAAAGTCACTCTCGCGGTAATACTGTTTACACGCTTATCTCTGGGGAACATATTTGTATAACAGACAGAAGTAATCCCGCAGCGTTGTAATTTTCCAACATAACCTTTTAATTCGTTAGGACACAGCGAAACATACTTATAACATAACTATCTGAGGAATATTGAGTAAAGATTAGGTATCAAGCCGAGTTATGCAATCGAAACAACAACCCGACAGAAATATCAAATATATGCACGGTTTAACACGACTGAATATTCCACAAAAAGGCAAAAACGGAGATCGTCATTCATTTTCTTTTTTCTGTTGTTAGTGATTAAAAACGAGAAAGGAAATGTTGAATATGACATAGAGGTAACAACCCATCGGAGAGAAAAAAAGATGCCAGCTCAAGGCCTCAATAAATAAAGAGGAAACCCTCACACCACAGGATGTAGGCCCCAAAATAAAATAAAACAAAGGTACAGCGAAATTGTTGCCCTATACATCAAAGAATTGTAAAGGCGATCACCAATTGAATGTAAAACTCAATATTTAAACGGCGAACCACATAAATAGGTATGTAACTTACTAAATACAATGCAATAATGAGCCACCAAGAAAAATAGCCTTATTCTGAGTTGTTTATGCTATTAATACATATCATGTACAGTGTACATCTGCTGATATTAACACAGAATTGCTTTGGCTCAGTATTAAACTAATAATGATTTTCAAATGTAGTAAAATAAAATACATTGTGTTTCATACTTATTCCCACTAACAGTTCTAAATGTATTGTGAGCACCATTCATTAAACCATGAGAAATAGCCGATAGTTAACCTTATTATTGTCTGGAAACAGCCAAATGTAATGGTGCAATAAATGCTAAACATATTTACATAGAGATATAAGAACAAAACCAATTAGAAAAGAAACAAATGACGTTGAAAATACGTCCCAAAATGTTAGCAAAGGACTATCCTTAATGAAAAAGAAGGACAAAGCGGCTGATCTTGATATCATTATGACATCATCTATAAAGTAGCATTAACATTTAAGAGCACTTAGAGTAATACCAATGTCTCGTCACCTAATCTGGAGAAAGTTAGAAGTATATCGGAAAGCAAAAAGAAGTATATAAAGATCGTGCCATATTAGTAAAGATTGATTTTAACATACTTGTCCTACTAGACAGAGAAGACAGACGACTAATCGTCTAGGAGATAAAATAAACGACAAAATGAGATGACGTCAAACGAGCACACTTTCAAGAGGCCAATGAAGCAGTTTATACTTTTCATAATAGTTTAAATGAAGTATGATAAACCAAAATTTCGCAATCGGAAGCTTAATTGTTTGCAGTCGTTTAATTATCACTCCATACATTGCCACAGAGAGATTGGATTCATGGTGTAGAAAAACCCACTGTACAAAACAAGTTTTCGATCTACGTATGATACATTTTTACAAAACGATAATCATTTTTGTATTAAGATCTGATTATTATTCAAATCAAGAAAAAGGGGAGGTTTCAAGCACATTTTTTTAATATTTACTGAATAACTGCAAAAAACTAAGACTGGTCACGCGATCGGTTACTGTTTCGGAACAAGAAATAAAAAAAAAAACAGTTTTGAGGCTTTTTGACATTCATGAATTATCCCCTGTCTAATTGTAATAAATGCACTTGATCAAGGGAATCAAGATTCTATTGGAAATCAAAAGCATTTTATCCAGGGACAAAGACCAAACAAGGGAAACAGAAAATCACAACAAAGAACATAAAGTGACTAAAATAATACATACAAAATAACAAAGTAAATCATCAACTCGGACTCAACTACACACTGAGAGCAAAGACCAGGTGCACTGGTAGGATAGGCGTCCTCTGCTTTTCTGGTAACACCCGCCAAGTTGCTTATAAAAAGTCAAGTCGGTGTAGACGAAAGAGGAAAGGAAAACTGTGACGTGTTAAACAACTCAGTTTTCGTGGCACATATGGATACACCGTAACGATTCACGAGTTCATGATGATGACCATAAAACTTCTCTAGTGATGACCTACACTTAGAAATCGATGGTAAAGGAAAACTATTTGCCAAACTTTACGACAAACGTGATGACTTTTTATTCAGGATTGTCAACTTTCATTTCATCTGTGGCAACATCCCTTCAATTTCAAAATAGAGTGCTTTTTACCAATAATTTATGAAATTTGGGTATTTTTATTCTCCTGGAACAAGGAAAATGAGTTCACACTGATCTATATACACCAAATATGGACATTTTACACATAAAAGTTACTTTCTTTTCATATTGAGAAAGTTGTGGTAGGACTGCAGATCCTTTTTGACAGTTGTGACTATAGACGTTAAAAGTTTGGAGAGGTTTGGTGGTACATTTTGCAGATCCAGCTATGAAAAGTTGTTTGTATGGATTCTGGTGCAGTTCAGGAATCCAGTACATAGACGATAAATCACAATGATCGTCCTTGGTAGAGGACCATGTATAATGAAATGTCCATTTTATTATACATGGTACATTGCGAAAACATTGCCATTAGTCCCTTGCCGAAACTACTCTGACTTTTTGTATCTCACTAGAACTCTAACAAATAGGCTTCTGTAACAGGGTTATGTTGCTACAAGATTGAAGTCATCACTACAGAAGTTCTTTGGTCGTCATCATGAACTCGTGGATCGTTATGGTGTATCCATCTGCACCATGAAAACTGATTTATTCAATGAGTCATAGTTTTCCTGTCCTCGTTTGTCTACCACAGATTTTACTTTTTATGAGCAACTCGGTGGGTGTTTCTAGAAAAGAAGAGGACGCTTACCCTACCGGTGCACCTGGTCCATGCTCCCAGGTTTTAGTGGAGTCCGAGTTGCTCATTTGCTTTTCTTACTTTGTATGTATGGTTTTAGTTATTTTATGTTCTTTGTTATGTATATCTATTTTTCACGTCTGGTCTTTGTCCCTGGATAACATTCTTTTAACTACCGCTATAACCTTGGTTCCCTTGATTACTCTTTCATATCAACAATGCAGTATTTTCTTTTTTTAACCAATAAAATGGTATCGCATTAGTCGAAATAACTAAGTTTTTTAAAAAAGAGTTCTTTTCACCAATACTTTATGAAATTTTTGTATTTTTGTTATACAAAATATATGGACATTTTTTACACATACAAATAGTTCTATTTATTGCAAAGCAACATGATTGTATGGTAAAAACACTAAATTTCTTGTAGAATTTTTCTTCAATTTAACAACAAAAAAACTTTCAACATTTGCATACTTCCAGACCTATGACAATGTTTTTCGCGTATACGATCTTTAACGACAATTAACGTGATTTTGTATCAAAACATTTATAGACATTTAGAAATTGTGTATATCGAATGTGTTTATTAAAGCATAATACACATTAATGTAAAATTACATGTAAGATGTTAGTAAACAACAAAATACGACGAACACGTACACTGTATATCATAAATTATTATTAGTTTCGTCTTGCAAGTTACCAATTACTGAGAAGAATACTTCCGGCGGACACGATCATTCGTTTATCTTGCTTCGTGCAACGCGTATCGAGTGGCTTCCGTATATCGTGTGCTTCGTGTGCCTGGGATTGGGAACGTTATACCTTTCAGGAGGTGTATTTAAAATAATGTTTTTTTTTTAATTTTGCCAATCTAATTTGTATGCAAAAAATCAATTGTAATAATTTAAGTATGTCATTTTTACATTCTTTTTCAAGTACTAATACATGTGGTTGATAGAAAATATATACAGATCTGTGTGAGTTTTGAAGAAGACAGAAAAGAATGCTCCGTGTAATAGGTATGATGTACCTCAACTTAAACACATCCGACATTATACACACTTCGTTTGGTGAAATAAAATGGAAAAAAAAAAGACAAAATTATCCGAAGCTTGTACATGTACATTAACAGAGTCGTCCTAATTATTATAATACTTATATTCTTTTATCAAGAACAGACTCAATATGGTTTAATATATGTCGGTCGAAATATCTGCTAGTGGTGTTTAAATGACAGTTTAACAAACCAAAATAAATATGATGTGGATGGTTTTCTAATCAGCGGGTCTATATTCTAAGCATAAGTGACTTTTAATTATATTAACATTCAAGAGAAGAGAGTTCGTGTCCACTATCTTTCCTTTTGGAAGAATTTCCCCGTCCATTCAAAAGAACCTTTTTTAAAATAAGTGTTATTCTTTTTTTAAATCGACAACATGTTTGTCCATTGTAGTGTACGTTTTTTAACGAATGGTTGTCATTCCAATGGAAACAAATTGTGCATCGCTACTTGCTGACCTTTTCCGTCACTTATATAAGGCTGACTTAATAGCGCATCTGATCCAAAAGAAGAAACATCGTTTTGCCCGATTCTTTAGTTTCCGCTATATACAGGTAGATGACGTATTATCGTTAAACAATCCTGGTTTTGAAAATTTTTATAGATCACACCTAGTCCGACGGAACTATTGACCTAACTATACGACCAACGCGAAGAATTTTTCTTCCGTATTGTCAACTCCCAGCTTTTTAGTGGTGTTCGGAGTTGCTCCTTTATTATAGTTACTTAAATATGTATTACTTTAATGTTCAATGTTCTTTGTAGTGTGTGTCTGTTTTCCAAATCTAGAATACATTTTTTTAAAAATTTTCGCTAGAAGCTTGGTCTCTTGAGTACTCTTTGGACAGGAAGAAGTCGAGATGGATAGAGAAAAGACATACAAATTTTATTTCACATACGAATGATTAAATGTTCTTTTATTCAGAGATTTTGATAACTTAATGCTATTCATATAATTGATAATAGGTTATCAAAAATATTATACAGTGCAGGATGGATACATATTTACGACTGGAGCTTCGAAAAGGAACAAGACATTTCGTGCCAATATTTGTACACCGGGAAAACATCATTTAATCAAGAAATATCTCTTACCATACAACATTCCCAGGAAAACACACTCTAATCGATTATTTTTGTTGATTCTGTCAAGTGGACAGATTCGCGGTGTAAGAGACTTGCATTTCATAGCATTAAAAGTCACTTTCGTGAGTATTATTTTCCTGGCTTATCTGTCCATTGCGAAAAGAAGTGAAATTGAATAAATTTAATGTACTTTAAAGGTCCATTACGAACAATTCCTGAATATGATATTCACAGTTAAATCTAAACTGTGGCGAATAACCCTGAGCACGATTGTACGATATAACAGGAAAGGATGGAATTAAGTTAGATTATTTAATGAACCTTTAGCACTTTAAAGTAAAATAGCATTGGCAAGTATTCCTGCACTTTCACTGCATTTGCCGCGGTAGTTTTAAGAAATAATTGTTTAACGCTTATATCTAGAGAAAACGTATTGCTTTAAAAGACAACAAATACAAACGCGCTGTAATTTTTCTAAAATAATATTTAATTTCTTTAAGACTGATTACATAATTAGCTGAGGAGTATGGAGTGGATATTATGTAATCAAGCTGAATTTTGCCATCGAAACAACAAACAACAGACAACAGAAATATCAAACATTTGCATGGTTTGACACGACTTTAACGTCCCTAAAATGAAAACAGGTATCAATAATCACTGGCTTTGATTGGTACGTTTTAATTTTAAAACCTAAGTAAGTCATCAGAAGAGCCATCAACGCTATTGAAGCATTAATGGACAAATACCAAAAGGGAAACGATAGAATGGTAAACGGGGCATATACAGAAACAGAGAAAATACCCAATTTATACCATTTAAGAAATGTAACTTATACCTGAATATAATATCTCGTATAAAGAACAGATATTAGTTACATTCCTTATAATTTTATATTTTGCCAAAAACCTATGATTCATTCATATCAATTTATTTCATGATCTTGTTTAGTAATCAGGTGATAGGAACATGTTGTATTCAAATAAAATAAAAACGACAGCATGTTTTCTAAAAGCAAAATGTTCATATTGAAGTCAAGTAAATGTAAACATATCAATCATATGTATTGCAAATTTCGTGCAATGCTGTGCAATGTTTCCAGGAGAAACCTCTCATCACTAGCATTGGAATCAAATATATAGGAAGACAAAAATCTAAAAATAATATTGTTTAGAAAAGTAAATATATAACCAAGAAAAAATCCTTTGACTGCACAATGTTTTCTTGTTATTTAATAAGTATGTGGCATGTACGAAAACAAGAGACTTTCTGCCTTGAAAGAAGCTTGTGTTGGTTTTCAACGTAACCTTTAAGTAGAATAAAATTCCATAATTATACCACATGCAGTTTCAAATATATTTGTGTACATCATTCAATAACCTAACGGTAGTACGATTCTAAACGGATGTTGAAAGTATATATAAATAAATAATCATAAATAATCAGGAATTAATTAGTATTATTAACAGATAACAAGTGCATCACAAATTTTACGAAAGAAAACAAATGTCCCTGAGAGCACGTCCAACTGTACGTGAATTAAAGAAGTCAATGGACTATTCTAAAAAAAAAAAAAACATGCCTTTAACATGACACATATCACAACTCATACGTTTTGCCAGAGCTTGCCGAAACTACTCTGACTTTTTGTATTTCGCTAGAACTCTAACAAATAGGCTTCTGGAACAAGGTTATGTTGCTACAAAATTGAAGTCATTACTACAGAAGTTTTATTATCGTCATCATGAACTCGTGGATCGTTATGGTGTATCCATCAGCACAATGAAAACTGATTTATTCAACGGGTCTTAGTTTTCTTGTCCTCGTTTGTCTACCCCGGACTTGACTTTTTATGAACAACCCTACCGGTGCACCTGGTCCATGCTCCCAGTTTTTAGTGGAGTCCAAGTTGCTCATTTGCTTTTGTTACTTGGTATGTATGATTATAGTTACTTTATGTTCTTTGTTGTGTATGTCTTTTTTGCATGTCTGGTCTTTGTCCCAGGATTACATTCTTTTGATTACCGCTATAACATTGGTTCCCTTGATTACTCTTTAAAACGTCTCCTTAAATCCTAAGTGAAATGTTTATGCGGAATAAAATGGTTTTATATCGTATAAAATGACACTTTTGGATATATCAGATACATATTGTCAGAATATAATATATCTAATATCCTTTGAACCATAAAAGCTTAAGCAAACAGTTTATTGTTTTTTTTACTAAATTCAATAGGATTACAAACTAATGTTCGGTAGCTTAAAACGTTTCGACAGAATATGGTCTTTAAAAACATCAGAAATTCATGTGTAGACAACAAATTCGGAATTAAAGTACGTATATTCCTTTTGATTCTATTTTGCTTTGTTTTGTTTTTGTTGTTGCATGTCTCGTTGTAACGGTTGCCTTTTTTTTTATTTTACTCGTGCGTGCGAAGCAAACGGATCTGAATGAAGCGTCTTGTAGTATATATCCTATTACTTTTGATTTATGTCAAAAATAAGCATCATTGCCCTCATCATTTTTTTTTAATTTATGTATCAATCTAATTTAAAGTAAAATAAATGAATTAACGTCCACTCAAAGATACATGTCCCTCCCGTTAGTTTGATTGAAAGTATGGAATTTTATGGATCAATGGGACATGTTTTATGTTATGTTCGGATACACAAATGACATGTTATACTACAATTCAAGATCTTCGCTTGCAGTTATATGTTTTCTGCTTTCCATGCTCGGCGTTTACGTATAGGATTAATATCATCATGTCATTTAGAGTTAAGACGAAAATGATAAGATTAAGCATCGTGAATAAACTACAGATTTTATATATCAACTCCAGTTCTACATATTATCTTTCATCGAGTGTATTTTTGTATTAAGTTCTAAACAAGACAATTTTTAATGAACCGTTATGGAAACAGGAGGTTCAGCACGCTATGAAATCTTGTTTAACTTTTTTTATTTTGAAATGCCTGTTGCGCTGGTTTTAAACTTTCCGGTCTTTACCATCATATCCAATTTGTTATGTAGACTTTCTATTGCTATATTGATATTTGTTATACGGAACATTGGATTTTTTATATAACCCATGTTCTTAGAAGATACAAGTTATATAGAATGTACAGTAGATTTCAAATTAAGGATGTTATCTCTGTAAATAACACTCCAATACGATACAATCTGTCGGATTTTCAATGTTAATGGTCACCATTGGAATGAGTAATAACACATTTCATAATATAGACCCACCAAAAACAACTTAATTAAAAAACTAAAAAAAATGTGTAGCCTTTTTTGGGGTGTATCATATTTTCATGATTTTCATGATTCTTACAAAGACAGATACTTGAAGTCTAAATGCGGTTCTATTTATCAACCAAAATTGGATGATAAAGTACAATTCGTAATTAAATATATATATATATTTTGTTTCATTTAAAAAATTGCATCGATAGGATAATATTAAAGGGTTAAAACATATTTACCATTGAAAATTTCCATGTGTAAAGCAAAGGGCGCTATAAATTAATTAAAAAGAATGTTGAACAGAGAGAAGCGAAAAGCCGCAGGTGTACTTGACATTTAATTAGGCAGTGAGACAATGTAAAGAAATAATGTTATTGTTAACACTTACTGTAATCACATCTAGAAAATTGTCGTCATTCCTAAACACCTCTTTCCAGTTGCATACTGAAGAATGAATAACAGATATTTATACCGGGAGAAAATAGTTTTTATTGGTAAAAATTAAAAGCAATTCAATACCAATAACTAGATTTCAAGAGCACATTAGTATTTTACGATACAACGCTAACAGAAACTTTATTAGATTGTTTCTGCAACTTTTTGGAAGAAATAAAATTTCTAAAAAATCAAGATACTTGTATTTCATTTCTGATTTAAGAAGATGCCGTGCACTCTTACGTTCAGAATATAAAATAGTAGCATATACTAAGGCTATCTACATAGCATACATGCTTGATGTGAATTATTTATGAGTAATGTTTTCTGTTACATAATAGATTTATAAAGAGAAGAAACATGTAAATATTAACAATTGATATATAAGTAAAATACATATAAAACATGTTCCCAAATATTGAAATGCTAGATTTATAGACCTTCCTATCTCAATAGTCATCAGAGGAGAGAAGAACTGCAGCTCTCTACATCAGACTAGAAATTCAGTTCTGATACGATGTGCTTTAAAGCTCTTAAGGTCACAGACATTGTAAAAGAGTGATAAACCCATGACCAACATCTCGTGCAACACATATACTACGTCTTTTTAAAAAATATCTAGAAACTAGTCATACAAGAATCGAAATAAAATCACGGAAACTCCATTTTATCATTGTTTTACCACTGTACGCCAATTATGTCTCTATTTTAATTTAAACCGATTGCGGTGTATATTATTGGGAAGGACATCTTCTTTGCTGTGTATGTCTGTTTTCCCTTCTAGTCGTTATCCTTCTATATATACTTTAGATTTCCGCTCAAATCATGGTTTCTTTATTACTATTAACCGCCTAGCCAATACTATGTTCTGACCTGGCCGAGCCAAGATTTAGGTCATGCCAGGTCAGGCTAGTGAGGATAGCTTATGTTTTAGAGAATGAATGCCTTTTCGTTGAAATACATTATATTAAACATGTCACTGGTATAAAAGGTTCTAAACGGCTCAAGAGTCCATCTTAAAGTTATTTTTTTGTATGTTTAAAACACTGCCGCCACCTACTTATAAGATAACATAATAACTACGAAATCCGATGAATCTGTACATCAATTATTAACGTTGCCTTTGTGAGAAGATCGATTCACTTATCTCTTAGGATTCGACATTCTGTTTTGTTATATTCAATAAAGAGCGATGTATTTGTACAAGTTGTATTATTAAGTTGAAATTTTGATATTGTATCATGTCTCTTGTACATGCTTAATTTCGAATGTTCAGTTAAAGATATATATCGATAAATATACTCTTGTGGAAAAATCTATATAAATATATAAAAATAGGTAAGGTTAGACCTTAAAAAGAGACCTCATGACATATACCGTAATACCTTTAATTTGGAATTGCTCAAGCTGTCTGAACAAAACACATTCATAAATCAAAAATGGGCTGGTTTTGACTAATCTAATTGTTGTATACAGTGTAAAGTTTTGTTTTATTTAAATGTTTGAGGGAGGAGGTTATTTAATAGATATCGATCGAACAATGCCATTGATATAACTAAGACTCATTGTGTCTAGACACCTATTTCTTTAGATCATATCGCATATCATTAATTTTTATCGAGAAGGATTTTAAGGACACTCTGAAGATACCGTTGGCAGGACAAAATATTGTTTTCACTAGGAAAAATAAAGACAAATGATGACAAAATAATGCAATTTAAGCTTTAAGAATTCCCAACATTGCCTTAATGATGATTGTTTTTGCGTTTGCTTGGTATATCGCAAAATGAATTATTTATATAATTAGTAAATATAAATTAGATTTGATGTCTTGTTGATTTTGAACAAGTTAGGTTAAACATTTCATCAGCGTTCATTTATAGTTTTGTCTGTTATATTAATTTAACAATTCTAGGTCTATGAGTGTGTATACGAATAATTTGAATACGAAGGACATGCACAATGGCCAATGTTAAGCCATTTTGGTCTTTAAATATAGCGTATGTGTTAGAGTAATCAAGGGAACCAAAGGTTGTAGTGGTAATCAAAAGAATGTAATCCAGGGACAAAGACCAGACATGGAAAACAGACACACACAACAAAGAAAACTAAGTAATCAAATCATACATACAAAGTAACAAGAGCAAATGAGCAACTCGGACTCCAATAAATTTATCATAAGTATACATGTACATGTAACTACATAGTGATTCTTCCCCGAAGATTAATGTAAACTTGGTTCTTAAACTTATTTGAAATTTGAGATGCATCTATCAGGACAGAGTGTACAACGAATACATCCATTATTTAATGATTATTCAAAACCGATAAATGAACAAGGGATAATCTGAAAAAAGAAAAATTTTAAACCAGTCGTAAGACTTCAATGTTTATGTATTTTAAACCATGATAAACTAAATGTTTGTCAAACCAAACTAATTACAAAGTCCAAAGGGGGTCAGTTTAGACAAATATGACTATGATTAAATTCCGAAATTAATAACCAACAGAAAGAATCGAGAACTCTTTTGAGGTAAATACGGCTTTTTTGTTTTTGTTTTTTTTTTTTTTTTGTCCTGTTTGTTAAATTGTTTGTATTCTTAGAGATCTCAAGAGTTAAATCCAAATTCAACAGAATCGTTTGCTTATTGCTGTATATGCCCATACTATCCAGGTTGGGGGAGGGGGGTTGAGGGCTCATGCAGTCGTTTTACTCATGTATATACTTTATGTGCCTGTCCCAAGCAAGCTAGGACCATGTAGTCCGATGGTTATTTTGTGTTCGTTGTTTTTGTTTGTTTTTTTATGTCTTTTTTATGGTTTAGATGGATTTTTTTTCGTCTTTTATGAATAGTTTTGCTTCATTTATTTTTCGACCTTTTTCTGCTTGTTTTCTGGTGTGGGGTTTCCCCCATCATTGAACAATGCGTTGTGACCTGTAGAAGTTTCTTTGTTTTTTTTACTTTAAGTGAATGTCACATTGGCAATTATATCATATCTGCTGTTTGATATGGATCATCTTTCAAGATAAAATACAAACAATATGCAAAGTATTAAAAGTATTTTTCAGTCTTTTCATCATTTTACACGCACGGTCGGTTTAGGCATAACACGAATTTGTGTTTTTACATATGTTAAGTTAATGTTTATTTTATGGCAAAACATTTATCAAGTTTCATACTTAAAATATAATAATTGAAAATGTTTCATTCCTTCTCTTTCTAATTCAAGATAACAGTATGCCTGTAATACAGCCATACTTTTGTCTCAAATTTGACAGAGTCGGGCTGAAACATTTTCAATTTCTTATTAATTTAAATTCCCAGTTAAGCTTTGGGAATTTATTTAAAACAAACACAAACATTACATTGTCGTCGAGCATTAAAAATATTATTACCTGCATGCGATTCTAATGAGACTTCGAAATTTAGCAGATTTATTTTACTGTTTGTAAGTAGCCTTGTTAATTTAGGCAGCAAAAAGGGTACCAAAATTGAATTGATATCCCCTTTTAAAATTACATTAAAACCATAATTATTTTAACATAAATCAAGGATTTCCTGTTTCCCTATTTTATCTGTGGCAACATACCTTCAGCACCTGCGTATGGAGTTTTTATATCAGAACTCACGCAAACGTTTTGTATCGCGCTAGACTTTTTACAATTATTCTTATGGAACAAAGTTATGTTGCTACAAGATGTTGCTGCAATCAATTCTACAGAAGTTTTACGGTCGTCATCACGAACTCGTGGATCGTTTCGATGTGTACATCTGCACCATGAAAGCTGATTTATTCAACGTGTCATCTTGTAATCGTGTATATATTTTTTTTTATTTTTTTTTCATCCTGTTTACATGTATAATGGGTATTTATAAATATATTCATTTACTCCTGATAAATGCTTTGAACTGTTTATAACGTAAATTACATAATATTAACCAAATTGGTTTTTTTTTTGCATTCAACACTTATATGATTAGTTCTTTCCATTTAAACAATGAATTTCCGACACACCCATATTGTGTTAGCTACACGCTTGACTTGGAAAAACTTTCAGAGTGAATATCAATTGGTCAATATTGTATCTAAATGTATTTGCCTAGATCGGGCAGTTTATGCAATAATATACAAATTATGGCAGCTCAGTGCATACGATATTATGTTTTATGGAACACTTTAAAGAGATATTGACCTAGGCTCATGTATCTATACAAAAAAGATGGGAGTTAAGCTCAGAAGCATATTGTGGCTTAATTGATTCTACCTGTACAATGGGGTCTTTCTTATTTTCGAAATTGTAACGTAATAATGTGCAGCTAGGTTTAAATCTTTATATGCACAGGGTTATGACGAACATTTGAAAAAAAAGTATCAAAAAATACTTACCGAATAGATTCACGTGGTGAGCGAATAATGTTGTTTACCAAAGCAAATTACTTCAATTCGTTTATAAAACTTTGATTGTACTCCAGCAACTAATCCTTAAAGATGATCTGTTGCGTATGAGTTATGAGTTTGTTTATTCGTCCCAATGGAAGCACTAATAGCATTAGAACTAAACACGATAATTCAATTCTATGTGCATTATACCGTTTATAATTGGTAATAATTGGATCAACAAAGAGCAGAACTCAACAGGTTTGGTAATGATACATATAATGAAATGATATATCTAGCTCTTGTTTATGTCATATACGTTTTGACGACATAATACCGCCAGATTAAAGGCTGCATGGAAAAAAAATAATAACCGTAAGAATTCCGTCCTCTATGTGTGGTACACCTACAACATTAGCATTGGTTCTGATCTATTATGATTTATACAGAGTAGTTGAAAGGAAGTATTAAAAATATTTGCAAATCACTGCTGTCTAGGGAATGTTGAAAACATTTCATATATTTGTTTGTTTTTATTTCAGGTTTGCGTTAAATTGTCAATTATCTCTGATCAGTCGAATTTGTCTTTGAATTCTCATTGAAGATTATTTTTGAATTTTACGTAGTGAAATGCAACTCTTCTGGCAGATTATGCAGTGGGTTTGATTGTTTTATGATATTTATTATCATATTCATTAATTATAGGTTCATTTAAGAATCATGTACATAATGAAGAAAGTAATAAACTGTCATTTGCCTCTTAAAGAACCTACAATTTTTAAGAAAGTCACATGGATGATCATAAATATTGATAAGAGTTGTGTCTGAGAATAAACGAAAGCAGTCAAGACAGTTTAGTTAAACTAAGTATCCATGCCACGCTTTATTACAGGATCCTTTTTCACTAGGCGGGTGTTTCTAGAAAAGCAGGGTGCACCTGGTCCATGCTCCCAGTTTTTTAGTGGAGTCCCACCTGCTCATTTGATTTTGTGATTATGTATGATTTAAGTTACTTTATGTTCTTTGCTATGTATGTCTGTTTTCCATGTTTGGTCTTTGACCCTGGATTACATTCTTTTGATTAGCACTATAACCTTGATTTCCTTGATTACCCTTTCACATCTTTCCTAAATACTACATTACTTTATTAAACATATACTGGATGGAGTAACACTATACACAACATGTGTAATGTACTTCATTAAACTTTCTGCATGACTCTTATGTGAATATGTATTTAAGATGAATGGTCAGACCTACATTCGAATATGCAGAGGCTGACTCTGATTACGTCTATCATTGTGTTCTTTATTTTATATTATTTCTAGTACCATTTGAAATAAAAAAAGAAACAATATTATTTGTACAAAATATTTGAAAAAGTGGTGGTTATTAATAGGATAATTTATTGAAAAGAAGGAACTACTAAACTATAATAATGCAAACAAGAACCTGCTTTCTTCGTTAGTTCTGTATTCAAGCGTTCTCGGTTATTGATAACACGGTAAGTAAAAATTTAAATGATGTCTATGTAAATAAAGAGTAATGAAAGGGATAAGCCGCGACGTATTTTAATTCGTAGATACAAATTTTCGTTGATCAGGAAGGAAACAAAGTTCGTGGATTCTTAAATTCGTGGTTTTGGAGTTATCAGTATACACATCAATGGGAATCTACTATTCGTTGGGAACAAATTTCGTGACTTGACCTACCCACGAAAACCACAAAAATTGGGACCCGACGAACAATAGTACTTTCACAGACCAGACATGGTACACGCCACACAAAAAAGAACACAAAGCAATCAAAATAATACATACAAATGTGCAACTCCGAAATTGATAATCAATTATTTAACGGTTACTTAACATTGGAAGCAGTTTGAAGGGTCAGAATGAAATCATATACAAATCAAGACAAACAAATAACACACACACACACACACACACTTACCAACATAACAACAGCAAAAAAAAAAACCACTAATGTATATACACAAAATTAGGACAATTTGACTTTCAACCCAACCAATGAAATCATGGACAAAATATATCGTTTTGCCAATTAAATGTGCAAATGTACTTTTGTACAAGAGATAGTGATGTTTGTTCTTTTAAATCCTCTGACATACTTCATGACAATGAAAATATATGTCAGTGGTATATAGAAACTGTTGGATTTTTTATGTGGAATATCTTCTAAAAGCAGGCAGATTGGAATGAATAATTATACATTTCATCATATAGACATATAAATCAATTTAATAACAAAAATGAAAATGTGTATTTTTTGTCGGGGATGGTGTATCACATATTACAGAATTTGCATGATTCTTACAAAGACTGATACCTATTCATTATTGGAAAAAAAACATATAATTGATAGTCGTCTACTTATCATTCCAATTTCCAATAAAATATAACATTGACAAAGGGTTTTATTCGGTAGGCGTTAATAAGCAATACAAGTCTCTTCTGGTTTCTATAAGTCCGTAAAATGCTGCAGTGTATATTTATAAAACGGATAATTTTCTGACGCATAAAACACTTGATGTTTAAAATTAAAAAAAAAACCTGAGCTGTTGACAAGAATGGCCTATTTTTATATGACCAAAATACTGAATGACATCAGAAGAAAATGATGTATTGTTATGAATAAAGCAATTCAGTTGAAGATTCCTAATTTCGAAAAGTACAAAATATTGACGTATGTTTCCTCTTATTCCTGCGAAATTTTAAACGCAATTTATACCTTGAAATACCAATTAAATTCCATATTATTCAAATTAATCTATTATTATTAAATTGTTGTCACACATTACATGTACACAAATAACAAAATACTATGTTGAATGATTTATTGATAATTCTATCGAAAAAGACTGCTTCTGAAACCGACGTAATTTATAAAAAAAAAGGAAGCGTCTGTGTCATATGACATAAAATATAGCTTGTGACATAAAGAACAAGAAAGAATCTGTAAAAATAATACAATACAGACAACCACTTGCTGTTGAATGCCATTAACTAACGAGATTTTAGCGGAATGTGTAGGAATCCTGAGTATCGATATATATTAAACCTAATGGTTATATAATTCAAGAAAAAAAGGTTGATAAGTTGGCTTTCGTGACTTTCGTGTTTTTCGTGGCACTCATTATAAGAATCATGCAAAATGTGATTCAGGGTTGGAAAGCCTACATATTTTTATTTTTTGATAGTTTGTTTAAAATGTCATATTAAACAGAAAGTAACATGTGGTTTTTCATATAACCCATGTTCATAGGAGATAAAAAATTTATAGAATGCACTGTAGATTTCGAAATTAATGGAGATAACTCTGTAAATGACACTCAAATACAATAGAGTCTATTGGATTTTCGATGTTAATTATCTTCTGAGAGCAGGCAGATATGAATGAATAATTGAACATTTCACAATATACACCCTCAAAACAACTTTGTTTTGGGGTGTATCACAATTTTCAGATTTTGCATGATTCTTAAAAAGACAGCTATTTAAGTACCATTACATATAAAATCCAGATACTGAAAATGGTAGAGGTGGTTCACGATGCAGAAAACCCTGGAAACAAATGATATGTACAGTCCATGTATGCTATTTTTTTCACGAAACATCATTTCTTTCTGTATACAAATCTTTTTTTTTTTTTTTAAAAAAAGGATACATTCGTGCCTAAGTTGTATCTCAAAACAACCAAAATGACAAATTAAGCATGTAACTGATTAGGATAAGACATAAAAGTAAATTTAGTGAGCTTTAAAAATGCATGAATCTCCTCCTGTATGACCTTTTAAGTATCATTCCATATAAAATTGCGACACCGACTATAGTAAAGTGATTTATAGTTTGGAAAAAAGCCATGGATCAGATGATGATTTTTTAGTCTTCATTTGCAATATTTTTCATGTGATAATAGTCCTTTTCTGTATTTAGATATGTACTTTTGAGAAAACTACACTTAAGCATCTCACAAAATCAACCCATTCAAGAACGATTCTTGAAAAGTGCTTATTTCATGTAAAATCTACATAAATTCTCAACATTTTTATCTCAAAAGTGGAACCACCAAATAAAAAATTAAGACTAGCTATGTGGCCAGTAACTGTTCCTGAACTAGAAGTAAAAGTGAATTGGGTGGGTTTTTGACATGCAATTATCACTGTCTGATTCTTATAAACATTGGTACTTATGTATATATACTAAAGCACGTATCAACTGTAGATGAACTATGAGTTACGTTTTTTTCGAAATTTCTTGTTTTGACGAAACCATGACCTAAGTGTCTAACAAAACGTGTATAAATTGAAAAATGATACCAATGAATAAATATACTGTGAAAGTACTATAATTCGTGGATACCAATTTTCGTGGATTAGGTAAGAAACAAAAATTCGTGGATTGTTGCATTCGTGGTTTGAATGTTTCCAGTATACACATTAATGGAAATCTCTTATTCGTTGAAAACCACGAAAAGTGGTACCCCACGAACAAAAGTACTTTCACAGTATTCCAATACATCAATGAAAAAATCGAATGTCAAGTAGGAATTAACATTCGTAACTTTACTGCATTTAATAAAAATTATAATATGACGGCCTATGAGACCACAACTTTGATTGATTTTCGATTGTGATATGAGCAGCACGAGACTTATTGGGTGTGGCTTGCGTGTGTGCAAATTAAAAGTATTGCTCACATTAAATTATGTAAACAAACACACGAAACCTTCCGATGTGTATAAGCTGTTTCCATTCATTTCAGTAGCGCAAATGAACATCAATGTTTTATTTAATAAAATTATTAAACGTTATGTTTTTAAAAAGTTATATCATATTCCGTACAAATCACTTGCACACGTACATGGTAGCGCTCACCACGTGTCACGTGAACAATAAAGTATGAAAACAAACAACAACAATCCTCAATGAATGAAACGTTCTACCTGTTCATGTGTAAACACTGTGACCTAATAGTGCAAACAACTATTCCCATAGCTCGAAAACTTATTCTAATTTTTGTAAGACCCAGTAACGAAAATCCCCAAAAAGTTTACAAAGAAAAGGAGTTCAATTAAAAAAGTGTTAAAAAAATAAGAAGTAATGAATAAGGCACAGAACATGAACAACTTTTAAATTCAAGTTTTGATAGTTCCATCGTCATGGGTATTGAATATTGGGCGTTATAAAGCCAAATTATAAAAAAGAGCGACAAGCAAGATCCTAAAAACTACCGACCTTTTAAAACAAATATTTTGTTAAAATTTGAAAAGGCTTTTTTTTTGACAATGTGTCAAGGGATGCTCTAGATCTATTGTTTAAAATGTCTTTATTCAATAGAAAAAGTAATATTCGCAATAGTGTTTAGAATATATTTTATGTTGTCCGCAACTCCTTCTCAACGACTAGAAGGATTGTGATGAAACTTAATAGTATGTAAGATTACTATATGAAGGTGTGCATATTGTCAGGGAAATTTCCATTCGTATTATGTGAATGTGTTGTAAAAAAACAGTACCGATTTCGTTTTGGAGCTAGGTGTTTTAGAAATCGAAGCAAAATTGTGTGGCGAAAGGTGCTTAGTTTATCCCAATAAAATAAATCGTGTGTCGACTGTGTTCACCAACTGTACAGGGTTCAACAGGCTGCGTGGGTATTAGTCCCGTTAGAGGCAATGTTTAGTGTTGTATCAATTACATTACATGTATTTATGGTATTCACATAGCGGTACAAAATGTGTTATATACCATGTTGTTAAGTTGGATTTCGTAGTTTTCATTTTGTGAACATTATACTTATACATGTACATGTTCTAAATGAGTTCAGTATGTCTTGTTGATTGTATTTCATGAAAAGCTTTTTTTATCGTGTGTGTCATAAGTTACAAACTAGTCTTGACCATTGAAACAGTAATCAAAGGAAACAAGATTCCAGCGGAAATCAAAAGAATGTAACCCAGGTACAAAGACCAGACATGAAAATCAGATAACCAAGACAAAGAACATAAAGTAACTAAAAATACATTAAAAAGTAACAAAAGTAAATGAGCAACTCGGACTCCACTAAAAACTGGGAGTATGTATCAGGTGTACCGGTAAATAAGCGACCTCTTCTTTTTTAAGAACACCCGCTTAGTAGTTTAAGTCAGGGGTACAGGAAAGAGGAAAGGAAAACTATGCCACGTTGAACAAATCAGTTTTCATGGTGCAGATGGATACACTGTAACAATCAACGAGTTCATGATGACGACCATAACTTTTTAAGATTAAGCTGGAAACAGTGGCAGATCCAGAAAATCCTACACATGGATTGCTACTACAACTTAAAATAATATAATAAAGATAACTCAAAAAAAGAATAAATTGCGTATGTGGAAGTTAAATGTTTGTTAAGGTCTTGGCTTTTTAATTTATAGTTTTACGAACACATCTACCCTAATTTTTTGCCAAACTTGTAAAAACAAAAACGGAAAAAATGTTTAAATTCCCTGACCCAGTATTTTTCAACAAGAAAATACAGTGAGATTTCATAACTGCATTAATCGATCTGAATTGATGCTTTTTCCAAATAGAAAGTTGTTGCGTATTGTTTTGAAATTTAAACCTTGTCAATATTTTAAATAAAAAATGTTACAATTGTTACAATGGCAGATACTCTGTCAGGAGAATAAAAATCAATACATATTTGTATTATTGTCAAGATAAGTATTGCAAAGAAAATAGGCGACAGTTAAATGTTTTTGTCCTCCTTATCGTGGGGTTATCCTAAAAAATGTATATGTAACAACTATGGCCTCAGGTAAATTTATACCAATTATAAATACAACTAATTTTGTTTAAATGACAAACTGAACAAGGGAACAAACATTTGGCAGAAATGAAAATAATATTATTAAAGGACAAAGACCAGACAGAGAAAACAAACAAGAACAACAAAGAACATACAATAACTAGAATAATACATACAAAGCTACAAAAGTAAATGAGTAACTCGGAAAAGGCCAGAACGTAACTGATTAAAGGTCAAAATGTTAGAATTAAATATTTACTTAATGTGACTTAATTCAAATCATCTTCAATCTCTTCATTTGTGACTGCTCTGAACTTTTCTCAAACTTTCTATTCTACATTCATCATGTGGCCATAGAATTAAACTTACTGACTGAATCATAAGGAAGATATCATGCATTAAATGAATCACTTTGTTTTTTCACATAGATATTTCTAGTATGTGCAGGCTTAAGCAATGGACTGGTTCTTTTAAGCTAAATAAACAAATGTATGTTTAAGATTACTATATTACCCTATTTTTTTTTATCCTACCTAAGCACATTGTAACTATCATTTTTTTTAGTTCAGTACTATCAAAGTCAAGAAATCAGCTAATAAGTGTATACATGTATAATATAATTTAAAAAAAAAAGATTTCACCTACATGCCATATTTATTCATCTAAGGTAATCATACACAAACATATAATTTTCCTGGCCTTCATAGTGATATTTGATAAAGTCAACTTCTTTTATTTAAAAGAATATGTTATTGTACTACTATATATATTTATATTTATTATTTACTTTATTTGTACTCAAGGATGTAAGGTGTAAGACAGCCACCGTTTGATGATTTGAGTGAAAACCAATTTTATTTGTTCGCCACTAGACAAAAAACTTGTTTTTTTTTAATATGCTGTTAAAGCTATGAAAAGCTGGAAGTAAAACAAACAATATATTTTCTAGATTGGTGGTGATTATTTTTTCTCAGAAATTTGGAAATAATGTTTTTTTTTCTTTCAAATTTTGTTTTTCAATAAAATTAATATCACCCCTTAGAAAATCAAAAGTGGAAAGGAAATCAAATAAGTTTGATTTTAACTTTATCTTAAACAATGACTACTTTCAGAGAGTGGCTTGAATATAGTTATTCATGATATTGGTGGTAACTGGATGTGCTCTGATATTTGAACATAACGAATGTTAGTTGATAAAGTAACTTTCAAAGATATAACTATTATCATTCATGATTAGGTTCACTCCTTGAAAAGTATTCTAGAATAAAAATGAATAGAATACTCGCTAAACTCATGATCTAATTGAGTGCCCTGTAAGAAACAAGCAGTAGATAAAACATGGTATGAAAACAAACATCTTTTTGATAGTGTTATTTGACTATTTGCACCATCAGAATCAGGGAAAGCAGACAATATATCATACTGGACCATTGAGTTATAATTTCATTGAAATGCATTGAAAATAAACATTTCAAGGGCATATAACTCTGTCAAAAACCTCATTTTTCTAATATTCTATTGACAAATTTCTGCGAAAAGCCAGTGATGTAAAGATCAAATAATGGTCTTTTCAAATAAAGAAAGTATCCTCGAGTGATAGAGTAATCAAGGGAACCAAGGTTATAGTGATATTACATTTTCAGACCGGTGGTGTTTTGACATGCATAATTTTGATTTTTGCCATTTTGCCTAATTCTTACAAACATTTACACTTAAGTATCCATATTTCGTCAGACCTACTACTTTTTTTCACATAAAAAGATCTAATGATTTTTTTTTTAATACCTAGCTTTGTAACAGGTAGTATATATATAGTGCCTTCATTCCAAAAATTGCATTTCATAACATTTGGTAAAAATTGTAACTGAAAGGTAAAATGCATTCATTTATCTTTATTTTGTTTATACTGGAACCAGAATAATAGGCGGAAGAAAGAACCTCTATTATATAATACAGGTTTCTACCGGAACCGCTAACAGACAGGAACCCATCTCCCTGTCCCAAAAGAAAGTTTAGAAGTTTACAACTCATTAAAGCATCTACATATAAATACAATCAGACTTGTTCAGTTTATTCAGATTACAGATAGGATTCTAGCTTAAATTCAGTTTTAAACGATCCATATAACTCTCCCCGTGAAGAATTATCTATATTATTCCTTTTAAAACTTAACCGAATTCCATAAAAGATGGATTAAACAAAAGTAGTCCATTTATATGAGATATTGTTATTACCTTGCAGCTTCAACATAAGATTGTATAAGTTCCTTGAAAGTCTATCATTTCCTTCTAAAAGAGAATTCCAAAAACTAACCATGGGGAAACTTCCAGTTCACCGTATACGATGTAATTTGGTGTATTGTTTTTTGCAGGATTGTAAGTAAATGTTTTCGAAGTATGTTTTGTATTTTCAGAACCCCAAGCCTCGCTAGAATAAGTAAGGATGAAAATTAATAGAGGTTTGAATACTTTAAACAGTAAATTCACCGGAAGTGATAAATTTGCAATTTTCTATACAAGGCATATAAATGACCTTGGTAGCTTGATCAATTAACTTCTTTTTTTTCTGCCCAGGAACTTCCGTTATAATTAAATAACACACTTACATATGAATCTACAATATCTATGTCATCACCATAGAATTTAAAAGTCGTTCGAGGATTCGAACGCATAGCCAGGATCACTACACGCTGGTAACATTTAATGACATGAATAATCAACTCTCTACTTTAAATACTCTGGCATGTGGATTACGAAGATAAATTAGAAAATGTCCCGTTCATATTGAATTTTTATTTTATTCCTGAATTACGTTGGCGTTCCTCACATAACAGAGAGAAATACGCATAATTCCCGACCCATATATATAGTTTACCTACTAAACTGGATTTGCAATGGTCGAGTTTGTAGTCTTCATAACATTCCTGATTTGCGGATGGTATGTAGTGATCGTGGTGTCCGTCTGTTCCTCCCTGTGTCGTCTATTCGTCCGTTCAAAACCTTTTCTTGTTACTGCCTTCTCTAAACTAATTATCACAGTCTATTGTATATTATTCAATAAGTTCTACATAGCCGTACCGTGTGATTGAAGTTTAAATTAAAAGGACACATTCTTCATTTTGACTATTTTGTTTGCAATTTGATGATATGATGACGGGGGTGGGGGAGAGGGGGCGGTAACCTTCAATGAGTCTTGTTAACAGCTTTTTTTGTTCTATTTCAAACCGCAGAAATGACAATTTATATTTATTTGGCAGAAACATGAAAATAAGCAACAGTTTAATAAATAGTACCTCTATACTTATAGTCAGCAATTTTGTTATTTTGTTCGCGTTTTCAGGCTTTTTTTGCACTTTTAATCAACCCCTTAAAACATTTTTGTATTCAATCTGCTAAACAAATTAAATGTGACATCAAACGAACGTTGCCTAGCCGTTTATCGTATTTTGAAAATAATGACGAAAGATTTTAATTGCATCATTTTGCGTTTAAGCAGAAATGTCCTATTCCTTTTTACACTAATGATGGGAAACAACGTCGAGAACTAAACAATTTCGTGTAACACTGATTACATTGTATTTCCTTTCGATGCTTTGAATGAAGCACCTAAGCACTTGTCGTATGACAATCGAATAATGTAGCCTAAAACCGTTAACTTTTCCCAACTTTTCAATATTCTTGCATTTTCTGAGAAGGCTGTCTGAAACGTCAAGAGTGATTTTCGAACGTCAGAGGCTATTCGAAATTTGTCTTTTAAATGCTTTTAAGTAATAATGCACAAATTAAACTACGATTTTAAATACCAATGAATTTCAAAGCTGTTGAAACAGGAACACTTTCGATGAAGAATTTGTCCGCTTTAGGAAAGAGTAATCAAGGGAACTAAGCTTATAGCGGTAATCAAAAGAATGCAATTCAGGGACAAAGACCAGACATGGAAAACAGACATACACAACGGAGAACATAAAGTTACAAAATTCATTCATACAAAGTAACAAAAGCAAATGAGCAACTTGGACTCCACTAAAAACTGGGAGCATGGACCATGTGCACCGGTAGTGTAAGAAAGTTATTCTATCTTTACAAATTCGAAACGCTTTGAAACTAACATAATTCTAATCATAAGATTTTTCATGTTCATAGCCGTTTTTAATTGGTCGAGAACGTCTTTGCCAGAAAGTTCATACTTGCATGAACTTCTTCGGATCGTTCATACAAGCATGAACGCCGGTCAACTTGAAACCAATATGGCGGCCGTGTATTTCGAAAGAGTGTGGCAACGAACTACACTGTAAATGCCATAATATAGCCATAAGAATAGTTTACTACATCCACATTGATGTTATCGGTCAGGTTTACTCACAAAAAATTAGGAAGACAGGTAGAGAAGATAAGAAATGAAAATTAATGGGATACCTGACAGAGGGAAAGAAACAGTGGCAACTGACCGGCTGAGATAGGAAGAGATGTTGCACGGCCTTATGAGTCCATAAGGACCAGTAGTGGCTTAGATAGATATATCGGCGAAAAAATACCGAAGCGTCATCAGTGGGATTATTCCTTCACATGTACGTCAAAATTCGAAAGCATGGCCTAAACGTGGGGACGTCAAATTAAGGCAATCTACATACACAATAGAACAAAGCAAATAAAGCAGATTACAAATAAAAACTGAAGAAAAGAAGGAAAACAACTCGTCACACAAAAAAAACTAAAGCAGTAACAATGTGAACTGAAAAAGTACAAGTAAAAAATATAAAATAAAAAAAGAAACGGAATGATATCAGGTGCTGATGCTCATATATAAATATAAACTCTTTTTTTGTTTGCCTTTTGGAACATCTTTTTTTGAAGCAAAATAAAAAAAAATCTTAATAGCATTGTTCTGCTTAAAAAAAACAATTGCATTGCAAAATAAATCCCCGGTCCATTTTACTTTACTGCGGAAATTGTGTTACAAAGAAAGATTATGATTGCATCAATTTGCGCTTAGCTATAATTGTACTATTACTTTTCAACATTATTGATAGGAAATAATTTCTCGCAATACTAGCTGTTCCTTTAAGATGTAATAAAAATGGTATTAATAACAGAATATCTTAAATATACTGTTAAACTCTGTGAAAAACAAAATTGAAAATTTCAATGCATCAACTGTTTTTTTCTAGAAAACCCACCAAGTTGCTCAAAATGTCACGTACATGTTAGAAAAAAGAGGATAAGAAAACCATGCCATGGCGAAAAAAAAATGGCTCATGGTGCAGATCGATTCACTATTATGATAACGATCCACGATATATTGCATGGATTATTACAATGGTATTTTATATACATATATTTTTTTCTAACGTTGGATTTAACATAGGCGATGTAACATTTACATTGTTTTAGACGTCGTTATTCTGTCATTTTAATTTTTATATCTAGCCATAATTCTATTATTTCATATTCATCTTTCTAACCTTTCAAAATGAAATGATTGATAATCATCATCACATTCTTGTATATCATTTGTGTGTAATTTGTTAACGCATATATATGACAACTACATGTCTTCATTGTGTCCGGAAGAACAAACAGAGTCATTCAAATACTGTCAATTTTTATGATGTAAGTTACTTTTTTATGAACGGTACGTGTGAAACTTTAATATTAGTGATATCCATGAATGCTCATTCTCCTAACCAACAGGACGCTGTGTAATAATTGACCACTTGTATTTATTTCTGGTTTGTGATATCTGTGACAGATTGTTCTCCTACACATAACCAACGGAATTATCTGGAATAGTAAACCTTCCGTGTTAGTTCATAGTTCTTTCGAGGCGGAGTTGTAAATCGTGTAACAATAAAAACTGACAAACAAACAAACAAAAACAAAACAAAATAGAATAAGAAGAAACAGCGTAACAATATACAGTTGTAACTCACGTTGAATAACAGTTGAATAATTTGTAAGTATTGTTAGGGTCAGAATTTTATGTAGCCCAAACCAGTAGAAAAATCTCTTTAAAAACATCGCTTTCTTGTTCTATCCTGTACTTTAAGAAAGCAAATCTTCGTAAATCAACGTCATTAGTATTGTAGTGTTAAAAGCATCATGAAGCCACAAAACAGGAAGAGAATGGCATCTTCAAAGGATGCTTTTAGAACAAAAAAAAGAAGAAAAAAAATACAAGGAAGAAAGGGAAATCTAGAGAAGGCCGAAAGGGAAAATCACACAGTGCCTAACTCTCCCGGCAGTGCCGATCAGGTTAGTAAATCAGATAACTCCAAGTGTCTCATCTTACAGAAAAAAGTCTGTAGCAACTGTTTAAGAGACCAACAAGTTGCACTCAAAATTGATGCTAGTAATGCAGGACCGGAAACGTACTTCACCAGTCTGGTCCTTCTTCTATCTTTGCTCACATTCCTTTGAAAATAAAAGAAATAATTTGGAAAATGGAGTTATTTATATAAGTATTTTGCTGATGTCTGCTGGGGACCTTTCTCAAGAATGCGATCTCGACTGGGAATTTGTCGTGAAAAGGGAGGGTTCTTACAATGGTTAATGAAAAGACACCTCATCTAAGTGATATTAGTTCTTGGACGTCGGATTTCACGAACATCTTGTAAAAAGATGACCACCACAGGCGCAAGAGTACTGGAAACATGTGAGTAGTACTCGCTTCGCTGCAAATAAGCAAGGTTAAGTATTCTATGATGATGAGCAATTACGGCTAAAAAGGGCCCAATACCCAGAATCACCATGGCGTGCCACAGATCAAGAGCTATATGTGTTACGCGTTACGTAAGCTCTTCAATTTACGTTGCCTTTTAGGGCTTAAGAAATGTATCTGAGCACTCAACCAGTGTTGCTTTTTCATGGCATCATTTTTTTTTTTATCTATAAGCTCTTCAAACGAGGTTCTAAAGGAAATAGTTATAAAGTAAACTTAAGAAATTGTGGTCTTTCGCAAGTGAAGGTCCAACTCTTGATTCTTTTGCATGGGAGCGCCGCAGAAGTACGTTTAACAGCTACCAGTGGAACATCATCTTGCCCGCTGTAGTTTGGCAGTTTGGAATTAGCGTGTCACATTGTCAGTTTTTTTATGCATTTTGCTCTGCGGTCGTTTTTCCTCCACTGATGTTTTTTTTATCTTTGAGATCGTTTATTAACACAAAATAAAACAAAATAAAAAACAAAAACAATAAACAGACGCAGATAGAAAGCAAAAATAACAACCAATGATACACTGTCTAACGAGAAATGGTCGTGAACAGATTGATAATATATGTCTTGAATTCGAACTGGAGTGTGAATGGAGGATATTGAGGACCGAGAACAACCATTCATCGGAGACTCATGTGGAAGATCAGATTCATATTAAATGCAACAGTAAAAAAATATATATTCACTTTAGATAGTGACAGCTGCCAGAAGATCTAGTTCTGTCTAAACCGAACCCCTTTTGGATTTTACTGTTGGCGCGGTTTAAACAGGTGTTCAGTTTACCAAGGTTTAAACACATTTTAAGGGGGTAGACCTAGGGTAATGGACACGACTCTCACTAGTCATTGGAATGTTTGTATTTTACATCAATCTCATGTAAACATAAAAATTACAAAAGGCGGCATCGATGATATTTCGGAAAATTTATGGTTGTATTTTTCCTGATTAGCTTCTTTTTCAACTAAAAGATTATCATGCATTTATTTTTGCATTTAGTAGTAGTCCTAGGGTAAGGGATACAACTCTTAGAAGTCAATGGAACGTTTATATTCACCATTTTACATCAAATTCATGGAAGCGTGAAAGAAACTTGGATTGATTTTATTCTGTTTAAAATGAAATATTGATAGGCTTTGGTGAAATTGAACATAACAATACAAACATACTGCTGATTTCATGAGTTATGTTCCTTACCTTACGTCTACCTCCTTAACTTTAAAAATATCTGGATAAGACATGTATTTGGATTACGCAGGGTTGGGTCAGATATGTTTTCGGATTAGTTAGGACAAAAATATGGAAAAAAATGGGAAAACATAAGTGTCCAATATTGCTTTGTTTTTACAGTATGAAGTCATCCAAGCACTTTTTTTGTAACCCTGTTGTCGTGGTACTTATCAAATGTAGTTACAATTTCATTTCATAGTACTGAAAATGAACATTTTAAGGGCAAATAATTCAGTCAAAACCTCATTTTTCTGTTATTCTATTGAAAAAAAAATCTGAGCAAATCCAATGATGCAGAGATCAAATAATTGTCTTTTCAAATAACGGGAGCACCCTTAAGTGATATTTATTGTCAGATCGGTGACGTTTAGGACATGCATGTTTCTGTTTTTTTTTTCCTGGTTCTTACATGTACATACACTTACACTTATGACCTACATTCAACCTCAAATATTGTTACAGTTATTTGTCATAGTTTTAGTACTGCTGTGAAAATTCATGGTCAAAAAGAATCTAAAAGAACCTTTCAAACTTTTCATTTTTGCATTGCAAGAATGCTATTTTCAGTACTACAAAAAGCACCTGTAGATTGGTCATTTCTTTAAATGTTAGAAAATATACTTTACTCTATATTATCAAAGAAAATAGATATGTGTTATTTTTTTTTTATTTTGACCTTGGATATGGTTGCCATAAAAAAAGAGACAAAATTGACTTTTTGTTTTTTTTTATTTACCCAAAACTTGGATCTTCAAATAATATTTCATATCATCAAGTGGAAAAAGAAGTTAATATATACCTACAAAAACAATAAAAATATATTTTGTGGTGAAAATGAAGGTCAAGGTCACTAGAAAAGTTCATGTTCACAAAAAGAGACATCACGATGATGAAATTTTAAATGACCATGAAAGGAGAAAATTTGACCTCGAAGTTTAAATCTTGCTTTTTTATGTTCTGATGAAGTCTTTGCAAGAACAGTTTTAACCTGCACACTTAAAATGATAAAGAGTATAAATGAAACACAAACACTAAAAATTGACATTTTCTTGAAAATTACCATCGTTTCTAAGTTTGTCAATGGAGAAGGGCGAGAAAAGGTCTTACTGGCCCAAAATTCTGCGGAAAAAAATCATAATGTATTAAATAATTTCAGTGTAAATATTAAGACTTCAATTCTTCACAAATAAGTAAACATAATGTCTGTTAATAATTCTTGCTTTGAAAAGACAAAATAATTACTTGAACTTTAAAAATATTCAGATGTTCTGTCAAATTTTAAATTTTTTTGTCATTTCTGGTTATATTTTGGCAAGAAAATGGAGCCCAAATCCCAAAATATAACTTAATATTTAGTGAATACATTCAATATTACATAATTCATCACATGTAAAAATATAAAGTTGTTTCTTGGGTGACGTAAATGTGTCCTTAAAAAAAACAAAAACATTTACTATTCTCAGCAATTTGCTAAATGACGGAAAGTTGTGACATCATTATTACGTCATTACAATGAACTACATGCAATTCCAAAAGCTGTTATTTTCTCTATATTTATATATGTAACCTATATTATGAACAACCTTTACGTTATTACAACGAAGTTGATAATTTTTGTCAATTTTCATCGCTTAATACTCCTAGGCCTTTCCCAAAGTTAAAACAAATAATACATATCTAGTCTTCTATAACTGTCTGGTGCATGGACAATTCTATCCACTTTTGAAAGTATAATATATCAACGTGTGAAATTGTGTACTATTTGGTTCTGAAAATTACATAAAACAGCATTTTGGCAATGAAAAAAGAGATTTTTTTAGGAAACCATTGTAGATACTTTTAATTCCATAGTATGTGAAGATATAGACGTGACTACCAACAAAAACCGATTGTAATATTAACATGGAGTTGTCAAAATAAAGCATAAATTTGTAATGTCTACATTAATAGTTTCCATGGTAACAAGTCCACTGAAATCTGCGAAATTTTCCTTTTGGTAATTAAGGTAAATGTTGGTTTACATGGCAACGGGTTTGCAAAAATAAAGAATTCTACTAATTTCGATGTTAATATGTCATAAAGACTTATTTCGGTTATTTCAAAGATATTTGAAAATTTGAGGTTTCCACATAATTTTGATTCTTACGGAGAATGACCCTTAAACGTAATAAATCAGAAAGGATGTTACACTTAATTCAATTATTTAGAAATAATTACTACATGTAACTATATAAACTTAGGTTTCCATTAAAGCGTTAAAGATTGTAGATGGATTTTGGCACTTAATCAGAGTTATCGTTCTTGATTTGGCTGATGTTATTTGGAAAACAATGCATTGTTTTGTGCAAAATGCAGATCTGTATGCGGAAAATACTATTGTTACATAATAATATAACATTATTTCAGTTTGTGGTTTGTGGTTTTTACACCATGCAGCAACTCTAATTCTAATTTTGTTTTTGCTGAGTTGATACATGTACGTAATGATCTCACTTAATATGATATACAAAGAATTATCTAATTTTTTTTAAAGGTGAATTATAAAATGCGAGGATAATTTTAGCAATCTATCGAACTACTGAAAATAATCTTTGGGCGTTTGTCATGATGCCTTAAACTATTAGAAATACGCTTTGCTTATTGCTATACATTTACATGTATGTACATGTAGGAGAAAGACATGCACATTGCATAAAAATAACAACATCACCATACAAGATATACATGTATATATGGATAGTATATAAGGCAATTTCAAAATAAACCCTACAATCAGAAGAGGTCAAATTATATCATAACTGCAGATGCATAGTAATAAAAACGCACAAAAAGAATTTTCAAAGAAGAACAGTATGACCCCCATTTAGGTGTAGAATTACACATCAACATAATGAGTGACATATACTGGTACATGTGATGTTCGTATGATGACGGACATTTAAGTAAATTTTGAAATATTCTTAATTTGTACTAAATTAGATTTTACAACATAAGCAACAATCACTATTGTCAATAACTTTTTACTTATATGGCCAAATAACAAGCGTGTTTAAATGTAAGTAATCGTAAGAATTTCGCAAAATCGGAAACGAGGAAACATGCACGTCATAACCCCACCGATATACATGTAACAATATAATTTCACTCAAAGAAGATTTTTCTATTGTGAAAAAGACCATTAATTGATCTCTGCAGCATTGGATTTGTTCAAAAATTTTCAATAGAATCTTAAGATTTTTTATAGAGTTTTCTGTCCTTGAAATGATCATTTTCAGGACAAATCTGAAACATTCATATCAGAAACCAGCCAATTGGACAATATCAATTCAATCAAGGATGCTTTCTATATTTAAAAAGTAAACTATTTTTGATCTCTGCTAAAATCAAATTAAAAAAATCAATAGAATGAAAGAAAATTAGGCTTTTGACAGAGTTGTCTGTCCTTGAAATGTTAATTTTCAGTGCATTTCAATGAAATTGTAATACCGATTACCAAAACTTTGTCTTTTCCCTAATTATTTTGTTCCAAGTACAAAATGTAGTCAAATTAAGCTTTCAAATGGTGGGTTTTTGCATACCATGTTTCACCCACTGCCTGATTTTTAGAGTGACTGACACTTAAATGCACACTTACAGTATTTTTTTAAACACTTTTTCAGTATTACCATATCCACAGGTGCATTTTGTTTAAATGCCCAATGAATATATTCTTTTCACTAATAAACACGGAGTACAAATACATGCGCATGTATAGTACAACCAAATGCATATCGCAGAAGTTCATATATATGTACTATACATGAATCACATTCACAGATGCATTAGTACATCTATATGTATGTGTCCCTGCTGTTGCAGGAGTGAATAACTGGCACTTCCAAAAGATAAAGAATTCATGTATTCCAATTTTATTGATTAATATAACATCACTAAAATGTAAATTTTCTCACGACCCGTGCAGGTCCGGGTGTTAACAGAATAGGCCTGCAGCAGCGCTAAGCTTGTAAGAGGCGACTAAATAGTGCTCAGAACCTTAGTCGGGGGCTAGGGTGCTCTGCCCACAGAGCAACTGGGATGTGTGCCCCAGGTGGTGGAATGGGGTACCCCTGGCGTGTTACATGCTAGGGTTGTCAGGCTATAATACGGAAAACCTGACCGCAAACCATAGTGGTGCACCGTGTTGGGAAAGATGCCACGTTCCTCGCACGTCAAAGAACCCTACTGTATTCTCCCGGAGTAGGAACCATAGGGCTACGCCACAGGAGGCTTAATTGCCTGACCCTACCCATCCCTCCCTATTTCCAGTGGCAATCAAAATTTGTCGACCCAATTGTCCTTGTGTCCCATCTCTTTTTCATTTCATCATCATTTCATGTTCATCGTCTGAATATAGATGAAATATTGCTGCTCGGACGATAAATCCAAACAAACAAACAAAAATTTTCTCATTCATACATATCACAAATAAAACAGAATAAATTCTTAACAGTCACGTTTAATAAATAAAAATAAGTTTATGTGGATCGATCTAATTTGTTTTCCACGTACACAATGTATTTAATATAAATTCATAAGACTTCTTTATATAGAAAACTATCCCATATGCACCAAATGCAACAGAAACAGACACATAATTGCCTATAGAACGAGCGGATACCATTACTATCATATGGAGTATGTCTGGAGATCCAACTTTGTTGATATTCCACCTTATAGACATAGACCAAGCGCTGTTATCATATGCATTTAATGACGGAAAATGTGTTTTCCTACCTGCGAGGAATATTAGCATGGTAGAACTAAGTTGGAATGTGACTATACCTCTAAAACGGTCAGAGTGACTATACATGATGTCATAGATAATATGACATTAAAACATAAATATTCCAATGATAAACAAAATATAAACACTAATGTTCTAAATTCACTTGTTCAACGGAACATAATTATTCATTGTTTATACAAAACTCCGCCAATTTTCTGCAGTCTACTATCCAAACCCAAGGTACGTCTCTATCACTTTATAAATTAATTTGAGATAAATACTGTGAATACTGTTAAAATAATTTTGTTATATCTCAATGGATAAAAAAGTACTGACACGCTCTTATTCAGTTAAATTCAGAGCTGCTTTTGTCATGTTTAAAGACAAAAATATGTTTTAAAATTAATTTATAAGAATTGGCAATAATAAAATTTTGTCTGTTGGAAAATAAAATAAAATTTTCCATGCGAAAGTACAAAAGACAACATTTTTATTATTGCCAATTCTTAATTAATAAAATAATAAAACACATTTCTGATTTTGTAAGTCACGGTGACCATGTCAATGCACAGCGATTTTAGACCAAGATTTTATGTAACAGATAAACGTTTTTTTTCAAATCTTCAGACACATAACTATCTTTTGTCTGGTCCGATTTCCAACCATCGTGTATCTTAAAAAGTCTGTCTGATAAACCATTTCTAGCTGCCATAGTGGCTCCACCTGAACAAAAACTATGTAAGCCGAACTCTTTTTCGGAACATCCTATATTATGAAGAGCCTCTCTTATCACTACTCTGGCTCGTGTATATGATATTTTTTATTCTTAGAGCTTGATACAAATCTACTTGATTTTTAAGATATGTTAAAGACCTAAAACTGTACATATCAGAACTCCTACAATCTTTGCGTTTGCTGAATAAAACTGTAAAATGTTTACGGGACACATAGGACTATCTAATCTAGAAATGTAAACGTTTTTCACATTTCTATTACAATCAGTCTTACTCTTTTCAACAAAAATGATTGCATATTCATCGGTAAAAGAAATCTGTTTAGCCCTTATATTACATAATTCATTATATCTGAGAAACCCGGTGTATACTAAATCACACATACAAAGCATACACAAATCTCCATTATATAACTTAAAAAAATTCGTCATTATATCTGGATCTACTGGTGTATTTTCCTGAATCGGTCTAGATAGTATACAAGTAACCCAAGATGATTCAAGTACACTCTTTACAATCTGAATCGCACGGATTCTTTACATCAGCAATATGATACGCCCACCTGATGCCGTAAAATGCTGCTTCAACAACACCGAAATGACTACTCGTATCTAATATATGTTGCAAATCTAAGCTAACCTATAACTCATTACAAGGTAGTATCGAAGTTATCTCTGAATATTTTCTTGCCCATTGTATAAATCTTTTTAAAATACCAGATATACTTTGACACTGTAGTTTTAGCTCTCGAATCTAATACTGTAGATGAAAGTTTTTGAAAAAGTATTTTCAGCAGTGGATGAGAAATGATATGACTCTGCCTCCAGAAACCTTAAAAAAATGAAGAGAAAATGTTTTTTTTTAGTTTAACTGTAATCTAATTTAAATTTACCTTCTCAATGTCTAATCTCTTCAGGCGGTTCAGTGACCTTAACAACTGTCCTCTCTTATCTGTAAAATAAATGTTATATTACATATATAAAGCATTTAATCTTACTGCTAAAACTGTTCCCTTAAAATCCCCTCTAGCAAAATAGAATTCACATTATATCCAGCTACAAATATTCTATTGGTCTCGAAAAAATCCAATACATCTTCAACAAATGGTTTATAAGTTAAACTTTTATCAAACAGTAACGGCCAAAACGTCGAAGAGTACCATTGTGGAACTATCAGTGTACCAACAGCTTTACATTTAACTAAATGATTAAGTATCACTCCAGCTAAGAATCATGCAAAATGTGATTAATGGGTAAAAAGCCTGCATATTTTTATTTTTGATATTTTTTTTTGAAATGCCATAGTAAGCAGAAAATAGCATATGGTTTTTCATATAACCTGTGCTCTTAGGAGATAAAAAATTTATAGAATGCGCTGTAGATTTCAAAATTAAGGGAGATAACTCTGTAAATTGCGCTCAAATACAATAGAATCTACTGGTTTTTCAATGTTGATTATCTCCTAAGAGCAGGCAGATTTGAATGAATAATTACTCATTTCATAGTATAAACAACTTCATTACAAAAATAAAAATATGTAGCCTTTTTTAGGGTGTATCACATTTTTCAGATTTTGCATGATTCTTACAAAGACATTTACTTAATAACTCTAGGTGCCAGTGCCACTGGTGGTACTATCCAGTTATTGCCTGCGTGCCAATTACATGTAGATGAATCTATACTTTTCAGAACCCGGATTCCAGAATAAAGAATTGAATCTACGCAGTTGTTCATTTTCCATATTGGCAAACCTGTCAATAGAGTGAGGACCCAATAAACTATCTATACAATTATCGAAAATTCGATTAAAAAAATCTGCTTGCTCGTTCAGTTCTCATGGTATTCATTTTACGTCTATTGAAATACATTAAATATTACCCCATTTTAAATAAATAGAAACCCAAAAAATTGTTTAGTTACATACTGCTTAGCAACTTTGTAATATTCGAATTGTATTTTGTTTATTAACACCTGTTTGATTACGTGTCTCAAATCAATTATTAGTCTATTTTTACCTTTATCACTGGTTGTCATGGTCAAAGGATTTACAACGTGCGGTCTGCTCGATACTTCTTTCACTAAACCCCCTTTAACCAAATTTAAAATAGCTTCATGTACAAAACGTTTTTAACGCAGACTTGTTATTTGTCAAAAATATGGATTGTGGTTCTTGTAAAAAAGGAATTTTATAGCCATCTTTGATAATATTTGAAATAAAATCTGTCGTACCAATTATTTCCAAAAATTGGAGGAAGAACTTAATATGCCTTTTACATTAATATCAGAAACACCTTTTTCATATTCAAAATAAGTGTCAGTATCAAATTGTTCATGTACCTAAAAAATGTCTTGGTTTTCTGCTCTATGAAGAAGATGCTCTGGGTACTGGACTCTTGCTTGATCTGCGGCATTTTCTCCCCAATGCCTATACATTCTACAATTGTAGCAGACATTGGAAGTTTTTGCTTAGCTCTGCTGAACGAAAGGGCTGAAGCTGAAAACCATTGCCAACAGAATTTCCAACACTATGAGCCTGTTTAGACGACAAATCAGTCGCTTCTGCGGGTAATTTTTTCCAGTCTGTTTTTTTCTCCGCCTTTGCTGCCTTGATTTTCTTGACCGTCCTGCTATCCGCGGCCCTGATGCGTTTCTCATCTTCCGAATCGGATGGAAGCTACTGTATTCTGTTACCTTTAAATTTAAAGCTGGTTTCTGACTTCTTCACCTTTTTATCCAATTATTTCCCAATATAGACAATACAAACTAGGCAACTGAAAATAACTACGCGTAAAGCACATAAATATATTATATGGGGTAGGCACTGCCTAAATCAGCGAGCACTGTGAGCTTTACCATACATGTACCGTCTGTACAAGACTCGTAAAAATAATACCGGACATCACAAAGAGGGGGGTAGGGATCGGGTATCGACCCGGATGAAAATTCTTGCTTCGTAAGTGCAATATTTCATTTATATTTTAGCAGCAAGCAAAATCAATATTTCTATTTGAAAATCTGTCTTGTTAATTAATGGGGGAGTTTTTTGTTCAATAAATATAAAACATAAATTTTTTTTCACAAAATACCAACCCCATGAGCATATCCCCTTTCCCCGCGCTCTCAAAATGGTCTTAACTTTATATGACTTCGCAATACTTCACATTTTTTATCCCTTAAGGGCATCTCTAGCAACATCCATTTCAGTTTTGGCCTGTCAGATCATACTGTACAGATACCGGAAATATTACATTTCTCCATGGATGGTGGGAATATTTTACACATATCATCTGACGTAAACAAAATTCAGACGACAGCTGAAAATTCCAAAAAAAAAAAAAAAACTGATTGCCTTTCCTATCGTAGAAAAGCCATGCGTCGATTTTGATAATATAATCGGAGTTATATTTTTTCCGAGGCGGGTTAGGTTCTTGACAACAGCAACAGCGAAACAGCAGTGATACACGTACGTGCATCCACGTGTTCACGAAGTTTTTATAAACATAACATTCACTTTTTTAAATAAGTAAAACAAATTAGAAAAAGGCTTGAAAACTATAAGAAACGTAATCTTAACTTATATATTTTTATCTGTTTGACTGAAGAAAATGATGACTTTTCTCCATATGGACAGTCACTTTTTGTTACTTCCGGGACATGACATTTTTATCGTTAGCATATTGGGGAACCTTAAGGGAAATTTAGAAAGTACACGTAATAACGGTAGAGCTCATACAGCTTCGCGGTGCTCGCTATAAAGCTTACTCTATATGTGGCACACAAGTACTGATAGGTGTTATGAAAACCTTCCATTGGACAAACGAATCTGTAAAACAAAATCACAACTCGTAGCATATGATTGGCAGCTCACAATTACCAATAATTAACATTCAAATGAACACATAGATATTCATGTCATTAAATTGAAATTATGAACAATGAATGATTAACGAATATGAAATGTGGAATAATAAAATATAAACCCTAATAGCATTTTATCTCATTCATTCTTTCTCATACAAAATACTCATATAAAGACACTGTCATAAATCAATAAAATGTGAAATAAATTAACTAAAATTTAAACTAGACAATCAAGAACCAATAAAAAACAAAATAACATAATATGTGACATAGGCAGCCAATCAGTTAATTGAAATGAATAAATGATAGATTACCCAAATACTTAGAAAAGAAAGAGTCGGATAAGAAAAAAATAAAAAAGATTGTGAACTCAACAAAATTAATTTTCTCTGAAATAAATATAATTTATTCATAAACTGACTATATCACAAAAATGTGCAGTACTATTGACATAGTTTTGTCTTATGAAACTCAAATGAAACATCGAAACCTTCGACTTGTGTGCTAGCAGGTAAAGTTCTGTGGAAGAAGATAAATTTTATTTTATTCAAGGTGGTAGATCTGGGGTAAGGGGCATAACTCTTGAAATCAGTGATATGTTTGTATGATATTCACCTAAGCCTTTCAAGCTTTCATTTGAAACAGAATGAAATCAATCCAAGTTACTTTGGTGCTTACATAAGATTGGTATAATAAACATTCTAATGATTTTAAAGAGTTGTGTCCCTTATCTTAAGTCTACCTCCTTAAATCTGTATCAAATAATTTGTTTAGAATTTCTTATTTTTTTACAAATCAAAATGGCTATTTTGCGTGTACGTGTACATGTGTGCATTTATAGAATCAACTACAATCCTCGGATTTCACAAAACATATTTAGCAAATCGTTACACCAAATTTCAAATGGCAGTATTTGTCACCCCAAAGAAATTGTAGGGTTCGAAGCGAAGAACTCTTGGTATTTATATAAATTATAGGGGCGATAAATATCCAAGACATGTGTACCATTTGATCCTAAGCGTAAATGACCATTTGTTATATTATACCTCGGGTCAATCAAAGCTGGTATAAGTGATGTCACAAATCTCATATTCATGCCAAAGGAAATGTCAGAAACAATATCAGAATCAGAATCCTGAATGAGGCTATCAATATCAAACCAATCGGCCCATTGTTGTTTCAAATGGGTTATATGACATTTCACGGACTGGTGTTACTTTAAAACACTATTATAGGAGATTACAATCTTAAAGGTACAATAATGTACAATCACAACCATTCAAAAGAATGTAGAATAAAATGGTTGTATGTTTATCTACCACAGACAAATAACAAATTTGAACGACGTGTACAGCAATTAAGAAGGAAAAATAATTTAGCTATTTCAATAATGCGATACCATTTTATTTACCTAAAAAAAAAGAAAATATTGCATTGTTGATATAAAAAATGTCCATTTCATTATACATGGCACATTGCAAAAACATTTTATTAGTCTCTGAGTATGAAAATATTGACATTTCAAAATATTAGGGTAAGATATACTCAATTTTTAGATAATAGAGTGTTTTTGACTGATGCAATACTATCTTATTGCTTTGAATGTGAAAAGAAAGTAAATTTCGTATGGAAAAATATCCATATTTTTTGTATATGAATCATTGGGAACACATTTTCTTTCTTCCAGGTGATATATAAATTACCAAATTTCATAAAGTATTGGTAAAAAGTACTCTTTTTCAAATAATTTAGCTATTTTAGCTAATGCGATACCATCTTATTTATCTAAAAAAGAAAACATTACATTGTTGATATGAGAAGTGTCCATTTTTATTATACATGGTACATTGCATATACATTTTAAGTGGTCTTGGAATGAGAAAACATTAAAATTTCATAAAATGGGGTAAAATATACTAAATTGTCAGATAATAGAGTTCTTTTTTTTACAAATGTGAAAAATATCCATATTTGGTGTATGTAGATCATTGCACGATCAGATTTCCCTTGTTGCAGGAGAATAAAAGTACCAAAATTTCATAAAGTATTGGTGAAAAGCACTCTATGTTGAAATAACTCAGCCATTGTAACTAATGGGATACCATCTTATTAGTCTAAAAAGAAAATACTGCATTGTTGATATGAAAAATGTCAATGTTTATTATACATGGTACATTGCGAAAACATTTTGACTGGTCTTAAAGTATCAAAATTTTCAAATTTCAACAAAATTGAGGTAAAATATACTCAATTTTAAGATAAAAGAGTATTTTTGTTTTTAAAGAGCTTATGTGGTACCATCTTATTGCTCTAAATATGAAAAGAAAGTAATTTTTACGTGAAAAATGTCCATATTTTTTAATATAAATTATTGTGAACACATTTTCCTTGTTCCAGGTGAACAAAAATACCAAAATGTCATTAAATATTGGTTAAAAGCACTCTATTTTGAAATAATTTAGCTATTTTAGCTAATGCGATACCATTTTATTTGTCTAAAAAAGAAAACATTGCATTGTTGATATGTACTAAGTCCATTTGGTTATATATAGTACATTGCAAAAACATTTTCACTGGTCTGGGAGTATGTAAATATTTAAATTTCATAAAATTGGGGTAATATATACTGATTTTTTCTTCTCAAAAGACAAACTATTACCACTAGGGAATGATCGCCATGAAATCATAAACAGTTATAGTTCGGAAAATTTTCCCCGATCATTCCGGAAGACCATTCAAACATTTACAGTATTTTATTATATGTACAAGCAATGTTCGAATGTTTGAAACCAATTAATTCCTACAAGAATTGATTCCTGACAAAATGTTGTATTTTCAGTGTAGAAGAAATATTGATTTAGGCATAGAAAACGAAATTACAACGATATGCCGTCAAATTGATCTACCATAGGAGCTATTTTTATCATCAAATCAGAATACAGAACCGTTGCACGAAGAACGTTGCACGGTACACGAAGAACGAAACACGAAGTGTGCACACGAAAGGCACACGCACAAAAAGCCCACGCTGCACGATACACGATCCCACGAATCACGCACACACATGATACACGTACACGAAGCACATGAAGAAGGATAAAATGGGAATGTTACACGTTTCAGAAGAATAATAGAGCGTCGAGATCTGGTGGAAATAAATGAAGTTAAAGCAGAGAAATTCATAAAAAGATTTCTTAGTTGAGCGCAGTAAAATAGATAATATATTACTCGATCTGATTTATAGACATTCTTTTAAGTGTTTTTTAAAGGAATCATGCACTAAACACGATTTGTAACAACAGTCAATTTCAAATTTGTTTAAACCATAACTTTTTCGACGATGGATTAGTCGGTTCAGGAAGTTGTTCGGGCTTCAAAAATTTAGAACGTTTGAAACTGATATGATTTGACTTGATTAGATGTCAATCTCTGTAAGAATAAGGCAGTGGGTGAAAACTCACAATTTTGAAAGTTTAGTTTGACTATTTGCACCATCAGAATCAATGAGATCAGACAAGAATATTCATATTATGTTGGTGCTTTGAGTTTTAATTTCATTGAAATGACCTGTAAATGACAATTTCAAGGGCAGATAACTCTGTCAAAAACCTCATTTTTCTTAGATTCCCATTTTGCCTGATTCCTACAAACTCTTACACTTAAGTGTATGGTTTACACAAGGTTCCGGTTTATCTAGGTTTGGTTTACACCGGTTGCATAAATAGCAAGTAGTTTTGTCTTTTTGTTTTATTTATATGTGCGACTTATCCTTTCTCTAAATATGCAAAACAGTGTAATAAATATATATTTAGATTTATCTCTTTATGTCGATCAGACTTATTATTCAATTGGTATTGTCTGGATTATATAGAAGTTATAGCGGTGACATCGGTAAACTTCGAAACAGTAAGTTTGATTAACAGTCCTCTGTAATGGATGAACAATCTTTGAAAATGTAATGGTTTCTTATTTATTCGTTAATTATCAATCTAATAAGCTAGCTTTTGATTTTGTTACATCACTATCATCGTCCAGCAGAAACATTTAGGATGAAAGGTTGAGAAGATAAGAAATGAAAATTGATGGTATACATGACAGAGGGAAAAAGTAACGGCAACTAACCGGCTGAAATGGAAAGAGACGTTGCACGGCCTCATATTTACATAAGGACCAACAGTGGCTTAGATAGATATATCGGCGAAAAAATACCGAAGCATCATCAGTGGGATTATTCAGTTACAAGTACGTCAAGATTCGAAAGCATGGCCTAAACTTGGGCACGTCAAAGGCAATCTGCATACACAATGTAGCAGAACGAATAAAGTAGATTACAAATAAAAACCGAAGAAGAAAAGGAAAACAAGTCACAGAAAAAACTAAAGCATTAGCAATATGAACTGTGAAAAATAAAAATAAAAATTAAAAAATAAAATAAAAAAACAAAAACAAAAACAAAACAAACAAAGCAGGAATTACATCAAGTGCTCATATACAAAGAGAAACTCTTTTATGTTTGCCTTTTTGGAACATTTGTTTTTAAAGCAAAATAAAAAAATCTGATCATTGTTCTGCTCAAAGAAAAGGAATTTCATTGCAAAATGAATCCCTGGTCTTTTTCAGTTTACTGCGGTAATTATGTACAAAGAAAGATTATGATTGCATCAATTTGCGCTTAGCTATAAATGTCCTATTGCCTTTTAACATTATTGATAAGAAACAATATCTCGCAACACTGTTTCCTTTCTATGTAATATTAAGAGTATTAATAAGACAAAATCTTAGAGATACTGTAAAAATCTGCACCCCCCCCCCCAAAAAAAAAAACCCGAAGTTCCAAAGCCTGATCCAGAATACAAAAGTTTCATTTAAGGCCACCAGGTCTTAGTGCGTTAGACATTAGAAATTATCAAAAGTAAAATAAAAAATAAGTTAAACATAATAAAAAACCTGTATCGAACACTTATTTTATATATGTTATAGGGTAAATTGAAATCCCGTTGAATTCGGAATTCGCTATACTCGGTGTCACATAAATAAGATACTGTTAAAATTTAAGTAAAAAATATTTTCTACGACTTTGTTGACACCTACCATCGTTTAAATTGTCTTAAATGACTTGCTCATTCGTTAAGCCAAACGGCTACTCCCTAAACATTGAATCGTTAAATTCCGGTGAGATTTTAGTTCTCGGTCCCAATATTTACATTGTCAAAAGTCGGCCATGTTTACAGTGATCGGTTTGCTTGGAGATGTTGTTTACGTTTAAATGGTTTGTCCAAAAACAGAAGAACCCAGAATACATTTCGGTGTAAGTTCGGATATCTCGGATTTATTTTACACGAACAACGTACAATACCGAGAAGTTGATCAAGTGACGATTGTCACCGGAGTTCGACGGAAACTTACGAACTTCGTTTTTAAACAAATCGTCCCGTAGAAACCAACATGGCGGATATTAGTATGGCATTTTCCCGTAAGAATTTGTTACACACGATTTAAGCCAATAAGCGACTCGTTGGTAGTAACACGTCATGCATATATGCGAACTATCTCCAGATTAAATAAAAGAGAGACAACTTTAGCGTTAAGTCCCGACGGTTTAAAAAGTAGAGCTTCAATTCGAAAATGTGCTGTATGTGATGTCGAGTGTAGTGCAAATTGGAAATCTTATTGCTCCTATGACAAATTGGAATTCCGATTTGCCCTGGATTTTAATCAGTGTAAATTGGAATTCTAATTTGTCCTAAGACAAATTGGAATATCTCGATTTGCCCTAGGAGATTTCGGATCCTACTAAATTTTAGTAGGATCTGGAAGCACACTACAGTTGCGATTACTTCTAACCTTTCTTCAATTCTGTCAGGAAAACTGTTCTACGACAGCAGTTAGAACAGACATCCTGACAGGGTTTGACAGAGGTTGTTCTAGGGCCGGACACATGTTGCCCTATTCCTGACAGATCATGACAGAAACTGTCCTGAGTCGTGACAAAGAAAAAACAAAAAGCTGTTCTAAACTGTCATACCCCAGGACAGTTCCAGACACTAAATCTTTCTCTTCTGTGACTGTAAAACCAATGGCAAATTGAAATTCCAATTTGTCTTAGGAATAAATAGAATTCCAATTTTCCCTAGGTAAGTGATATCGTTCGCCTCGAATCTTCACATTTAGGTCGCTTAATATCATAACTTACCCCTCTCGGTGATATATTGTATACAGTTTATGAACCAGGTCGGTGTTCTTTGAATTTTAAAATCGGTAATGATGCAGCACGCGTGTATACTGCAAATACGAAAGTACGAATTTCACATGCTAGACTTATTTACATGCCAAGTATTCTGTCAGAGTCAACATTAATTTCGCCGATTTAAAAATGGTCAATGAACGAGTAGTGTCATACTTTTCCGATAATTTGTTTTCTAGTGTGTAACAGATTAAAGTGGTCGACAGTCTTGGTCAACAAATTTATTGCTTTCACATGAGACATGGGCTGAACTTGTTGCTGATTACTTTTTTACTGTACACAAATGATCAAACAAAGGACTACTGGTAGTTATCTGACATACCAGCTCCAGACCAGTTTAATTCTAAAAAAATCTATGTCCTCTTCGTATGTGTATTGAATGCATTTCAACAAAAAAGTTTTGTAAATCATTTATATTGTATTTCTATAAATGCATGGTATTTGAGTTACCATATAAAATTTTCTAATGAGATCGATGTAAACCATGTATTAAGATTTAGCTCTTTATTTTAGTTTGTGACCAATGCACAGCGGGTGTAAGATGTTTTTAATTGAACCAAATATCACTTTCCAACGATTTCGATAAATCACGGATGTTCGCTGCTCTATATTTAAAAATAACAAGAAGAAAATTAGATGTGTCAGCGTTTTCTTTTTTGATATAAACCTTTAAAATTTAAAGATTTATCTAGATTTCTTTAGATTTTCCACAGTTTTGTCTTAGTAGGTTTTATCAATGAAAAATACAGAGGAAATTAAAATAAAAAACTTCCCGATTAACATTTTAAAGTGTGTAGAATGAAATTCTGAAAATGACTAAACTTAAAGTTCAAAAGAGCTCGGTTAGACAGGTTTCACTCGTAAATAAGGAAAACATCTATTATCATTTTCATGTACATGTATATCATTTATGTGTGATTTGTCAACGCATATATATGCCAAGTACATGTCCTCATTGTGTTCCGAAGAATAATCATAGTCATTCAAATTACTGTCAATTGTTAGGATTTAAGTAATTTTTAAGTACTGTAAGTATATAATTTTTTTTAATGATATGCGTAAATATTCGTTCTCCTAACCAACAGGACGCTGTGGAAAAATTGACTACTTGTATTTATTTCTGGTTTGTGATATCCGTGACAGTACGTTCTAACCAACGGAATTATCTGGAATAGTAGACCCTTGTGTGTTTGTTTATAGTTTTGTAACTTCTTCCGAGGGGAGTTGTAAATCGTGAAACAATAAAAACAGAAACAAACAAACCAAATAAAATATAACAAAATAGAATAAGAGGGAATATCGTTACAATATACATTTGTAATTCACGTTGAATAACAGTTGATAATTTGGAAATATTGTTAGGGTCAGAATTTTGTGTAGCCCCAAACATTAGAGTAATCCCCCTTTTAACACATCGCTAACTTGTTCTATCCGTTAATTCAACAAAGTAAATGTTCGTAAATCAACGCCATGAGCTATCATAGTGTTAAAAACATCATGAATCCACAAAACAAGAAGAGAATGGCATCTTCAAAGAGTTTTTTAACAAAAAAAAAAAAAAAATACAGGGAAGAAAGGAAATCTGGGGAAGACCGAAAGGAGAAATCACAGACACGCCTCGCTGAATCAATGCCTAACGCTCCGAGCGAGCAGTGCCCATCAACTGTTAGTAAATGATAGATTTCCGAGTGCCCCAACTTCATCACCTGTTACAACAGAGGTCTGTAGTAACTGTTTAACTGGCCAACTGATGTCACTTAAAATTGATGCAAGTAATACAAGCACAGCAAACATGCTTCAACAGTCCGGTCCTTCTTCTACTTACCCGGGTAGGTTTAATCCCCCTACTATTCAAAATCCAGAACGTGGTATTTTCTCCCATGATAGTATTGATAATGTTTTGCAAGAAAAAAAAAGACGCCAAGTTTTTTTTTCAAAATATATTTGACACTGTCTCTGCTCACATTCCTTTGAAAATGAAAAAAAAGATTTAGTAAGGGTAGTTTATTCAGCTAGGTATTTTGCAAAATGATAATAAATAAATAAATAAATAAATAAAAATGAATAAATAAACAGAAGCAGGTAGAATACAAAAATACCAACCAATGAAACACCGTAAAACGAAACATAAGGTTTTGGAAAAATCGATAACATATGTCTTGTATTACAACTCGGTAGTGAATGGAAGATGTTAAAGGTCATGAACAACTACATATCGAAGAGTCATGCGGAAGATCAGATTCATATTAAATGCAACAGCTAACATATCAATTCACTTTAGATAGTGACAACCCCTTTTAGACTTTACAGTTGGTTCGGTTTAGACAGATATTCGGTTTACGGAGGTTCAAAATACATTTTAAGGAGGTAGACATATGGTAAAAAACACAACTCCTACAAATCATTGGAACGTTTGTGTTCTGCATTTTACATCAATCTCACGTAAGCCAAAAATAACTTGAAATGATTTCATTCTGTTCCAAATGAAAGATTGATAGGCTTTGAATATGATGCAATTTGAAACATATCACTGATTTCAAGATGTATGTCCCTTACCTTCGGTCCATCTCCATAATTGATATAAAATAACTTTAAAAGGTGCCCGGTGAGACAGGTTTTTGGATTAGTCGGAGTTCATTTTAGACAGGGTTCACAGTAGTACTTCAAAAAATTGGAGAACCGTATGTACTTTTAACTTTAGATTCATCAACACAGTAATCTATGGGCGGCATTCAACCTATGACCTGAAGATCACTGTATTCAGTTAAATTAAAAAAACTGCCTGATTTTGACATGGACTGGAGTTGACATGACAACGATTTGGACACGAATTTATGAAGTGATATGTACTTTTAAATTTAAATTTAAATCTTAAATTACTTCCGAACGGATGTTTTATTAAGCACTTCCCTGACTATAAAGTAGGTACATGTACGTGTACATTCTATATAAAGTATCTGTTTGAACTGCTGGAAACTTTATTGCTTCTTTTTTTAGAAAGTTAAGGAGAAATGAATCGGATTTATCAAGCCATATTCGTCTTTGGATTACATAAAATTTTACAATCAATACAGTCATCCCAAGGTAAGTATATACATGCATGTACAACAATAGTCGATTTCAAATACTTGTATAAAATGTTCTATTTAGACAGTTGACGTTGTATGTAGTTTTAAAACAGAAACCTACTGATGTGAAGGTACCGACCATTTTTTACCATTTTTATGTTGAAAAGGGGCTCTACAATTTTTTTTTGAAAAATTAATCCAAATTTGAGCAAAAAAAAATCTCTCAGTCATTTTGTGATTCAATATTCACCTCATTACTTAATGTAGATTTTCAAATGCAAATTTCAATTCAAGCGGCTGCTGAAATAAAAATCTTACTCAAAATGATATTTCAATCTATGGCAATGTGAGCTATTTCCATCATTTGGCGTCCATTGACGTCGTCCGTCGTCGTTAACAATTTTTCAAAACCATTCTCCTCTGAGACTTTTAGACCAATCAGAACCAAACTTTATATAAATTTTCCTTGGGGTGTTCTAAATTGAAATGATGTGTGGATTTTTGATCCGTCGAAAACCATGGCCGCCGTTACTAAAAATTTTACATGGAGGTCAGACGGAAGTTTTTTAGCATATATCTCCAAGACCGTTAGGTCTAGCCGAAAATCTGTCAATTGTGTAAATGATCCTCAGTATAAGACATACAAAAGCCTTCTTTGGATCAAAGTTCTCATATGACTCCTTGTTAGAGTTATTGTGCTTGAAAGGTGAAAAATTGTCTTTATTTTCATAGTTTTCAGTCAATATTTTGAAAACTATGATGGATAGAAAGAAACTTTCAACTGCTGAAATGATCCTTACTTTCTTGAGGTGTTTCCCCGCAAGGCGAATATGTTTTAACAGTTTACAGCCAATAATTTAAAAACTATATCAAATAAAAATTCAAGAAATAATTCTTATGATAAGTCCTACCAAAGTCTTCTTTGAGTTAAAATTGTCGGACAACTCCTTGTTGTCCATGGAAGTCAAACAATGTAAGCAGGCGAGTGATTCAGGCTTCTGGGAGCCTCTTTTTACTTTGTATGCATTTTTATTGGTTATTTTATAAGAGTGCTTTCCATGTCTGATCTTTGTTCCTGGATTACATTTTTTTTTATTTCTGCTAGAATTTTGATTCCCTTGATTACTCGTATCCTTTCATTGAGCTTCTTTGAAATTAATGGAAACTCGATTTGACAACTTTCCTCTTTTGTCAGAAGACGCTTACCCTACCGGTGCACCTGATCCATGATGCCAGTTTTAGTGTAGTCCGAGTTGCTCATTTGCTTTTGTTACTTTTTATGTATGATTTTAGTTACTTTATGTTCTTTGTTGTGTATGTCTGTTTTCCATGTCTGGTCTTTGTCCCTGGATTACATTCTTTTGATTAATGCTATAACCTTGATTCTCTTGATTACTCTATTATATTTATAAGTAATATTTATAAAAAATGGTTAAAACATTGATCCGTGATGTTAAGAGGCTTTTAGCATTGATTTCATTTACTTTTGTTTGTGTGCAAAATGAAGTGCTCGTTTTATTGTTGTTTTTGTTTGACTTTGCCTTTCCTTTTTTATATTTTATCAAAGTTGTCTTTACATAACCTTTACGTACATGTATACATGTACAATGTACGTACATGAATGATGATTCATAAGTATCAATGACAATACTAGTAGTAGTAATAGGTCCATAAGTAGTAGGTACATGTAAACAATACAACAACAGTCCTTATAAATATTAGACAGGAGGTGATTTACGCATGTCAGAAAAGAAAGAAAAAAAAAAACAAAATATAAAAAAAAAAAACAAAAAAAAAACCAAAAAAAAAAAAAAAAGAAAAAGAAAAAAACAAAGACCAGAGTCATATTCATTTTTAGTTTATCATTCAGAGAAAAAAATATAGATTGTGTATGACATTGGTACTTTGCACAATCTATCGTTCTTGGTGTTGTTGATCGAAATGGAGGAATGGAACTGGCGAATAAGCCAAAACGATTACAACCCCACCGATGCATGTTTTTCCCCAAAATATAGATCTGTATTGTTATACAAAAATACCGCGTTTGTAGACGGAAAAAATCTTTGATTCGGAAGAGTAGTAGCCCAAAATTGATTGGTATTGCAGAATGAGTAAAACAGCATGTTTTGTACAGTTTTTGAAGAAAGTTTAGGTAGTACATGCCTTATAAATGAAAATTATTGGTACAGCTCTATCAGTACGTGTGTACTAGGCGCTACGCCCCTGTGATCGTTGGGTTCTTTTATTGCTATTTGAATGAATTGTAATGATACATGTGCATGTAACATCGAGAAACCTATCACGTCGTTTGTTTAATGAACATCAGAAGGCAACACAGCGTTTAAATGATGCTGTGTAAATACATGTATATATGTATTATTAAATTATTATCATGGTTTTCAGCCCATGTCGATATTTATCTGACGGCTAATAGAACAACCGGTCTATTCTCGAACAACGTGGACACAACCTGTAATTCAACGGGATTATTATCTGAGTCAGTTAATCTCATCAACCAAAAATGCGACAGGGAACCGGTCACGGCATGGATTGGCATCTACGCAAATTATTCTCTTTGGGTTGAGTTTGCAGGTAATTTGTACGATGACAAATGCGTCAAATTGAAGATAAAACATTTACCTTCATTTTCTTTTTTTTTAGATATTTTCTTGTATAAGGTCTGAGATTAATTCCTGTGTACACGAATCCTGAACTTCGTGAGTGTCCACTACGGAAATAAAGTTTCTCCCATTGTCTTTTACCCTTAACATGGGTTCTGTTACCGGGAAGCTTAGAAACATCTGTTACTGTATAGTTACGATCACTTCTAACCTCTCTCCGATTCTGTCAACTGTTACCGGAAAGGTTAGAAACATCTGTTACTGTACAGCTGCGATCACTTCTAATCTGTAAGGGTTTGCTGCCATAGAACAGTTCTAAACTGTCAGAAACTGTAAAGACCCATGACACATCTTGTCAGACTATGTCATGGTTTAGAACAAACTCTGTCATTCTGCCATGGGTCGTGACACTCTCTGTCAGGAACTGTTCTAGGTAAAACTGTTCTGTTTTACGTAATTCAGAAGAGTTTCTACCGAGGGTAGTTATTGACAGTTTATGATAAATTTCTTCTGAATTGCGTCATTTATTTTTGATCGGATAATTCCCATTCAAAATGACGTCACATAGAATAGTGTCAGGAACTGTCCAAGGATATGACAGGTTAGGAAAGATTTCCATATTTCTTTGTCAGGACATACATGTAAGACAGTTTCTTTCATGATTTGACAAGGAATGGGACAAAGTGCGTCACGACCCAGTACAGTCTTTGTCAATGCGTGTCAGTATCTGACAGGATTGTAGTTCTATCTGCTGTCATAGAACAGTTTTCTGACAGATGCTGACAGAATTTAAGGGTTAAAAGTGATCAAACTGTATATGTAAAGGTAGCAAAACGAATTGCAGAATTGTGTAAAAAACAAATTACCTTTTTTTGGCCTATAAATAAAAAATCAGTGCTATGGATTCCTAGGGTGTAAAACCTTTGATGCTAGGCTCCACAAAAAAATGAACTGTATAAATGAAATAATAAATAAAGATTTCTTTATGGTGTGGATTCCACATATCACATTTATATTTTTCACAGACCTTGAATGTACTACTTAGGAGCAGAAAATTTTCATAAAATGACCAATTCATTTTAGATATTAACAAATAAAGAATAAGACTACAAACAAGAAAAAATGCAATACCAACATAATAAAATTATAAAAATATTCAATGCGTGTCAAAACCTTAAACTTTTCACAAAATGATTGATAGATTGCTAATGGTTTAAATTCCTATGCCAGATATTACATGCATCTCTGTTACGAGCGATACACCAATCGAACAGGCCCTGATTTGTACCTGTCAGACACACTGAGTAATTATTTGCTACAAGTTCACAGAAGCAACAGCCTGCAGGAAGACATGCCTCCTTAGTCGGACACATTTTTTTCTGAATCCCACGAGTACTTATGTCGTTCCCACGAGTAACTATGACGTATAGTTAGAAACTCGGGGGAACGGTTTCACAACTCGTGGGAAAGACATAAGTAATTCGTGGGAATGTAGTGTAAGAACGAAATCACAACTCATGGGAACGATATAAATAACTCGTGGGAATTTATTTTTTTCATGATCATAAAATGACCTGATGAAGCTTTCATACAAAATAATGATAAAGTATTGAACTCTTTATTATCATCATGCCTCTTATTGTGATCTTTATCTCGAAACTGTACAGTAGAGGAAAGCTTTCAAGTGAGCTCTATGACAAAAGTAGACAATTTTGAATTTCACAATTAATAATACTTTCCTGTCTAGCAGTACATGTACGACTTGTCATATTGAAAGTGAGAAAAGTTTGAATTACTAAAATATATACCTTTGCAGCAATTATACTTTATTTCAGGTTGCGGAATTATAAATACAACGTCAAAGTTATTGGGTGGTAACTTTACGAAAGGACCTAACATCGAAGAGTGTAGAAAAATTTGCAACTATTACAGTGAAGAGAGGTATAATTTGAATTTGATTTATATGAGTATGTCAAATGCGACATGTTACTGTTTCTATAAAACGGACATAAACCTAACACAGTGTCACAATCAACTTTCGAGCTGTGGGAAAGAAGCATTTTGCCACGAGGATATCAATGTAACATACGGATCAACCATTCCAATTTACAGAACAAACAGTAAGTATGTTTACTGAATAAAAGAGTTTGTACATTCGCATCTTAAACCAACATTTTAGGCCTTTAATTAAACACGGTTTTACAATATTATATACTAAAAAGGACAAACAAAAATACGGAGTTATGTGCTGGCAAACTCATCTTTGCTGGAGAGAAGAGGGTTGGTCGTGGTCCTACAGAAGAGATATGTTCTAACCTTTTATGAAAACTGTTAGAAGAGCCGGCTTTAGACTCTATTAAAACGATTTCCCTGTTATATTTGTTACTGACAATTCTCTGTACAAGGACAGTTCTAGAAGGGCCGAATCGACTAAGATTTTAAACTGGCCCAGTTCTTCTGACAGTTCTGGAAGAGCAAGCTCTACGAGAAGAGTTCTTGTACAGCTAGATCTTGGCGAACAGTCCTTGTACGGCTAGATCTAGGAGAACATGCCTTGTACAGCTAGATCTAAGAGACCAGTCCTTGTACAAATAAACCCAGGAGAACACTTCTAGAGCCAGCTCTACAAGAGACGGCTCCCCTAGGAATGTCAGAATATCTGGCCCGAAAACTGTCCTACAACTGTCCTACAACTGTTTATACTAGATGTAAGAAAAATATGTATAAATGATTTTTAATTGCTATGTTTAAAAGTCATTTCTTCCTATGTACGAAAATCATTAAAATGTAAGTGTTTTGCATGTAATTGATTATAAGTCAAAATATGTCTACATGAACTCCCTAGTAGTAGGGCAGAGGTTGACAGGGGTCATTATCTAATATATGGAGCAAATGTAATTCACTACTCCTACAGTTCATCCAATGACACGTATGCAAATTAGCTTAAAAAATTAGAGGAATTATTGTTGTAATTTTAGGCCTACGAAAAAAATAACTACAATCATGTGGCGCACATTAGATAATTTTTCATAGCGAATTATTTCCAAGTTTGCACTACATGCATATGTACTATTTCGTCTTTGAGTTGGGTTTTCTTCTTCTGATGAGATTTAATCAACAATATTGATGAAATTATGACTTGTACAGGATTAAAGACGTCAAATAATACATTATCATGAAAATTTAACGCCTGTCCCATTATTTTTTTTAATTACGTTTTTATTATTTGTGTATTTATGATGGTGAAGGTGCTTTGAAAAACATCATGAACAGTAGAAAGTAAAATTGATATTTGTTTTTAGGTAGTTTTATGGAAACTTATAGCACATCAGAGACGATGGGTAGATGTAGTTTCATCAATATAACTGGCAGTACCCAGACAAGAGGGCCAATGGTTTGCTCGAGGAAAGCATCCATCTTGTGCACAAGTAAATCATTAGAATTAATTATCTTTAATAATTTAGAACAATTCTCTGAAAAAAAATAGGTAAACAGAAAGTGTCCAATATTGCTTATTTTCACTATATGAAGTCATCCTGGCATGTAAAAGTGGAAAACAATTACACTTTTTTTATTTTTATAACCCTCTTGCCATGGTAACTATCTAAGAAATTTCACTGTGCTGCTGGAAAGGGTAATCCACGTCATTTTAATTTTTTTTCTGTTTCCATGAAAACCATGACTGAATTTACTGAATAATTATGTTTGCATTACTTTTAAATACATAAGACCTAAATTCAAACTTAAAGAGCGTAACAGTTATATGTTATAGTTATAGTACTGCTGTAGAAATTCATGGTCAAAAAGAATCTAAAATACCTTTCAAAAATGGTAATTTTTGCAGTGTAAGAATAATATATATGAAAATGCTATTTGCAGTTAATTTCAATTGTAACTTCAAAAAGCACATGTAGATATGTAATTCCTTTAAATGTTACACAATATAAACTTAACTCTATTTTACATTTTATGTATCAAAGAAAAATAGACGTGTGTTATTTTTTTTTATTTTGAGAAGAATGACCTTAAATATGGTTGCCATGACAAAAAAGAGAAAATTGATTTTTTTCTTCTTTTATATACCCCAATCTTTGATCTTCAAATTATATTTCATTTATATAACGTTTAAAACAATATTATTTTATAGTTATGATATACTTATTGAAGCAATAGAAAAGTATTTTGTGGTAAAAGTAAAGGTCAAGGTCACGATAAATGTGCATGTTTATAGAAGATGACCTTTCAAATGACACTGAAAGGAGAAAATTTGACTTTGAAGTTCTTTTGAATCATTTAGCAGTACCAATTTTAACCTGCACACTTTAAATGATAGAGTATCAATGAAAGCTCTATGGAAGAGTAATCAATGGAACCAAGGTTATAGCGGTAATCAAAAGAATGTAATCCAGGGACCATACACTTAAAATCGACATTTTCTTGAAAATTACCATGGTTTCCAAATTTCTTTTCAAAGGAGAAGGAGCGATAAAAGGTCTTATTGGCCAAAATTTCGACTGAAAATTAATCATAAAGTGTTAAATAATTTTATTGTGAATTTGGAGACTCGAATCCGTCACTAATGAGATAACAAAATGACTTTTTTATAATGCTTGCATTAAAAGGACAAAAAAAAATGGTTGAACTTAATAATTAATTAATATTCAGATATTCCTTCGAAATTTGTACTTTTTGGTAACTTTCTGATCATATTTTGGTGGCTTAATAACCACACGGTAGTGATATGCGTCTAGTGCAGTAGTGATCGAACGTCTCTAGATCGCTACTGACGCTGGCTAGTCTACGTGTAGACGAAAAGGGGAGCAGCGTAAGCAGAAGCCTTCCTCTGCCAGTACATAGCCTCTACACTACCAAGACTCCTTCAATTTGCCTCCCCGAGGTAACACACGGTAACTTGGGTCTAGTACTCAAGGCTAACATGAAGGGGATCTCGGAGTAACAAGGACCCTAGAGGTGTAGAGTGCAGGCCCACCGGCGCGTGGAACACGCCCTGGCTCTCACCAACCTTGCCCCACCTATGGGTTAAATAGATCGCTGCCTTGTGATGGACTGTTGAGTCAAAGGCTACGGGAGACAACCCAGACAGAAAACGATGGTCAGACTGGGATCAAACCTTTGAAAGGGAACCTGTCTAGGAGAGGAAACTCTGATGTAAAACCCGGCTAGAAAGGAGTCGTCACCCATGGTAGGGAACCTATCTAGGAGAGCTGACTCTGATACAAAAGCATGTGAGGGACTTGCTGACCACCACATTAAAATAAAGCTGAAGCTAGAGGGCCAACCCCCCACTAGTGGATACAAATGGTTACAGAAACGATTACAGTAAAAGTCATTCCTCGGACTCGTCAACGACTAGAGAAAGAGGACCAAACCAAACATCGAGGACAGCAAATGACGCGAAAGCTGATGAAGTTGTTCTCACCAAAACAACCAACAACCATAGGCACTTGGAATGTTAGAACAATGTATCAAAGTGGCAAAAGCTTGCAAATTGCGAACGAAATGGATAGATACAATATCGAAATTCTAGGACTCAGCGAAGTAAGATGGAATACAGCTGGAATGACAACACTATCTTCAGGTCATACAGTCATATTCTCAGGAAATCCAAATGAAGACGACATACATGACAAAGGCGTGGGATTCATGCTTACAAAGAAAGCCAAGAAATCGCTTTTGGAGTGGAATCCAATATCTGCAAGAGTGATATCAGCTAGATTTGACACTCGATTCCAGAAAACAATATTTATACAGGTGTATGCACCAACAAACACCGCAGACGAAGATGATAAAAATGACTTCTACAACTTATTACAATCAGTTTTTGATGCCGTTCCTAAAAGAGACATCCTTATCATCTTAGGAGATCTGAATGCCAAAGTAGGTGATGACAGAGGAGGTAGAGAAAGGGAGATAGGACCACATGGAATAGGGCAAATGAATGAGAACGGAGAGATGTTTGCTAACTTTTGCGCTATAAACAGTCTAGTAATTGGCGGTACTTGGTTTCCACATAAATCTTGTCATAAAACCACCTGGATTTCACCATCTGGAGACACTGAAAACCAAATAGACCACATAACAATAAGCCGTCGATGGAGATCTTCATTACAAGATGTACGAACAAAACGTGGAGCAGACGCAGCATCAGATCACCACCTTGTAATTGGAAAAATTAAACTCAAGCTTTTAACAACAAAGAAAAGAGAGACTACAAAAAGGAAGTTTAATGTTGAGAAGTTTAAAGATCAGAAAGTGAAAGAAAACTTCCAAATCACACTCAGGAACAGATTTAGTACTTTATTAGATCTTGACAACGAAGAAATGAACAATGATATTGATGACATCTGGAACTCAACAAAGACAGCCATTCTGGAAGCATGCGAAGAAACAGTTGGTTTCATTCAAGTGAAAAGAAAGAAATGGATGTCAGATCAAACATGGGATACAATATCTGAAAGAAGGGAAATAAAAGAAAAGTTGATGAGTGCCAAAACCAGACAGCATAAGAAAAACCTGCAAGACCTTTACAGCGCAAAAGACAGAGAATTGAAGAAAAGCTGTAAAAGAGATAAAAGAAACCATGCTGAAAAGTTAGGAGTAGAAACTGAAAACGCCTGCTTAAAAGGAGACATCAAAACATTGTATAACATCACAAGACAACTCAGTGGAAAGATCTCTCAAAATGAAAATTTACCAGTCAAAGATAAAAACAACAATACCCTCACAAAGCTAGAAGATCAGCTTGACAGATGGAAAGAACACTTTAGTGAGGTATTGAACAGACCACCACCAACAAATCCACCAATACTTGAAGAAGGTCCAACACTTAACATAGAGACTGACAAAATTACCCAAAATGAAGTAAGAAAAGCCCTAAAACATCTTAAGAATGGGAAAGCAGCGGGAATCGATGGCATACCACCAGAAGCCCTCAAGTCCATGAATGACACTACCATTCAATATCTTCTTGGGCTATTAAACCAGATATGGGAAAAAGAAAAAATTCCAAAAGACTGGCAAAAGGGACTCTTGGTAAAACTACCTAAAAAGGGGGACAAATCCAATTGCAACAACTGGAGAGGAATAACTCTTTTGTCCATTCCTAGTAAAATCCTATGCAGTATAATCTTACAAAGAATGAAAGAAGAGATTGATAGCAAGCTGAGAGATGAACAAGCTGGATTTAGACAAGAACGATCATGTGTCGACCAGATTGCAACACTCAGAATAATTATTGAGCAAACGATCGAATGGCAGTCATCCCTATATCTAAACTTTATTGACTTCCAGAAAGCATTTGACAGCATAGATCATCAGGTCTTGTGGAACATTCTAGGACACTATGGGATTCCTCCTAAGATTATTTCCATGATTAAGTTACTGTATGAAGAATTCTCTTGTCAGGTCATACATGCTGGTACATTGACGGATCCTTTCCCTGTAACAACTGGCGTAAGGCAAGGATGCATTCTCTCTCCCCTTCTCTTTCTCATAGTCATCGACTGGATAGCAACAACAGCTTACAACGACCCTCATGGTATACAATGGACACTAACATCTCGTCTAGAAGACCTCGAATTTGCAGACGACATATGCACACTATCGCATCGTCTTCAAGATTCCCAACACCAGGTAAACCATCTCGAAGAAACAGCTAAAAGAACAGGATTGTATATCAACACAGCCAAAACCAAAGCCATGAGAATCCAACAAAACCAGATGGATCCAATATTGGTAAATAACCAACAGATAGAGAATGTAGATAAATTTACGTACCTTGGAAGTGTCATGAGTACAACTGGAGGCACTGACGAAGATGTACAAGCCAGAAAGATGAAAGCATTACAGGCTTTTTCCATTCTAAAGCCAGTATGGAAAAGTAGAACACTGAGAACGACTACTAAGATCAAAATTTTCAACAGCAATGTTAAGTCTGTCCTGTTATATGGTTGCGAGACCTGGAGAGAAACAGAAAACACCATGAAATCTATACAAGTCTTTGTTAACAAGTGCCTAAGAAATATACTGAATATCAGATGGCCAGAAAAAATAACAAACAAGAAACTCTGGCAACGAACAAAACAACAACCAATAGAAAACACCATTCGAACCCGAAAATGGAAATGGATTGGTCATACTTTAAGGAAGAACAATAAAAACACTACAAAGCAAGCTTTAGATTGGAATCCCCAAGGGCAAAGAAAAAGAGGAAGATCAAAGAACACCTGGAGGAGGGATTTGAACTCTGAACTGAAGAGAGTAGGACTAACGTGGAAGAATTGTAACAACATCGCCCAAAACCGAAGCGAATGGAGAGAAACTGTAATCGCCCTATGTCCACCCATGGACGAAATGGAATAAATCATCTGATCATATTTTGACAAGAAAATGGAGTTCACACCCCAGAAATAACTTAGTGAATACATTCTTAATTAAATGTACATAATTCATCACATGTGAAAATATCAAGTTTTTTTTTTCTTGGGTGTGGAAATAGTTTTCTGGACGTAAATATGTCCTTAAAAAAAAACAAAAAAACATTTGCTATTCTCAGCAATTTTCTAAATGACGTCAAGTTGTGGTACCATTATGACGTCATTACAATGAACTACATGTAATTCCAAAAACTATTATTTTCCCTATATTTATATATTTCACTATGTTATGAACAACTTTTACGTTATAACAACGAAGTTGATATTGTTTGTAAATATTGATAGCTTTCTACCCCTACACCTTTCTCAACATTAAAAAAAAATAATAACACATCTCTACTTTTCAATTATTTTCTTCTACTTTGAGAGTTATCCACTTTTGAAAGTACGTGGGAAATTGTGTACTGTTTAGTGCTGAAAATTACATAAAATAGCATTTTGAAAATGAAAAAAAAGTGACTTTTTTTAGGAAACCATTGTGAATACTTTTAATACCTAGTATGTGAAGATCTAGATGTGACTACCTACAAAAAAAAAAAAAAAAAAAAAAAAAAAAAAAAAAAAAAAAAAAAAAAAAAAAAAAAAAAAAACTGGTTGTAATATTAACATGGGGTTGTCAAGCTAAAGAATAAATCTGTAATGTCTGTAATAATGTTTCCATGGCAACAAGTCCACTGAAATCAGCGAAATTTCCCTTTTGGAAGTTTAGGTAAATGTTGGTTTCCATGGCAACGGGTTTGCAAAAATAAAGAATTCTACTAATTTCGATGTTAACATGTCATATAGGTTTATTTCAGTTATTTCAAAGATATTTGAAAATTTGAGGTTTCCGCATACATTTATGTTTTGTAATGTTGATTCTTATGGAGAATGACCCTTAAAATTCATAAAGTAGGTAACACATGTACATGCATGTTTCACTCAATTCAATTATTTAGACATACATGTAGTTACTACATGTAACTGCATTATCTTAGGTTTTCATTAAAGTGTTGCACTTTTGAGATTTACAAATATATAGATTATAGATGGAATTGCACTTAATAGGAGTTATCGTTCTTGATTTGGCAGATGTTATTTGGAGAACAATGCATGGTTTTCTGCAAAATACAGATCTGTATACAGGAAATACTATTGTAACATAATAATATAACATGTCTGTGTAGATAAAAAAGAACATTATTTCATTTCATAGTTTTACACGATGCAGCAACTCTAATGCTTATGATTTTTATGAGTTGATGCATGTACATGTACTTAATGTTCAAACTTGATATGATATACATGTAGGAGAAAGACATGCACATTGCATAAAAAAACCAATATTTCCATACAATAAATACATGTATATATGGATAGTATATAAGGCATTTTCATAATTAAACCTACAATCAGAATTGATCAAATTATATCATAACTGTAGATACATGTACATTTAAACAGTCATAAAAATCCACAAAAAGAAAATTTTCAATGAAGAAATTATCAGTATGACCCCCAGTCACGTGAAGAATTGCACATCAATATAATGATAGACATGTACTGCTACATGTGATGTTCGTATGATGACGGACATTTAGATAAAACTCGAAATTTTCTTAATTAGATTTTACAAGATAAGCATCAGCCACTATTATTAATAACTCTTTACTTATTTGGCCAAATAACAAAGAAATATACGTGGTTAAGTGTAAGTGTCTGTTGCATTTAGCAAAATGGGAAAAACAGGAAAATGCACGTCTAAACCCAACCGATCTGCATGTTACAATATAATTTCACTCAAGGATGATTTTTCTATTTTGAAAAAGACCATTATTTGATCTCTGCATCATTGGATTTGCTCATATATTTTCTATAGAATCTTAGAAAAATGAGGTTTTCCATAAAGTTATCTGCCCTTGAAATGTTCATTTTCTGTGCATTTCAATGAAATTGTAACTCGATGGTCCAGCAGGATATGGAAAATCATGTCCGTTTTCCTTGATTCTGATTGTTAAAATTGTCAAATTACAGAATCAATTTTTTTTATACCATGCTTCACCTACTGCCTGATTCTTACAGGGACAGGCACTTAAGGTCTCTTTATCTAGGACTATAGGGTATCCGATATAGATGTGTATCTAGGAGAGTGATATGGCGTATGCGATATACATGTAGGCTTTAAATAATAACCACTTATAATGCATACATGTAATTATACAAAGAGGTATATTTTTATTGAAATATAATATTGTATATGATTTAATTAACTAAACATTAAAATGTTATCATATACATGTACACAGTACATGTTTGAATATTTCTTTGTAGATGCATTACCTTATTCATGCATGCATACATACATGTATGTCAACTTGCACATACATGCATTTTTGTATATAAATTTGATTAAAATGCATGGGTGTTTTATCAAAATATTAATCTAATTCGCATGTTTTCCTCTAGATGTTTCAAGTTCTGAAGTAACAGAGTATCCCACACAGATATCAAAATGGAAAGAAGCTGTCATGTTCTGTCTACGCCAAGATAAAACACTTACGTCAATAAGTCATCTTGGCCTAAATCAAAATTTAACTGAAAGAATCTACTGGCTCTCTTCGATTAGAGATGTTTTCTTCCTTGAAAAATATGGAGGTAAATATATTAATTACAATTTACTTAAAGATGTCCATTTATCAAATACACATATGCAGAGTTGTAACATGCACACGTGCAGAACTATACACATCTGAAGTTCTATCACACGCACGTGTGCTGTATTGTCACATTACTATTAAGCCTACGTTTTTGTAAGAATCAGGCAAAATGGCAAAAATCAGAAACATGCATGTCAAAAACCTAGCCGATCTGACAATAGCATATCACTCAAGAATGCTTTCTCTAATTAAAAAGACCATTATTTAATTACTGACTCAGAAAATGTTCGATAGAATGTTTAGAAAAATGAGGTTTTTGACAGAGTTGTCTGTCCTTCAAATGTTCATTTTAGTGCATTTCAATGAATTTGTAACTCAGTTTACCAAAATGATATGGAAAATCTCGTCTTTTTTTCTTGATTCTGATGTGCAAATACACAATGTAGTCAAATTAAACGTTCAAAATGTTTAGTTTTTGCATACATATATGTACAATATTTCAACCTCTGCCTGGTTCTTACAGAGAGTGACACATAGATACACACTTGCAGAACTTTCTAAAACACACGTTCAGTAATCCATATGCACACGTGCAATTTTATTAATTTTACTAAAACGTGGAATACAATTACATACACACGTGCAGTACAATCGCAGTACATGTGCACATGCACTCTACATGCTGTACATGTATCACATGCACACATCATTAGTACTGTTATATGTATAACAAATGTGCAGTACTATTGACATCGTTTTGTCTTACGAAACACAAATGAAATTGTATGATCCGAAGCGTAGAGCTCTTGGGATTTATATTAATTTAGAGGGCGGCAGACAGAGTGGTCCAAACATGTTTATTTTCACTTGATCTTAAGCATCATTAACTATTTGTTGTATTATACCTCGGGTCAATCAAAGCTCGTTCAAGGGATATCACAAATCTCAAGGAGGACATATTCATTCCAAAAATAATGTCCGAAACAATATCAGAATCGGAACCATGTATGAAACTGTCGATAAAAGTATACCGAGCCTATCCACAATGTATCTTAAGAGGGTCTCATGGCATTTTATGGACCGGTGTTACTTTAAAACACCTATAGGAAATTACATTCTTATAAGTACAATAATGACCAATCACAACCTTTCAAAAGAATGTAGAATAAAATGGTTGTGTGTTTGTTTACTACGGATAATACATTAATACGACGTATATAGTAAGTAATTAAGGAGGGAAACATTCATAACTGTCCATGATTGAAGTTGAATACGAAGTGGAACCAGCACCATCTTACTTTTTTAGTTTTATGAAATGTCCATATACAGGTAGAATAGTTTATGACACACCTGCTGCTACATTCTTTCAATATAAAGATTCCCATTTCTGATGTAAATCCCATTTCATTTTATGTTAATTTACCAATTTAAATCAAATACAGATAATTAAATGCTCTTCAATAATTAAACTACAGTTGTTCTTTATAGCATTGAATATGTTCATTTGTTAATATTTTCATTGTTAAGATCCCTAGTTCTTTCCATTCCAAATGTCATCTCTCTTTTACGAAATCCACTTAGAATCGGTAGTCTATACCATACAACAACTGTTATTATTTATTATCGGTCTCCATTGAATGGACAAGTATTGTATTTGCAAAATTTGACTACACGAAATAATTCAATCTTTCAAAACTTAAGGAGGTAGACCTAGCGTAAGAGACACAACTCTTATAAATCATTGGAACGTTTGTATTCAGCATTTTACATTAATCTCATATAAGCATCAAAGTAACTTGGACTGATTTCATTCTGTTTCAAATGAAAGTTTGAAAGACTTAAGTGAAATTGAATGTGATACTAATAACTGATTTCTTGAGTTATGTCCCTTACCCGAGGTCTGCCTCCTCAACATATATGTAAAAGCTGTATAACTGAGACCCGTATGAAACATTTTCTCGGAGAATCATTATATGAACATGTATACTTCAAATTTAATGTTTTTTCGTCAATGTTTTTCGTCAATGTAGGCGAAAACTCGACTGATACATATTGCATAGCATCAAAGATACAAGATGATACCAAGATAGAGCCAATTGTCACTAACTGTAGTACCAGTTTACCGTGGGCGTGTATAGCTACTCGAGACCAGGACAGGACAAAATGTGTTTATACTACAATACAGACAGAGGACACAAGTGTCACGATAAAACCTTCAGGTAATGTTAAGGTACATGTTATACATGTAGTAAAGCATGTCAAATGAATCTGTACATGTACATTTGTACATGTAATGCAATATTATTTTCCTATCTAGAGCATTGTCCAACTAGTGTCATCGTTCTGTTACCGTGGATTTTATTACTTTTGTTGTCAAGGTCTTCCAAAGCTTACTTAATAATGACTGTGTTTACACTTAATGAAGATCTTTCTACTATTTACTATTTTTATAAAGGGTATACGATGGTGCATTTCTTGAATTTCATCGTTTCTGTTCCCTTTTCTACTTTAAGAATTTTTTATATGAAAAATATGTGAAGTACATGAATTGCCCTTGCTTTGTTGGTCGATAACAACTTTTCATACTTATTCCACTTGCATCCAGAGCGATACTATATCAGCGCTAGTATTGAATTCATCAGTGATCGGCTAGGCCACAAAATGTATAAAGGACCATAACGGCTGGCCAAGAGGCATTTCATATAATTGTACTTGTAATATGCATGGTATCTGCCTATTATCTGCGTTAGGTGTCGTATAATTTATCCAAGCTGACTGTCCATCAGTAACATTATCAATCCACATTTCTATAAGGGATTTACAAATGCATATTGCTAAAATTAAAAAATAAAAATCATGAAAAATAGCTCATGATAAGGGATTTTTATTTTACGTGTAGTACTACGTATTTCAATTCACATCAAACAATATTAACACCAATTTGAATTCAAGTTCGCCCAAATGACAACTTAAATGTGCAGCTTGGTTTTACTGAAACGAATAGGAAAACCTAAGCGTTCCAATGAAAGCGATACAAACGCTCTAGAAACCTTATTTCGCGTTTGTTCTGTGCATAAAGTTTTTTTTTTTATTATTATTACAGATGAGGGGATGGAGAAGTTCCTTACTACATTTCACATCATCTTAATTGTTTCCGGAGGTCTCGGTCTTGTTCTTCTAATCCTATTCATTGTTGTCATGTGAGTACAATTTGTACACTATACTGTGTTTAATTAGGTAGGCCAACACTGTAGTAAGGCGCATTAGTCTTACAAATCATTGGTACTTTTTTGTAAACCGTTTTACACAAATCTCATATCAAGCATCTCAGTATTAAAGGTTTATTTCATTCTGTCTGAAATAAACACTTCACAAGATTTGATGAAATTAATATTATGATACAAAGTAGCACTGATTTCGAGCGTGACAGAAAAGATCAAGTCTATACAACCTCTCACAAAACTGACAGTTTTAGCAGAGCCGGCCCTACTTGTAGAACTGTTCTCGTAGAGCCAGCCTGGCCATAACTGTCAGAAGAGCGGGCCATATTAGTAGAACTGTTTTCCTTATATCCGGTTCTGCTAGTAGAATTGTCATAAGAGCTGGCTTTAGAACTGTTCTATGACACTGTCCCTATCTGTACGTTCCTTAGCCAATGTTTACACTTCCTCTTTAAGTACACCTTCGTCTATTCAATTTTAAGAACGTTAGTCATCAATCGAAAATACGTGTTTCCCCTTTAAATTTGTATATAGTACGCAGAGTATTAATATGGGCCGGAAAAGGGGGGAGGGGGGAATCTTGAGCACATCTTTTTCTCCAGTTTTTCACTACATGTACTGGTAAGTACAATGTAGGTTTGATGTTGTCGGCTCATGAAATTTATACGTCACTTCTATGTAAAACAAAAAGTTATGTTCATTTATAATCGTAACAAAAATATATTCCACAAAAGTGTGAAGGGTCTCTTTTTTTAAAACAAATCATGTGTTGACCGCTAGTACATGTACCAATTATGTTTCTGTACGTCGAAATAGAACAACTTATTACCGCTACATTGGCAACGTACGGAAAGGAGGAGAGCTAGCTGGGGTTCCGCAGAAAAAAGAGGGGTTCTATGATATTATTTACTTTTTTGTGTCGATTTTACACATTAAAATAACAAATAAAAAGGAGGAGTGACAACCCTCTGCACCCGTCTGGATCCGCCAATAGAGTTGGTATTACCAGCTTTTACCCCATTTCTCTCTGCATACTAGGTGCAAGTGTTGGATAAAGACTACAAAGCAGAAGGTTCCAAATGAACCTTTAGATGATGAAAATGTATTACATGTGAACCCAACCTATGGAAAGGTGGAAACAAAGAAAAATAAAGGGAAAAAGAAGACAGACAAACTAGCAGTACACAATTCTACCGATAATAATCAGGGCAATGCAGGTACAATACATACAAATTATGAAAAATTAACGTGCATGAGGTTTTTATCAAATCTTAAAAATAAAATGCATTCTCGCAAAACAATGTATAATAAGAATTCAAAGCCGAAAGTTGATGATAAAAATCATTTGTAATATCACAACAACGGGTATTTGCAATTTTACTGTACGAGCATGACTGTTTAGTTAATAAATCTGTGTAAAATGTGCGTTCACTTGTCACATGTGTAGGGATATAAGTTAAGAAAAAAATGTTAAAATGATCAGAAACCAACGTCAAGGCAAGCTTTGCAAGATCCTTGGTGCATTAAAGAATATAATTTGTTAATATAACACGAGTCTTTTGGGGTGAACCAAGGATTTCAGGTTAGCGAAGGAATCGTGAACAAATTAAAGGCAACCCAGTTTTGATGAGTTTAATTTGTAAAAAAATCAAGATTTCATTAAATGCTCATAATTTTTGGCAGGGAGGGACGTAGGCCGAGTCGGCTTCTATGAATATGCGCCTTGTCTGTTATAATCCAATACGGAACGCATTTATCGTAAGAGAAACCCTGTTGAACTGAATTGATCTGGTTTTTTTTTTGCTTATAGAAAACAATGTATACGATCACACTGACAATTGCCGCACTAACAGGCGATCAGGTGACGAAAACTATGACACCATGGGTGGAATACGAAGTGAAACAGAAGGAATTTATGACAAATCTCGACAGACGATTGGTTTTGAAAGTCAAAAACTTTATTCCGTTGGATGCGAAACAGAAGGCGTTTATGATAATTCAGTCGAAACAAACCGTGTCCAAGTTCAAAATTTTGTAAACGACTCCTTATATGAGAGCTGCTGATTCCTTAGTCCAATCGAAACTACTCGACATCCCTTATTGTTCTATCGTTGAATGAAGGCATGATTTCGCGAGAGTTAGAGAAAATTCGACCTACGGAAAGCCCCTTTCAGACATTTTGCAGAAAGTTTTTGAACCAATAATATATCTAATCATTAATTTTTATTTCAACATTTTGGATATCCTTACTATTTAGTGCTTTTTCGGATCTTAATAATTGAAATAAAATTAGATAATTGTGTGATGCTAATGCTACGTACATGCACTCACATTAAGTATGGGTATTTCAACAGTATGGTTGAGTCGTATACATTTGTACATGTTCATGTAGAAACTGAAAAAAAATATATCTTCAGAACAACAACTGTACAAGTTTTTTTTGTTATTGTTTTATATTTGTGTGTGTTACTTGTAAAACATAAGTTTTGTACATTGTACTTGCTATGCATGTCCTATTTTCAATATGAAATTTCATTCTATAAGACAAATTGTCATTCCGCAGTGTTTCATAGTTGTTTTATATTGAAACCAATCGCCAACGCTACATGCAGTACGAACACATACAAATCTAGTGCATTCATTTTAAATTACATGTAAATATTGATGGGGTCAAACCTCAGACAGGATACATGTACATGTATCATTATACTGATAAGATACACAGTCAATATTGTATTAAGTGATGTCGTTCTTTACATTGTACTAACAATAGGATCACTTTGTATTTACCTCTTGTAGTTCTAACGTCAGGGCGCTTTGTCATTTCGCCTTTACGTTCTGCTTTTTCATTTTTTTTCTTCGGTAGTGTCATCTGTCTTTACATATTTATTCGTCAAATGCATTAATTTACAGTAAATGGTTATGACACAATATCATATATGAATTAAATATTAAAGAGAATAGGGTATGTAAGTCTCGTCACGTGACTCCGCGTTTTCATGAGAATGGGTCCTCGTCTACCATTAAGATGCATTGAGATTCGTCATTAACATAACACCGAGTTCAACATAAAAAGCAAAATATCTTTCCGTGTAAAAATACTGTTAAAAATGACAAATATCTAGCTATATAGCATACAAATTTTAAGAAAGGTATAAAAATAGAAGATTTTGCATTGTGATGCAGCGCTTCGATTTCCCGGAAGTAAACCAAAACAATGCAGGTCGGTCTTCGGACTTCAATACGTTCTACATCGAAAATTCCGGAAGGGAAACTGAAACTAGAACGAGACTTACAAACCCTATTACTGAATAACTAAAACATCAATAACTATATGACCATGACCGGTGACTAGAGTGGTGATTGTAAATACTTTACAAACAAATGTATATTAAGTGTCGAATTTGAACTATTTAATTTTGCTGTTATTGTTGTTGTTGTTGTGTGTTTTATCTTGTTACATATACTAGCTTGTAGTTTTTTTTTGTTTTTTTGAAGCCTATTTTATATTGCTTTTTATTAACTATGAACTAAATCAAAATGGCGTACATGTCTTAAAATAAGTGACAACTTTAATTAAGAGTGGCCTAATAATTAAATTAATTAGATTAAGGTATTTAAAGTTGCTGAAAGATGGTACTGGTACTAAGTTTTTACGAATTATTAGGTATGTGTAATCTTGAGCTTTAAACTTACGATTTTTTTTTGGGGGGGAGGGAGGGGTACTGGAAAAGGCAACACAAATCAAATCTCGAAGCGGGAGCACATACTGTTCTATCTCATTGTTTTGCAGGAATCCAAGTGTTGAAATTGATCTTCTAGTGCATATATTCTACAGATTGTTTGACTTCCCATTAGTTTTTGAGTAAAATGCTTTAATAAAACGTTTTTTGACTATCATAGTTATTTATGTGAAATCATTTATTACAAATATAAGTACATGTACAGTCTCAATATAGGAACTTTACTTGAATTTTAAAGAGAAAATAAAATGTTATATCGTTACTGTCTCGCCCAACAGGATTACGCGAGACTTCCCATACCTTACTATGTGCGCCAAAAGTACAATCATAACAAAACAGACAAAACTCCCTATACTTGCATACGTCATTTTTCAATATATTCCCTTCTGACAGAACAACTAATTTTGAGTCATACATGTTAGAGATTATCTACATATTAGCTTTTCTACATGTATCAAGTAAGTGGCAATTATTCTCAAGGCCTAATGAGAAATAAACGAAGATTTCAGGGTTTCAATCAAACGACAATCTATGAGTCAGTAGCTAGCTACACATTCCTGAATTTAATACTTGTTATCATTAGTCAATATCTACGAAGCCGTCTGAAAGGATCTCGTAGTGTTATAGAATACGCGATGTAATTTCAGGGTTTCAATAAATTTGTGAGGTTAATAAGTTGAAGTAGCACAGATTCTTTGAACTTATCCTTGAGCAAGAAAATAACAAAAAGTACGTTATAATCATGATTTACTCTCCTAATTTTTCTGACTTCTATAACTTCTTTTTATTCTTATTTGTATTGCATCAACAGCTGCTCTAAATTGCAAAAATTGTTTTATTTTTCATTTGTCACTCCATCTAGACAAAATCTTTCAAAACAATGTGTTTTTTTCTTTTAAACTTGTCTTTATCAAACTTGGATGTAGATCAATACTAATAAATCTACAATAAATGTCTTCTTTTCTACGACATAAACTGTCAACAAAACAGCAACTTATTCAAATCAGTGGAAACATTATATCGTTTTCTTGAAGTTATCAGATTTGTAGATTAGATCATTGATTTATGTTTGGGAACTTATTGCTACTAATTGCACTTGAATAAAGCAGGTTTGCTCAATTAGTATAGATGTTTTTATTGAAGTGCACTTTCTAAAATCACGCCAGAATAAATCAAGTTGAATGCAATTTAAATGACATGCACACTGACTGTTCGTACTTAATAGTAACAATCAATCCGTCTTTACCCGCTACTTTCAATCTGTTATTTATAAGAGTTTGTTGTTTTGTGCTTACATGTACACGTACAAAATGGTCAATGCATGTGGAATAACATGGATGATAAATACCCAACTGTCAAACACAAAAACAAAAACAGAACAAATAGAACAAACAAACTAAAAATAAATATAACAAAGCAAAACCAAACGAACTGGAAAAAAAAGACAAAAACGAAACAAAAAAAAACATAACATAACAAAACAAAAATAAGCAGATTGTTTTGTATATTGGTGACATTCTGAAAGTTACACAAGTGAACAATTTTGTGAACGGTGGGTTGATATTCGTGTGGTGACGTTTTGGCGAAAGAAAGTCCGATCTCGAGAGTGAAATTACAGAATTTATTTAACAGTGTGAAATATAGAATTTTTTGTCAACACAGAGAACATTCGATAAATCACTGCAATCTGTATAATATTTTTTAAAAAAATTATTCATAATTTGTTGATGTTTTAAAGAGATTGGCCGCTGACAAGGAAATACATCACTTTTTTACAACCACTTAAAAAAAGTCATTCAAAAATTTTTTCCCGTAAGTGTCAAAAATAGATTTAAATATCAAGTGTTTTTTTTTTAACTTTGAAACAAATACCCCGGAAATAAATGCTTGATACGACCAGATTGTTAATACCGGACATATTTTATCTCTTGAGAAGGAGGCTAATTTTTGTGTCTAGTGCTAGAGAATGGAAATGGAGATTTATTTACTTTTTAGTATAAATGAAATGTTTTTCAACGAGACCTTAAGCTTTTAAATTCATCAAACATTTCAGCAGGATTTCAATATTAGAATGTACGCATGGTTTCCGTTATTTATTTCGTGTCGAATTGCTTGGAAATGTCAATTCACCGACTTTCGTTTTTTTTCTTATAAATTGTCAAATTTTCCCTAACATGTTTTTAAATTGCAATTAATTCATTGCACATGTAAAAAAGTTTGTGATTATGTATAAAATCATGAACAATTTGGCAGATTGAGACTTTCTAATTCACCATTGACTTAGTGAGTTACAGTTTAGTATAGATCATTTCCATGAATATTCAAAGGAATCATATCTCCAATTGGCAGATCTCCATATCATAGCATACAAACAAAATGCTATAATACATGTAATTATGCAAATCATATGCGAATGTAAAATACTGAAATTACGAGTGCAAAAAAAGTCGCCAACAATATTAGCGACTTAAAATAGTAGTGAATAATGGCGAGTGATTCATATTCCGGCAATGATATTACGTGTGCAAACAAGATGACGCTGCCTTCTTATGTATTTCGCATTCAATTGCACTTTGAATCAATGCGCATAAAATAGTCGATACAAATGTAACCTTCACACGTATTTTGATTTCGCATCATCGTGCATTTGAACTCGCTTTGTGTGCAGGAAATTTTCTGTGTTTTGTTTCAATGTGGCACGCGGTATAAACATTTTGCCGCCTAATTCCGAAAGTTAGAAGTACTTAAAAACTGTATTTTAGATACCCCTCTTTTATTTGTCAGTTCTTGTTTTAATGTTGAACTCAACACTCTGTAAAACGAAGAATTTCCATGTATTTGATGGTAGATTACGACCCATTCTCGAGGACAATTGGGGTCACTTGATGAGATTTTCATACGCTATAACTGAAAAACGCATTGTTGTGATATTAACGAAGATCATTTATTAACTGAAATACGACAGTTGTATTTTTTTTTTCAAAATTCAAAATTTCAACTCGATTACTTTGTAACCTCATCATACTTCCAGCAAAATGCGTTTATTTATTATGTAAATGTCAGTTAGCCGCTTTCTGTAGACAACTATAAAATCAAACTGTTTCTCAAGATCTTAACGAACCGGTTATACTTTTAATGATGTAATCATGTTAAAGGCTAAATTTGTTTACATGAATCTTGGTATAGTGTAAGCAAAGCACGTATGATAGTATTTCAAAATTACGAAATATTGAGGAAAAAAATAGCGTTCGTATACTGCTGCGTTGAATTTATAATGTTGATTAAAGTACAAATACAATATAGGCCAGGTGTATAACGTATCCATAATTCTGAAATTTAATCTTTTAGCAGGATCATGACTTTTTGTTCATGCGTGTTCATATTTTTGCCATTTCTGTGATAAGACAATTTAACTCGGTCATTCTATGTTGCATAGTTCTGTTTAGTGTTTGGGCGGTTCATACTTTCGTATCTTGTTCTAACTCATTAAAGTTCAAGTTTTCCTGAAAATTCAATATGTAATATACAAATGTAAATACTAACTCCGCAGAAAAAAATTGCGGAAACAGGTATAATTACTTTTAAATAAATGAAAACTGCTTGCCATTGACACATGCACGGCTGATTATGTTAATGTGCATCAACTTTTGTGCGTCTTACAATAAGTTATCTGAGAAAAAAACAGTATATCTTCTGGTTTTTTTTTTCGTAACCGATTTCCCTTTTCGAATCCTTTATAATAATCTAGTTCATACATGTACTGTACATGTGCGGAGACTAGTTTGTATTATAAGTCCTGTCCATTAAAATTCTGTTTTGCAATCTACATTCAAGTCCTCACGAACGACTACGTTTCTCTACATTCCAATTTACAAGAGGAAAATTTCATTTTCAGATCTTCCAATTCTTATGCTATAATAAAAAGATGGTGTATTCGAAGATAGTTATCCACTGCATGCTCATGGAAATGATCTATGTTCAATTGCCACTCACTAAGACAACGGTGCAGTAGGAAGTCCCAATCTGCAAAATTGTTCATTTTATAGTGTCAAAACCTATTTTTTTTATAAGGTCTTTTTGGTAAAGTCTCGTTCAAATATTTACAAACCATGCCTTTGAAACATATTATGATTAAGATGAAGCATTCCACTAATAAGATTATTTGATTCTTTTTATGGTGAAGGAAAGATAACTCGGCTTTCGAATATTCATCAAAAATAGAAAAAGAATTGAATTATTACTAAGGTCGGTACATACAAACGTATGTACACAATCAGACTGTTAGTTTCCGTTTTGTATGAGCCACACGGCGGGTGTTTCTAGAAAAACAGTGGACGCTTACCCTGACGGTGCACCTAGTCCATTCTCTCAATTTTTAGTAGAGACTTTTGTTCACTCTTTAACCAGGGGTTAAGAAGTCTGAAATAGTCCAAATATCATTTTGCCTAGCTTGTTTTAAGCTATACAAAAAATTAAAATTAAAAATACACGTATATAATTAAACTAATTCAAATTGAAAAAAAAGACACTTGAGGAAATCTAAACTGAAACAATGACATCCCACACACCCCATAAGTAAAATAAAATTAAATAAAAAAATAAAACGACAAAAAAAACCCCAAAAAAACCTTTACGTTTGTAAAATTTCATTTAGTTAGAAACTGTTTCTTGAAACACAAGTACATAGATGTGTAGAAGTAACACGTTTTTAACCCCCCATTCGAGATAACTACATGCTGTACGATTCATTGTACAGTTTCCTTATATAAAAAATAATAATAATGACATCTTAAGTAGTGTCTGAAAAAATATGCATGCAAATTAGCTTTTCTTTCCGGGATAGATATATAAAAATGCACAAAATTAAGTACATGTACTCAGCAGTTCCTACTTATACATGTACATGTATTGTTCTTATTTATTCTTCGGCTCCTAGTTTTTTCTTAGAATTATATGTATATATAGTCACTATTTTGACACCGCAATAAATAATGGGGGAAGGAGAAGACATTTCAAGTACTTCTCTGTCTAAGAATCAGACAAAGTATGTGTAAGGTGTGACGCATGAAGAAAAAAGGAATGATTTTATTGCATAATCCAAGTATTTATACCTCATGCTTCGATCATGACATATTTAGATAGTATTTCAGTTGTTTTCTAAATGCATTGAATGTAGTTGAGGCAAAACAAGAACAAATTAGAAAAAAATGTTGTGCCATCCATTGCCTGATTCTTACACTGAATGGTACTTAAATAAAAATGATAGTTGCTTGACATTGACACAAACATGACTGTTCATGTAGTTGCACATTTACATTTGTACAGTTCATTTGTGTACATCATACATTTGTACTTCCCGGTAATTTTTTTCTGAGACAAGGAGAGCTAGTCTTCTGTTTCTGTCATAAATAATTGTTCGTTATTCGTGTTTTGACAAAATGTTGGAAGATGTACATTTGAACATGTCAATTTGTGTAACGTATAATCGGTTTCTGATTTTTTAGATAAAAAAAAAACTATGTTTAATTGTGTAATATTTGTCCACAGCGGCCATTTTTGTTTTTAAAAAAAGGGAGGAGGGTTGTGGCCACGACAAAGTACTTTAACTCCGTCGCATTTTTGAGCCTGTCCCAAGTCAGGAATGTTTTGCCTCTGTATGTCTTGTCCCGTTTTCAATTTCAGTTTTTACTTTTTATGTTGCTGGAGTAAATAAATGTAAAAAAATATGGAACTTCGCTAATTTTTTTAATCTCATATACATATTTCAGTGTTTGTTTTCATCATACATGTAACAAAGGAAAAGGCATCGTCGGAAACCCACGACTGATTTCAATGCGTACATGTACCTTTCACCAATCTCAATCCATGATGGAAAAATGTACACATCGAAATCACCCGTGGGTTTCCGACGATGAGGTAAAAGAAGATAAGGCTTTCATTGGCATAAAACATAACTGAAAATTCATCATGCCAAGTGCTGAATGATTTAATCGTAAGTTTGGAGACTTGAAACCAAAATAAATGAGACAACATATAGACTTTTGGGAATTCTGGCATTAAAAGGACAATAGGATTGTTTGAAATTTATTTCCCTTCCAAATCTCGTATGAAATTCATATATATTCTGTGAATTGTGTATTTGTAATTACTTTTCGTTCATATTGTCACGGAAATGGTGTTCACATTCAAGAAATAATTTTACAATCATTATTCCATTTTTTTTTCATGTGTAAAGTTGCATGTTTCTTGGGTGTGAGTATGATAGTGGCACCATTATGGTATCATTACAATGAACTAAAGCCTCAAAACAGTCTTTTTTCTGATTACATGGCATGGCAACACGTTTTATATGAGAACAATAAAGTTGATTTTTGGGCAATTTTTATAACCTAATGCCCTTACGCTGGCCTATGAAAACCCACCCGATAATTTAACGGTTCAAACATCAGTTACATAAAGTGTTTTACACTTTGATTTCCATTTTTTGTAAAGAATATGTCGCAAAAATGTTTTCTCCCTAAGAAAAAAATGACCGGAAAAGGACATTTTGATTTAGCCAGTGTTGCTCAAGAGCGGCACATTCGTGAATGTGTTTGTACACATGTACATGCATATTTTATATTTTGTACATTTGTACTTCCAGATATACATGTACATGTATGTTTTCTGAGACTAGGAAAGCTTGTGTTCTGTTTATTAAAATAATGACGTACTTTTTAATCGGAGTGTTGTTATAACCCGGTTTATTCATAGCCAGAGTTATTCCTACATGTATATAATGCACATCATCATGTACAGGTACATGTGTATGACACGGAATGCCTATTGAAATCATGTTTTTGAACGATTAATTTTTTTTAGATTTCTGCTGCATGTATCGATTGACACTGTATTTCCAATTTTTCTGTGTTTGGCTTTTTGTATGACTTTCGTGTTCTTCGTTACAATTTTACAGTCTTTTGGTTTATTCTTTAAACACAAATATGTATAAGAATACTTCTTCTTCAGCTTATTTACTTAGTAGAGGGAAATTTTATTTCCCTTCCAAATCTCGTTTAATGAATGGGGAATGGGGATCTTGAAAATGGGTAGGCAATAAGATTGTCATACAAATGATGCATACTTAAATGAAACTGACGAAGTTGAAGGTGCTTTCAGACATCTAAATCTGCAAAATGAATATGATGTTTATACAATCAAGAACAAATTCCTCTTCATTTTGTCATTTTCTATATTTATTGATTGAAAACTAAACAAATCACCTCTTATAAATATTTGATTCAGATAAATAATTCGTTTAATCAGCTTATCGTTCATTTTACGGTCAAGGGAAGATAACTCAGCATTGGCTTTATTTTCATAAATGGCTCTTGAAAGATCAATATAGGCATGTTTAACTGTACTTTAGAAAATAAATAAAATGACCGAAAGCTTCACTTGTGACGTCTAATTTTAAAAGAAGCCTTAGCGTGGAAAGTAAGCGGTATAATGTAATCTACAATGCGTCTCACCGAAATTATTAGAGAATTCTAACCGTGATTTATGCGTGATAAATAAGCATAATTTAGTGATTTATCTCATCCGTAAGCTGTTTGACCACGTAGATGCCAATTACATTGTTATGTATCTAAAAGTCACGAGTTATCAGATAAGTACAAAGCATATCACGGCAAAGATAGTTTAAGTTAATGGTTTGAATCTTCACTCCAATTTCCTAAGAAAGTAACAGAAAGTATCCAATCTAAACGTACTTAGATGTCCAGAGAAGGCAAATTTGCATATTTTATGCTTTATTACCGACAGGCGATAAAAAGAATATATATCTGAATGAGTTGAACATACTTCATCATCTGTACTCTTCTTATAGTAACGAAGGCCGTTATTTTTTTGCGGATGATCTGAACGCCAATTGTATAGTTGAAACGGAGCTAAATAAAATGAGTTACTGAAGTTCATGAATAGACATAGAATTTCACATGTACGCAAAGGTTTTCAGTTTTAGGCCCATATGCATGTTACTCATGTACTGCAGAAAGTACATTATTTTTGATAAACATGTTGAAAGGCAAATAATATATTATGCAATACTTGCTGATGGGTCCATCACTAGTACATGTATTAGTTCTGATAATATTCGGATGTCAGTAGGAATGATTATCAAAATTAAAAAAAAAAAAAAAACTATATATCTACAAGCTAAAAGTGTGAAGCGAAAAACCATCTCAAAGTACAATACACGTGTACATCCTGAGATTATTTATCACAAAAAAGTAAGTAATTCTCCACATTACTATGCTGTACAAAGAAACCTCAGTAACAATTATGACTTAGAAGTAAAAATATTCAGTGGAATTGTTTAATCCTGACCACATTTTTACATTTTGTATCTTAAAGATATTTTGCTCATAGATATTCTTAACTTCGAAAACTGTTCACGATATCTATCCGAAATAACTGAATTGGACCAAGTCTAACATAAACAGAACTCTTTAACCCTTTTTTGATTAAGATATAACACTCGAAAGAAGCAGCCTTGCAGGTTCATAATAAAAAATAGTGTTGCGCACACAATTTGTTTCATGGAAGTATAGTCTGTAAAACCCATTCTTTAATAACAAATCCGAGGGGTTTATCAACTGCCCTTAATAGATTATTTTTTAAGGATACGATTTTTAAATCATTGTCTATTTTTTAAACTTTGTATTCACAAATACACGTATCACAAAAAGATATTCGACCCCTTATTGCAACCCTACTTAAAAACGAAGTCATTTGTCACTACATCAAATCTTACCAATTTTGTACTTGACGTTACTAATCCAAAACCAGTTCACTGGAATTAGTCACCGATTAGTTCTAATGCTGGTAATTTTGCTGGTAGTATATTTATTTAATATGTTTTGAGATAGTTCTCAGTAACTGCTAGGTTTCGTCAATTGAATATTCCATTTTGTGTATGTATGATGTATATTGACGTATAATTTGAAAATTGAATATATAACTGAAGGAATTTTATGGTATGTTTCAGTTCATTTTTGACCATACATTTAAAGGGGGTGGTTCAGGCCTTACAAGGCTAGTTTTACCCCAACGCAGACATGCATCCGTCCACAGTCAGGAGATGTCGTTTTTAATATGTTTTCATGTCATTATTTGACTTTTTAGTTTATTTTGAAGGAGTGTCATCGTTCTGCTACCATGGGTTTTTTACTGATGTTGTAGGACTTTTACATGTTTGGTGATCACTGTATGTGTTTACTTTTTTTATAAAGGGTATAAAATGGTGCATTGTTTCGTTTCGCAATATATGTTCCCTTTTTTATCATAGGGCTATTCTATTCAACCAACACCAGTCGCTTTAATTTACAGTATTTGATGTAATAAGACAGGGTAGGGTTTTGTAAAGCTTGTTGTCCTTAGCATTTAGTATTGACTTGCTGTGTGATATTGATCGTTCAAATCCTAAGACAGATATTATAGATATTATTAGCTGTACCCAAATCAAATGCAGATGAAATACTATTCAACGTTTGCTGGATGGCTGCTTCGAGAAAGTGGCGTTTTGTATTCAATTTTATTGGATATGATACCTGCTTTGGTAGAACACTTATGGTCATTAGGGGAAAAGTTGCACCTGTGGTTGAAAGTCAAACTAATTTAGTATTGAACTGAGTTTGAATTCCAAATCATATAACTTTTTATTATTGCCGTAAAGGTAGAAATTGCTACTATGCTATAAAAGGTATTCCATCCGATGGTACTACATGTATTGATCCAAATGTTAGGATAAAACTTTATGATTATATTGTCTTACCATCTTTACATTTTGATAAAAAAATCATTCGATTGCACTAACACAAATGTTATAATAAACAAATGCACCATTGAATATCCTTTATCATTCTGTTATCTAACCGTCTTTACTATATCCTTACGAAATGTTGACAAATTTGAAAAGTAAAGATTTGTCAGTGTTGACTGAGTTTCCACGCATCATTGCCAAAGACATTATATGCTCGTTCTGATATCTGTGATAGCATTCTTGAACTTTCAGATAGATAAATGAACTGTTTGTTTAGCAAAAACTCTGTTGGATTTAAACAAACATTTATCGAAACATTTTTCGTGCAAGCCTGGTTTCCTCTTAGGCGAATCACCAAGATAACGATAAGGATTTATACCAAATACTACTATTATACTTAACTGTTACAGACTGGAAGTTGTTTTTCGCTGTCTTGATATGTTTTACACCTAAACAAGTTAAGAAGAAATAGTAAATCAAAATAACTTCTACAATTGAAGCTGACAACTGAAGTATCGTATAAACAATAACTGTGACTTTCCTAAATACCGAACTATCTCTGTCATTTGCAAAATTATATTCTGCAGCCAAAACGTACAAAGAAGTTCGTAACTCGTATTTTGCTAAGTGACTTTTGGGAACTAACAGAAACATAGTGCCCTGTTGGGTCGGCTCTACACATATTTGTTTTCCTCACAATTACGCATGTGCAAACATTTTTCCATTTTGCAAAACATTGGTCCGACGTAATAATTTAGAACTTTCATCTATCAATTGACTTGGAACTTTTGTATTTAAGTGATGAAGTTTTGTATCAAATATTATTTAGAAAACGGATATAAACGAATTTAAAAGACTTAGAAACCACATAGTTAAAACGCTTTGACATTCACATTCACGCACATTTTGGGATATAAAAAGTGTCAAGGTATAAATTCAGTCTGTTCTCTACACGTTGACATACTTCCAAACAGTTAGAGTGGGGAATATCTGACTGTTTCAATGATAAATGACCAGTAAATGTATTCACACAATACATATATTAATTTTCTCTAAATTCACATAGGAATCCGCCAGTCATACGTTCATCAAACCGAATATACACTTTATTTTACACTGCACTTTACAAGACATGCTATATATCACACATTACACAATTCGTTTTCTTATCTTTTTAAGAATCACATTTTCATCAGATGATCATATTAAGGTTCATTTATTCAAGGCGATACATTCATTTTCTGACCTTGCGCATTGCATTTTTAACTAAATCAATTGTAAATCAATGTACCAAGGGCGCACAACGGTTACGCAATATAGCTTGTAATATGAGATTCTGATATACAATTGGAAAATTGACGATACCGACTTTTGACAATATCGAACATTAATTTAAAAAGCCTCTTTAAATGGGGAGAATGTTTATGCGAAAATAATTTTTGTAGAACAGTTTGGGATACCAGATGTTCTCTCTTCTTAAAAAATACAAAAACAAACAAATAGGTGACTCTTGGTTTTCCTTTGGGAACCATATCAGATAAAGAACTCCAATACACTTGTTTTCCTTGAATTTGTTGAGCAGTCAAAATTACCCAAATAATATATGTAAAATCTATGTAAAAAATCTTTATGGAGGCTGAATTACTTCGAAATGTAATTCGGTGACCCATGTACTTCTGTTAAAATTTAGTTAGTTCAAGGTCAACTTTGAACAAAATCAGAAAATCCTTATTAAAAATATAAGATATGATCTATCTACAAAAAAAAAAAGAATGCAGCAACACTTGTATAATGTATCAAAAAAAATATAAAAAATAAAAAAAATAACAACACGGAAAACAAAAAAAAAAAAAAAAAGCATGATTAAGATAACTTAAACTAGCTGTGAGTAAACTAAGCCGAATACAGAAAGAAATGATTACACTTGCTTTAATTGAATTTTATTTTAATTGAAGATTTTGTGAAGGTATATATTCGTTTATTCTCTTTATCAATACCAGTTTTCATTGCTTTATCTCGTCATTTATTTGTTTTTAATTTGTGAAGCGCTTTAGGCATTGTAAATCTTATATTTATCTCATTGAACAATTGACGTACAGCTGTTAATATACCGACTGAAAGATGTTGTGCTAAGTAAATTCAGGTGTCCATTCTTTTATATCCATTATTGATTCTATAAAAACTGGATTTCCATACCAGATGCTTAAGGTCAATGATAAAAATGTGAAACTTGTTGACTTCTACTACTTAAAGGTTTACCTTACTCAGATGTAACTCATTCTTTACTTTTCAGTAGATGTGGGAGATACTTTTGATATCTATTAAAACATATATTCTGTATACGAATCAAATGATGATGTAGTGACAATAGGGCGATTTTACATATCTCTTGCGCGGAGGGTTTATTCACTAGTTAAAACATTATACATCTCTGTCAAACTCAGTAATAACCTTCTCCTAATATGAAAATTATTAATGTATACCGTTAACTTCTTCGCGGATTTGTAATGAACAGTTCACATGCCTTGTACATTTTCCCAATCCTGTATAGTAGAGCCTTAATCTAGCGGAGTAGGACGATTTATATTCAATAAATATTTTTTTCATGAAGAAATTGATAACTGCCGAATTTGCAAGGTGTAATAAAATTGTTAAAATAATCAATCTATTTGGCGAAATTCTGAAGACTTATACATAAAATATTCTTTGCTAACACTGCACACGTGTGCGTAACTACTTAACCTGACATTTGAAAACAGAAAATACAGTTGAAAACATTAGCTTGTCTCTCTTTTACTTTAGTCACTACCAAATGTATTGGCTATAGTGTGTCGAACTGGGGCGTTACATATTACATGGTCACTTTTTTCAAATGGTATTAATCTTGAATTACATTCAATCCAATCACATAACCTTCAAAAATCATTTCAATTTGTTTATCCGTATACATCGATCGGTAGCCGTATTCTTTTTATTGGTTGATTATAGTATGCAAGAATATTCGATGGAACCAAGATTCTAGCGGAATTCAGGAGAATGTAATCAAGAGACAAAGATCAGACGTGAAAAACAGACACTCTAGCCAATTAAAAAAAAAAAAAAAAAAAAAAAAACTGAATTAAAACGTACTAAGCAAGAACCACGTGCCGGTCTTCTGCCTTTCTAGAAACACCCGCCGAGCTTCTCATGAAAAGTGTAGTCCGGAATAGACGAAAGAAGAAAGGAAAACTATTACACGTTAAACAAATCGGTTCTCATTTTTGCAGATGGACACACCGTAATGAGTTCAAGATAACGACCATAAAACTTCTGTAGAGATGACTTTTATATTGTAGCAACATAACCCTGTTACAGAAGCATAATTGTAAGAATTATAACGCGGTACAATATGTCCTGATCTGGCGTAATGTACAAGTTGCGATATAGAAACTGGATACGAAGATGTTGAAGGGTGTTGCCATGATTTAGGGAAAGTTGACAATTCGAAATGAAAAATCGTATTGTCGTATAGTTTGGTCAATAGTTTTCCCTTACCATCGATCTCTAAGTGTGGTCAAGACATAAGGCAAATAAAATAATTCTTTATCTCAGGTTCTTTGGGTTGCTTATACATTGAAATTGATAACATATCATAAATGTTTTGTATAATATTTAAATTTTATGAATAGTCTTTAGTGAAACTAAATATGACCTAATGAAATCATATACACATACGTACCTGAACAATGAATATATTAAATCAAGAGCCCATCTCCATCAAACTTTTATGACATACATCAGTTAATTTGAACAGTAGGGGGAGTATACAGTGTACTATATAATGCAAATTCTTCTTACTATAATCTTAAGCCATAGAGCTCTTGTTTTATACGATTAGATATACCATCTTACATCATTAGTATAAATGTACCATTACTTCTGAATTTTTGTTGTTTTACAACATGAACAATGCGTTTCTTCGCTTACCCTACCGGTGCACCTGGTCCATGTTCCCAGTTTTTAGTTGAGTTTGAGTTGCACTTTGCTTTTGTTACTTACATAAAAAAGTAACAAATGTAAATGAGCAACTCGGACTCCAATAAAAACTGGGAGCATGGACCAGATGCACCGGTAGGGTAAGCGTCCTCTGCTTTTCTAGTAACCCCGTCTAGTTGCTCATAAAAAGTCAAGTCTGGGGTAGACAAACGAGGAAAGGAAAACTATGACCCGTTGAATAAATCAGTTTTCATGGTGCTGATGGATGCACCATAACGATCCAGGAGTTCATGATGACTACCATAAAACTTCTGTAGTGATTTCCTCATTCTTGTAGCAAGGTTCTAGCGCGATACAAAATGTCTGCGTAGTTTCGGCAAGCTCTGGCATAACGTATGAGTTGTGATATGAACACTTCATACGCAGGAGCCGAAGGGATGTTGCCACAGATGAAAGGAAAGTTGACAATTCTGAATGAAAAAGTATAATTTAAAATAATTTAAAAGTGAAGCCGCCACGTAAGCAAACGAAAACAATTGACGGATTCAAAATCTATCTTCCAGTATATTTTAATTTCTACCCCCCTCGAAAAAAATAAAATGTTGATTATAACTTTTGTTTTCATTTCATCTTGTCAGTACTATGTAAAGGAATACTCGGAAACATCGTATTGTTTATCGTAAAAAAATAATCTTCATTTATAACATCAATGAAAAGACAGCCAAGACGTCTTCGCTGAATAATTGTTTATTCTGCTGTTGATATTAGATCAAGAAGCGGCAGAAGCAGATATAATCCTTGGCATAACGTAAAACATTGACAGAAGCGACAGAAGCAGATATAATCCTTGGCATAACGTAAAACATTGACAGAAGCGGCAGAAGCAGATATAATCCTTGGCATAACGTAAAACATTGACTGATTGTTGGGGTTTAACGTCCGAACAGCAATATTTCAGCTATATTCAGACGATAAACATGAAATGGATGATCAAATGAACATGAAATGATGATGGAATGAAAAAAGGGATGGACACAAGGATAATAGGGTCGACAAATTTTAATTGCCACTAGAAAAAGGGAAGGATGGGTAAGGTTGTGCAATTTAGCACAAAGGTTCCTACTCCATAACGTAAAACAGTGGGAGTACCCTCTACAAGGTTCATATACACAACTTGCTATTAAGGATGAATGCTGGCAAATGAAGTTCTAGTACGGATGAACGCATCCAGGATTACTGCTCATATTGCACTTTCAATATTGGTCACATTGTCTTTCCATCGCCGCTTTTGTCTGCTGTATTTTATTCAATGACCTTTGTGACGGAATGAATGCTACAGACGTTTTGTGACTCTTTAGACCATTTATAGCTTCAATACTGACAGAAACAAGCAAAAGACCATGTCTACACTATTGCTGTTTTAGTCTAGTCTATTATCAGTTATCGGTCAATAGAGCTCTAATTACTGTCGTTGTTTCAGAACACATATTTACAACTTGTTTGTAAACATGTTTAAAAAAGAAACCAGAATGTTGACACAAACACAAATAAAACCATTTTCAAGATAAAGCAGTATTACGTACATTGAAGTCATCAATAATTTACATAATAGTTGTAATAAAAAAAAATTCTGTGTTATACAATTCTTATTTTTCAAAAGCGACAATATTTCTATTGTGTAATGAATGCTGAGAATTAAAGCCGTTTTACACGTATAGAGTAATCAAGGGAACCAAGGTTATAGCGGTAATCAAAAGAATGTAATCCAGGGACAAAGACCAGTCATGGACAACGGACATACACAACAAAGAACATAAAGTAACTAAAATCATACATACATACTCGGACTCCACTAAAAACTAGCATCTGCTCTAACTAAATTTGTCTAAATAATGTTAAACTGAATAATGATCTTTAAATACTCGTTACATTACTATTATAAAAGATTCATTCAGGGAGTCATCTACAGTTTGTAGCGACTTTTTATCGTTCCACCGTTTTATCATACCCCAATAAACACGTTTTATTTACAGGCACACATGACTCTCGTGCATGTAAATAATTATTCAATGCTATGCTTTTTAAAATGATACTCACGTAAAATTATGGAACTATTACTTCCATGAAATCATGAAATTTGCAGGGCTTATTGCTAATTTTGTTTTGGCAATTGCTATGTTGACGACATATTTGAGAGCCAACGAATCAATAACAGTCTTCCCCGAATTTTTTTCATTTTTGGTCTTTTTCCGTTATATTATATATGTAAATTGAATGTTTAAATAAAATATTGGTATGCAAAAAAAGTATTCTGTATTATAAAACTACCTCTTGGGAGGTATGTTAAAGTTGTATAACACACAACAAAGTCATCTATCGTAAATTGTCTAAGTTGTTTGATTAAAAAGGTATATTTTATTTGATGAATTCAAGGCCGATGATCCATCTCCCACTAATATACACGTATTATTGTACATGTGATTTACTGTACCAAGGAAGTCATCTAATGTTTGTACCGACTTTTTATCGTTCCACCGTTTTATCATACACAAATAACCACGTTTCATCTACAGGCACACATGACTTTCTTACATGTAAATAATTATTTCAATGCTATGCCTTTTAAAATGATACGCACATACAATTATGGAACTATTACTTCCATGAAATCATGAAATTTGCAGGGCTTATTGCTAATTTTTTGGGCAATTTGCTATGTTGACGACATATTTGAGTGCCAACGAATCAATATTAGCCTTTCCCGAATTTTCCCATTTTTTGTCTTTTTCCGTTTTATTATATTTGTAAATTGAATGTTTAAATAAAATATTGGTGCATTATAAAACTACCTCTTGGGAGGTATGTTAAAGTTGTATAACACAACTAGTCATCTATCGTAAATTTTCTAAGTTGTTTGATTACAAAAGTACATTCTACTTGATGAATTCAAGACCGACGATCCATCTCCCACTAATATACACGTATTATTGTACATGTGATTTGCTGTACCAAAAATGTAAACTGGTAAATTGTCATTGATTTGATGTTGATATCGTTGATATTTTGCATAATGTGGTTTCAACTACAACAACATCAACTCGAACAACATCAACCTCAACTGTTTGTTGTGGTTTTATTGTATTGAACATGAAAACATTGTTACGCTGCCCCTTGGGCGTAGAAAGCGGACACCTGAGAATACAGGGTATCTTTTGAATAAAAGATCTTTTCTATAAACTGTCAGACTTGAGTGTTTTATTTACACCGCCAAAGCAAAACACAATATAGTAGTGCATAGGTTTATTTTTTTATGATAGTTAGTTTTCTCATAAGAGAAATACTTTATTTAAAATAATAACACAAGAGAAGAACAACTGTGATGGCTTTAGTCACCGGCAGCTTGACTTGTCACTTCTTCTTTATATCTGACAGTAACACTTCCCTCCATTTTCCTTAAAACTAGTTGTAGACAATCTTATCATTTGCATATGAATATTTGAACATAAAATATTAAGCTTCTTGGCTATGCACCCAGACAATCTAGAAGGTTGCCAAAATTAAATCTACGGTGCCAACAAGTGGTTGTGTGTAAATCAACTATATAATATTTCCAAACGATATTTCCATGAAGTGAATTTACACCAACGATTTGTCGCAAAAAATGATTACAACCGGGGATAAATTCACACCAAATGAATTTGTCACCATAAATATTTGTACCAAGTTAATTAATCCACCAGGCAATTAACTTAACACCGACTAAATTATACCAGCAATATAAACAGCACCAATATTCATAGCATCAAAACGAAAACGCAAAAGGAATATTTCCCCAAACAAAACAAAAATATATGTAAATAAAAAAGAAATAAACAAGGCGACTTTGATGGATATCGGAGATTGTCATCTAGCGGGAAAATAACCTAGGTATGAATACCTACTTTTGCCTTATTATTTAATGCATCAGACACGTTTGTTGTAAATGGAAACTTTCAACATTGAAAGTCGACGCTTTTCAACCTTATTACACATTCTCCTGATTTGACCCCTTGAACTGGTTTAATTCAAGGATTAACAAATGAACGAAATGCTTACATATTATCATACAAGACACACCAATAAACAGTCACGACACAGTTACTCTAAGGGATGTCTTGTTTACATGTCTGTTCAAATAAGAAAGTTCTATCGAAATAAAGTAGATTTGAATTATAACGCGTGTTTACATACAAGTACAGATTAGTATCCACAGGTTCCAGTAAGATGTTCATATATTCATTGTAATTCAAAAGTCAATGTTGAAGGTATTCCGGAACAAAATGATGTGCCGGCAATCTTTTACAAACTCGTAGTTTTGTAAAACTAACCTGTGCTAAAACATTTGATTATGTGTTTCATGTTTAAAGTCCCATACGAGAATTTACTAGAGATTTAAACATGCATGTCCGACAGCATATCTCTGGCAATTTAAACAAACATTTAATAAAAACACATTCAACCATCTGCTATTCTTTTGAATAAATAAATCATACATATATAAAGGGAAGGCGGCATTACAATATTGTCCATGCTATATTGTTATGAATGTACATCTCACATATTTCTCAACCGTTCTAATTATATTTATGCTGCTGATGTTAATGTCAATAATGTACATACGAACTTTCAAATATAAAAATAAAGAGACATTCTTAGGAGGTAAAGTATGAACCCGTTGCAAAGAGGACAAGACAGAGAATTGTCTGACATAAGAGGGTTTCCATATCTCTCCCTGTTTGATATGAATAATATCGAATGTTTAAATCTTGCTAGATGTTCTCTGAAGTGTTCTAGTCTGTTATTTTCTAGATCTCTTTTTCTCATTTTTATCGACTTATTAATTATTGGAAACTACACCATTCACATCGACCTGTTGAGCGCTATCATATTTAAACAAAATATGTCCTGATATTATTGTGACGTCAGAAAAGTCGTATTTTATCACTGGCAAGGGGATCAGGCAATCGTCTTTAACATGTCTGGATTAGTGATATTCTTCACATAAAATTGAGAGTAAAATATTTCAACTCATGTTATGTCCGATGTGGTAAGCACGTATTGTCTTCGTCTGTGGAGAGCACAATAAGTCGTCATTATTTATTGTGTGTTTCCTTTATGATATTGGCCCTTCTATATGTTAGCCATGTAATGTTGTTTAATCCAAACCCTGAATAAATACAAAACAAAACACTTTTTAAAGTCCCATTGTATCATTTGAAATGTATTTGGAACCTGATCAATGTAACACCTTTCTAAAAAATTAAAAGTCCAAAAAGAGGTTAAGTGTCATTGTAGCTAAACTGTATAAGACTGTTCGTCGAACATTATTTCTGTAATTCAGATGAATTATACTCATTTATCAGTCATAAACATTAATTAATTTTATCGAATATGTTCTTCATACGTTCAGTCGTTCAATCAGTTGTTGACGAATGTGTTGTTATATTCGATTGAATTTGAATGGTTTTAATTAAGTCAAAAACTTTGTTGAAAGTGTGAACACTTCCTGTGAAGGAATTATTCTTAAAATATCAGTGTCTCGAGGAAGCGTTGGTATTTTTAGCCAAACAGAAACACACATTACAAACAGTGAACATGTATTAATCGGCTTTGACAAATAGTTTCAGGAAGTTTTAAAGTGTTTCTAGTTCTTGTTCTCATTTCTTTGTATTTGCTCTCGTTTATATTCATTTTATCTATGAAACATAACGTGTGATGATAAAAAAAGGTCTTAAAAACTTAAATTAAGCCTGGATCAACGGATATGTCATTATAAAATGTAGAGTATATGATATATGTATTGAAGCACATTCTTTCACTTATAAACAGCCGTCTTTACGTTTTTCTCATTTTGCTTGTTAGGCATAAGAAGAGAACATACTTCACATTATGAATGTGCATATCATAAGTCGTGGGCGGAACTTTTTACCTTTTTTTCGAAAACAAACTTGACGGGAAGCTTGAAAAGTTTCTGCCAGCTGCTCGCACGTGTTGTTGCAACAGGGACGAAAAACAACGACGCAAATAATCCAAAAATCACAAATGTCTGGGAATATTGATCGAATGTTAATTGAGTGACCAACGGCATATTTTTTAAGATTGAACAATATACAGCAATAATACAACCTTTGTTGAAAAAAAAGTGATTTATGTTATGTTTGCGGTTCCGCGAATGACATTTGCTTCTGCTGACGGATCTGGAATAACTGTATCCGCAAATTTGAACACTAGTCTAAAACTCATCAAGTTAACTGAACGAGTATCTATTAGTTTTGTTCATACACGTGACAGCTAACATTTTCCTGGCTGGGTTATTGACAAATGACTTCCGTCACAAAATTAAAATGTTCAATCTTAAATAAGACAGCTGCACTACAACAAAGTCAAGTATAATTATGATAGTGCAATTTTTATTTGTATATACCTCAAGGAATTTCAGTATTCAATTAATGCTGCTACCATCACAGAAATAATGTACCTAGTACTACATGAATTGCTTATTTTCTTATTGAAATGTAAGTATGATTTTTTTTATATAAAATTAGTATTCATCTTCCAATTGTTTTGAAATTGGCACAACTTTACCTTTAAGATGTTTAAACTGTACGCTAATTTAGTAGATTAGATTAAAAAAAGCAAAATGAAAAAGAAAAACAAGAATGAAATCCATATAGTTATTACTATTTGAAACATTTTCTGCAAAACCTAGCAAATTTGAACATAAAACATTTTTTTGCTCCTAATATTATAACTGACATCTCTAAATATTTGTACTGATCATGTTTTTACATTGAAAGAAGAGACACTGACAATCAAGTTTGAATAAAATGCACTTATGGATTTCATAAACCTTTTGTAGAAGAATATGTACAACTTTATTTTATCAAATAAATCGAAAAACATTAATATTATTAAAGGAACAATTATAACTGATTTCAAGTGAATATGATAATTTTGATCTAACGAACGTAATCCATGGACAAAGACCAGACACGGAAAACAGACACACACAACAAAGAACACAAAGCAACCAAACCCATACACACAAAGCAACAAAAGCAAATGAGCACCTCGCACTCCACCAAAAACTGGGAGCATGGACCAGGTGCACCGATAGGGTAAGCGTCTTCAGTTTTTCTAGAAACAAAATTAAATGGGCAAAGTAATGTAATGTACTGGATAAAACTAACATTATACATGTATCGCGTGCCCCATTCACAATCATCTTGCCTGTCTGGATATTCACATCATATGATAATTTTGTTTGCATTGTACTTTGCTTCACTTAAGGGTATTAGTTAACACATAGTTTTGACATTATGGTATTTTTCTCCTATTTTCCTGTTATGGTTGATATGGTATCTCCCTCTTTTAGACCCCATTTATACAATATCGAATTAAACTTAGTTGTTGTCTCTTTGACATATTTGCCGTATCCATTCGCGTTATTTGATATATCATGAATTAGGGAAAATATTTGTGTACTCCACTACAGAGGAAATTTAAATACAGAAGTAGAAGGATAACTGTATTATCTATGATTTTACATTTTCAGTTGCATCAAAGGGTATGTGTTGAGGTCCATCTGATGCAGTCAGTTATTTAATATTTTATGGTGAGGGATGCACCAACAAAATAGTATGATAAGTTTAAACTGTGAAAAAACATGACATAATGAATATATACATGTGAATTTATATGTACATAAATGGAATTGCTAAATAAAGTACATTTACTCAAAGTGCATGTTGATAAATAGCACCAAAAACTGAATTTATAAAGGCATTTTTGGAAGAGACATTGGTATTTGTAAATAGACAAATAAACATCGTGTATACAATATTAATGAAGATGTAGATACATGAATTTACAGAAATTGAAACATTGTGTGTTTTTAAAAAAGGTGAAAATATGTACTATTCGTTTGAATTATTTTAATCAAAATCATGAAAAGGATATCAATTTAAAAAATGAATTTACTTGTATTTTGTAGGTCCAAGAAGTACAGGAATGATTTTCGAAACTGATATAGTGAGTACATATTCCTTATTCATTCCTATGTTCATTAATTGTATTTAGAAGTTGATAGGTAACAAAGATATCTGTGCATGTTCACGAGTTCTAAGTACCTTTGTACCAGAGGATACTTGCTAACGTGTCAATTGTTTAGATGTATACGTGTTATATTTGTTGACATAGTGACTATGGCCAAGCAAACCTTACTTCCATTTTTTGTTTTTTCTATATGTTGTGTATTCATTTTTTATTTGTTGACCCTTCTTCAACCACTACAAAATTAATAGCGAGCTCTAGCGTTATTACATGTACTATCTTAATTTTTCTTAAGGTTCGCCAGTATACTAACGAAAAAAGTCATGTCCCGGAAATAACAAAAAAGACTGTCCAAATTCTTCGTTTCCGTAAATCAAACAAATAAAAAAAATATTGAGGTTAACATTGCGTTCCAGTAAAAATAACATCATCTTTTTGGTAGTTTTTGAGTCTTTTCTATTTTTTTTTACTTATGAAAAGAAGTGAATATGACGTGTTTTTAAAAAAGTTCGGTAAAAACGTGGATGCACGTACGTTTCAGTTTATCTCTGCTGTTCTACTGTTGCTGTTGTAAAGAACGTAGCTCACCTCGGAAAAAATATAACTTTGATTGTATTATCCAAATCGAACCAAAGTTTTTTTTTCTAAGATAGGAAAGGCAAATATTTTCTTTTTGGAATTTTGATTTACAACTGTCAATTACGTCTAAATTTTGTTTACGTCACACGATATGTATAAAATATTCCCACCACGTTCATTTTTGTACTTTGATTATTTCATTGATACAACTGTTATTTTTATATTTGTTGCTATTGTTAATTCTTATATTTTTATTAATTCCATTTTCTATTTTGACTTTCGTCATTTTTTGTTAATATTATTATTTTTCATAATTCGTCGATCGTTCGTTTAAATGCACGTTGTGAGCGTTTGTCTATCGTATGTTTAAACGCATGTTAGGAGCGTTCGTTTATCATGCGTTTAAATGCAAGCTGGAAGCGTTCGTTTAAATGCACGATAAAAGCGTTCGTTTATCGTGCGTTTGGTGAGCGTATAGCGTGCGTTTAGGTATCGTGCGTGCCGGACACCTAAACGTCTAAAGGAGTGTATCAATTGTACATTATAAACTTATAATTTAGAATAATGATGTACAAAATGTAAATGAAGTGGTTAAGTGTGAGTGTTTGTACGAATCAGGCAAAACGGGAAAAATCAGAAACATGCACATTAAAACCTCACCGATATGACAATGTAATATCGCTTAAGGATACTTTCTGTATTTGAAAATACCATTATTCAATCTCTGCATCACTGGCTTTGCACAGAAAATTTTCAATAGAATTTATGAAAAATGAGGTTCTTGACAGAATTATCTGCTCTGGATTTTTTTTATTTACAGTGCATTTCAATGGAATCGTAACGCAATGATTCACCATGATATGGACAATCTTTATCTTATCTTTTCCTTGATCTAGATGGTGGGATTTTTTTCACCGACTGCCTGATTCTTACAAGGACTGACACTTACTTTTTCTAAAAAAAGAACAATGCTTTGTGTTCGTTTGATTTGTTTTTCCGAAATAATCTCAAGGTTAGATTTCACCCACAATAAACGTTGTACACAAGAGTTCATTGCTTGGTTTGTAAGATTACGCTTTATTTTATATCAAACTATCTTTTTTCTATTGTATAACTATCCTTGGTTGCAGGAATGTCTGTCCTGCTACATCGTTACGTTTGTTTTTTTCTTTACAATTGGTATATAAATAAGGATAAAATTAAGCCTAAATGTTTTCCCTGCTAGAGCTATAAAATGTATCATAAGATTGGATTCATTGTGACTTTGATTGTATGTTTTGACGTATATTATTGCCGTCATGTTAGACGTGCAAATAAGCATTCACAACAAATGACAAGAGAAGAGACTGATGACTGTAAACGTTGTGCCGAATGTGACTATGGACGTTCGATTCTTACATTATGTCGACTAATGAGTCCATGTAATTTCGATAATATTTCTAAATGTATAGGATAAAGGTCATATTTCCAAATTTTCTTACTTTTTAGCTGACATTTAAGGTGGCGAATGACATGGATGTGTTTTAAGACGGAGTTTATAATGGATTGTTTGGTTGATTTCAGTGAAATAAAAGTAAGATTTCCATACTATATTTCTATTACTTTGTCAATGGATCTAAACTTTGTAAATCGAGTAAATGGTATTTTTTTTTTGAAACTGAATAAACTATAACTGTTTCATTTGTTGCAGAACCAACATGATCAAACTCTGTTATGTGGAATTCAGAAACCGGTATTTTGTACACAAACATTAATAGTATACAATTATGACTTTAGCTTGTTTTTATTACTCTTGTATGTAGACGTTTTATTATTTATAAACATGCAGTTACCTTGACTAAAATTGAGAATTAAAGCAGGATAAATATTTTAGTTAGGGAAATACAACTTGTATAACTCATTTGGTATTATATCTTACCAGTCATTCCCAAATAATGGGTACAATTAGATTGTAGAAACTGATAAAAATAAATGTCAACTGAACAGAGGGACAAATGGTATACCATTTTGTATCTATATCTGGTCTGTCAATTTCCAAAATTTCACTCGCACCATCAAAGCAGTTTTCAAGTTATAGAATTTTTAAGATGTTAAGGTAGATGTGAACGTTACGGAAGTTAGTGTTTTATAAAGTCAGCCTTAATAATTAAAGAAGAGGAACACATGATGTTTATCAAGGCTCATGTGAAAAGGCTTACATATACCACCATAACAAAATAATTAATGGTATTATTCTGCAATGTATAGAAAGAAATAAACAAATAAAATGTCTGAATCAAGAGAGTTTTTTTTATAATTAATTCATATTACAAGTTTGCAGTACTAGAGAAGTAATGAATTTTAACATATAAAAAGGTCTTATTGTATATTATTATAGTTTCATATTACAGCTTTCCAAAATGATCTAATAAATATGTTTTGAATTACTATTGCGCATGTTTCATGTGGCATATCCACATGCCCAACTTTGTTACGGAGGTTAAGAAAAAAACAGTATGCAAATGTTGATACAAAGTAACATTCAAATATTTATTGCGTACATTTTACAACAACTCACAGACAAGATACAAACTAGACAACTGTTTTTTTATATCAAATTATATGTATTTTTAAATTAAAAGGACCTTTTATGCAATAATCTCCGTAACGATTCATGAACATTCACGAGATTGTTTTATCTTAACTTAATATCGTTAATTTGATATTTCTTGTAACCAACAGTGATATTTTACTGGCCATATTAGACAAATTTATATAACTTGCAATGACATTAAGACGAAATATATTATTTTCAATTATATTTTCGTGTTACGGAGGTTATTTTTTCTCATTTAATTCACATATATTACCAAAACATCACAATAACATGTTTGGAATGACAAGTACATCAAAGTTTTTTAGGCATGTGTTTTAGCGAGGATCTCGATTTTCTTCAAGTCATCTAATGGGATGGTATAAGTTTTTATCCTTTTCCCCGATGGTTTAGGAGGAGACACAATAACACATAAAATGTGCTCCAATTTTATCCAGATTATGTCATCTTCCTTTGGCCATTTGAAGCTCTCCCCATATCGACCAGCCTGTGTCATAAACTTCACATTGACTTCTTCATCATTTTGATCTAAATCTATAACTTGTCCTATGTACCATTTTCGTTGGTACATTGCTGCAACCCAAGTTTCTTTCGAAAGTTTATCTAGCGCAACAGTCTCCTGCTGGTGTCTGTTTATTTCTACTCCTTCTAGATTTCTTCCTTCTCCTGTTTCTCCCTCTTGATCTGAACTTGCCAGAGCTTCTACAATGCCCTCGTTACCACTGTCCTTTACAAGTCGATGAAGCGTGTACCCTACACATGTTGATGTAGAAATATCAGCAATACATTCCTTACAATAGCATGACGTATTTCTTGTATATACTTCGGTTATTCCATTTCCTATGACATAGTGAATTTTGAATGTTCCTTTGACAGCAACAGGTGTAATTCTTTCCGACAAAATCTTCTCTGAGTTATCATAATCCTCCTGGTTGTAAGATATGTATTTCACTCTACTCCCAGATTCCCGAGCTCCAGTAGCCCATATCATAAAATCGTCTGCAGACTGAATCGACCTCTTGCCTTGCTTGACGGCATTATCCGCAGCTCTCTTGACACTTGCGCCAAGCCCGTCACATGGCCCCTTGCCATGACCACTTTCAAGGTAGCTCCATCGAGCTGACATTCCAAATTCCTGATCGTGCATTGCAATAAACTGGAATATTGTTTTATTCCTATACTGACTTGTCGGGGAATCGCTTAGGTAATGTATTCTTTTGAGGTTTGGATTGTCTTCTTTCATGATAGCTATCATTTTTTTAAGGATTGTGTAGACTGCTGTAGCATTGTGTGACAGAACATCTGAAGCAGCAACATAGCTCTGTATTTTGTTGTCCGTACCAGTAGGATAATAAACTACCATAGTATGCAGAGATATCATGGCAGCATTCCAGTAAGCTGATTGTACCTCTTCAACTGAGACACAGCCAAAGTTTTCCGCAAAATCCATCCATATTAAAACTTCATTCTCTGGAAGGTTTTCGCGAAGGGTTTTGAGCTGACTGTATTGGGTATGAACTCTATCAACGTGATCCCTGAATTCTGTCAGATCTTTATCAAATTTGACGCAGAAGTCTGCTTTTGTTACTGTTTCTTCTATTTCTTTAAACCTCATTTTCGTTCCATCTGGAACTCTCTTCCACTGAGTGAACTTGATTGTAGTAGATTCCAGCGAGTTTATCTGTTCTAAGATCTCCTCATTGATGGTGAACTCCTTGATGAGCATATCAGGATTTTTGGAGCACCTATCACCTATTTTCATTATTTTTCCTGTACGCTGTTCTCAACGACCTCCGATATGTTTTTCTCACTTGTTTTCCCTTGTTTATGTTGTTGATTGGCAATTTGACTATCATTGTTAATGAGGAGGAAGGTCTTGCAACTTCGATCGTATCATTTTTGACTCTTTTTACTTTCTTGTAATGTCGCTTTGACTTCTTACATAGCTCTTCTCGTCTTTTCTTTAATGCAGCGGGGGAAAGTAAATTCGATGGAATATATGTTTCTCTTTTCCTTTGAGCTTCTTTCTTGAGATATGTAACTGGGTTTTTTGCTTTTTGTTTCTCCCTATAACGTCTCTGTCTCTCTGCATTACTCAGTGGCATTGTCTGAAAATAAAAATAGAACGAAATGAACAGGCTTGTTTTCATACACGCACATGCGCAACTAATCTGGGGGACATGCATAATACTCATACACTCGCGTGCCCGCACCTACATAGATATTATAATGTATTTATACTCCACTATGAAGCATAGGCGTCAATCGATAATCATATATTTTTTTTCTATCCTCCGTAACGAAATTAAAAACCTCCATAACGGCAAATTCGAGCACTTACCAACATCGAACGTATATATCACAGTTAGTATTTCAATGTAATGACTATCAAGACAATGGAACAAAAAATATTCTTCGATTATCGTAACCATAGGAGAATTAAGTCTTGCCTGGAACAAATGATTAATTTTTTTTTAATTTCTATCCTCCGTAACGTATATCAAAAGTGTTGTTAATGAAAGGCATCAATATTTGATACTCATAGGTGGTAATTGATTGACTAAAACGGGATCTGTAACAATGTAAACAAATTTTTAATTGTTATTTTCGTGTATGCATGTTAAATTTTTTTTATTATTAGCATAACCTCCGTAACATTCATGAAGTCTCGAAAATCTGGATAATATTGGCTATACACCGCTATTGAAGTTGTGAAAGTCGTCGTATTTTAGCAAAGTTGTGTTGTAGAGTCTTATATATGAGAAAATGGCTGAGAAAACGTTTATTGTACGTTTTAATGTTTCTTGCATCATGGGGAATAAATGAGCAAACTTACCTTTCAAAAATCGATAAAAATATTCTTTATATCTTTCTTTTGTCGTGCTGTATTATTTTCAACAAAAGCTGTCTGCTACAAAAATGACTTCCGGCGGTGTCAACAGCCGTTGATACCGATAAAAAGGTCCGGTAACAACTGCGTAACGGAGGTTATTAAAACGGAGGTTAGGTTTATTATTATTAATTTGGATATATGCAACAATTTTCTTGATTTGCTTTCATAAAACTGATTCTTGAGAAGAATTATGTGTATTTTAAAGAAACTTTGAATCATATGAGTTGTCCCTGAAAATATGTTACAAAATTATGCGTAACGTAGGTTAGGTTCTTATATGCGACAATGGGAAAATACAGAACAAAAAGTATTTTTTTCAATTTTCATAACCTTGTAACAAAAGTTAGAGGTAGCATTTAAAAAATTAATATATCAACACTTCTTAAAGTCATATGAATCAGGTTTTCTTGTCATATGAATATTTCCTGCCCGTACCTCAACATTCGTTATGGTAGGTTATACGTTTATCGGCGACATTGATTTAGTTTCTTGGTCAAAGTGTATTCAACATCATGCGATGAAGAAAGTAATATATAATTAAAATATAATATGGTGTAAAATAAAAATGGAAAGTTTATATGAATTGGATGAAAAGAAGGATGTTAATTTCACACCTAAATTTGGACTTTTTCTAAGCGACATTCGTATTTGGAGTGATTTCCGGATAATGGATGTTAAAATCACACAAAATTATTTACGATTTACATCACCACGAAATATAATTTTATGTTAGTATATATTCCAACTTCTAAGAAAAAAAAGAAAATTCTCCGAAACAAATTTTAAGCTGGTAATTTATGGAATATTGCCGGCGACACTGTAATTATGTAATTGTACCCATTATTTGGGAATGACTGTTACGTCAATCATGCCTAAAATATCGACTATTCTTACAACGATAATCAAAACGATTTTAAGATAAAACGTTAGGGAGAGTGCCTGATTTCAATCTCACATGAAGTTGTGGAACTCTACGGACTTTCTGGACAGGCATGGATATCATACATATCAAATTACTTTTGTATATTCCAACTTAAACAATGAATAAGATAATGACTCACGAGTATGGGTACGGTTATGTTTTGACAATAATAGGTTGTTACATGTCCGATTTGTTTTAGACTACAGTATAGGATTCATTTAAATCTGGGGACAAGTTGTTCGCAGTTAAGCAAAGGATTCGGGAAGTAAAACAAACAATTTAAAGATATATGTTGAACATTCACTATAAACCTAAAGTCGCTTTCACAAAAAAAAAAAAAAAAAAAATCTCGTGAGAAACTAGTCGTAATTTATGACGTCATAGTAGTTTAATATGTTATGACGTCAAGACTAATGACTAAATTTACACGTATTTTTTTTTTTGTAAATAGGACTGCAGATGTGCATGTAGGATAAGCGTATAATTTTGTTTCTCTAGAATATTGCCTGGCTCAATGTGTCATGCTTCGGATTAAATTAAAGTTTCATTTATTCTGATAAATCAACACTTCAAGTTATGTATAAATTTTTTTTCGACTAAAAGTAGTGGTATTGAAGCCTGGCTGTTTCGTAATTTCTGTCGATTTGATGTCACTACAGCTGTAATAATTCTTTAAAGAGGGTGGTCTATTACATGTAACATGTGAACCGTTGAATATCAATCGTGGATTATGTATACATGTCTCCAAATCTTTCTTCTGATCTAAAAGTCATGTTTGTTTTATGAAAACAAATTTCAACATTTTCAACATAATAAACACACACACACAATAAACAACCCCCCCCCCAAAAAAAAAAAAAAAAAAAAAAAAACACTGAAAGATATAATATATTAAGGTGATCCATACCTTGTTAAGAACGATTTCAATTCATTTTCTAAGTTGATGAAGGGCTGGATTTTCTTATCGTCAACTTTCCTCTCCCGTGTCGCGGATGTGTTTTTAACAGACGTTTTGGCATTTCAGTGGGGCCAATATTAGTGACCTATTCAATCTTTTTGACGCTGACCTTATAGCTTACCTGATCCAAAAGAAGGAAAAAGCGTTCAGTCAGATCCTTAGCTATCAGTTTCCGATATATAGATGAAAGGCTCGGGGATTTTCTAACTAAGCATCTAGAACTTGAAATAAAGGAAATAACAGATACTATGAAGTCAGTCTCATACCACTAGAAATCGATGGAAAGGAAACCTCATGCCCAAAATATATATCAAACGCAATGACTTCCGTATTATCAAATTTCGTTTTATCTGTGGCAATAACCCTACATTGCCTGGTTATGTGTTTTCATATCACAAATCATACGTTATGCTAGAGCTTGTTGAAACTACGCAGACAGTTTTTACGGTACTAGATTGGTTTTTAGGATAGGGGTGTAATGCTACAAGATTACATCACAACAAATGTTTTATGGTCGTCATCATGAAATCGTGGATCGTTATGATGTATCTATCTATATCATGGTAACCGATTCGTTCACCTTGTCATACTTTTCTTCTGCTCTTTCCTCTACACCGGATATGACATGTTATGAACAACTGATGTGGTGTTTCTTTAAAATGCAGAGGATGCTTACCTTACCGGTGCACCTGGCATATGCTCCCAGTTCTAAGTGGAGTCCGGGTTGCCTCGTTACTTTTGTTACTTTGCAGTTATTATTTTGGTTGATTTGCATTCTTTGTTGTGTGTGTGTGTGTGTCGATTCCCCTGTTTATGTTTTGTTTTTGATATATATTCTTATGATCTCCGCTCTAGTCTTGGTTCCCTTAACAACTCTTTCAGGAACTTTTTTTGTTATTCAGAACTGTATTGGCTTATTTTAAAAGAGGTAATTTAACACAAAATATTTTTACTCAAAATTATCTGAATTATAAAGTAAAATGACAAGAAAAAGTCAAAATCTGTATTAGATGTCTGTCCTCTATCACCCGACGTCCCTATATTATCCGAGGGCTTCCAGCCTCAGTATGATATTTATCGAAAGTTGATATGGCATTTGACACATGTTCATTATGTTTTGAAAGTCAAGTGTACTAAAAAAAAAACTTCATATGCTATATATGGTTTATGAATGGTGTTGGCCTAAGGGACGACTTAGGGTATGCAGTAACGGGTTCAAACAATTACGTAGAATGCATATACAAATTAAAACAAACAAAACAAACACACATTCAAAACAAACAAAAACAAAAACAAAAACAAACAAAAACAAACAAACAAACAAAAAAAAAAAAAACAAAAACAAAAACAAAAAAAAAAAAAAAACAAAACAAAACAAAATGTTTGTCGTTGTCTGAATACATGACATAAGTCGTTCTTGAATTTTCATTCTATCTGCAGTTCTTTTTAGAAAAAAATAAATTATTTTATGAGATTGGGTAGATTCATACTAAGAGGTTTTCCCTATCACAAAGTTATGACACATGAAGACATTTTGATATAATGAAGTTAATATGTTTTATTATACGGTTACTATTCCGTTTTTTATGTATGTTATCTTTGAGGTTAAAAGTAAACAAAAAGTCTTAAAAAAAGAAAAGCACTAGATCTTCTTTACAAGGATATGTTTTTGATATAGGAGAATAATGGGAATAAATTGTCTTAAATTCATTGGAACAGTTTAATATCTAATGTTGCTTATCGTATCTGTGTAACACGTAAAAAAAATTAAGAAAAATGATTAAAAAATTAAAAAAAGACGATTTATACTTGTATACGACGAATTTCTATTTTGAATTATAAAACCACGATTACACCACAATCTGTCATGCGCAAATCCATGTACATATATCGCTGAACACATTATATGACAGTTAAGATCAGTACGCTTTTATAATAATGGAATGGAGCCTCTATCTGTTTTGGACTATTATCTTTATCATATGACAATGCGAGGAATAATAGAACCCGCAATCCAACTTAAGTCTTACCCAAAAAACCAATTCTAGTCACGATATCGTTTTGGAAGCCTTCTCAGCAAATTTGGAAGTTAAGAGGAACACTAAAGCTAAAAGAAATATGCGACAATCCAAGGAAGTGTAACGTTAGGAGTTTCCTTGAAACATGCATCATTGTGGATTGTTTAAATACCAGAAAGAATCGTCAAAACACGAAAGTTAATGTAAGACGTCTAAAGTTTATTTTCGTAGAACTACTTGCACTGAATGCGTCATTTTTTCGTTTGTGGATTCTCTATTCCAAAAGGATGGATAAAGAATACAAGCAGTTTCGAAGTCAGGACCAAAAAAAAAAAAAAAAAAAAAAAAAAAAATTGAAAAAGAAAAGAATGCACAGAGATTTTGACAAGGCAAGTTGTGATGTTCTCTCATGCATTTGATATGAAATTCAAACATACCACAAAAACATTTCCTTAGTATATTGGAATTGTACACTGGGACTTAGTACAAACGAACGGTAATATTTAACAAATGAATATTGGCAAACATGCTTAGGCAAGATAAATCTTAATCAAAATACATTGAAAAAACTTGAATTAGGCGATTTACAGTATAAAACAATATTACTGATATTTAATTGAATTGCATTGTATGTCAAGAAAAAAAAAGTCGTTACAGGAAATCTAACAGTATTTGCAAAATGCACATAATAGGTAATTAATACCGACATTTAGAACATTAATTGCGAATGTAAGAAAATGCAAATGGACAGATGTCACAATCTATTGCTAGCAGCAAAAACTAAGCAAATTTTATTTTCCTATTCAGCCCACAATGATTATTATTATTTGTTTAATGTACAGTCCTATTTAGGAACAAATTGCTTTTAGAGCAATTTTCGGGCCACGACAATTGAATGTTTGCTCAAGGCCACATTATGTAACCTGAGCGGTAATTAAAAATCATCTGTCGTTTTAGGTAAAACAACGACAGTGAATGCAGGAAGCATAACTGTAATATTGGCTATTAACTTGGAAGTGAGAAATGCAAATGCAAACTTGGAAGTGAGAAATGTGAAGTTGGAATTGCGAAATGTCAACTTGGAAGGTAGAAATGTCAAGTTGGAACCGAGAACTGTTTCGATTCAATTGGGAATGTTAAAGCAATCGTGGCACTACCGGTCTTTCGTATATTATCTTCCTTAACATTTTTCATATCGGAGCGCATTTATCAAAATTTATTATTATAAAATTATTTACAAAACTATATCAAAACTGAAGTTTGATATTGCATGAAGTGTAAAAAGAAATTCATTTTATGTATTTTTATTTGTAATATTGCGTTCTAAAACACCAACAGGAAGTTTCTAATCGGAGTTCCAAATCAGCACCTCGATATGATTTACTCCTTAAACGTGAAAATAACAAACTGAAACGTCATTATGAATTCGTGAAACGCATGAATAATTCACAAAATATGGCACATGTACGGTTTAGTTATTTTGTATTTACGTCTTGAGGTAATGTCTTTGAGATTTGTCAATTCGTCTTTACGTTCTGTGTTTTCGTCTTTATGTTCAGTCATGTCACTTCGGCTTTTCGTATTGTCATACTGTTTTTTTTATTCTGTCTTTTGGAGGTCGTCTTAAAGTTTTATTCTGTCATTTTGTTTTTACATTGAGTGATTTCATCTTAATATTACGTTTTTTTTTTCCTTTTAGCGTTGAGTAATTTCGTCTTTACGCTCAGTCATTTCGTCTTAAGTTTACGCTCTGTCATTTCGTTTTTTATGTTCAGTCATTTTATGTTTTTGTTATGCATGTACATGTATGTGTCATCATATTTAAGCGCTGTATGGATGAGTCGTAACGTGCAGTTGGAGTTGTGTAAAGAGCTGTCGCTTTGTCTAAGTATCTGTACCTCATGAAGCAATTTTTATGAAGATTACATGTATATGCATTATTACATGTGTGTTTCAAATGTGATTTTTCTGTGACACTTTTAGAACTGTCCTAGAGTCGGCCCCGATATTTATATACATCTGTAGCCATTGTCAGTTGTATAATCTGGGTCCTGGTAACCAGTTGGTTTGGATGAAAACATTCGGGTCGTCACAGTTACGAAAACTGTATAATCATATCAAGGGAACCAAGACTCGAGAGGAAGACTTCAAGTCGATCGATTTAATAGCATATCGTATTCGTGCCATTTCGGATGTTGAAAGTAAGTCAAATTCAGTGGCATACAAATGTAGAATATTTGACGATTAGCGACTTTTAAGACTTCAGTCTTTGATTTATAATTTGGAGGGACATTTTAATAAAATCGGTGTTTCATACTAGCATGTTATTCTCATTCTTCATTAACAAGTAATATGTAATGTAATACAGCAGGGACAACATGTGAAAACTAGTATATTTATAATTAAATGGGAAGTTGCTTGCCAGTAGCAGATGTTCATGTAGTGGTACATTATTTTTTGTACTTTTTGATATAAGTTATCACAAACATTAAGAATCTAACACCTGTTAAAAGACGGATTTTCTCACACTCGTGGAAGAAATCCCAGATCTTAAATGGCGACTCATATAAGAACCTATTAATCGTGCATGGGAAAAAGCGGGTGTTTGACTCATTTTTTTCTCATTTCGAATCAGTGTTGGAATTGAAATGATCTGCATTCAACATTTGATTGTGGCATATCTTGTCAGTGATACGTCACGAAAAGGTATACAATTTATGTCATTTGAAAACAGTATAAACAAACTGCAAGAAACAATTATAATCAATCACTATATTCACGATACGATTATCATTTTAAAAGCGTTTTCAAACTCATATTCGATATTGGTAGGGCACTCTTTATTCAATCGTGCCATTTTTTACGGGACAGCGCACGTGTACTGTCTCAACCTGTGAGTGAAATAAGGCAATATTGCACAGCTAAAATAGACTAGTGAGAAATAAGTTTCCGATTTCTCTTTTCAAATCCATTCCAACCCCAGTCATAGTAAATAAAAGTATTGTGACGTCATAAACTTACGACTGATTTTACTCTTACGAATTTTTGTGAAAAGGGCCACATGTTTGTTCTATATACGTTGTTTATTTTTATTATCTAAACTAAATGTAAAATAACAAATACAATTCATGTTTTTTTTATAATTTTTAAAAGAAATTTGCTATCAGAATCTTGACATTTTTTTCTGCGCTTAGTTCTTGTTCTGAATAGTTACTGCATACTCCCGCCAACATATTGTTTTTACCTGCCTCTTAATGCAAGATGCAATTGATAAACTTACACAATTTACATAAATGATTCCTTCGATGCGCTGAATTATTCTCATTATGAAATGATATTTGAATTTCCTTACCAAATCTCATCCCGTTAAAAACAGATTGAGCGTGGAGGTGAGTAAATGTTAATCTGGAAGGTCATCAGATGATGTAGGATTCATTCAAATTGACAAAGCAGAAGGTGCATTAGGTATTTTAATCCGCAATGTTGCAGAGTCATATAATTATTTCCATAAAGATTTTTTGATAATTCCATCTTTTTTTCCATATCTAACATATAACATCAACATGCATTAAATTCATATATATTATTTAATAAGCCAGTTTGCTCTTCATTTCACGGTGAAGGGGAGATAACTCGCTTTTGTTATCTGCTGCGTGAGAAAAGCAGTAACTATTTTTGAGATTTTCATTCCGTTCCGCTGGAAATAAATGTACTTATACATGCAACTTCACATATGATTTTCTTTGGTGATCCTCCACTTAAATCAGTATATTGCGGTTTTAAACCATTGGTCATTGTTTGGTTACAGACAGTTGTAACACGAATAGAGTGGTAGAAATCTAAAAAAATAATCAAAGCATGTGTTTCATTGCATATAAATGTTTCTGGATTTTTTTAGAATATGTGTGGGAGAGAGAGAACAAAATAACAAACAATAACAATTATAACAACGACGTTAACAACAACAAAAACAACAATCCATATAGGTCAAAAGCCCCCTCCCCCGCCCCCCCCCCCCAAAAAAAAAATGAAATAATAAAAATAAAATAAAAAAAAAAATAAAATAAAGAAAATAAAAATAAAATAAAATAAAATAAACAAAAATAAATGAATAAACAAAAAGTTGGAGTAAAGCAAGCAAAACGAAACAAAAAAGAACACAAGAACACTGTCTCATTTAAATAGATTTGCGTATAGCTTACGTCCTCTCAAACACCCACGCGTTGAATCCTTACAGTATATTTAATTTCAAGTGTCAGAAAAACAAAGTTCAATGTCTGAAGCGATATCATGTATATAGTTCCAGTAAATGCAGAGTCTAGATTGATTTTCACTACATATAAAACGTGTGTTGTCCCATCTGCATGTACATGTACGCATAAGACAATAGGGAATCAAATAACTCAAATTTCCATGATCACTGCACATTATTTTTATTTCAATTTATAGAAGAAAAACTATATTAAGAAATTCAACATACATATGTACATTATTCGAATCGAAAAGTTATGAAGATACATGAAACTATTTGTGCTCATATGTCATGTTTTAATTCTTAAAATTCTTGCAAGATTATGCTAATAGCCAACTGATAAAGAAGAAAGAACCCAATCCGGAGATTACTTGAATACTTCCAGATAACTTTAAGTATGCATTTATCACAAGTATTGCATCTGCTATCCACAATCAATATTTCCACCAAGTGTCACCTTCCAATTTTTATTTTTACTAGATTGGACCGGCTAGGCTTTGTTAACGAAACGCTGCTCCTCTATCGCATTTTTATAGTGCCAACTAGAACATGGGTTGCTACTGCAGATTTCTTTGCCTTTCCAAGTAACTTCCAAGTTATGAAGTGTAAATCTTTGAAAGAATTAGGCAAAATAGGACAAATCAGAAACATGAAGGTCAAATCCCCACCAATTTAATTGACGATATAATTTTACTCAAGGATGATTTTTTTTACTTGAAAAGACCATTTTTATACCTGCATCAATAGAATGTTAGAAAAATGAGGTTTTTGACAGAATAATCTGCACTTGAAAATGATCATTTTCAAAGCGTTTCAATGATATTCCAGCTTAACTTATCATAGATATATTGAAAATCTTGTCCTTTTCCCTTAATTCTAACTGTGCAAATAGTCAAATTAAATTTTGTAATATGGCGTCCTTAACAGGCTTTGAGACCACAACTGAGGTCGATTTTCAATTGCTATATAAGCAGTTCGTGACTTATTGGGCGTGGCTTGTGTGTGTGTAAATTACTGTCCACCTCAATTATGTAAACAAAAACCACGTAACATTTTCATGTGTACCAGCTGTTCATGTTCATGTGTAGCATGAATGAACATCAAACTCATATTTAATGATGTGTGAACACTGTGACCTTATAATACAAACTACTACTTCCACATCTAACATCTTTAATTTCACTAGAGACCATTTCAACTGACAGTGAACAGTCAAATGTGAACAAATATAGCGAGTCTAAGGTTACCGTAATAGGTCACAAAAAATGTAAAACAATGCACTGTTATTGTACTATTAGAATCGAAATAAGTCACAGGAACTCTAATTTATCATTGTTTTACCGCGGACTGACCATCTATGCCGCAATAGTTTACCCACTGCATCCGTTCGGGGTAAAATAAAGCGGCATAAATCGTTCGTCCGTGGTAAAACAATGATAAAATAGTTTCCGTGATTTATTTCTTAATTTAACAGGTATGTTTTTTATACAGTGTTTCACCTACTGCATGATTCTGACTGAGACTTTCTCTTAATCAATCATGCTTATCAGATGGACATATTTTTCTTCTGAAGGGTTTTTAACCATCAAAACCAGCCGGATGTATCACTCACTGCATCGTGTATTTTCATTACGGTTACCGCCTCGTGACATTTGTAGCCCATAGATGGCGAGAACAAATTACACTTTTCCTAGACAATGGCATAGAAATTTCGATAATGCAATTATATGTCACAGAAATGGTGTCAGTCTGTCACCTTGTGATCTTGCTTTTTGTAATAATCATTCTTTTTGGCTGTATGGCCATGTGCATTAGTAACAAGAGGCTCCCAGGAGCCTGAATCACTGACCTGGTTAATTTTTTGCCTTTTAAGGGCAATAACTCGAACAAGGAGTTGTCAGACAATTTTGACACTATTTGATTCATTGGACACATTTGCAAGCCTTATAATAAGGATCATTTCAGCAATTGAAAGCTTTTGGCTAAACCTAACCGTTTTGTAGATATATGCAAAAATCTGCTGTCTGATCCCAATGTTCAATTTTTAATAACAGCGGCCATGTTTTTATAACAGATAAAAAATCCAAACGGTCATTTTGTTAAGGATACATTTTAAAACAAAAATACCAACTTTCAATGGATTTAGTAAAGTAGTTTCTGAGACGAAGATTTAAAAAAAAATAATAACATTAAAAACAGCAAAGAACGTCCAAAAGGGGTAATAACTCCAACACGGGTCAACAGATTTTCACCAAATTTTGACCACATATAGATCTCATCATTTTGAACACCTTTACTCCCTCAGAATACGGTTTTGGAGATAAATGCGAAAAACTACTGTCTAACCCCTATGTTTTATTTTTAGTAACGGCGGCCATGTTTTTCAACGGATCAAAAATCCTCACATCATTTCTATGCACGATACCCCAAGGAACATTCATACAAAGTTTGATTCAAACTGGTCAAGTAGTTTCAGAAGAGAAGAGTTTTGAAAAATTGTTAACGACGACGACGGACGACTAGGTGAGCTAATTAAGCTGTGGGTACCAAAGGACCTTAAAGTGCATGGCTATTGTTCCGTGCATTAAACATTATCGTTGAAATCATATTTTAAGACTTCAAAGTTTATGTATGTGTCTCTGGAACTAGGTGCCCAGAAACTAAGCGCTTTCACATGACACATAGGTGCTGACAGACAGGACATGGTAGGTTGAAAAATATCCGTCGGAATTTTCGGGATTTAAGCTGGAAAACATGAATGCTACATAAAGAAACTTTCTGTAACATTAATACTAATGTAGATGTACATTACAATTGATATTCAGCTGATTTAGTGATTGTTTGATACACTAACTTTTTGAAGTGAACTCGATAGTGAGCTCGGACTCACAAACAATAACAACAATAACAAAAACATAAACAAACATGGACGCCCCCATACATGATCCGCCTTTCATTACACAGTCACAGCCCAACCCAACTTCGACTACTGGTTTCGATTCTCTTGATTCTACTGACCCTACAAATAACAAACGGCCTAGTCCAGAAAGTCCCGAAGGTTTGCCTGCAACAGAAAAGCAGACACAGCGACAAATCCGGAGACGCAACTCCTTTGGTGATATGACAGAGCTGAAACCACTTACAAAGAAGCAATTAGCCGCTCAGAAAAACCTCGCTGACAAAGTCCTAGAGATATTATCTAGTCCCGAGGTGCTTGACTCTATCATCCCTGTGTTAGCCAGTAAAATCGGCCAGTCATTATCAACCATGATTGAGCAACAAGTAAATGAACGGGTACAAGCAGAAACAAAATCACTGCGAGAAGAACTAGCGAAACAAAGCGCTGATATTAAACACAATGAGACTAAAATTTGCAAGCAGTTTATAGAAATCTCCCATCTTGAAAGGGTGACAAGGGAGAGTATTACTGCTGTCAAGGAGCGCGAAAGGGACATTGATGCTTTGTATCAGAAAATAGCTGACTTGGAATATAGATTGGAAAACCAAGAACAGTATTCCCGTAGAACAAGCCTCCGATTTCACAATGTACCCGTGCCCATTGGTGATGACGGAAAAATCGCACATCCAGTAAATACCGACCAACTCATATTAGATATATGCAACCAGAAAATGAAGCTGAACATCCAACTTCAGGACATAGGTCGGACACACGTCATCGGTAAAGTGCGCAATGGTAAATCGCAGGTGATTGTCAGATTCATATCCTATAGGACTAGGCATCTGGTGTACTCCAATAAAAAAGCACTGAAAAATGACTCTAACGGTACATTCATTTCTGAAAATTTGACGCAGTTCAGAACAAGTCTAGTCAAGAGGATTGCCAAGCTTAAAAATGACAATCAGATAGAGGCCTACTGGACCTTCGATGGCAGAATATTTGTCAAGCGTACAGAAGATAGTACAAAGCTTATTATAAACTGTCATGACGATATCTCCAACCTAGAGCGAAGGATCCGGGAGCAACCACCGTCATAAAGTGTCTGGAATGATGACCAGAATAGTAATGATGGTGTAGAATAACTTAGTTATTATAAACAATAAATTTGTAGAAACTTAATAAACTTTTGCCAAATTAACAATTCATAACTGTCAACCAAATACTTTCTTTGTCTGTGTACTCTTTATGTTATAATATTAGAACTGTGTATTGGGTTCTAAAATATCCACGTCAAAGTGAAACACGTGATCTTTCATTGTTATTGTTACCTGGTTATTGATACTCACCTGTTCCACCATAGGGTTTTTCCTGTTGCTAAATTTAGAATAGACCACTTACCTTGACTAGAAAATTTCACATGTGTGATTAAAAGATGTTCATTTTCTCATTGTTTTTCCTCGACAACTTCATAAATTCTCTGGACTTTATGATTAATTATAAAAAACGATTTCAAGAGTTAAATCTTTTCCGGCGAATCAAAAAGTAGTTGATTTCGTTTTGGAATAATTTCATTAACCAGGTTTTATAATCTTAATACCAATATCTTGCTTGTAGACACTGTTAAAAAAACAGTAGTTATTTAATATATTGTATATAATAAGTACCAAGTGTATATCATTCATTTCTGCTATTTAAAATCAAAACAAATGCTGCTTGATGTGTATGAATGAAATATAATGTCATTTGAATTCAAAATATCATGGTATTGCATTCAAAATTACTCATGATACCCGACTAATTCATTTTGTTTGTGTTTTGTAGTTACTGTAGTCCGTGTTCAGAATTATTCTAAAATATATTTTTATATTGTAGTTTATGTATTTTCCATCGTAATGTATTTTGTACTTTGTTTTGATTTTGGATTGCTGCTAGGCCTGAAGAACTGTAACACATGTCCTAGACCTCTGCTGTTGCAGTTCTGCGGATCTGTCAATCCTGACAAAACCATCCAATGGGTACGATGTGCATTGTGATGGATATATCTCTGCAATTATTTAGAATGATGTTTTATATCTAAATTTACTAAATACAAGTACATGTAGTTATACAAATTTTCAGCTTTTATGATTTACCATATTTTAATGCATTTCTGTGTTCGTGAAAATCTCTCAAAATGATCCCTAAATTCCCCAATGAAATGATATTTGTCTTTTACCTGTATATGTCTCCATATCTTGTGTTTTATATTGTTTCTCTTTGTACATTTTTATATCTGTTTATCTTTTCTCTTGGTGATGATGATTTGATACGGGTTACACTTTATAACCATGGCTGTACTGTGGTAACTTACCTTATATCTGTCCCTGTATTAGATGATGGGTAGTGACCTTAGTACTTACAGGGCAGCCATTGGTATATTCAACAACAGAAGATTTGTCAAATCTGGGCCACTAAAACCGTCAAAATCCACCTTCTTTGAATTGTTGTGTATTAATCTAAAATGTACATTTCTCGTCGTCAATCTGTCCATCCTGCAGTCAGTTAATCCTAATATTGACATTGTTTTTCTGCTTTTTGTACTCCATTTTATTTTGATCATCGGTAACATAGAGATGAACCCTGGTCCAGGATCATCTACTAGGTCATCGGTCACCGACAACTCACTATCGATATGTAACATCAATATCCGAAGTATCAGAAACAAACTTAACTTCTTAAACTTGTTTTGTGAAGATTTTGATATTATTGCCATCACAGAAACACACTTAGATCCAAACATTAAGGACGAAGAAATCCATTTAGAATCATTTTCTAAATCCATTCATCGAAAAGATAGAAATGCGTTCGGTGGCGGTATCTTGATATTAACCAAGGAAAATATCCATGTAAAACGAATGAATATGTTGGAAAATGATGTTGATGAAACTATCTGGGTCGAAATTAGTGCAAAGGGTCAAAAATTTCTATTATGTAATGTTTATCGTCCACCAGGTACAGATTCGGAATTTTACACGCGCTTGAACCACTCGATAGGTACAAGTTACCTATACAGTCACGGTTTAGTGATCTGTGGAGATTTAAATACGGATTTACTTGTCAGAGAAAATAATAGACTTCTCGACACAATGAATCTGTTTAATCTCACTAATGTGATCAAGAAAGCAACAAGAGTAACTGACCAACGTAGATCTTTATTAGACCCTATACTTATTAGTGATACATTGTCGTACAGCTTTTCTGATGTTTTTGATGTTCCGAGATCAATATCGGACCACGATGCAGCTGTAGTATACCTACTGTGCCCACATAAAGAATCCGTAGCCTTTAAAAGACATATTTGGTTGTATGATAAAACGAATAAAGAAAAGTTTTCAGCTGATTTACAGGCTCTGGATTGGAATGCCCTCCTTCCCGACGGTACAGATGTAGATCAAATGACTGATATATTTACAGAAACATTTCTGGCCGTCGCGGGGAGGTCCATTCCAACTAGGGAAGTTACCATCAGACGAAATGACAAATCGTGGTTTAATAACGAATTAAGAAAGGAAATAAGAAAACGTGACCGTTTACGGAAAAGGGCATTAAAATCAAAAACCGACGATGACATTCTTAAGTACAAGAGGCAGAGAAATAGAGTTAATAATCTTAAAAAATCAGCAAAAGAAAAATTCGAAAGTAATTTGGACAATTTCATTTTAGAAAATGTTAACAACCCCAAAGCGTACTGGAAAATAATGAAAATGTTGATAAAGTCAAACAAAGGTTCCAACTCTATACCCCCACTTCAGAATATTATAAACGATCTGGATTTAAATGATATAGCATATGCAGATGACGAGAAGTGTGCATTACTAAATAAATATTTCTGTTCAATCACTAAATTGGATGAAGAAAATCATCAAGTCCCGGAATTTCAAAACCGAACAAATCATAAATTATCGGACGTACATATAGAAGAGTCTGAAATTATTGATATTATTAAGGTTCTAAAACCAAATAAAGCATCTGGACCCGATGTTATCAGTCATAAAATGCTTCAGCTGTGTCCTGATAAAATCGCTCTCCCATTGCAGAAAATTTTTAATAAATCTATTCAGCAATGCAAATTTCCTACTAGTTGGAAATTGGCAAATGTGACTGCTCTCTTCAAGAAGGAAGGGTGATACATCTTTACCATCCAATTATAGACCCATATCATTAATAAGTTGTGTTGGAAAAGTAATGGAAAGAATAATTTTCAAATATGTGTACAACCATCTTCACAGCAACAATCTCATCTACAAATATCAATCTGGTTTTCTTCCAAAACATTCGACTGTCCACCAACTACTTGAAATTTATAGTAACATCCTAAATTCACTTGAGAAAAAAGAAATTAACTGTTTTGTTTTTTGCGATTTTTCCAAAGCTTTTGATAAAGTCTGGCATGAAGGTCTTATGTGTAAGCTAGAATCGTATGGTATATCAGGAAATCTTGTTAACTGGTTTAAAAGTTATTTATTAGATAGACGTCAAAAGGTGATTCTAAACACATCATCCTCTAACAGCTGCTCTCTGTCGGCTGGAGTTCCTCAAGGCTCGGTCCTCGGTCCTCTCCTTTTTATAATATACATAAACGATATTGCAGGGAATTAGACATCTCTGTGCAGACTGTATGCAGATGACACTTCTTTCAGTTACTCTGACTCTGATAGAGAGCAGATATTTTCTGTTATCAGTCATGATTTGGTGGAACTGGACAAATGGTCAAACAAATGGCTTATGTCATTTAATCCGGACAAAACTGAGATTATGATATTTTCAAACATCGAAAAGCCTGATTTTAATTTCTCCTTAAACGGTACAAGCGTTCCAATCACAGATTGTCACAAACATCTTGGTGTTACATTTAGTAGCAATGCTAAATGGAACGATCTCATTGAAAACGTTGAAACTAGTGTTAAAAAACACTTGAATATCTTGCGAAAGCTAAAATACCAACTTAACCGTAATACATTAGAGAAATTATACTTAGTTTGCATTAGACCCATACTAGAAAATGCTCCTGAAGTCTGGGATAATTGTGGGATTTGTCTTTCGTCTAAATTAGAAAGACTTCAATTGGAAGCTGCTAGAATAGTGACAGGTTTACCTATCTTCACCAACTCAGAAAAACTCTACGGAGAAACTGGTTGGGAAAAATTAGAAGTGAGACGTAATAGGAGAAAGTTAAACATGATGTATAATATCGAACATAAAAATGCACCTGCATACCTATGCGATCTAATTCCACCTAAAATCCAGTCACTTACAAATTACCCACTTAGAAATGGAAATGACATTATGCAGCCTTTTTGTAGACTATCTGTGACAAGCGAGTCGTTTTTTCCTTCTACAATTAAAGAATGGAATAAACTCGATATCTGCACGAGAGAACTAGATTCAATTTCTAAGTTCAAGCCCGCTTTTAAAAGTAATACAAATATCTTGCAAGTTCCAAAGCATTTTTCTTTTGGTCCGCGGAAACTAAATATTATTCTGACCCAGTTAGACATTCTGTATCTTCCTTAAAGCATGACTTGCACAGAATGAATATAGTGGATGCACCTTTTTGTAGATGCGGAAGAATGGAAGATGCTAATCACTTCTTTTTTCATTGTCCGTTATATGATGAAATAAGAGCACGCCTTTTAAACCACATTAACTGGATTCCTGATACTTTAACAATAGATGTTGAACTTCTTACACGTGGTAGTTTGGAATTAACATATGATCAAAACATAAGTTTATTGAAGCACGTTCTAGCCTTTATCAAAGATTCTGAGAGATTTTCTGTTGTCTAATAACTTGTAAGATATTACTTTGTGTACCCACTCTCCTACCACCATCATCACCATCATCATCACCACTACTTTTCTGTCAATTTTTTTTTTTTATTTCTTTTCTATTTCTTTCTCTTTATTTTCTATCTTTAAATTTAACTGATTATTATAAGTATACACAGTTGATGCATGCTCAATGTCATTTTGTTATTGTATATTATATTGTATTTAGGAGAGAACCTCGTAAGTGTGATTCACTTTTGTTCAATCCCTTTTGTTTATATGCAAATAAAATATGTTTAAACTAAACAGACAGTTTCGACTAAAGTCTGGATATTTTCTAGCATGAACGTAATACTACTTTTTAAATAGCAGTCTTTATAAAAATCCGGTAGGAGATGATTCATGCATGTCAAAAACCCACCGAACTCAGTTTTATTTCTTGTTCAGAAAATGTTATAGATCAGATAAATAGTCTTATTATTTTCATTTAGGGTTGCGCTTTTAAGATATTGTACATGAAATTACATGTAGCACATTCCTAGAGTTTTCGTTCTTGATTTGAATTGGTTAAGAATTGGCAATAATAAAAAAAATTGTCTATTGAAAAATAACATAAATTTTCCATGTGCATATTTTGTTTATTGCACTTCGCGTAATAAATAAAATATGCGCAATGAAATTTGTTTGTTCAGTAAACAAAATTTTTATCTAGCCAATTCTTATAAATTAATTTTAAAATATATTTTTATCTTTGAACATGAGAAAAGTAGCTCTGAATTTAACTGAATAGGGGAGTGTCAATTTTTTTTTAATCAACTGAGATATAACAAAATTATTTTAACCAATCAAATTAGTTTATTTGATTTTAAAGTGTAGTTTTCTAAAAAAAATACAGATCTATTTAGAGAGGATTATATTGTCACACAAAAATAAAGCATATGTAGACAAAAAAAGTATCGTCTGATCTAATGGTTTTTCTTCATCATGAATCACCTTACTGTAGGTCGTGTTTGAATTTTATATGGACTGGTACTAAATTATGAATTAAACTTGCTACAAGTTCCTCATGATTATTTACCTTGTACATGTATATGACACGGAAAGTCTACGTAACTTCATATCTCTGATAACGCCACGGACAGTTCTGTTTAGTTCTCGATTCGAGTTATCTTTCTTTCGACATACAAAAAAACCCCAATACATTACCATTGTTAATGTGAAAGAGTACTTTACTTGTTGATGGCTTATTATGAATATACACGTACATGTAGACATGTAAACCGTTACGGAGATTTTTAAAGGGGTCACTAGGAGCTCTTAAAAATAGGGGTTCAGTCTATCATTATTGCCAACATTTTGCATAAAGTGTTACCTTTTTTTACATGTAATGTTTTGTAAGGAATAAAAATGCCATTTAAAGTATGGCGATAATGATGGGCTCGATGACACATTTCTTTGCGTCGGGGTGAAAATTGTGTATGGTTTTCAGCGATGAATGGGTAAAACCAATGCAGGATAATTTCAGTAGAAGCAATTAATAATGTTTTGTATTAGGAAGGGAATTAAGAATAAGGATTAAGCATAAGTATTCGTAGTGCATTTTTTATTGGGATAACAAATGTGGAATAAGGATAGGAATTTCGTATGATCATTAGCGACGAATTTTTAAATGGATGAAAAATGAAGGATAAGGGTGGTCATGTTATTGGAACATTACATGTAAAATTGAATATATTTTGGAACGTACTTTTGTTGGGAAATTGTGATCATCTACAAAAGGGGCACCTGAATCCGCCAAGTTAACTACCTATAAAAGATACGTCGTTACTGAAGTCTGTCTCGATTACTTTAAACAAAGTCGCAGTATGTCCATAGGAACTTGCGTTTATGAATGTCCTGATATGATAGTAAATACAATTAAGCAAAAACCCCTTCATACTTTGTTTACTGAAAAATGTTAAAATTCTTGGAAATTGTAAACGGTGATCACAAGTCATGTTTTTTCCCGGAATCTCGTATTTATCAATTTCTTGATTAAACAATGAATTTGCAGTAGACAACAGCTTATATAATTTACCGACAGTGTGAGAAATCATCTTTGATCGTAAATCCGGAAGTAGAATTTCACGAACAACGTACAATTGAGTCAGTATCTTCCCACACTTGAAATTCGATTAGGAGGTACAATTGTATACGTACATGTTTTAGGACCAACTAATTAACATACATGTATTATTATATCCTACAGAAACTGACATGTATCTGCATTGATTGGTTAACAGTGACTGGTACATGTAGCTGTATGTGATTATACACACCACGACCAGTACTGACCTCGTCCACCTAGACACATCCAAAGTTAGGCGTATTCATGAAGTTCAAACTTGAATTCAAGTCAGACCTACTTACTTGCACTAAGTTTTTATTCAAATTGTTTGATATTATCATATTAATTGTTCTTCCTAACCATAAATTAATTAATTACAGTACAGAATCGAAAATTCATAGTAGGTTATTTCATTTCATCATGAATAATGCATGTACAAATACAAGTACATGTATAAATATGCAAACTTGACAAATTTTATATCACAGGATTAAGTATGATGATACCAATAAATTTTCTGTCACGAGATGAGGGTTATTTATGACAGGAAACTATAAATTCACTTTACGCTCAAATTCTTGTCATCTTCAATTAGCTCGAACAAGAACAATTTTAACGCGATGATGATGTAATACTACATTCCACTATTCAAAGTGCATATTTCTGCGACCAAAAATTTAGCGTGTAAATTCATGCGTTAAATTTCAATGTTTGGTGTCAATTTTAGCCTATCAGGTGATGAAGTGGCATTCCTGTAAAGTGTTTAACATTTTTGAAAGCATGTGATACCTGACAGCTAACCTACGCATACATGTCTCTAGGTTTATGATTTCATAGTGACAGATGATGAATTTTCCACTTCTACATTTTATTGATATACGAATTTGTGTTTATTGTATAACAAATATTAACACAAGAATCCTTAGTTTATCAATTCTTCAAGTAAGCGATTTTGCATGTGGACAAGTTAACATTTTGTATCTACTATTTTGATTTTACCTTAGCTGTAAACAGATACATGTAAATGTAATAGACCATAGTAACCTGATTAACGTTATATATCCTAATCGTTGCAGTCATTCCTCGTATGCAAGATCATATTATAACAACACTTCCGCTACTTTATGCTGAGCTGCTTTATCTAATCAGCCAATCAGATTAAAGCTTTCATGTAACGAGAAACCATTTTGAAAAGAAAGATGGTTCTAAAAATGCCATCTAAACAGACAGAAGAAAGGAATATGGTAAGATCGTACATGTAATGACTGAGAGAAACAAAAACAGTTGGTCTAACATTTAATAAGATTGAAATCAAAGGTACCCATGGTCATTGCGTCGAAGTAATCGACAGTTTAAGTACAGTCAATTATTATAAAGAGAAAAACGAAAACGGCAAAGACGAAACACAAATACAGAAAAAGTAAAACAAAATGAGGGAATTGTTCTTCATTAAGAGTATAGCTATTGAAACCAGCTGACATTAGTTTTACAAGTTAATGCCATGTCTCTTTCCTTTTGACAAAGCGTCGAAATTTTGCACCATTTTCGGTCTTAGTTAAATCGAAGATAGCCAATACGAACATACCTCTTCAAACGCTACAATGACTTAAATGTAATCCGTTATCAAAGAACATGCCCTATACATATGATGGAACTTCCCATTTAGTAGAAGGGCGAATTAATACAATGTACATAAATCAAGCGTTATTTGTGTAAAACGGGAAATGAATAAGTAAAATGATCAATCTATGACGCAATATTTATTTGTACAGTGTATAGTACAAAATGATACATAGCGGCCCAATCATTAACACAAACAACACTTCTATGTGTCATTGTGACCAATCGAACACACCACAAGTCGATGTAGTACTCCTTACGACACTTAATTTTTGTTTTATTTTCTTGTTAGTTACATCGTCATGATTAACCATCTCGTTTGAGAAAGTACTTGACAATAATATTAATGAAAACAGTCAAATTTGGTACATATTTGATAAATTATGAGGGACACAATATGGATAAATCATGATTACTTTCATTATCTCCATAATTATATATCATTATCAGAGTGAAGTTTTTAAACATTTCTGAAAATAATGATAATAAAACTCTTGTGATTATATACACACCTACTTTGAATGGAGCTCAAACAATTTCACGGTACTTATTTTCAAAACAAATTGTGATTGCTGCTCATTGTAGTGTGTTTCAATTTCAATACTTTATGTATCGTTAAACAACACAGCGCTTTTTGAACTATAATGCAAGTTAACGAAAAAATAAATAAACAAAGTTCAGAAATCAACTCACCTTTCTTTAATTGTTATATTCGTACTCGTTCCGCATTGATTGCTTATTTTCGTACGCAAATTTTCGTTTCAAGATTACTTAAGCTATTAACAAAAATGACGGCCAAAGTAACGGAGGGGTGAATTGTAGGGTATGGATTCGGAAATGAGGTTTTAAAGAATTATTTATATGAAATATATACTAATATGCATTAGAAATAACAGTTTAACAGTTTTAAATTTCAAATATAAAAATATTATTTGAGAACGTATAATATTTGATTGAGAAATGCATTGAGGATTATAGGTGTTGGAGAGTGGATTTTTCTATGGAGAATGGGAAATTCTCTATGAGGAATTGGAATAAGAGCAATATGGTATGGGGAATATATATTTATCTTCCACTATAAGCAACCAAATCGAATAAAATCAAGAACAATAACTCTTACAAAGTGTTTTTTTTTTCTTTTGCAATCTCAAAAGCGCAACACCCTAATGAAAAAATAAGACTGGTAATGTGATCTGTAACTGATTCTGAATAAGAAATAAAAGTGAATTCTATGGTTTTTTTTTTAGATGCACGAATCCTCTATTGTTTGATTTTTATAAGGACTGTTACCTAAGAGCTGCAGTCCAACATTTGACGGACAGTTTATCTCTTTTACGCAATAGTCGATTGAATGTCATTTCGTTTAAAACAAATCTGTAAGGTTTAATGTGCTCTGTCGGTACTTCCTCAAAATAGAAATACCAAACTTTAAGTGATTACTAACTCCTTTGGGAACAATTTATCACCGTAAAGGAACAAAAAAATATTTAAATGTATCGAAATTTGCATTGTTGTGGTCTGATTATTTGTAGAATCGAGCGTTCACACAGTTCGGAACGATTAACAGCAACATTGAAATAGATTGGTGTCCTCGAACTTGGTACAGAAGACACCACAAGGAAAGTGTCAAATCTCTAAAATACTGATACTTTTTTAAACCAAACATATTTATGCAATGTTTAAACAATACACTTTTTTTCTCGAAAGGGCATTAAGTGCTATAAGTACTCTCATAAAGAGGTTTTCACAATAGAGAATTGGTATAGAAAATGATTTCAAGGTAAATGTTCTTGAAGAAGCGGCGTAAACACACACACACACACACTCACATACACACACACTCGCGCGCTTGCTTAAAGTACATGTCAGCCATATAATTCGAAGCCGAAGAAAAGAATAATAAGAAATCTGTAGAGTTGAACCTGCTTTACACCTATACAGAATGACAATAAGAGTCACGAATAGACCGAGGAAAATGGAGGTAATTACCACTGTCAAATATAGATTAGAACAAAATGACGTTTAAACGCAATTTTTGACAGCAGTTCGCCGAAAACACCAACCAAAATTTATGAGAATTGGACTGCAATACATGTACATTGTGTTACCTTTAAAGTTCTACTAATTGTGTCTGTAAAATTTAAAGAATTATTTGGAATTTGTAGGAAAAATACTTTTTTCTAGACTGTTATGTTTAAATCAGTCACAACAAAAAATAAATAAGCCATCTATATTTCTCATATTAGTTAATTATTATTCGGATCAATTCAATTGTAACTTGTTACATAATATTATGATATAGGTTGTCATATACATCTGTCGCATGTTGTGTATGTTCAACGAGTTTGATTTTAATGATGATCGCATGGACAAAATTTCATGTACTTGTAGTAATAAACTGACGAATAAATCGATGTAAAATTATGGTGTATTCCCTTAAGTATTATCAGAAAAAAATTAAAAGAAACGTGATATTTGAAGACTAATATGTAAACATTTAAAAGTTACTATATGTATCATGGGCATGTGGGTTGTTTATTTTTATAAAAAAAGGAACGGATTTGATGAAACGTAGCCACTGTTCCTGAGTATAACCTAAATACAAACTATTAAATACAATCAGAGATCACCAAAAAGGTCTTCAATAAGTGTAAACACACCCTTAAATATACATTTTCACGAGAATAATTTAATTTTCTAAAAAAATCTGAATGATCAGCATTATTGAGCAACATTGTCCATTTCGTAAAATCTAAATTTTATACACACCGCCTTACTACGGAACAACTTCAATGCTATCTGAAAGGTAATACATTCAAATTATCAATGTAAATTGTCAACTACCGATTGAGGGTATTGACAGTACTGATCTGTCATTAAATTGCTGTATATAAAAAATTATGTTATATGTTCTTGTTTTCTAGTTTTTTGGAACTAAAGTATAAAAAACTAAAAAATATATATATGTATAACGTAGATCAAGTACGTTGGATATTGAAAAAGTTTGAATGTCGAATATCGAACATCCAACGTACTTGATTGTGGTAAATATACAATACCAATTGTTTGTTATATTCAATCAGTGAAAAGAAACCTTAGTTATACTCTATGTGGACAGTATTTTTTTCATTTGCAACATATAGATACACAGCAATAATTTTAGGAATGACTGTTATATTTTATCGGTCTATGAAGAAATAACCTCAATCATCTAGAGCACACTAAATAACCTACATAGCAGGTTTTTATCAAGTCTGCACCACGGGTATTGAGGGTTTTTTTCAAATAGGCCGAAAATATATAACAGTCATTCCTCATCATTTAATTTTTAGTACCAAAATCCGACGAGTAAACCATTGAAAAAACCCAAGGACATCAAATCATTTAAACAAAATTGGTCTACGAATTACAAAAAAAAAGAAACGCATATTTAAAATTTGTTTGTTAGTTAATTGCTTTATCTTCATTTTAGTTGTTGGAAATACTAAATCTTGTGTTTGAACTAATTTACGCATGCATATAGCTGCGTTAAAGAAATTCCAAATATCCATAGCAAAGTTGTTTTGTATTCCAAAGGATGTATCTACTAGAAAACAAAAGGGTTATCGTGCATGGGTCTCCGATTGGCCTGATTACCAGACTTTACTTCAAACAAGATAGGGGTTTAATGCATAAAATGGATTATTTTTATACCTTCCTCTACGGATTGAACTTCCTTTCATTTTAACAAGTATAACTGTTAAATGTATCAATACAATGGGGATTTATAGAACAATGTTACTTACTTAAACTTAATTAAACCAATCCCACCGAATTATTCATCTAACCTTTTGCAATGTGAAAAAGTAAAACAAAAAATAGAAAGACTATAAACCAATATGCAGCCTGTCAGTTCAGACAACGACACTTGTAATAATTGTCAAAACAATAAAACATACCTTAATAAAGTAATTTGAAGTAGACAATATTTTCTGTACAATTTCCTAACATTTCTCCGAAATTGGCATTTTAAAGAATTTAAATCGAAATAAATAAACATGCCACTTACTGATTTTGATTTCGTGATAGCCGAGCCTTAGTGTAGTAATTGACTATTAAAAGATTAAATATAATTTGTGAACAAATTCATCTTTTTTTGTGAATTATTTGTCTTTTAAATCAAAAACAGATTCTTGTTTGACATTCGATAAAAAAACTTATTTTTTTATTTAAAAAAGAAATGAAATGTACATTTATAAAGATTATCTGGGCAACAGTGTGATTTATTGTTTGGTTTGGTAGCTATTTTGTCGGCGGGTGTTTCTAGAAAAGCAAAAGACGCTTACCCTACCGGTGCACCTGGTCCATGCTCCCAGTTTTTTGTGGAGTCCGAGTTGCTCATTTACTTTTGTTATTTTGTCACAAATCAATTCAAATATGCCGTGTGCTTCACGACGAACCAGTGACTACCAGTTCTTTTGTATTTGCAAAATTTGAGATGGCCTGTATATGTGAATAACTTAATCATTTTAGTAGAATAGGAGGGAAAAAAATGGAATACTCGAAACAATTTTTAAAAGACAAGTGCAAATGTAAAATGTATGATATATGTATCATTTATACAATTGTAGAATAGTATCGGATCCATTTGTACCATGATGACTGATTTGTTTAACGTTTTCCTTCCCCTTTTTCGACTACCCCGGACTTGACTTCTTATGAGCAACTCTGCGGGTATTTCTAGAAAAGCAGAGGACGCTTACCCTACCGGGGCACCTGGTCCATGCTCCCAAGTTTTAATTAAGTCCGAGTTGCTCCTCTACTTGTGTTACCTTTTAAGTATTATTTTAGTTATTTTTTGCCCTTTTTTGTTTGTCTGTTTTCCATGTCTGGTCTTTGTCCCCGTATTATATTCATGTGATTTCCGCCAGAATCATTGTTCTCTTGATTACAGTACTCCTTATTGAACAGTGCCATATAACTCAATGGTTCTGTGCAGCAATATATTCTGTTTACATGGTCCAATAAGATGAAAGATGATATGGATTAAAAGTAAATTACCGCAGTCATGCGCGATCAGAACTGATATTACTAGAATTTAACATTTAACGCGTAATGTTGACTTGCTCTGGTTACTGTTCGAAAGCAAATGTGACAGTACAAAAATGGTAGAAAGATCTTAAGTTCGGATATCAAACTGAAATTACAATCGTGTCAGTCATATAGCTTTCAGAAAACTTATTTAATTACCAAAACAAAACTTCTCATTTGTCACAAGAAAGTGCATGATGCAAAAATGGCTATGCTCTAGACACATATCGTTCATTGTCCTGTGTATAACAAAGACGTGCTATATTTGATATTTGAAGACATCAGTAAAATAGCTCACCAGTTCTATACAGCCAAGTTACCTTGGCAGTTGTAACCTTTCATCATTTTATTCTTTCTGTGCCCCCTTTAAAGGACATTACTTGGCGAGATTAAAACGCATGATACCTCGTGTCCCGTTAAAAGAGTTTAACATTTCTGAATAAAAAAAAATCCAACTATTTTAAAATACTTTGATATTTATTTATAGTGTTTATTTCGGGAAGTTCGGGTGTTTCTGTATAAGCAGGGGGCGTTTACCCTGCCGGTGCACTTTGTCAATGTCCCAGTCATTAGTGGAGTCCGAATGTTGCATCTATTTTCGTTGTTTTGTACGTATTATTTTAGTTATTTTATGTTCTGTGTTGTATATGACTGTTTTCTATAACTGGTCTTTGTCCCTGGATTACATTCTTTTGATTTTCGTCAGAATCTTGGTTCCCTTGATTACTCTTTCTTAGTTTTATATTGTTGTGTTTTTTTTTCTGAAGAAAAGGTCAATATCTTTATTATGGTATATATAGATTGCACATTTTTCAGCAATACTGTTTTTACACTAAAATTTTGTATTTCATGCCTAATCTGATACGTGTAGACTAGCAACGACTGATAGAATGCAAAGAAAAATATTATAGACCATTCAAAAGTATGATAGCGGCTTGCATGCTTAAGGAAGATACAGTACACATAATACATATGTATTTTTGTTTATTGTAAACAATGCAAATTAGTATCTTCATTTTCCATTTAAACAGAAATAAGCATCAATAAATCAAAAATTGGAAAGCTGTTAAGTTTGATTCGAAATCCATTCATCTAAATAACAAATATTCGGATCTTAATCAAACACATGTGTTCAGCTAAAATTCATCATCATTAAATAGTTTTTATTCCAATGGAATTAAACTACAAATGACGCATATTCGGACACCCGACGGGCCGCTCGTGTATCGGATAGGTAAACAGGTTCTACAGAATACACATTTCCTTATTGCGCTGAAAATAGAGCTTATATTACAAGTTGAATTACCTATTCCATAGTGTTGATATTCATCTTATTATTTTGCTTTATGCTATAAAATGTACTAGCTATACCACATACACTTGTTTTTGGCATGTTAAATGTTTGACCATACTATTGCTCGTTTATGCATCTTTGTTCCTTAAGAGAGAGAGAGAGAGAGAGAGAGAGAGAGAGAGAGAGAGAGAGAGAGATTTTATTTTAAATGTTACACAGCGGTTAATTAGATTTTAATCTTTCTTTCTTTTCAGTTTTGAATAATAATGCAAATGATGCCTTGGTTCATATGGTAAAGATTCTAATTATTTTTTTCATAGGCTCTATGTAGCTGAAAACACACACACACACTCACTATACAATTAAAATAAGAAATAATATAGTTAAAAAAAGGAACTGGCAGACCATTCAATAACATATTTTTGTTTATATTTTAGTTGATCTCTCGTTAATTAAGCATTCCATTGTTGTCTAATAGACCTTTTTTGGAGTAATTTACAGTATTGATATTTTTAACTGCATCCAAGTATCGGTTGGAATTAAGTGTCTATCAAGTTTTACTATTGCAAAGTTCATTCGGCATCTCCGGCCTAATAATAATGATATTGATTTATTAGAAAACAATATATAAATTTAAAGAATACTTTGTCTCATTAGCATACAACATATTTCAAAATTGTTAAGGTTTCATTCAACTTCCTGTAATAAACATATAGCAAAGTACAAAGTCATTCTAGATTTTCTAGAGGATGCAACATTTATTTTTCGCTCATTCAAGCAGGAAATCGAACTTCAAGGAGCAAGGGTTTAAAAAAAAAATGCCCCCGTTTGGAAGTGTTTTATATTACTTCGCCAGATTATTTTGTAGAGTCCTTGCTGTTATTTTATTTTGTGTCATTTTTTTTTGTACTTCTGGAGAGAAAAACAATACAAAAAACATCATACAAGATATCTTTTTTGGTTGTTTTCAGTATTGATAAGATGGCGCCGTCTAGAAGTTCATGTTTCCAAATATGTTTATATTTTGTTTTGTATTATTAGGTGTCAATAAGATATATCTCCAGAAAGTTGATTTTAAAGTCACCACAGATAGAAATTAATACGTTTATACTAGGCTTGTACCCACCCACCCCCCTCTCTATCTCTCTCTCTCTCAAGACGATATCAGGATAAAAGGGAATACTTGATAAAATTGTGTCCAATTACTCAAGCGACATACGTAGAGAAAAAGAAACATTAATTTTACATTGCACACATAAATACAAATGTTGAAATGAACAAATATGTTTTAAACAACCTTTTATTAGATCTGTAATTGATGGCCGAGACATTAACAGAATTTGACTTCTATCTAATAGCATATTTGCCAAGTAACACACATATTTATTCCTAATAAGACAAAAATAGCTTAGATTATTGGACAATTAGTGTGCTCAATCATTTTGATAGTGTTTTCATTCCAGATGGACATGTAGGCGAACAAGCAAATGAGCCAAGAATATTTTGTATTAAAATGAAAATCGTCTATATTAGTTCTAAAACAATTGATAATTCTAAGCTTGTTTTGACACTTGAATCTAGTAATAAAGAATGCAGTAATTAATAGGTATTTAAATTGTATCAAACGTAATGTGTCTGCATGGTGTTACAATTGCAGACACTTAAAATAATAAAGAAACACTTCAAATAATTAATAGTTTTCATTACAAAACAATGCAGTTAAAGTGCATTTAAATGTCTGGAAAGGAATTTAATTCGGTAATTGACATTACTATAGAATTGTACTATGAAAATTTATCAGACAACTGTAATGAAAATGGCTCAATTATCAAGGCAAAACATATCAACTGTCACACCAAAAGTACAAACAGCAACAATTTTTTTACTCCTATCATATTTCCAGACATAATATTTATTTTTTTTGATAACTAATAATTATGCAAGTTATAAAAAATGAAAATATATAATTGAAATACCAACACTTGTTAGAAGACAAATTCAATAACAATAAAGGTACGTCATCATCAAAAGTGCAGATGAATTAAGGCGTTTTTTATTTCAAAATTTAAACGATTTCCATTCATTGTCGAAGTCCATGTTAAATAATATCTAATTGTACTTGACCCTGAAGTGTCAAAGTATATAATGATCAAATTATCTAATTGATTTTGAATATGATTTAAATAGGTAAGGGTGGTCATGGGAAATAAGATTCTAGCGGAAATCAAAAGAATGTAATCCAGGGACAAACACCAGACATGGAATACAGACAAACACAACAAAGAACATAAAGTAACTAATATAATACATACAAAGTATCAAAAGTAAATTGGCAATTAGGACTCCACTAAAAAATGGGAGCGTTGACCAGGTGCACCGGTAAGCGTCCTCTGATTTTCTATAAATGTTCATGGGTGAAATCATTTCTTTTAGCATTCGTATAGTTCCATGACTGTAATATGCACATGTTAAGAAATTATTACATTCTTTTGATTATCGCTATAACCTTGGTTCCCTTGATAACTCTTCCAAACAAAGCCCTTTTTCTTCATTTGTACAACATATGTGTTGAAGAGGTAACAAATGTAACGATAAAACACTAAAGTCGAAAAACGATGTTTGTAGATTGAAATAGCGGAAACAACATCACGCAGATGAGTTTTTGATAAACACCAATTGTTATTGATAAAAGAACAAAGTTGATCGACCTGTGTGTCCCATTTTTGTTAAGAAAATGTAGCAAAGTGCATGCTTATGTTAGATGCTTGTTGGTTGGTGTTATCAAAATTATACCATTTCCAATATCGTCTACAGTTTCGTTTAGTTAAAGATGTAACAGCTTTTATGCATAAAACATGTAAGCAAATAACTTTTAAAATGTAAAATTGTGGCAAAAAAATCATTATTCCTTCTATTCTAAGCAAGCAAGTAAAATTAACTTAAATTTCTAAAATCAAGTAGTGATTAAGTTCTTGCGGGAGTTTCACTTTCCCGGGTATACTACAAATGTCTATATGGAAATCGATTCTCTTATCATATTCTACACTTTTACATGTACTCCCCCCATATGATTTGAAAATTATAAAAGGAGAAATAATCTAAACCCTCCTTACTGCGGTATAGTCTATGAATAAAATAATTTAGATTGAACTTCAAAAGCTTTCTTGGTTTGTTTGTTTTTAGCAAGGTGGGTTACTATATATTAACAAAACATCTTTGGTATTGTGGGGTCATTGACCTGTAGTCTTCGATTCAAATTATCTCAAACTAAGTAAAGCTTTGATGAATGTTTTATTTTTAATTTCGACTGGAAACGATTAGAAATTAAATCACGATGATTGTTTTTAATTTGACCTAGGTTTACCACTATAATCACACCTGTGACACTTTCACTCTTGATTATCAACTGCTTCGTGGTTTATGAAGCATAAAGTGTCCTGGCGTTGGTTATACCATATACTTTGGTCAAAACATAGGAATCAATCCTTATATATAAAGAACTAAATATCGTACTCAATTCGTTCATGTCATAGTCTTTCAGTATAGACACACCTAGTACGTCGTCCTTAACAATAAACCAAACACAATAATAAAAGTGGAGTGGGAGGTCGTTCCTTGTTATGTTTAGCGTTAATGGGACAATAATACAACCATGAAGTTGTCAAAGAATGATACATTAGATAACTTGTCGAAGTACCAATGGGAACTCTCCCGATGTCCATAAATATACTTATTCCAATACTTCATCTATCATTAGCAAGGCGATTTGGCCATTTATTTAAGTGTTCGAAATTATAGAGGCAAAAAACAATCCGACATAATCTTGAAATATGTTTCATTTTTTTAAGAACAAAACTTATTTATCATGGTGTGGTGATATTATAAACTCTTTCAGAACTTTTGCTATCAAAACTGAATTGTTGATAAAATAATATAATCAAAATTATAGGGATGTATAATGTTTGGATAATATAATCAAGAATGCGTAAATGAAGAAAGGTATATGCATATCAACATTATTTAACTGCATACTTTTGTGCAATTAGAGAATCCCAAATTGTATTGTCTCCATGTTGACAGAAATAGAAAAGGCGTCCATAATGTGAGTGCCAGACATTTCAATCCTACCAAAATAGCATTCATTTATAAAAGTTAGATTTTGGATAAGTAAATATAACAAATAATCATTATAGTAGACTACATGAACATCGATTAGAAAACGTTCCTTTCAGGGAAATGTATAGCAGCATATAAGAACTGAACCGACGAATATTTAGACACCTGGTCTCGATTTCACAAAAAGTCGTAAGTGTAAAGTTGATCGTAAGTAATGACGTCATAAAATAAAATAGCATTGTGACGTTATGATTTACGATCAATTTCACACTTACGACTTTTTGTGAAACCAACGCCTGTGGAATACATTGATAAATTTGTGTCGTACAAATAGCGACGCAAAAAGGGCTATTATTAGAAAATAAAGTACCTAATCCATTATATTGATATATGTTTTTTTACGATTTCAAGTCGATCGTAATACTGCGATATAATAAACACATTTTCTTACTAGTACTATTTATGAGTTGTCAATTACTCTATTCGTAAAATATGTCTACATTGAATCCTGAATAAACTGTAAATCTATGAAAACAAATTCTTTTAGAATGGAGTTACTAAAATAACAATTGTTAGCCTTAAAATATGCTGAAAAAATATGTTACAGGCAAAGATACATTTCACACGAAATTCAAACGTGGTAAAGGTAGAAATTTCCTCGAGGATGAATAAAGTCAAGTCCCATGGTGTAATGATGATTTTATTTTCGGATTATGATATATATTATGTTCTAAATTCCGGTACCATTGACATCCCTAGCAACAACTTTACTAATTTTACACTTTGTTTTCAAAGGTTCAGGGCTCCAAGATTATACTGCACTTTCAAAATAATACATTTAATACATTATAAAATGGATGGATTAGTTTTTTTTGTTTATAACCATTTTAAGTAGGTGTACATAGACCATCAATTATTAAAGTTAAAAGCGACATTTATATCATAATAAATTTTTAAAATTTGTTTTGGAAAAAGATAAAGTCATTGTGTAAACAAAGACAAATGCGCAGTTTTTTATTGAGAAATCTGATATACAAAAAGGAACTGTATGTCAAAATGTAAACAGTTTCGGTGTAACTAATCAATACAAGTTGGATGTTCAGTGCCGTTAATAAACTTAGTTAATTTCGAATAAATTATCAGTACTGTACCATATACATGTACTTGTTTCAATTTTAAGCATAGGCATGCAGGTATTTTCTGTGCTTGCATCTTGGTAACGCATAGTCATTATAATTTTGATTGACTTAACAATGCATTCGTTATCTTTACATGTACGAGACAAATAGGCTTAACTATTTTGTTTTCGTTGATGATATGCGTATGTGCGGATTAGTCAGCTGCGTAGTATGTGACCAATAGGGAACCGATATGGGAACAATTCGTGTAAACCAAACATATCTATATGTTTGAATTCCAATTCTTAAATCAAAACATATAGAGATCTTGTGAAACTTAGAACAACAGAAAGGAACTTTTTCCAAACTATTATATTTATAGTCTATTGGGGTGAAGAATATAAACAAAACATAATTAAAGATATTTTACTGTACACTGGTTGACTCAGCCTACTAGGAATGTGTTTACAATACGATATACTCAGTTTTAGACTGTCATGGACTTTAATAACGAAACGATTATATTTTTAGCCCAATGAAACAAATAAGCATGCATTATATATGTAAACGCCCTTTGCTAAAAAGAAAAAAATCTAGACAGTGTTAAGATATAAATAGTCATAATTAACAATATTATTAAAAATGTAAGTTTTTATAAACAAAAATGTCCAATATATTTTCTACATATGTTATGTGATTGTCTTTTAACTGATTTTTAAAGATTATACTATACAATGTATATTAACGCCTGTCAAGATCGTTAAATACTGAAAGACTGTGTTCTACATATTGCATTTTGTACAATCATTCTAGCGAGTTGTTGGAAACGTATTACTGGTTTATACATGAATACCAGAACATAATTTTGTGTTTTTATCATAGCTTTTTATTCCAACTTTTGGTCTAGTGTGTATAATTGTTTTAAAGTAGAACATTTTTCGGATGTAGTAAAGAGTTTAAGAAGACTAGTTATAAGTCAAGGGTCAAAATATATTTATCATAGTTGGAAATGAGTCCATTTCTCTGTGACCTTTACAAACTGTTTTAAAGTTCAACATACCACTTCATTAGATTTTTACTTAACGTGAATTGTAAAGTGTGATCATTAACAATTTGAATCACACAATATTGTACTGTAATGTTTGACACTTCAAGTGTAGTTCCTCAGTAGTACAGTACATGTAACTGGAGCATTGTCTCATATTGCAAAAAAATGCAACACTGTTTTATTGTATTAATCAAAACTCCCTATGTTGGATGTAGATATAAGTTACGAAGGATTCGACCAAAAGTGGTGTGTCCAAAACTCCAAAAAAGAGTTGATGTTTGTTGATATTCTTTAAAATTGTTACGCAATATTAATATCTTAACTAGTAGTGCTATTCTTTAAAAAAAAACCAAAAAAACATTCAGTCTAGTCAACACTAATGCACTTGTAACAATGAGGTACCAGATGTAATGAATGACCCCGAAAATCACCAACTTACATGCACATAAACAATTATGCATGCTTTATGGTAATTTCAAGTTTCGAAAATAATCAGAGATGGAGCTGTGATTAAGTCATCGACAGCTGCACTATATTTATCTTGCATGCTTATTCCGGTGAACCCCCTTTTGCTTTAGAAACATACCAGTATACTCATAATAAGTGTATAAGATGATCGAAAATAGAAAAAAAAGAATCATTAGAAAACTAACTAAAATGATTTAAGACGTATACATTTACATGTTTTATGAGCATGTTTAAGAAAAGGTAAACAATTATGCATCCTCAAATTAATTAACACATCTACACTGACAACTTTTAGTGCTAACAAGATAGGCCACACAAGACTAGTTTTCTCTAAAAGACGGCGAATGCTTAGTCTATATATCATAAGTAACAAGAAATCCAACACAGTGGATTATTAGTTTCAAAAGATGACCACTAGAAGGGTGGTGACTGATTGATTTGAACATGAAAAATGGGCGTTTGTTTTCTTAAAGTGCAATCGTACGAAAATTAAAAAGAAATCCAAGAAATTCGAGGATGTTCATAGAGGCATAGACATTGGTTTAAAATGCTCCTATGTATATCGATAACAGAGAGGAACACCTATTTACATTTTAGTTACATGTCGTTGAGCCCATGGTTACCTTTGATTTCTCTTTTAAAATTACCAATAATTAAAAAAAATTTCACTTATTAACTTTCAAAAAAAAAATAAAAGTTTGCAAAGTCATGTTTTAAATCAGTATGGTCAACTTGGCGAATAAACTTTATACAATCAAGGTCGAATAGACAATTGCTAAGAGACTACAGATAAAACAAAACTACTCGAAAAGAGCGCCAAGACGTCCTTGACACACTAGGCGTAGTACAACAATTGTATAAATTAAAGTTACCAATAGTCTAGAAAAAAGTTTTTCACAACAAAAATCATGCTTTGCATTCTGTCAACAACAGTTAATCATAACAAATCGTTGGAAGCCGAGTGGGAGGAAATGCATTGTCCTAATGTGAACCAGAAAAAAAAAAGTGTCCACAAAACAATCATACAACAATAAAATGTCATAGTAACATATCAATATTTATTAATATAATCTGATAAACACCCATGGTACTACCTTAAACAACATTGTATGCGGTCAACAGAGTTACCTTCAAATATGGTATTTGTACCAGTGGCGAGCTTGAAAATAGGTTAACAAGATACATGATAATATTGTAACATAACCTAAAAATTTTAGTTTTGTCCCCAATAAATTCATAATATAAACAGGCTAACATACTTAATCAACATATTTTAACTTGGGTTAATTAAGGTACGTTTACTGATGTATTTTACGATAAATATATTGTGTTTGTATAGGTATTGTTAAGAGAAAACCTGTATTAAAACGTGCTTAGATACAAAACATACTACTACTAATCAATAATTCTTATAACAGATACTGTCAATGTATAGAAACTATAAACAATTCAGCACAAAATAAAACACACGATTATAGTGTGTAATTAAGATCCCCCGCAAAAAAAAAGTGTAGGTCAATATAACAGTGTCTGTAGCATGTTTATCTCAAGTTCTTTTCGGTAAATGTGATGTATCAAATCCCCGAAATTAGGATTGTTTAAAGATATTACGTCATCCATATAGCGGAAACTGAGATTGAAGAATCTAGCCAAACGATATTCTTTCTGTCTGACCAGATCAGCTATAAAATCAGCTTCATAAGAGTGCAGGAATAGGTTAGCAAGTAAAGGAGCACAATTTGTTCCCATTGGAATGCCGACCGTTTGTTGAAAAACACGTCCACTACACTGGACAAATATGTTGTCGATTAAATATTCCAGCATTTTGTAAACATCTTCCTCTGTATATTTGGAAGATGATTTGGAATTATTGCTTATAAAGTATAAGGAATATTTACCAAGAACTATATATTTGTATCTAGGTGTACCATCTTTTTTGGAAAAACAACGATGTATAATGTTTTTAAGTCGGGATTTTTACTGAGTATGGGGAATAGAAGTATACAGCGTTGAAAAATCATAGGTTTTAATACTATTATATTCATATAATAATCTTGAACTAATTGTTTCCAAAAGATCTGTCGAATTTTTCAGGATCCACATTGAGTTAATACCACTACGGGAGTAACAAGTGATGTGGTAGGACTGCAGACCCTCTTTGACAGTTGGGAGTATAGATGTTAAAAGTTTTGAAAGAGGTTTGGTGGTACAATTTGCAGATCCAGCTATGAAACTTTGTTTGTTTGGATTCTTTTGGAGTTAAGGAATCCAGTACATAGATGGTAAATCACAATCATCTCCTTGGAAGAGAGACCGAAAGAGGATAGCACAGATTTATGGTTTTCCACAATCTCTTTGAAGAGTGTGGTAGCAGTATAGGTTCTATCACTGCTATTATTTTCTACGTCTACCTCTAAAAATAAAAATTGGATGTAAATCGTTTTGCAGACAAAACCAATGTTGTTATGGGCTTTGTCTGCTGTTACGACAACATATTTGTCATGTATAGTAGACAATGTTTTTGCTACATCAGGGTCTTTAAAAACTAATGTAGCCTTGGCACTCATTGACTTTCATTCGTTTCAAAATTAAAGATCTCACGGCCTTAAATCACTTTGGCAGAAAATCAATGTCTTCTTGTTCTCGTTTTTTTTCCATTTTCTTGCATAGTCCTCGACGGCATCCATAAGAACTTTAAAGTTATAATTCCAATTTATGGAGCGTAGTTCACGGTACTTAGGACCTTTAGAAAGGATATTACGCAGATTCGTTTTCGATGATGGTTAAATCTCCCGTAACGACGTGACCAGAAGGACCATATTTGAATGGAGCGGTTTTGCAAGAACAGTCAGGTGGTTTAGCCTTGAAGTCCTCAATCTCGAGGTTCTGCAATAGCCTTTTATAATTGAAAATTTTGGATGCAATGGGTGAAGTATAGGAATATGAAACAATTGGTATGGATTTGTCACTGAAATATGGGGGAATGTTGTTGGGAACGCTTTTGTGATGGAGGATGTTAGCCAAATTAATTGCATCTATACCTTTGTTGACAAACGGTAGTGGAAGAAACAAGTTCAATCAGCACATTGTCTATAATGATTATAATACATTTTTTATTTAAAATATTGTATACCCCCAGTAATAAATGCTTATAACAAACTTGCTACTGCTCAATCAATACTTTTTTTAACTATAGTTAACGACTAGTTATACTGAAATGAAACAACCAAATCTATGCCAATACGTTAAAATCCAAGAACAGGGACGGAAAGTGTAAAAGGGAAACGAGACTATCTGTATATAACATGTAGCAAACAAAAGGAAATAAATCGCATATTCAAACTGAAGACAACAAAAACAAGGCATAACACATAAACTAAAATACTAGCAATATGAACTTCTACAAAAATGGAGCGTTACGTCAGAGGTTGTGGTAGGGTAAGTTTGTCCTACTTCCCAAGCGGCACACAACAGTTCCTATTATTAATATTGGTCTTTATATTGATTATGAAAATTTCAATTTTTCATAGCAATTAGCGCTACTTGTTGCACTGTACACTGCATTACTTCGAAGTTTTAACTTTCAATTCCTGAATACTTATGTCATGTCTAGTGCATAACTTTCGACGGAACGATTTTAAGCAATTCGTGTTTCAGATCATTTACATATAGTAGACATCCTCATAATTCTGAATTTTATAAATTTTATTATTTAGGAATGATTTCCTAACGGTGTTATTTATGAACTTTGTACAACAGTTATCTAAGTAGGTATAAACAACAATTACTGAATTTTTGTCTCATTTGATATGCGATTGTCATTAAGTGAAAAAAAGATATATCGGTAATTGTAAGTTTGTTTATCAAACAATTTATCCATCTGCACCATGAAAACTGATTTATTTACTGGGTCATAGTTTCCCTTTACTCGTTTGTTTACCCTGGACTTGACTTTTTATGAGCAACTCGGTGGGTGTTTCTAGAAAAGCAGAGGACGCTTACCCTACCTGTGCACCTAGTCCATGCTCCCAGTTTTTAGTGGAGTCCAAGTTGCTCATTTGCTTTTGTTACTCTGTATGTATGATTTTAGTTACTTTATGTTCTTTGTTGTGTATGTCTGTTTTCCATGTCTGGTCTTTTTCCCTGGATTACATTCTTTTGATTACCGCTATAACCTTGGTTCCCTTGACTACTCTTTCTATGTGTTTCTGAATTATATTATCTATTCAAACATTAATTAAACAAGAAAATAGTATTATATATAACGGACCTGTACGTGTGTGCTTCAAAGTCTTTCGTTTCAGGTAAAATCTATCCGTTTCTGCAAAGTTGCTGATCGATGATTTTTCATATAGCCTTATCCAATGTGTACGTGGTATAGATTTTCTATACTTTTTATTATATTCTGTAATATGTGATACACTCCAATAAAGGGTACACGTCTTTAATTTTGTTAATAAGTTGCTTTATAGGTCTATATGATATAGTAGATAATCATTTATTCCAATCTGTCTGCTCATAGGATATAATCCACATGGAAACCCAAGCAGTTTCTATTGAATTAAAGTGTCAGGTACAGAGTTATTTCAATTAACTTTGACTTATACAGTATTTATAATTTTCAGCTCCTAAGAACAAGAATTATACGATAAGCCACATTTTCTATTTACTAGAACATTTTAAACAAAATAAATATCAAATATCAAAATTTGGCTTTCCAATTATGAATCATGAATCACAATTTGCATGATTCTTACCTGGAGTGTTACTTAATTTCTAATTTTGTTTTATGCTGTAGGATACGTAGATGCACATATTACTTGTGATTATATTTTAATTGGTTGACCAAAAGTGTATATTAAAAAAAAAAAATAATAATAAAAAAAAACAGTATTCAATACATAATATAATGTCCATATTAGTGGACAAAATAGATGTAATAATATATATATATATATAAAGGTCTGAAAAATTACCATACACCGTGTACTAAGTTACAGCCCTAGATTAATCCTACGAGGAGGAATGACCCGGCCAGCGAAAGCTATATTTTTATATAGCCTAGCTGGCCGAGTGGTCTAGGGCGCTGGACTTTGTGCAGGCGGTGTTGCCATAGATGTCACAGCGGTACGGGTTCGAGTCCCGCGGAGGGAACGACCACAAATTTGCATCGCAAATTTGACAATTCTAACATCGTTGGGAATTTTTCAGACCTTTCTATACGAGAAATTTAGCAGGAAAAAGAAAAGCACAATTTTTTTTTATTGAAATGGACGTTGTTTTTAACGGCTTCTTCAATATGTAATAGAAGTATTCTATAGGTTAAAAGGCTACAAATATTATAGATTTTACAAACACTTTGATGGTTATTTCTGGAGGTTTTCAAGTATAAATACTTGGTTAATGCAATAAAGTCTCTGCGTTTTTTCCTTCTTGTGCCACACCGTATACCTATTTTGCCCGATTCTTAAACGGAGAAATATTTCATTATCCTATTGAGAATGGTTTTGGTGAATATGTCAAAGAGGCAACAACAACTTAAATTGGATAATCAATGTCAATTCAAGTCCACCCCTGGGTCTTCAATGAACGACGAGGAAACAGTCATGGCAAGCAGCAGCTGGGCTAAAAAAACAGCATTATACACTGTCACAGCGAAACAGTTGACAAATGTGTACATTTAACATAAATGTATTATGATTTAAGTTGGCAATAAACCATTCACATACAATTATGCATTTACTGCAATAAAGCGGTTGAATCAACATTTTTATATCTATAAATACATATGCCATTGCATATAGAACATATATGTTAACACTTTTGCAACCAATGACAACAAAGTTTTTTTATGGCCTGGAATTTCCTGTTAAATATGAAGTCAATAAATATAGAGATATGCACTAGATGTCTAACAGGAAGAAGAAAAAATGTACTGCACAATCGTTTCATTGAAGTATTTTAACAAAAGGTAAAAAAAAATTCCGATTACGTGAACAAATATGCCGAATTATCCTAATAAATAAATAAATAAAGCTAACCATTTGAACAATATATATATATATATATATATATATATATTATATAGGTTGACAAGATCAAGTAACCTGTCAATAATTATATCTTTACACTAGTTTAAACAAATACAAAGTTTACCCGATCTGTACTACCAAATATGAGTAATTTAAGAACAAACACAATAAATGTGATATGACCCAAAAGTGGCCAGAAAATTTTAAACAATCAATTATTTTGATTGACAAGTGAAATTGTGGTTGATACCTGGAACGATAAGGAAACTTTAAATGGTGTCAATGAAAACTTATCGTAAACACAAGTTCTATTGGCAGAGACACCACCAGAACTGGGGGCGAAGTAAAACAACCACAAGGAAAGAATGTTCGCTTTGACTAATTTACAAATTATTCAAGGCAATAAATGAATACAACAAACAGCTTCCAGTATTTGAACAGTATTTGTCTAAAATATTATGACTAGATATCTTACAAGCAATAAGATTCCACTTGTTGTAGACAGTCAGTGATTGAAACATAAATAAAGCCGTATTTCAGAAAGACAAGTATATATCACCATGTATGTTATTTTTACTTCGTTTAAAGGGTTTAAAGGTTAAAGACAATATTCTATATTAATCAATTACTTTTTCAGGAATTCGATTCGACAATGTTTCAGTATTTAAAAAAAAGGTTCAATAATGACAAGAATGTAAAATAAATCCATATAAACACTTATCTAAGGCAGGAAATATTCTGCGGTTATTGTCAAACAAAAGCGATCAAGAAACCTTGAACCCGGACCTTGTCAATAATTCACTAAACGTTCCGTACCAATAAGACAAGCGACGCGGTTGGCTGGGCTAGGTGTAAACAACACTCCAATTTGTCAGACGGTTGTCAATTATCTTATGAGAGGCACATATATATATAAGACAATCGTTCTTCTAGTTATTACATGTATAAGTCAGAAAGGAGAATTAGTTTGAGAAACTTCAAACTGCACATTACATAAAAATTTCTTTGTGTTTCCTTAAGGATAATCGTAAAGCAGAAATGAGTTTTAGATCTCTAAATCTAGACAATGAACATTCAACAGAAAACGTAATGCTTCATCGTCATCTGTTCAGAGAAAGGTCAAACTCAACACCAAACTTGTGCAAGGTTGCCTCTGGAGATGTAAATGCAAAGGACAGCAAAGGTCGTACACTGCTATTTTATGCAGCAAAATATGGACAGACGGAGATTGCAAGACAGTTATTAGAAGCTGGTTGTGATCCAAATATCGCAGATAGAAATAAGAGTACCCCACTTCATGAAGCTACAGACGGATCGCATATTGATGTGATAAAAATGCTGGTAAAATGTGGTAGGTTCAATATCACGACAGTATCGTGTAGTTGTAAAACAAATAAATAATTTTGGATTTGTGTATTTTTAATCGAGATTTCTTGAAAAAATATAGTCCAGGATGCAGAAAATGACATTGTTAATTAATTCATTGAGTCTACTAATTTTAAAATGTTACCGTATGATCATATATCATATTTTGTCATATTGATTGGTCTTTTACAGGAATAAATAATGTATGTTAATTGTATAACATAAATACCGACACTCACTACTACATAGTTAATTTGTTTTACAAAACTAATAAAACAAATACAAATAAAATACAAATAAAAGGTGATAGAGAGCAATTAACGATTTGTAAATATCATTTTTTATATTTTAATTTTGATATTTTCCTAGGTTGTGATCTGAACGTAAAGAATTTGCTTGGGCAAACTCCGTTAATGAGAGCGGTTCTGTTTGATGACATTGGAACAGTAAAACTGTTACACAAATCTGGTAAGTAAAGAGATACATTTTAATTGTCTTTCTAAGATGTAGTTTTGATTGTTTTGTTTAAAAAATAAATAAAATAATTGAGAAATTTACTAGTATGTTGACCTTATCTTCGTGCAAAAACAACCCTGATTAATGAAGTTGAATGAGTAATGCTTTAAATGAAAGATTTTACTTCATGACCAAATTATTATTTTATGGCGTCAACAAATAATTACACCTGTAACATGTTAGTTATTAATGGTCACTTTGACACATTACGGTGTATGACAAGGTCGCCCACTAAGCCGTCCTTTAAATGTCATTATAACGTGCAGAATTACAATGTTCATTAATCTACTTCCCCCTAGGCAATAAACCTTAGACAACTGGTTAATAACGTTTGTATCTACGTTGATATCTATGTTCTGTAATACAATCGCTAAGGTGCATTTTTATAAAGAACTTGTCTAAATCTTTAAGAGCGTTTTTGTGACATTTTTTCCGTTAGTATAAACTATATGTTTTTAATTATTTCGATTTGTGCTTTTATTGATGGAAAAAAGTATTTTTTAAAATGTAAAATGTATTTAAACTGTAATCCCACTTTTAAATAATGGATTTCTTTACTTTTTTTCAGGCGCTAATGTTGACGAATCGGATTGTACAGGGAAAACTGCTCTTTTGATTGGCCTACAAGAAGGCCGAGAAAAGTCATGTGTTTATCTTATCAAACATGGGTGTGAAGTGAACATTGTCGATAAACTCGGACAGTCTGCCCTTTATTTGGCCACCCATACACAGCAGGATTGTAATCCACACATTTGTAAGAAGTTGATAAATGCTGGATACAAACTTGAAAACGACTCTGATTGGTTATCAAAAGATTTCCTGAAATTTATCACAGCTAGTGGAAAGAATTTCATCGATCGACTAAAGAATAAATTTGGAAAGAAAAAGTCGTGCAAAATAGAATTTGTCGAGAACGAAAGCAAAGAGATAAACATTCCGAACTTTCGAATTCTGGATATCTGTGGATAATTTTCGACTTAATAGATACATGTAATAATTATGATACCAATGTAAAATATGACAGTGAAATCCAAAAGTTTTTTTCATGTTTATTTGATATTTAAAAATCAATTTATTAGTGTCAATAAATGTTTATCGTTTTAACATAAAACATGCATTAAAACAGGAACTAATTTATGTATTTGTACATGTACTAATTATAATTTGACAATAATGTATCCATATATTAATAAACGCATATAATAACTTGTGTCTAGAAATTATTGAAATTTGACTCTTCTAAATGTATGTAGAAAGCGTATATTATAAGGACGCTAACCTCAAGAGGTCCAATGATCAAATTAATTATGGCAATTAACATATATCAAAATTTTAGAAAAAAAAATAATAATACAAAAATAAATAAATAAAAAAAAAAACACAAAACAAAAAGGAAGAAGCAGACACAAACAAATAAAAATAAACACAAGAAAATAAAAAACAAAAATAAACAAACCAAGATGTCCACATAGTACACAAACCAACAAACAATAACAAAACGATACAAAAATGAAATAGATAAAATTAAATCCCTCAAAATGTTCCAATACACAATACAATGATCATAAATAGATATAGAGAAAACACACAAAAGATTAAGATGATAAAAGACAAAAAGCACAAACGTACAAAGTAACACCGGTTTACAAAGATGACTTACAGAGAGGCCTTGCGTTGTCTGCTTACTGTTAAAATATTTAACTGAGCAAAACTGGAAGCATTAATCAGGTTCATCGTCATCTTAAAATTTAATGACTTGAAACTAAACTGACATCAATTAATGAAAATGTTAAATATGCTCCATTTAAAAAGGTATATTTGAACGGTTGATATTTTATGAAGCAAATTTTGTTTAATCATCGTTTCTGTCTTGTTTGCAATGAACATAATCAAAATAATCAAAACATAATGTCTAGTCTACCATCTCAGTATTAGAAATGCATTCAAAATACAAACTTATTTTTTTTAATGCAGGCGCCATATACCTTGAGATGTTATAAGTTCGATCCGAATGTAACCTTACATAACTCCTAAAACTTGCCCCAAGTAAATGTATTGAACTAACTATACTGTTTTTTTTTTCTGATAAAATACATGTAAATCGTGTTATTAATGTACTTTAATTATTGAAGTGGTCTACTAACATTAACCTTTCGCACGTGCCTTGTCATCTTGTTGATATCAATCTTTATGGCTGGTACAATTTATTTTCATTTTAAACTCCTTTAATATTTGGGAATAATTTTGTTATATCTATACTTAAATAGCTGCATGGCTGCACCATGAAAACTGATTAAACTGATATTTAACGGGTCATAGTTTTCCTTTCCTCGTTCGTCTACCCCGGACTTGACTTTTTATGAGCAACTCGACGGGTGTTTCTTGAAAAAAAAACAGAGGACGTTTACCCTCAAGGTGCACCTGGTCCATGCTCACAGTTTTAGTGGAGTCCGAGTTATTAATTTGCTTTTGTTACTTTGTATGTATGATTTTAGTTACTTTATGTTCTTTGTTGTGTATGTCTGTTTTCCATGTCTGATGTTTGTCCCAGGATTACATTAGTTTGACTACCGCGATAACCTTGGTTTCCTTGATTACTCTTTAACTTTACTTTATTTGTATATTTCTTTTACCTCTCCTTTAAAAATACCTCTTGGACGGTAACAACTTGCAGCTTTAATGATCCACAATTCTCGTTTGCCCCTTTTCTCCTGCCAATTCGTAATTCCCTATTTTTCCGATACAATCATTTTTAATGGAAATATATTCTATCACTTATTATTTATATTTCTTTTGGTGTAATCTAACTATTTGCTGGAGTCTGTAGGAGTCGGGCAAAATTTACAAAGATTGTATCAAGCTCAGAAAGAAACACACACAAATTGACAATATGAGCACATAATTTATACTCTATTAAATGCGAAATGACAGTTTGTTTGTTTTAGAAGTGACTCAGGATTCAGAAAGACGAGTTCAATTTTACAACACTATGATGTGGTAAATATGAGTATCTCCCTTTGATGATAAAATTGCAATGCATTTCAAATACTTTATAACTCGAATTTTGGACTCTTATTAAAAAAAAGAAATGATTACCATTGCATAATATTCTTACTTTCAATCCTATGGTACACGAACAAAATGAAATGGAGAAAGCAAATCGGAAATTCTTAGGGGGAAAGGGGATTTAAAAACCGGTTTATGATTATTTGTATACTCAAAATAATATTAATTCAATAAAAGCACCTATTCTAATTTAACCAAAATCGAACAATATATAATTTAAGTTGAAAATCAAAGTATATGATCAAAATAGATTTTTTTTTCTATGAAATATTTGGATTCTCTATGTGGGATTGTGCATGTTCTATTGAAACCATGGAACTTGATATGGAAAATAATGTAAATGAAAAGTTTGTACTATTCAAAAGCTGTACCAAATTCCTCATTATAATTTCCAATCCCGTTACAATAATTACTGCGATGTCCCATATACCGTAGAAGTGATTGTTTTCCCAGTGTTATAATTTTCGCTATATTCGCCGTCAAAGTTGGAACGCTGAAATTAAATCACGCGAAATATTATGTATTTTTGCCAACAGTTTTATTTTGAATAAATAAATAAACTTGACTGCTATTCAAAAGTTGTTTTATCCATCCATGCCATTTTGTGCATGTTTTGGTTTACATGTAAAAAAAAACATAATTAGCTTCTTATTTATTTCTCAGATACCACGTAATAATTACTAAATTACAACTTCTGTCATCCGTATGCGGTGGAGCGTCAAATACACAACAACGGATTCGCCAACCTGCCCATGGTCATTTGATTATCAAATAACAAGACCTATTACAAAGGTTTGTCAACTAATCCCTTAATCTGCTTGATGAATTGTTTCCAGATGTCAAATATTAATACAACAGTTTGGCAAATTTAAACATCTTTTATATAAACTGTCGGGGGTAACGTCAATATTTCAGTGAAACACCTGGTTTGCATACGAACAGGAAATGTACACATTTTAGCTGACTCGTTGAATTAGGGACAAATAAAACGAATGGATCCAAAACATCGCAGAATTTTAATCAATGAATGGCTTTCAAAGGCTTGGAAAGATTAAATAAAAAATTGTATTGAAAATATTAATAATGAAAGGATACGCATTTTCAACATCTTATGGTGATCTGGTGATTTTTCCTCGTTTTTACAGTTAAACTAGCTTTTTCGTCGATCTCTCTTGCCAAGAATGGAGGTGCAATTTACACAGATGCGCGGAATATACGGGAAAATACGGTATAATCATTGAACTGTTTGTCTACCTAAAAATCAGATTACTCTAAAAGAAAAAAAAAAAGCCCTCAGCCAGTCCTTGAAGAGGATCGCGAAATTTTCCACAAGCTGGAAAATGACCGCAAACACTTATGCGGTATACAGATGCTTTGAAACATGAAGGGTTCAAAGTCTTTCTGTGGAAATTGACATACACTGGAGATGGTCTAATGAATAAGGAAGCGGTTGTTTGAACCTTTTGACACAGACGCACAGCGTGTGTCATATGACATCTTGCACATTGCCTATGGTCACAATATCACCCATCTCAAGTGCACATAGTTCTACATCTTTAAGGCAAAATTTAAAATCATATTTTTGCATAAGTTCGTATCCATTTTTCTAAGGCTTCAAAGATACACGTTGTAGGAGAAAAATGAAACAGTATGCTCTGTATGTACATGAGCGTCTTTTGTATGTGTATGTGGTATGTTTATTTTATTTTTCAATTTTCACTGATAATTCTTTTAACATTGATAACAGTTTTTTCAATTTTTAATTCGTGAAGGAAAACTTTAATTCCCGTGAAAACATTAAATGTATTTTTGTAGATGCATATCCTATTCCTTATGATTATCATTCAAGTACTGTACTCAATAGCATTAACACCTGTGTTATGTACAACTTTTGCAAAAGTAAAATTAAGATAAAATATGATGTATTCGGATAATGTTTCATATTTCTTTGTTTTAACAGTTACCTACATTTTGAAGAAATCGACAAAAAATCCCGTTTTACTTCTTTTATGGAGCGATGCATTATATAAAATAATAAATATTCCAAGTGATATTAAGGTAATACTGATTTATCAAGTAAACTATATCTGACAAGAGTCAATGATTAACTGGTATTCAGAAAAAAGATTAGGTCTTTTTTTCTGTCAGTATATAACTTGAAAATATCCTTTGATCTTTTTTTGAAGAACGCAGTTTGCAGCCTCGTTTTGAATAATACAGTATACAGCTTCGTTTTGAAGAACACAGTTTGTAGCCTCGGTGTAGTAGATAGTAACTGATATAACATCACCGGAGTTCCTGGTAGCGATTTCTGACAAGTATTTAAAACTAATTGACGGGTTTAAACCATGGTTTACAGTGTGCCAAACCTCCATTTTCCATTGCGGCGTGGATATACCGAATGATATTTTCAATTAATACTTTCATCATTAGGCAACCTATATGCACCCTTTTTATGCTTTGACTTTTCCATGGAGTTATTATTGTTTATAACGTTTGGCATTTAACATAAAACTTTGTTTGATGAGACAGTTTTACTTATGAAACATATGAAACAGTCATCTGGAAAAGGTATTTGAATGTGGAAGTCTTCTTTTGTGTGTGTGTTTTTTTTATTATGAATAGGCAATGCTGAATGGAGAATGACTTTGGAGATTGAGAATGGGAATGATGAATAGTATATTTTAATTTGAACCCTTTTGATTGAAAATAGTAAAAAGTGAAAGGAGAGGTTTCTATAATTCTGGAACTATAGGTGTACGCTATTTAAATATATTATGATTTGTTAACCCGACTTTATCAAAACCTACTATATTATAAGTTGTGGTTTTTCTACTTTCATACAGATGAGATGATCGGTTTGTACCTAAGAAATTATACGTTGAATAAAGAGAATTAATAAAATAATCATATAAATCATATCGGATGTATACGAGTTCTCATTTCCGGGAACAAATGCTTTCATCATTAGGCAACCTATATGCACCCTTTTTATGCTTTGACTTTTCCATTCAGTTATTATTGTTTATAACTTTTGGCATTTAACATTTTAGTATTTAATTTTTTCTTTAAGCTTATATAGTTTTATTAACGCAATTTTTAACAGGACAAAAAAGAGTCGAGAATTTACGATCAATAAATATTAAGGATTTACTCATATATAACTAGTGCATTGTTATATAATGGTGACTAAGAACACAGATTTGACCCCCCTCCAAAAAAAATCCCCCCAAAAAAACAAGTGATTGAACAATGTTTGAAACATTTATTAGATACTGCAAGTAATGCAGAGACAAATTTATATAACCTGTGTAGAACAGTTAATTTTTTTTTATGATAACACATGTAATTTAAGTATCCCTTTGATAAAAAAAATAATAAATATGCATTAATAAAACGGTTAATATGATTACAATTTTTTGCTAACTTTTCTATATTGTGTCACAATAACCTGACATGCTTTTAAAGACCCAAAGGGTCAAACCACCTTATCAGCATGAATTACCGCTATTTTCATTACTGTTAAATAGGTATATATAATATGTAATGCTTTTATAAACCGAAAAAAAACTCCTTCCTTCCAAACCAGCCGCTGGCATATTAAATTGTATTTTATAGGCGATTGAAATAATACACTTCTTTTTGACACTCTTACAAAATTATTACCAAATAGAAATTAATCGATTATACAGTGAAAAACTGTCCAAACCATTTAAAATCCGAAAATCTGTCCAAAACAGAAACTTATCAAAGTCATTCTGTATCTGGTTAAGTCTCTTTTACATGATTTAACCGAATACCTGGCTAAACCAAACGAATTCAACAGTCAAAGTGGGTTCGTTTTAGGCAGGTTACAGTGTTAGTCATTTAAATAACGTGTTTTAATAAATAGTTCATTAAGTCAAACTCGTACACTTGTAAATACGCAGGAATTTTAGAAAGAAAGAAAGAAAGAAACACAAATTCAATTCTAAGAAATATAAAAGGGAGGCAATCATTAATTTTCTACTTCAACTTTATTATATATATTGTATACACTCTATAATAAAATGATTTTTTATATGTAATAGTGCAAATAGGATACGGATTTCAAAAGAAGATAAGTAAGGTGTTTTCATATTTACATTTATGAACAATGTTAAATTCAATTGAAAAGAAAACCAAATGTGTGTAATCAGAAATGTTTGTCATGTTTTTTTTTATGAAGTACAGGGTAGTATTTTTACTTCCTTCACACTTGACTGTATACAAAGTGCAAATCGTACACTATTGGCTATCTTAAATTAGTGTTGCAATGTGTACGTGTCTATTAATACAGTATTCCTGTCAAATTCTGAAATATGAGTTGTATATTCCCTTTGTACAAGAACATGATAACATTGAACAGAACATACTGTATCACACCTTGTTGACCAATGAAGGCCAATGATATGTCCATATAATGCAAATGCGGTAGTATGTGATATTACTTTAAAACAGGAAAATTTGCGCGCCGTCTTTATCTCGAATTTTTTGCAATAAATCTATTTTTTTTATATTTGCGGTCGTTCTTTAATTGTGTGCTAAGATTGTTCACAAAGAAAATTATCACGCCAGTTTAATTTTTCGTTGCAGGTCGTATCGCAAATTTAGCGGGGGAAAACTGAGCCAAACAGGTTCATAAACACAAAACATTCAAGGAGATAAATAACTGAAATCATGAAACACATACCGAATGAATATTTTGTTTTGTTATTGATATTGCTTGTTGAATATCTCTGAGTACAGTCTTGATTGGTATATCATTCCAATTTACACTATACACAATTACTCCGGCTACAATTCCGTTTTGGAACCATCAGAAAAAAAAAGTAATAATAGTATCATTTTCACTTTAGAAAAAAATCAATACACAAAAAATTCAACTGCAATTTTATGTTGAAAAATAAGTACTCGGTAAATTCAAATTTTATATCATTTTAAATTCAACAACTTAATAGCTATCGTTTTGAATTCAATTAGATACATTTTTATTGTGATAATAGATATTTATAAACTGAGTATCCATTTTGTATTCCCCGTAACTATATGAAATCACCATACCTTATCCCTATTTCCGATCCCGATAAACCATAATATTTGACATTTTTCCCATACACGGACTAATTGTTTTAATATCCATACAAAATTGATAATTATGGAAAACTTAAAGTGAGGTTTTACAAAAAATAAAACATTTCCCCATCAGATGAATAAAGCATATAGATAACGAATCAAACCTATTTGTACTGTTCTCTTGTAAACTTCAAGATATATTAAAAGAAAACATAACCGAGGAAGTATATAGCAAGTACGATTACCCTGGTTAATTGCTACCAAGTACAACCTTGAACCAGGACCTTGTCAATAACTCATAAAACAATATGAACCGAAGAGACAAGCGACGCGGTTGGTTGATCTAGGTGAGAGTTATGCTGTAATGTGTCGTTGGGTTGTCACATTTTTTTCCCTCTTAGGTATATATAAGAATGGTTGTTCATTTCGTCGTCATAATTTAATGTTGATGCATGTGTTCAGGCAATTAAAATAAACTGTTGTTTTTTTCTAAGGATAACATTTGTATACATTTAAAAAAAACAACAATGAGTTTCCGATCATTGCAATCTAACAATGATCATTCGACGGAAAATATCAAGCTTCATCGGCAATTGTGTCGACAAAGATCAAATTCAACTCCTAACTTGTATAACATTGCTTCTGGAGAAGTAAACGCGAAGGATAGTAAAGGCCGTACTCTGTTGTATTATGCAGCCAAGTACGGTCAAACAGAAATCGCAAGACAATTGTTGGAAGCTGGTTGTGACCCAAACATTGCTGATCGAAATAAAAACACCCCACTTCATGAAGCCACTGATGGATCTCATCTTGAAGTGATTAGGCTTTTGGTAAAAAGTGGTAAGTGCAGTTTTTGTATATATTTATTTCGTACAAGTCTTTTGCATTCAAAAAGATTGAAAAAAACATGAATTGAGTGGTTTAATAATTTTAATCTGCTAACAAATATATCCTACACAGTTTTACACTTGCTTTAATACATTCATGAAGTGGAGGTTTATCAAATTATTAACAGTACATTAAATTTATTCAGGTTGTGACTTGAATGTCAAGAATTTATTAGGCCAAACTCCTCTTATGAGAGCAGTGCTTTTCGACGATATTGAGATAGTCAAGTTTTTCCATAAATCTGGTAAGTTTTGAGGATCTGTAGTTCTTTTACATAGACAATTCAAATACATTTTAGTATTATCTCAACATGTAATTATTATATGGATAAAAAATTTCACACATGTATTCAATATGACGTAAATGACAGAATGCGGACACTAGAACAGGATCTTACTACATCTATAATTAATTAGTGTAAACACATGATTTGCATCATAGAGTTACAAATTGTTGCTTACTTCTACGTTTTAGATAAAAAAAACTTCATAGTTTTACAAAAGGCATAACAAAAATGTATTTTCAACAAAATATATTCATCAAATGTTTGTGTATTTCAATGCTGAAATTAAATAGCATTAATTAATTTCATCGTTATTTGCAGGTGCAAATGTTGACGAAATTGACTGCACTGGAAAAACTGCCCTATTAATTGGTTTGCAAGAAGGTAGGGAGAAATCCTGCGTATATCTGATCAAACATGGATGTGAAGTGAACATTGTTGACAAACTTGGCCAGTCTGCTCTCTACTTAGCCACTCATACTCAAGAAAAGTGCTACCCATCTGTCTGTAAGAAATTGATTAGTGCTGGGTACAAACTTGATAACGATTCTGACTGGCTTTCAAAGGACTTGCTTAAGACTATCACAAATCGTGGAAGGAATTTCGTTGATAAGGTTAAAAGCAAATTTGGTAAGAAGAAATCATGCACCCTTGATTTAGTTCCAGAGGAAAACGAAGAAATTTACATCCCTAACTTCAGAATATTGGATATTTGCGGGTAGCTGTAAAATCTGTTACATTTAATGGATAAAACATTCACTGATTCACATTTCGTAATGCATTTTGAAATCCATGACATTATTGTTAATGCTCACAATTAGAAGTGATTATGTATTTCGGTTATTTATACTGTGTATGTACTATTGCTCATGGGTTACCCATTTTTGTGGTTTTCGTAGGTAGGCCAAACCACGAAATTTGCTTCCTAACTAAAAGGAGATTTCCATTGATGTGTATACCGAAAATCTCAAAACCACAAATTCAAGAATAAATGAACTGGTGTTTCTTATCCACGAAAATTGGTGTCCACAAATTAAAGTACTTTCATGGTTTGCTTTACTTTAGGGTTTGATCTCGTCAAACGTAACACCATATTATTATTTATTGATTTGTCTGATTCAAATAAATAATCACCAAATGAAAAGTGTATTATTAGTACTTTCCATTAAACAACATAATAAAAGTTTGACCTTTATTCTTATACAGAAATGGTGTTTTTTCACTATACAAAAATCAGGTAATGGTACGTATGTGAACAAGCTTAATCGAAGCATGCTTGAAATACTTCAAACAAACACACACACACAAACACACAGAGTTAAAATTAAAAAAAATCAACTAAAACTGACAAAATAGTTCAATTGCGTTATCCAATACCATTAATATCATTCAATACATGCAACAGAAACAGGTACAATACATATCTGCTTGAATATTAGAGCAGCATAGATGGGACAAATGCTAAAAATAGCGGGTTTTTCTCACAACAAATTTAACCATCTAAAGATTAACACCAGATCCCCCATTGCTAAGAGGGTACTTTTCTTGTTTTATACAATTTATAAGTACATTTTAGTCGCAGCCCTTGTAAAAACCGTGTAGATTCTGGAAATCGAAAAACGCATCACATCTTTTATGTATTTTATTGCTTTGTCCTACGGGTATTAATGATTAAATTTATTCACCAAATTCAGGTCTCTAATGTTTATCAGTGTCATTTACAGTGTTATCTCCCTATATTTTAAATTCTACAATACATTATCTATAGTTTTGTATCGCATAAGGTTATAAAAAATGCAACATGTTTATTCTGTGACCAAAATTTACAAACAAAAACATAAAAAATAAAAATATGAAAGTTTTCCAACAGTGTATCACATTTTGCATAAATTCTTAGCTTGAGTACTACGTACGTTATAGTAGAATTAGATGCACATCTTCATGCTGTCAAATTAACACTATAAAGACACGCTTCATGAATTTCGACACGCATTTGTACCTCCTTGATATAAGAGGATAGGTAAGTGACTTTTCTTGTCATAACTCGTGATAATTCACCACATTTTCATGTCATTGTGATTTCAATTTAATTTAACCTTACGTAATATGCACTTCATGTCTTGTTCTGTATCTCATGTTTAGTATCAGTATTTCATCATAAAATGTTGAGAATTAGAAAAAAAATCTTGTTCTTTCGCCCGAACAGAGGCTTGGTATTTCCTGCTGATACCGTAACCATACCAAACATGGTAAACGAGGGCTATTATAGATTAATTGCCAATACGGCAGTAGCCGACATAGCTATTGATGAGCCGATAGATGTTAATACCATTACGGAATATACAAAACGGGGGTTAATGTTACAAAAGAAGCCACTTTGACTATTGATATACTACTATGTCACACGATTAGTCTCTACGCTTGTAGTAATTATAGATAAAATCTAAAAGCATACAATACATTTAGAAGCTAATAAGAACCCTAAGTTTTGGACATTTTTTAATTTGAAAAATCAAGGTACAGTGATATGTATTTAAAAGAAGTTTACACTTTCTAAAACACACATTTACTTTAAAATTTGATAAATAATATCTTCTAACAAGGCTCTTGACTTTGCCTATAAAATAGGAGCTAATCAAATAACATTTGACTTTGTTGATAATGCATCGCTATGGTGTTATATGGCTTATGTTCCGGCCAATATAAATATGCTAGATTTCCGATAACCCACACTCTGCGTCTTTGTTGAAAGTTCAAACAATCACATCATACTCCATTTTTGCAATACATCTTCTGCGACTGAACAATTTGAACAATTCATATTTTGGAGTATTTACATATACTGTAAATGTATTAATTTTGGCAGTTGCTATTTTTCGCGGATTCTGTAAAGTGAACATATTCTCGGGTACCACTTTCCGCAATTTAAAAAAAAAAAAAAAAAAAAAAAAAAAAAAGATAAGCCTTTTATTTTGTGAAATATCAATTTCGCGTGTACTATTTTTCGCGGTTTTCAGGAAAAGGAGCGAAAAATGTTAACGTTTATTTAACTGACTCTCAATCCTTTTTATTTCAGTCTCAAGTATGTCAAAATTTATCAAACGATGTTAAACTGATGGCAAATCTTACATCAATGATCAAGAAGAAATGACTAAAAGAGTCACACATTATAAATGATAATATCAACTCGGAGAGTTGGAATCAATTGTCATTGTCCTGACCTGGTAGAGACACTCCTGGTGGGAATGGCAAGTTATTTCAGGTTCAAACTTTCAGTTATCTCAAAAGAAGAGGGACAAATACCATGACATATATGACCATTTAAAATATTGTTTAATTTGTTGTAAGCTCATTTTCGATTACCTACCAGAATCAAGTTTTGCCCAAGAAATAACTAATGGGGTACAGGTTTAAAATCAATTACCATGAGCTGGGTCTATGAAAACATTGTAGCAACTGTATCGATTAGTGGATTATCATATAAAATATAAAGGCCGATCATTGCATAAATGAGTACAACATCGTACCGAACATGACATTTTTTCTATTCTAATATGACAAAAAGACTATTTCGGTATCTGAATCTCCAACGGGTAGATATATCGGGTTAATATATTGTATGATATTAATTGACGTCATATAAGAATTTCATTTTACTTTCAAGTTTGAATTGTGCTGCTGGTTTTGATGTGAACTCTTGAGTCCTGTTTAATTTATCCTAAATGTTCTTTGTTTGTAGTGACCATGTCCATTTTGTATTGTGTTGAATTCTTATACTGAAGAGCATTGCATTCTACGAGAAATAGACAATTGTACGGTTTGAACCCATACAAGAATCCATACAAACAACGTTTCATAGCTGGATCTGTACCAAACATCTTTCAAAACTTTTATACTCACAACTGTCAAAGAGGGTCTGCAGTCCTATCATAACACTTGATACTCCCGTAGTGGTAATAATTCAATGTGGATCCAGAAAAAATTCGAAAGATCTTTTGGAGACAATTAGTTCAAGGCAATTATCTGAATATAATAGCATTAACACCTATGATTTTTCAACACTGTATACTTCTATTCCCCATACTCAGTTAAAATCCCGGCTTAAAAAACATTATACATCGTTGTTTTACCAAAAAAAGTGGTACATTTAGATACAAATATATAGTTCTTGGTAGAGATTCCCAATACATTGTAAGAAATAATTCCAAATCATCTTCCAAATATACAGAGGAAGATGTTTACAAAATGCTGGAATTTATAATCGACAACATATTTGTCCAGTGTGGGGGACGTGTTTTTCAACAAACGGTCGGCATTCCAATGGGAACACATTGTGCTCCTTTACTTCCTGATCTATTTCTTCTCTCTATTGATGCTGACTTTAAAGCCGATCTGTTCAGAAAAAAAACAAATATCGTTTGGCTAGATCCTTCAATCTCAGTTTCCGCTATATAGATGACGTATTATCTTTAAACATTCCTAATTTCGGGGATTTGATACATCGCAACTACCCAAAAGAACTTGAGATAAAAGATACTGCAGACACTGTGAAGTCAGTCTCTTGACCTACATTTAGAAATCGATTGTAAAGGAAAACTATTGACCAAACTTGATGACTTTTCATTCAGAATTGTCAACTTTCCTTTCATCTGTGGCAACATCCCTTCAGCACCTGCGTATGGAGTGTTCATATCACAACTCATACCTTATGCCAGAGCCTGCCGAAACTACGCACACTTCTTGTATCGCTCTAGAACTCTAAAAAATAGGCTTCTGGAACAGGATTATGTTGCTACAAGATTGAAGTCAACACTAGAGAAGTTTTATGGTCATCATCATGAACTCGTTATGGTGTATCCGTCTGCACCATGAAGACTGATTTCTTCAACGGGTCATAGTTGTCATTTCCTCTTTTGTCTATCCCGGACTTGACTTTTTATGAGCAACTCAGTGGGTATTTCGGGAAAAGCAGAGGACGCTTACTCTACCGGTGCACCTGGTCCATGCTCCCAGTTTTTAGTGGAGTCCGAGTTGTTCGCTTGCTTTTGTTACTTTGTACGAATGATTGTATTTACTTTATGTTCTTTGTTGTGTATGTCTGTTTTCCATGTCTGGTCTTTGTCCCTGGATTACATTCTTTTGATTACCGCTATAACCTTGATTTCCTTGATTACTCTTTGAAATAAGATTGTAAAGAAAAAAAATTGCAATGATTAACATTTCAAAACGACTACAGACAAGAAAAGTATAAGGCGTCAATTTAATAAAAAAGTCGTAAGTATAAAGTTGATAGTAAGTAATAGTGTCACAACAGAAAATAGCATTGTGACGTCATAACTTTCGATTAATATCACATTTACGACTTTTTGTGAAATTTATGCTTGAAAAAATAAAAAAAAAGAAGCGAACATTAAACAATAAAACGAACTGACAAACCCTTCTATTGAACTACATGTATAAAACTAAAAACGTAAGAATTAGGATCATTTTTTTTAATAACGAACGAAATTGTAAAAAAAGAAATGATATAAAGAAATGTCAATGTTCATTGATGCTAGCTAGATATATTCTTACTCCACCGTTTTTCCATTTTTTATTATTCAAGAAAGTAAATATCCGTTTTACAGTTCACGACAGTTTGTATCGTTAAACGATTAAAAATATCAAATATTACCAGACAATATCGTCTCCGGCGTGTTTTTGGATTTCATTGGATAATTCTTATCGTTGCTACCAATGAATATAGAACAATGCCTATAAATTTGTTAAATTTACATGCCTATGTAAGTTCTCGTATATCATAGTAAAGAAACATGTTTACTGTCAATACTATTGTTGTATTATTAAATATCCGTAGCACGTTTACTTTGATGAAAGGCATTTATGTATGATACATAATTGTTTATGTCAATCTAATTTGCTTGAAAATTATAGAAGGTTATATTCCGATCATTTATCATTAGTTTCAATATGTCATGAAATGTTCAATGAAACCATTGCTATCATTATCAAAGGCAATGAATGAACTCTTTTGGCCCTAATTTCTACCTCGAAAACAAACAACAACAATTTTGATATTTGATCTGTTAATAGGGTTTGAAATTTTCGTTGTCTTCGGATTTAAGAGAATGAACATTTAATATAAAATATCTAAACTAAAGTTTGACAATTTATTTTTTCGCGATTCCTAAACCTAGTGAATATAGCAAAAAGTGGAATTTCGCAAAAATTCCCACTATACGGGACATTGTCAAAAAAAATATTTGTCCCAACTTACATCAACGTGAAATATAATTAGGGTACGGAATGAGTAATGAGCGTTTTTTTTTTTTATTTTAATTTTTCATTATTTACATAACTGTAACTACGATTTGTGTTTGTTTAGTGAATTTGGTAATAACGTTAAGTCATGTAAAAAATACAATAACACTCATCGGATAGAAGTTTCTCCGATGGGATTGACCTCTCATCGTTGTTGATATACCGGAAGTTCTCGTGACATAAAAACACGAATATTTACTTTTCGTAGAAAATTGTAAGTACACATGGTGTTAAAATAATAAATGTTGTGGTTATTTATATAATGTCGATTACAATGAATATAATTTCATGAAAAATGCGATGAATACCAAAATCTTTGTGGGTTAAATTGCGGTAATTCATTGACCACGAACCCACGATGTTAGAGAAAAAGACGACCTTTTATTCGATTAAGCAGAAACGAAGCATACATTTACTGATGAATAATTATAATGAAACTTTTCGCCATTGGTGCTTTTAAAGTAATAAGAATGAAGTAGAATTTCCCTAAGAGTATTGTAAATTCACCCAAAACTGTTTGAAAGTAATGGGTTCATGAGGTTCTAATTTTTAAAATTGAATCGATTTACACACTGTTTACGAAAGTTCAAGAACGAAATTAGTGTCATGGTTGTCAATTTTCCGAAAGAATAATGCAATAATTCAAAGGTAACAACTGAAGTTGCTTTTCTTTGATCAACAAAAACCATATATTTCTGGAACAGGGTTATGTTGCTACAAGATTGAAGTCATCACTACAGAAGTTTCATGGTTGTCATCATGAACTCGTGCATAGTTATGGTGTATCCATCTGCACCATGAAAACTGATGTATTCAATGGGTCATAGTTTTCCTTTTCTCGTTTGTCTACTCCGGACTTGACTTTTTATGAGCAAACTTATGTTTCTAGAAAAACAGAGGACGCTTACCCTACCGGTGCACCTGGTCCATGCTCCCAGTTTTTAATGGAGTCCGAGTTGTTCATTTGCTTTTGTTACTTTGTATGTATGATTTTAGTTACTTTATGTTCTTTGTTCCTGTTCTGTTTTCCATGTTTGGTCTTTGTCCCTGGATTGCATTCTTTTAATTACCGCTATAACCTTGGTTCCCTTGATTACTCTTTAAGGAGGTAGACATAGGGTATGGGGCATTACTCTCGAAATCAGTGGTATGTTTGTAACATATTCAATTTCAACAAAGCCTATCAAGCTTTCATTTAAAACTGAATGAAGTTATCCAAGTTACTTTGATGCTTACATGAGATTGGTGTAAAATCCGGACTACAAACGTTACAATGATCAGTAAGAGTTGTGTCCCTTACCCTAGGTCTACTACCGTAAATGATGCTTCACGTCAGAAATGTCCGCCCGAGGTTTAATGCATCCTTACATACAACTAACAGTGTAAGTAATACAAGATCACAATGACGCTGACTTTGTCCAAAATGAAAGCCACTGTGAAGGTCATACTATCTATTCATACAAATTGATGGATTACAAACTGACCACCACCTTTCCCAAGGACAAACGTCACCCAGCGCAAACCTCTACCATGCACCATATTTCACATAAGCAAGTACTAGGTGTAGCACATTGAAGCGTCCTTTCTTGACATTTTATAAGAAACCTAGTTTTCTAAATTGAATGGATTCAAAGGAAGAATAAAAACACTTTGATGAAAGCCTTGTTCAACTAGCGCGAAGGCAAGCCTAGAATTGTCGACGAAAATTACTTAAAAAGGAATAAAATGTGTGGCCAAGTCTACTTAAAAACCAATCTATACATGCAATTTGCAGTCTGTTTTCATCTGTTTCGACCATAAACATTTTTTGTTTATTTGAAGTTTAATATTGTTCATTAAATCTACCTCCATCTCTTTTTTACTAATATCACAGATTAAAATTATTATCATTTTAATACGTGAAACAATTTATGGTAACAAAAAAAAGTAAAAACATTTTTAAAAAGTTTAATTGTTAACATAAAAAGTAAAAACAAAATACGCATTAAAATGCGATGATTTCCAGAAATACCGACTAATTATTTGCTACAAATTTGGAGAGTAAAGGAAGGAAGTCTTGTTTTTAATTCATTTAGTTGTTTCATTTTGTTTCTAACTACTTTTTTATTCAGTATTGGTTACAGAGCATGTGACCATATTTTGAAAGTTATTTGCGTAATGTCATTACACACTGATAAGACAAAAGGATGTTTATTTTTTGTCATTTGAATATTTTGTTTTCGGAAACAATTCTGTCCATTTCCGTATATCAAAGATAAAATTGACAACTTTCGAGTTTTATAGTCTAGTGATATTAAAATTTGATTTTCGAAATACGGATGGAAATTGTTATTTAATTACCATAAGGAGTAACCAAAGATTAGGAAACTTAATATAATGCAAAGAGAGGTAAACTGCACCTGTTGTATTCAAAAGTGTGTGCAATATCTACTTTAACCGGTAGCTAAGACTGGGAAACACATGAATTTTAATACCCACAATAAGATTATGCATATTAAATAAAACAGCTCCAAGTTTAAAATTTAAGGAGGTAGATGTAGGGCAGGGGTATAACTCTTGAAATCGGTGACATGTTTGAATCATATTAAATTTCATCGAAGCCTATCGAGCTTTCATTTGAAATAGAATGAAATAAATCGATGTTACTTTGATGCTTAAATGAGATTAGAGTAAAATGATTTACACAAACGTTCCAATGATTTGTAAGAGTTATGATCCGTACCCTAGGTCTACCTCCTTAAGTCCAGGGAAAACGCGTTTAGCATGCCTACGTTATTTGTACTTCGTGTGGGATACGATTTCTTGTTTAATCGAAGTATGCTACAAACTAATACTTTGCATTTGTCTACGCATTATATATCTTGGCTTCAAAATTAGTCATTTTGGGTGTTTTAAAGACTTTCATTTAATGACTTGATCTAAAAATAAGTTGAAATATGCATGTTAACATAGGAAAATTCAGTGTAAATGGACTACCAATTAAGATAATTAATCAACATTTTGAACATTCCGAAAATATAAGCGTGGGTGGAATGTTCAGATATGCATTGAAGTGTTGGCATTAATGCAGTTGGACCCATTGCAATTTACATATTAATTTGTAATATGCATTACGAACATTTGGTAGGTTCCAGAGTTTACTGTGAACAGGAATTCTTACTTTTCTCTTTTTAAAAACATGACTACAGAAAGTCAGAATTCATGTTTTGTAGTTGCAAAAAGCTGTAAACATCTCATTATTTGTGTACGTTTATTACTAACTGAATCACTCTGTCAATGTACAGTCATCCAAAGATTTTTAATTTGATCCTCGGTGACCGGAAGGTAAATTTGGTGTTTTTGTTGTTAAAAAATTAAAATTAAAAAATGGTTACAGTAGTGTTCAATGGAATTATTTTAACAAATCTGCAGAAACCCATATCATGAACATCATATACATATATACGGAACGTTGAAAGCGTTAATATCGTATACAATTATTAAGTAGCAGGCTTTATAAAAATCAGGAGGTGATTCGTACATGTCAAAAACCCACCGATTTGAGTTTTAATTTTTGTTCAGTAACATTTACTGATCACATAACCAGTTTAGTTTTTCATTTGTTGCGCTTTTGAAATCATATAGATTGTACATGAAATTTGTACTGTGCATGAGTTATTGTTCTTGATTAGGTTTCATTTGGTTGATTTTAGTGGAAGATAAATGTATGATTTTCTATAAAGTGCAGATCTAGATGCAGAAATGATTTTTTATGTAAATGTGTAGCATATATAGACTGTAAAAGCATTGTTTGTTCCGTGGTTTTTTTTCTATACCATGAATCACCTGTACCATAGGCAGTGTCTGAATTTTATATGGACTGGTACTTAAAACATCATCCCTTTCAAATAAACTTTAGAAATGCGACAGAACCCCGTCGCTGAACTGCCATGATATATACGTTCATCAATAGAATTGTAATTATATAAGCAGTACACTCAAGAAGCAAAGAACATAATTTTTCAAAGTTTTTTTTTATAATACGTACAAGAAGGCGGGGACACATCCCTTTCGCGAACAATCTGTATTGAAATATCAGCAAGTTTATCATATAGGTTAGCTATGATTTACATGTGTCACTTTCACTCGATCGCGTCCTGTATTTGGTACACAAATCAATATGATTTTCTCCCCACTTGTGATTAACAGTAATAGAAGAAAAAAAAATAAATAAAGGCAATGCTTTGTAATTGTTCTAAAGCAAACATACTGACCATATCTTTAAAATGATATTTTAGGAACTTCATATGATTTTTACACTGAATTGAATAAATTGATTTTGTGTCGACGTTCATATTCATCATATGATTAAATGATTAATTAAAAACTTTAGCAGCAAAATTACAACGCTAAAATAATGGAGAATTTAGTTTCATACAGAGCCATCTCAAAAATACATTCAAGTTATCAAAATGTACTTTATAATATAAACCATCTCCACGATGATTTTGTTTTGTTTGCGAACTATTGATTTTTCCTGTCTCTATACAAAATCATGTTTGAAGTCGGAATTATAACACATTTTACGTATAATTAAAAAAAAACAAAAACAAAAAATTCGCCCCCTTCGAATTTCCTTTTGATTGACCCTAAGGAATACAGCTACTTAATTATTTGTCTGAGTTCTTGACTTCAAAAACAAAACGACACAAAGAAGTAATAAGAAAAGTTACAAATAACAAATCCAATATAAAAAAAATAAACATATAAATACAAAAAAAAAAAAAAAAAAAAAAAAATCATGTTGAAAATTTTGATAAGACTCATACTCATACATATATCACATATTATTTCTATACAAAATTTGTAGCATTTGAAAGACTTTGAGTAATTCTATATGAAAGCTTGCGATTGACAATAGTGGTTATCATCGTAGAGAATATTTTTCATATTGAGTTCGTTTGGTACATCGGTCAACTAATGCTTTATTACATTTCGGGTGTTGATAAATGTGTTAAATATATATCACAAAGGACACAGGTGTCAACGCCACCAATAATATATTTATCAGTTGTCCGACAGTGACGTGGGAGGAGAAAGTTGACGACAATGTCTTAAAGCTAGGTCATATGTGTCTTTGAATCTCATACATATAGTTTATTTCTATTTTTTCTTAACAAAATCAATAAACGTTGATATTGATTAGTTCATAGAATGCATCGGTTTGCTTTTTAAAAATTGAATAGAGAGAAATGCAGATGTAGAGTTTATGAAAATATGTTTAAATACTCACTAATGGTTTTATTTCTTTACACGAGACATTTTTGAATCGAACACCTACATGTAAAACTCAAGCCATAACTTTGATTGTTTTAGTGCAAGTTATATTCATACATCAATATTTACAAATTACGAATTGAATTAACAACAAATCATAATCAATTTAAGAAATAAACTATTCTGAGCAGACACAACCGGATTATTATCTAGGTATTGCTAGGTATTTCAAATTCCTTCTAATTTTATAAAAAAAAGTAAACTAAAGCTATTTAGTAAAAAGACACGAGAGTATACATGTAATTTAAATGTTGCACGTTATCCTGCATGAAGTACTTCAGATGAACAACAATTCCTACATTAACACGACAGGTTTAATAAGCGTAGGTCATTGAAGTTGAAATGCAGAATGGAAGTAATGACATTTGATTTTTAGTATGTAGTCTGACTATATTTGGCAAATATTATTTTTACAACAATCTAGGCATTGTACATATATGTCAGTTTCCTTCAAATCTGGTTTATGCATGTTTAACAGTAATTAAAATTGTTTACAAGCATAATTCGCTAACATTTTTTATTAAAGGAAGGTGTATTGCCGTACAAAGAGAAAAAGATGCTGTTTCAAAAATGTTTGACATACGGGCCTTTGACGAAGGAAATCTGCTATGCTTGTTTTAAGGTACGTCTATGTGTATTTAGGAAATGTTTCTTCTTCTTTTTTAATAAAAAAAGCTTTACGACACTTAATTCACATCACTGCAATGGGGTTAATTCTTAATAATCTATTTTGTACATATTTGTTAAAAGGATTGACACGATAGCTGCTAGAGAAACAGAAAACATGCAGAGGGTGCAATATACATTGCACGAATTGCATTATTTAGTAAAAATTGCTTTAAAAGTTCTTTTTTTTCCTTCAGTTTCAGTTTTTGTTTGGTCATTAAACGTGTTTGTGTAACTATCTGTAAACTCCAATAAACATTTTCTTTAAAAGGATGCACATTCTCCGAATTTTTAAAACAGCAATGAATCTAATTCATGACGTTTTGTCCGGTCTTCGTTGAAAATCGTTTTTACATAAAAGACCTAAAACTTGTCCATATACATATTCATATTTGTCAACATATTGTAATGAAAGTGCTTTTTTCTATGGCTTATAGCCCTATGCTCCTCCAAGATTAGAGTTAACATGTTCTCTTATTTGTAATATGACATAAAAGCTTAAATAGATAACATCTCGTACATATGTTTGTTCAAGGTTTACTGAGACAATCTTTATTGCATATGATAGTTGTGGATCACTGCACTGCATACAAGGCAGTTACTAATTTAAGATTGCGTTTAATGTTCAATTCTTGACAATCTCTTTTTTTTAAGCATCTACAAATGTAAATACACTGATGGGTGTGAACAACAACATTAGTATCTTATGATTCTGATAAAACGGAACCTTGTTTAAGAAGAACATTTAAAAAATGATATACACAAACATGCACTTAGAAATTACATGTTACTTTTAACAATATTACAAATATAGACAAATAGACGATGGAACATAGAACCTGACACAGAATATTTGTTAAACAAACATTTAACAACCGAAGTGACTTTCACGGCGAGAGATTATCTTTAAATACATTAAGGCGTTAATGAAAATCGGAAATGTAAGCGGTGTAGGAATAACTGGTAACCTTCATCAGATATTGTAGCTTATTCTTGAATGTGAAAATGTAATGTCAAAGTAAAAAAGTAGTAACTAAACCAAGTGACATTTCTGAAAATTAATTTAAAAATAACACAAGCATAACCATACACACGATAAAATACACACACAGGCAGCCTATGCAAATCTAACTAACAAGAATTTTTACTTTGAACACACATTTTCTCTTTCTTGTTAAGCCCTGTTTAGGTGCCGTCTATAGTCCCTGTCCGGCAGTTATGATGACATATATTCTGTAGTAGAAGTATATAATATTTTTGATGCAAAATAAAAATTAAAAAAAAACTCAAATAATGCTCACTACTGAATAAAAGTGACCAACAATTACTTTGATTCAACATTAACTTGAATAACGAACTTGTTGCAATGATAGGTGAATGCATTGTAAATCATTGAATATGTTTGTAAATCCTACGTTGTATAACATACATTGTACATGTTTAGATCGTCATGGTTGTTCCAAAATTATCATAACCTTTGGATAAAGCATTAACAGCGCTAAGTTTAGAGTAGAAACATAGAATGCAAATACCACCAGTGTTACTGGACAATGTTTGAAAAAATTGGGTTATAGCCTTGGTTGCATTTAAAGTTAAATCTTCCCAAAGTATTTCAAAATGATATTCTTATAATATGGCAATTGTATTGTACCTCAAACTACAACACAACAAGGCAAGAAAAACAAACAAACAAACAAACAAAAACAGAACAAAAAAAAAAACAAAATAAAAAAGGGAAAAAAAGAAATAAAGAAGAAGAAGAGGAAGAGGAACAAATATTTTAAAAAAAGTAAAGAGGATAAAACATCAACAACAAATAATCCTTTATGTAGGGTAAAATCATCACAGACAATTTGTGCAAAATCACATCCCTACTTAATATATATCTTAAACATGAAACATGATAATGAGCTCAGGTTTGTTTTATAATAACCTAATCTTTATGCATAGATATTATATGCACTTATTAACTCTGTTGCAATAATTAAAGTACAATATAAATTAATACGAAACTGACATGGAATTAGGTTAAACGTCTGTCATGTGCCTACAAGCTGCCTTGGTGATGTGTCGCGAGATAGAACACCTGTTATGCATGCAACACTTTTAATTCGAACAAAAAATTATATCAATACAGCCTAAATATTGCACTTGTTTTTATATAGCCACGCAGGGCACTAATTTGATGTTACAATCTCAAAGATGTAGGTGTATGATATACATTTCAAGTATTTCAGTAGCAGTCTTTGTAAGAATCATGAAAAATCTGAAAAATGTGATACACCCCAAAAAAGGCTACATATTTTTGTTTATTTTTATAATTAAGTTGTTTCATGGGTCTATATTATGGATTAAGAAATAACGCATTCCAATCTGTCTGCTCTTAGTGGATAATCAACATTGAAAATCCAAGAAATTCTATTCCATCTGGGTATCATTTACAGAGTAATGTCCCTTAATTTTGAAATCTACAGTGCATTCTATATTATTTTTATCTCCTGTAAAACGGGTTATATGAAACACTAAATGTTAGTTTGTTAGTTTGTTATTTTATGCAATTCAAACAAAATATCAAAAACAAAAATATGTAGGCTTTACTAATGAATCACTTTTTGCTTGATTCTTAGCTGGAGTTCAACTTCGATGTTGACCGCAATGTTCATACACTGTAAAAAAATAATTGTAAATGACTACATGTATACGAATCACCATAAAAAGTAACAGAAATTTATCGGGCAGTAACTTACACGGCAACAGTGCAAAAAGTACAGAAAATGCCTTATTTAATTAAAGTTTTTATTAAAGTTTTATGATATACAAGTATATTTGCATGCAAACTTGGGAATACATGATCTCTTGTTGTGTATATTTTTTACTTGCAAGCTGCTTATTGTATTTTCATATTAAGACAATATATTCTAATGCATTGTTTATGCATGCGATAATCTGAAAATACGACATTTTTATCTCGATGATATATATGAATAGTAATACGTATTTCCTGTCTAAATGATTGCAAGTTTAACTAAAAGAGATAGATTCGGTAAGCTTCTTCAAATTATGGTCTCACTATCCACTTCTAACGTTTACATTACTTTACATGTTAAAAAAGTAATTTTCAAAGTCTCACTCTGAATTCCCAGGACAAATGACATCTTAAAGTGGCATACCGTTGCGAAGCTTGGAAAATAAGGCTTCCAAAATCATTATGCTAATGGTACGATGATTGTAGAAATTCTTTACAAAATTTACTTGAATAAATAATACTGAAAATCCATATTTTTACCTGTTCTGCTAACTGACAGCATGGAGGCAAATTACTCACACATGTAAACAATATTCATACACTTTTGTTAATTACATATATGATTTCAAAGTACACATTCTCAGCTTTATTTTGACTACCTTTAATCATAATACACACAAATAATGCACTTACAATGCATATGTCTAGGTTCAGTGTGTTGTTGGTACTATATAGGGGGTGGCCATTTGACCTGGAAGTGGTTAGTGAGACCTATACGGCTTCCATGCGTGTCACTGTACTGATTTCTCACACTTCGCCGTTTTAAGTAGCACTCCAGGGAAGAATCACGAAAAATGTGATGCTTGGTTGGAAAGCTTACATATTTTTATTTTTGAGAAACAGAAAATATTATGTGACTTTCCATAGAAACGGTGTTCTTAGGAGATGATTCTTATAGAATGCATACTAGATTTCAAAACTTAAGAAAATAACTCTGTATATGACACTTAAATTGAATAGAAACTCTTGGGTTCACCATTTGGATTTTCTCCGAAGAGCAGACTTATTGGAATAAATAACCACAAAATAAATTGCATCATATATACATATAAAGCAACTAAGTAACAAAGTAAAGATATGTAGTCTGTTTTTGGAGAGTATCACATATTACAGATAAAATAAGTAAAGTTATCACAATTACAAAGGCATCATCTAATTTTGTAAAATTGTGCCTGTAAAATGGGAAAACAGAAAAGAAATGGCAACAATGAAATTTTAACAAGAACTCAAATAATGCTCACTACTGAATAAAAGTGACCAACAATTACTCTGATTTAACATAAACTTGAATAACGAACTTGTTGCATTGATAGGTGAATGTAAAATGCATTCTGGAAACTAATGCCTGTTAATTTGGTATCGTGAATAGAAGAAAAGGTCTTCGTGATTGAGATGAAACAACAATATTAATTGCCAAATTTACACGATATGCCCTTGTGTACTTATTATTAAACGTTGATCACGTTTATGATTTGAGTAGGCACAGGTAACATCCTTGTAAATTGATGTTTTGTACCCTGTATGTCAAATGCATGACCACTTGAAACACAACTTACTGCATTGCCATTTTGCTTTTTTTTTCTGTTTAATTTTCTGATAGTTTTACTGTATATGAATCACAAGGAAGATACACCTGATATGCATATGCTCTGCATTTTTAAAAATGGCATGTACTTTTCACATAGAAATTGTAAATAAAGGTGTTATAAATTAGTTATTTTATCACAAAAAAACTACATACTTACTGATGTGTCCTAGCTGCGGTAAATGTATCAACATGCATACAAATATGACAATATAATTGATGAAACATGAAAGTTTCTTTTAAAATATAGCTAGTTGATTGTTTATTTTAATGAAGACCGGATATGTAAAAGAAATATGATTTGTAAAAAATAATTAAGTAGGACTCCAGCTAAGGATCATGCAAAATGTGATTCATGGGTAAAAAGCCTACATATTTTTATTTTATGATATTTTGTTTGAAATGTCGTAGTAAACAGAAATTAACATGAGGTTTTTCATATAACCCGTGCTCTTAGGAGATAAAAATTATATAGAATGCACTGTAGATTTCAAAATTAAGGAAGATAACTCAGTAAATGGCACTCAAATACAATAGAATCTACTGCATTTTCAATGCGGATTATCTCCTAACAGCAGGCAGATTTGAATGATTAATTACACATTTGATAGTAAAATAACTTAATAACAAAAATAAAAATATGTAGCCTTTTTTGGGGTGTGTCACATTTTTCAGATTTTGCATGATTCTTACAAAGACTGCTACTTTATAACTTTCATATTCTATTCTTTGAAGTGCATATATGTTTTGTTATATGGTTAAAGCACGGTCTGCATTTCAATATATAGTAACCGATGTTAGCGCATTTGAAAATCACCAATGGATTATTTTAAACTGAAAATTTGACGTGTGTTTGTAATTTCATTAATGCATTCGATGACATTTTATTGAAATAATCACAAGGCATTAAAAGAGTGCAGCCTTTAATTTCTATCGTGCATTGTCTCAAAGGCTTGGTCGTACGTCATTTGAAAATAACTTATTAGTTCTAGTTAACATTCTGCTATTACAATCGGATATAAACTATAATCATGTAGTTTATAACTTAATATTTTCACAAACATCCTACAGTAATTGAATTTCAACCTTAAAAGTACTCCTCAACATTACTATTGTTTTTTTGTTTTACTTTTAATCTAAATCAAATATAATTTAAGAATATGAGTAAAAGCAAAATTTAACAAATTGTGCTCTCTACTTGCTGACCTATTCCTTCACACTTATTGGGCCGACGTAATAGCTGATCTGATCAGAAAGAAAGAACATCGTATAGCTAGATCCTTTAATCTCAGTTTCCGTTATTTAGAGTAGCGTTAAACAATCCTAGTTTCCGGGATTTTAAACATCGCATCTAACCCCAAAGAACTTGAGAAAAAGGATACTACAGACATTGTGAAGTTAGCCTCATATCTTGATCTACACTTAGACATCAATGGTAAAGGAAAACTGTTGACCAAACCGTACGACAAACTTGTTGACTTTTCATTCAGAATTGTCAACTTTCCTTTCATCTATGGAAATATATCTTCAGCTCCTGCGTATGGAATTTTCATATCACAACTCATACGTTATGTCAGAGCTTGGATAATTATTCAAACCTTTTGTATTGCGCTAGACATCTTACAATAAGGCTTCTGGAACAGGGTTATGTTCGTGGCTCGTTACGATGTATCCATCTGTACCGTGAAAACGTATTTGTCCAACGCGTCGTAGTTTTCCTTTCTCCTTTCGACTACCTCGGACTTGACGTTTTATGAGCAACTCAGCGGATGTTTCTTTAAAGGAAGAGGACGCTTACCCTATCGGTGCATCTGGTTCATGCTTCCAGGTTTTAGTTGATTCCTAGTTGGTCATTTACTTTTGTTACTTTGTATGTATTATTTCAGTTAGTTTATATTATTTGTTGTGTTCGTTTGTTTTCCATGTCTGGTCTTTGTCCATGGATTACTTTCTTTCCTCTAGAATCGTGGTTCCCTTGGTTACTCTTTCAATGGAACGGGCAACTGAGCAAGTTTCCTTATCAAAACATTTTATAATTTTGCATATTTATATTTGGCGTTGACTTTTTTGCTTGCATTCATAAACTTCAAACATAATGAGCCTCGTTTTTAATGTGTTTATTGTAAACCTCAATGATTATGTAGTGATATACCTCGTTCTATAGTGATATACCTCGTTCTATAAGGTCCAATACAAGTTACTTGTGACATATGTTAGTAACAGGATAATTTGTTGGAAAGAGTAAATTACTAAAATATCACTAGTGCCGAAGAACGCCTAGATTTACGAGTGTGCGGAACGTGTTCCGCACACGAGTTAAATCATCAAACGTCCTTGGCATGAGTGATCATATTTTAGTTTTTCACGTTTATATAGATTTCCTTCATAATTTATCAATATTTTCTGTTATTTCAATATGAATTTTAAATTCCGCAGTCGGCGGATTAAAATAAAACTTGTGACGTTTTAGCGGGAAAAAAATGCGATAATGAATTTTCCGAATTTATTTTACAGAGTGAATTATTGTAATTTATTACACTTGGAACATTCCAAAAAACAAAAAACAAAAACAATAACAAAAAACACCGCTATATATGTAATAATTGATGTTATTGGAGATATGTAATAATTGATGATATTGGAGAGTCCAAAGTTGAGGTATTACCATCATGTAAAACTTATTGTCTAAACATCCACATGATTATAGTCGTATAAGATACTACACTCTTTCTCTATAACATTGCTTGTATTGACATTTGTACAGTGATATTTATTATACATGTTTTTTTTTTATTATATATATTCATAAACTCTCGCGAATCATTTAGTAGTCTTTTTGCTTTACCGTTTAAACAAGAGTTCAACAATCATCTACCTGGAAGAGAAAGGCAAAACCTATCCATATACTGTATATCGGCAAACAAAAAAAAAAAAAAAAAAAAACAAATAGGGACTCCTCTTTCTTTCATTCCACATTTATGATGATTAAGATTCATGTCATTGCCCAAAACAAACTTTCCTAATTATTCAGTCCTATTTTGTCCGTAAATGTCTTTGTCTTAAACACGTTTTTGGCAATTGTATGATGTTTTATTGTCATGTTTTTAACATTAATTGAAATCAAACATTTAATCGCTTAAAAAATATATTTAAGAACAGAAAAAAAAAAGAAAAAAAAAATCATTATAAGTTCTGCTTGATATCACAACTTTGTTTTTAAATAGGTTAAATTTTCATATGAGATTGAAGCAGCATTGGTTTTTTGACAACAGGAACGGTTTTACAAGAGCTACCGGTATGGTTTCTAAAAGGGCTTGATCTGATCAATACGTGATGATCCGATTTTTATAGCGAATACTATATTTAACTTTGGGGAATTTAGTCGATCTTCCCGTAAATAAATTAAACTTATCTAATGACTTTATGTATCAATGACGAAGAAATAAAAACTTTCCATCAAACTTAAATTAAATTACAAATGCCGTGGCAGATCCTCTATCCTACATATTAACATCTAAATAAACTGTCACGTACTACCATACATCGTGTACTAAGTAACAGCCCTAGATTAATCCTACGAGGAGGAATGACGAGGCCAGCGAAAGTTATATTATATATAGCCTAGCTGGCCGAGTGGTCTAGGGCGGTGGACTTCCAGGAGTCGTCACATTCTGAGACGTTTGTATATAAATATTAACGCGAAAAAACGAAACTCATTTTAAAATCAATTTTAAACAATTCTTTTGTTGTTCCTTTTTAGGGTGACTAATTATTTATCTTCCTAAAAAAATATTGACTAACGTTCGAATATTAGCCTTAATGTGATCAATTCTTTTAAAAAAAATACACAATACAAATTTGCACCGATACGGGATTTGGTTATCCAGTACGGGATTTAGACGTCAACAATGTCATATTGGCTTGGTAAAAATCCATATTGGCCTTAGCCTGTATGATGTATTGAATTGGCTAATCAAAGAGTAACCTAGGAAACCAAGGTTATAGCGGTAATCAACAGAATGCAATTCAGGGACAAAGGCCGGACATGCAAAACAGACATACACGACAAAGTAAATAAAGCAAATGAGCAGCTCAGACTCCACTAACAAATGGGAGCATGGACATGTGTAATTGTAAGAGGTTTTCCATTTTGGCTGAATAATTGGTCATCGGTAAGCAATATTGAATTTCGGCTACATCTCAGTCCAGTTTTACTAGCCTATGACCAATAACTGTGCCGATATGGAAAACCTTACTCAATAATATTATATCATTGATTAACGTTCGGATATTGCCCTAAATATGATCAAAACTGACAATTTAGTACAAATTACAAAAGTGCACCGATACGGGATTTAGCTGCCCAATACGAAATTTAGCCGCCCAATATATTTTTATCCGTTCAATACGTCATACTGGCCTCGTTAACAACCATATTGGCCAAAGCCTCATTTTAATATGACCTGCTAAATACCAATAACTTAACAAAAATGGAAAACCTTACGTATAAAATAGTATAATACTTAACGTGAAAGTGCAATAACATAACCAATGTGTTGAAATGTAAATGCAAGGCGTCTTCTATCATCCCGGCGACGGCTACTTTGTTTTTTTTAATTGACTTGATTGTTTTCCTTTTTTTATATAAATAAATTAAGTTTATTATGTATGTTTATGTTCCTATGATTGATATAGCTAATTAATGTTTCATTTTACGAAGGTTTTTCTGTTTTTCTTCCTGTTTTATACTGTCAATGTCCTTGAAGGAATAAGTATTCGAAAAATTTAACACTGATATTCGATGTTTATTTGTCTTTATACAAGTACATATATATATCAAAATTGTAAAGGGTTATATTTAAACGATGTTCCTCTTCTAAAACTTTTTTTATGTCATTTCTATTAAACACATGTATAAAGACTGCAAGTTTGCCATGGATATTTTGTTTATCAAGAGATTAAAACAACCTTTCTCCCCGACCGGACGCTACAATATCCAATGCTCTATATTCATGAGCAGACTATCACAAATACATCAGTTAATATGCATTAAGTCTATATATGTTTTTGCGACTATTTATACTTATATATTTAAGCTGCAGATGTGCAAGAATACTTTCGTCGATCGTTCGTCGATCTTGCAACGAAATTTGATATATGATTAGCTGGTTGTATTTCGAAATAGAAAAAAAACTTCTATTTTCATGTCATAATTACTTTTTCAATTAACTTCTTTTGAACTTTCTAAATTCATGTGTTTTTGCTTCATTCCAATAAGAAGAAATTTGGAATTCTGTTCGTAAAACATGTCATTTTTAATTTGATTAAATATGTACACAAATTCAAGAATATGAATGAAAAAATGACGATAATTTAAAGCATTTCTTGTAGATCCAATTGTTTTGTTTTACGTGATTATAAAAATTAGACAGCAGGTGATTCATGCATGGCATAAACACCAAAATCAGAAACAGTTACTGACCAAATAACCAGTCTTAGTTTTTTATTTAGTTATTGCAATTTTAAGAAAAAAATAAATATATATAGATTGTAATTGAAATTGGTATTTGCAAGAGTTTCAGTTCTTGATTTGGTTTCGTTTGTTTTATGTTAGTGGTAGATAAATGCATGATTTTCTTAAGGGCTGAACGCAGATATGTCTATCATTTTGAATAGCTTATACAGACTTTGATTTGGTTATATGTATACCATGAATTATTTTATTACTGGCAGTGTCTAAATTTTATATGAACTGTTACTTATATTTCTTGACGAAATACCTACGCAAATGCTGAAACTTTTTAAAGGAACATTGATGAAATAGCGATTACATCAATTATTAAAAAATTTATATGTCAAAATACGTCAACTTAGCAATGAATAATATCCGCGTTTTTCATCGTATTTAAACCAGTTTCATGTAAAACACTTTGTCATTTGATTGACATATTAACCTTGTTTGGTATTATCTATAACGTTCAAATTTCGAAGACAATTTTCACGTTGATGGAGTAAAAGTGTTATTTAAAATTCAGACAGATCTTAGGATTTTGGTGGCATAGGGTATACTTTATCCTACTGTTTAATTTGTTCCAATGTAATGTATATATCATATGCACTTCAAATAAGATAAAGTTTGTTTTAAATCGACAATGAATCGCTAGGAAGGAAATTTTGCACTAATTAAAAGTTGGCTCCCTGTTTTAATGATTTCAAGGCTTTCCATTATAATGAATTTCTGTTCAATCTTAGCAGTAAAGAAAAAAACAAGATTCCACTTTGAGAAAGAATGCATTTGTGTTATATGGGGAAAAATGGAAAACCAAACTTGTCATGTGTAACCCACTGCTTGAATTTGCCATGGCCACCCCCTCAAATTACAAACCCTTATAAACTTTACTTAGATGTGTAAACATTTAGTAAAGTTCAGCTTATTATTTTGGAACACATATCATTCCAATACCAAATAGGCAAAAAAATAAGTAAACATAATGTGTCTTTACAGCAGTATGTTTCAATTGCAGCAAAGAAAGAGACATAACTCTGATTACATTTTGGTCTATCGGAAAATTAAAAAAAAAGATACGGATTCTCTAATGTCGTTATATCGTTTGTCAACAGGAACATTTTCATATGTACCTGTAGGTATAATAAAATCTTCTAAAAATAATTTAATTAGATTAGTAACAAGCTATCTGATTGGTTCCTTCTATGCGAACAAATCATGTTATTTCGTATAACCAGGCTAGATACTATGACGACATCAACGTCGATTGGTTCGAGCTCAGCGGTTCAAATTATCCCAAACAAAACAATGTTTGGATAACGAACCAATTCTTTATATTTGGATTTTGACACATTAGATATTAAACTATAGGGAGAGTTTCTAATTTTATTTTCAATAACTTGGTTTAAGTCAATTTTTACTTTTTTCATAAAACTGCTTCTCGGTTTATAAGTATTAAATATCGCAAACCAAAGTCTTGTTATTTGGTGTGTAATTTATCACTTGTAATTCCTGCGTAAAAGAGCTGTTTGGCATCAGTTGTGACCAGTCTCTATATTCACAAAATTATAACAAGTACTATCTCTAAAATGATAGCCGTCGCAGTAATTTTTTTTTCATTTAACATAAAATTTTCTATATTATATTAAAGAAACACATGTCACGCACTTTCAATTTACGATACAGTTTTTTCGAACGCCTCTAAGTTATCAGTATTTGGCCAATCGTTAAACGGCATTGCGATCAGGTTACCTTCCAAAGAAGATTCGTCTTTAAGGTCAAGGGGTTAAAAGCGAAACTATACCGATAGCGTCGGAAAAATAGTACGTATGATGAAATCATTTTACATTGAATTGGATAAGAAAAGATAAGCTCGTAATTCGATACGTTCAACTTGAAATGCATGGTGATTAAAGGAGGTTATTTTCAAGACTGGTGTATATCGAACATAACTCTTTTTGGGATTATAGAGATCATGCGTCTATTAGTTTATAAAATTATTCCAAGTTCACGAATAAAGACTTACACAGTTCAACACATCTGGTGAAAGAGTAATCAAAGGAACTAAGGTTATAGCGGTAATCAAAAGAATGTAATCCAGGGAGAAAGACTAGACGTGGAAAACAGACATACACGACAAAAAACATAAAGTAACTAAAATCATACATACAAAATAACAAAAGCAAATGAGCAACTCGGACTACACTAACAAATGGGTGCATGGACCAGGTGCACCGGTAGGGTAAGCGTCCTCTGCTTTTCTACAAAATCACTGCAAATATGTTGCTTTTTAAAGTCAGATTAAGAATAAAAATTGATAAATCGAAAAAAAAAAAAAAAAAAAAAAAAAAGACAATAATCAAATAAAAAAAAGAATTAAAAGAAGAAATGAATATAAACAATATAGGAAAAGTAAAATATCACCCCACCCTACCCCTAGAAAAATATAAAAAGAAATAAAAAAAAAACGCCATTAGTGAGTTATCCGCAGATTTATCGGCATAACTTGTCCATAGATATGGCAAGCATCCCAAGAGCTTACTTAATGCGTACACTTTTGTTATACCTTCTGCGTTTCACCAAATCTGTTCTTTTCTTCCATTTGATTTAAAACTCTGGCGAGTCGCTCATATCATGTCTGGTGATTATCATATTCATTGCTTACGTTGCAGTTATTTCATACTTAAAAGCATTATCAAAAGATTATTATGTCATTTTATACAATGATAAATTTTTGAAAGTATTTCATACTGTTTCGGGAATTGGTGTAAGCAAATAATGTCGACATATCTCCCAATTATTTCTTTCATGAATAAAATACATATTTTATGTAGATATAATGATTTAAGTCAACTGGAATCTAAGAAAAAAAACATGAAGCATATCATCGTAATAAAACAGACATAACAAAAATAAATATGGGTAAGAAGAAATATTTCAAGTGAAGCCATATTGGAAATAAAGTCAAATCTAATTAGTAAAAAAGTGATTAAATCCAGTTAGTGACAAATAAAAAAATTCAGTTATAGAAGAATATTTCATTGAGAATTATCTAGATTCACAGAAAAAAAGTTAATAACACCTAGATAAACTGCCCCGTACTACCATACATCGTGTACTAAGTTACAATGGTAGATAAATCTTACGATGAGGCATGACCCGACAAGCGAAAGCTATTTTTTATATAGCCTTGCTGGCCGAGTGGTTTAGGGCGCTGGACTTTGTGCAGGTGGTGTTGGTTTTGCCATAGATGCCACGACGGTACGAGTTCAAGAAATATACAACAAGGAACATAAAGTAACTAAAATCATACATACAAAGTAACAAAAGAAAACGAGCAACTTGGATTCCACTAAAAACTGGGAGCATGGACTAGACGCACAGGTATGGTAAGCGTCCTCTGCTTTTCTAGAAACCCCGCCGAGTTGCTCATAAAAAGTCAAGTCCGATGTAGTCGAAAGATGAAAGGAAAAGTAACAGAATTGATAAAACAATTATAATTTTTATAAAACTTTTGTAGTGAACCAACTGCTATTTTCAAGTATGTAGAAATGTGTGACCTGCAGGACATTAAGTCATTACCCGGCAGTTAAGAGACTTCCATACACATCCATTTTAAATCAGATCAGTTTTCGAAGTTTATTTTGGTTGTTTTGACCGAAAATAAGTTACATGCAGGCCATGCCCGGCTCTGTTGTTACATTTGTGGAAAATTATTGATTTATATTTACGTTCGATATCATATTTGGCACCAGTGTAAATAATAAAGATGTTGCATGTCTCATTTGAACAAAATAAAGCTATTTCCAAATTATTTTACGAAGTATACGAAATATAGAAATGAAAATACAAAAGAAAAACAAAACAAAAACAAAAAAGCAAAAAACAAAACAAAACAAAACTGAAAGCAAAACAAAAACAAAATAATGGAAATACATATGTCTGACACAATTGTTTTAAGTATTCACTTAAACATCATAATGACAACCTGAGATAATTACAAAAGATATACGAAATACGAAGAAAATTCTATATTTCATATATTCATAATCCCTAATTCCATAGTTTTAGAAGACGATGTTAAACGTTTAATTGTGGTTTTATTATTTGAAATATAAGGCTTTGACTACAAATTTCTTTTGTCATGTACAAATTGACATAAAATATTATAGTTTTGACTTGATGTAATCTATAATTTGTTTTGATGCAGGACAAAACAATAATTTAATCTTCAAAAACTTTATTCTTTCTATTAAGTACAAACAAATATTATGTTAGTAAAGTAAACTAGTTTTATAGAATCATACATGTCTGTAAACTATGTATGATTTAAAATGAAGAATTAAATCTGTAATGATATTTTTACTTGAAATGTATGCTTGTCTTTTTCCATCTGTCAATCTGTCTGAGAAAGATTGACACATTCATCCTACAATCTGATTACAATTTTCTAGGTCGACAGACACTTAACATGCTTTAGACGGCTGAAAAGTAAGCTATCAAACCTTATTATATAACATAAAGGAGTAGAAAATTGCTTTTCCCTTCTAATTTTGATAATGTCAGAAAATACAAAAGGATCCTTTGAAATGCCAATAACAAAAATCTTATGACGAACCTAATAAAGTAATGTCGAATTCTCCATGATGAATAAATTTTCAAAGTCATTATATTAAACAATATATGAAAAAAATCATATTGAGATGAAAATTGTTAGGTTTTTTCTTTTATTATTACAGCTTGTGAAATTTGTAATATTGAGTTCAGTTATTTGTATAACTGTTATTTACTGCTATACGCCTATTGAATTGAAACTATCATATTTGTGAAGAAATGAATATTGTATATTTTATTTTATATATAAATATAAAGTAAATATATATTGGTAAAGGACGAGTATAACATTGTACTTAAAAATATCTAGTGTATAAATTTAATTATACATAGCCAGGCATGCACATCCATTCGTCTGTTTCATATCAATTATAGCAAGGCCATTTCACCCTTACTGATATTCTACTGGGTAAACTGCCTAATCAATCTCCCTCTCTATTCCTGAACTTTCCTACATCATTCCCATAGACACAAATGCACCATTCATGCAAGATTTTACGTATGCTCTCCGTTTTGGGTCGCTGTTGTTAACAAATAAGTTCCCTGTGCAGATTTGTTTTCAATACTTTACAAATGACCCAACTAGCACAGAATAATCAACACGGTGTAAATTATTTAAATAAACTTGTGTCCAAATAAATCCTGTCACCCACCCTCTTACATAACTTCGCTCTCGGTAATATCTTTGCTTATGCTGTACAAAATCCTGTCACCTACCCACTTACATAACTTCGCTTTCGGTACTATCTTTTCTTATGCTGTACAAAATTTCCAATAAAGTTAACTTTATTGACTATTTTTTTCAATATGAGAATTACAGATAGTCTCAGCAATGAGTACTGATTGACAGTGACGTCACAACGGTCCTAAACAGCGCTAATTCAGTTTTGTCTTGAAAAATTCGACCTTGATCATTTAATCCGGAAAACTCTTGACAATTTTGTCGTAACCATGGAAATATCCTACTGCATAACCTTTACAATTTTGTCGTAACCATGGAAATATCCTACTGCATAACACAGCATTTGGGAAGCAGTGTGCTTGCCATATGTTAAGGTAAAGTGCCCCATTAATAAAAATGGGGATACTGCAACGCATTGTACTTGAATCCCAAAGGCTCATCTTAAAGTATGATTTTGTCTATAGTATTTCATCAGCATATTTAATCTTTATTTAAAAAAAAACATTTTAATAAAGAAATTAAATGGTGTACATTGTTCTTGCAATTTCATAAAGTAATTATTTTTTTTAACATTTCATTGCACATTTTAAAATCAATTTTTATAACTAATCATTAAGAGAACAATTTCACATACAATATATATACGCAATTTGAAACAAGTTACCCTGATATACAATATTCTTTGTTTAAAATGACTAAGTATTCTCTCTACATCAATTATATGAAGACGTATTTTTATAAAATCCCTCAATACACAATTCACATGCTTTAAATAAAATAATCCTTTCATTAAAAACGATGAATACACAATCTTTGAACATTTGTTTAAGTATTACTTATATAAAGTCTTTCCACTTCTATTTGGTGTAAAGGGTTATTAAGTAATTTTATGTAAATCACACCAGACAAATTCAGAATTTAATTTTGATATACAATTCCTACAGAAAAGCGCCTTACTCAAATTTCTATATGCATGTTAGTAAAATAATAAATTTGTTTTATTCAGTATTACCAGGAGTTAAGTGGCCATCAGCATCCTGTAAGAAAGAATAGATGAGGACGCATCAAAATTGATACCTTTCAACATTGGCAAGAGACGTTGAAATAATAATATAATCAATGAATAAGATCATATATGCAATGGGGAAAAACAGGTTCGGAATCGAAGAACAAAAACGACAAGAGCATTTATGGAAGCTGTGACGGTAACAGCCAAATCAGTTTCAGAACGTAAGTGGATATGATAAGACATGGGAGAGCGTATAGACTGTGCACGCATAAATTTAAACTGAAAAAGTCAAGAATGCTGATATTTAAGAAAAGGAAGGTGTAGGAGAGAAAGATCAGCATCTGAGGTGAGATGATCTCAACAATCATGCAGAAACCAGTTTAAAGATTATTAGAACGACAGAGAAAGTTTTGAAGATATGGTATCACAGGCTGGAAAGTGGATGAGGTCATTGACAAGTCTAATTTGTGGGAGAATAATAGGGTATGGTGTTATCAGCATAATATATATCGATGAATTACCTGGCCTATATTGATGTATGAAGTACCTTCGAACGGAGATTGAAACCTAGAGAGGATACTAAGCAGATACTTGCGAAGGGGGCTTATGGTCCAAAAGAATTTCAGAAGCACTGATTTGTAGAGAACGTGTTCAAAACTACCACTGTCTACCATAACAGAGGAGTTTAAAGTCACCAAAACCAGACAAGATATGATGTAAAGGGACATTAAAGATGACAAAGTGAAATGAGCAAATATCGAAGTCAGAACGGAGAAAATGGGTAGCCAAGAATGCAGTAGAGAATGAAAAGAGCCAGTTGATACAGATACCTATAATTGAGTTGGTAACATCAAGACAAATTTTGATTTAGAAAACTCTAGCAATAGTCATGGCACTAAATTGATTCAAGACAAAGACAAAAAAAATGTTCAGAAGGAGGTTCGTCGCGGGAAGAAGAAGACCGACAAGTAAAGGCAATGGGAACGAGAAAAAAAAACAAAACACAGGGAAATTTATTTTCATTCGTTTAGAGTGTTTTTTTTTTATTTTTTTGTGTTTGCATGCGGGAAACGCATAGCCTTGCCATAATAAGAAAAAAATCAATATGTAAACTCTCTTTAACATCAACTGGAAAGTTTTGAATGTAACAATAAACTGTTTTAGATAAGTATAATTCAGTTTGTCAAGAATAATTACATTTGTATTATAATGCACAAACACTTCTTGTAAGAAGACGAATTAAAACGCCTCAAAAAACGATTAAAAAGTATTACATTTAATTATTTGTTATGAACAGCAATGCGTTGTTCATTGTATTATGCTATATACAAATAAAATTACTTTATCCCGACTTATATATAGGTTTAATTGTTATCTGTCAAACTAAAGAAACAAAATAAATGTATGTAGTTCCTAATTCATGAAATGTTCTGTTAAACCAGCTCTAAGCTTGTCCATATGTACAATATTGTTCTAGTGTTTTTTGTGTTGTACAGAAGAGCCAAATAAGTAAAACTCGTTGAACGAAAAATGCAATCACACTCTTAGTTATTCAGGGGTGTTTAGTTAAAATCTCATATAATATTGTAATGAAGTATTCGTGAAGTATTAGATGCATAACCTTGGAAATAGTTGGCTAGACCTAAAGTAAGAATGAAACATCGTATATTTTACACTTAAATTGCATCTCAGAAACCACCTTTACGACATTGTAGCTCAGATGCGGGTTATGTCAAACATATTTAGAAATAAGATGCAATATTGTATAATATCCAACTGGTCTCATAAGATATATAATCTTGTTTCCTGTGAGTATCAAACTGATTTATCAATATCCAATTGCACCGTGCCTTGCCATAATGCCCAATTTCAACTTCATATGAAACATTAGCCTCATTCATAATAAATACGGCACTGCATGTTGAGATATTTATTCATTGAAATATTAATGCAAAATATCACATCGATGACAAAACTTAAGCCTTGTGTACTATTTATATGTTACAAACTAATTTTGTACCGAAGTGCGAACACCTTACAGTTGCACTATACCCCCATTCCCTATTCCAGCGTACGCCATAAATTAGGAATTTCACCCTATGAAGGTACTAAATGCAATAAAAGCAGTTCTGCAAAATATGTTGATATATATCACCACAAGCCTGTTTCTTACATCGACGTTTACTTAAAGCATCACTAAATGTAGATACAGAACATTAATAGTACCGCTGTCAAATTATATATATCTACAAATCATTGGCCGGAAGATATATTACTATATGTGAAAAAAAAAAGCTTTATTAAGTTTGTCGCCTTAAACAAAATGAATGCCGACTTGATCTACTTTCTTAGCAATTTGTCTGTGAGAAGGTCTCATCCTTGGGACATTCTAGACCTAATCAATAAAACTGTTCAAAACTGAGCGACAGAATATTAAAGGTTGATGTATGGAAAACACTGATAAGAATTGGATCTGAATCTAAGTTCAGATTGAATACTTATAATGCGGAAGAAAAAAGTATTAGACAATATTGTACAATGTGAAATCACCGACTGGTAACCGTCGTATTAATTCAATTCTTTTGATTCGTATTATAACCCCAAACATATTTTTTGTCGATTATCCATGCACAAGTCATGAAAAAAGTCAGTATTGCCATACACTAGATTGACTAAACACCGTGATGTCTACCGTTGCAGTAAACAAAGCAACTGGTTAAAAATCAAGGGCGATGCATATTAGTTGGTTACACTTTCTAACAACCATAGGATATTTAATAAATGGTTGGAAAGTCTACATATTTTTATTTTTGATTTTTTAATATCCGAAAAAGAAATTTAATCATAGAAAAATACATAAAGTAATAATTTAAAACATTTTCATCTTAGCTTAGAAAGCGGTATTTTTAAATGTTTAAATAATACGTTTCATTAATGTCATAGATTATGAGTTCAGTAATAATTTTATTACTTTTATAACCAACAGAAAATAGTTTATGGAATGCAAAAAAGTATTTCATTTTAGCTGAGGAAAAAGCTGTTGGGAAAATTGTCTGTCAGTGAAACAGTTTTATTCATATTTCATTGACTTTTTATGAGCAACTCTGTGAGTGTTTCTAAAAAAACTACACTACCGATGCACCTTGTACATCCAGCCAGTTTTTAGTGAAGTCCGAGTTGCTCATTTGCTTTTGTTACTTTGTATGTATGATTTTAGTTACTTTATGTTCTTTTTGTGTATGTCTGTTTTCCATGTCTGGTCTATGTCCCCGGATTACATTCTTTTAATTACCGCTTTAACCTTGGTTACCTTGATTACTCTTTGATTACCGCTATAACTTTGGGTACCTTGATTACTCTTTCTTATTAATCACAAATTTTGTTCAATATGATTATGAATAGAGACATTGTGTTTTGACCTTTTTTGACATACCGGGCAATTTATGGTAGATAAGTTTCATTTTATATACAGGCCACTTTCCCAGTTTTATCATCTTATTATTATGTTAGTTAACTCTCCACTGATATGAACATTGTGCCAGTGTGAATGTCCGGCAGATCTTGTAACAAACATCCGGATAAAAAGGGAAACAACATGTCAAGACATATTAATCATTCTTGTCACTGTGCTTCGATGCAATCAATGGTTCATTATTGTAAATACCGGTGTGATTAGTTTTTATACAGCTTTACGAGAACCGCGAAATGACGGGTTAAAAACTAATACCAATAAATATAAATCTGAGATGGGTTGTCATTATGCGACAATCTTATGGATGAGAAAGCAATACATCAAATGAAGTAGCAATGCTTTGTTAGCTCGGTCTTTATGAAGGATTGTATGAAGTTTCAGTATAAGAATGACACGTTATTTAGATCTCAGAGAAATGGTAGTAGACTGAAATTTTTCAGTCAAGTATGGTACATTATTTATTAGATGAAATATATCCAGTTGCATACAACAACTTGTCCAGTACTGTGATGTAGATTGATTGATTTACTTGATTTATTCAGTTTCATTTCAACATCATTTTTTTTCAAAATGAAATTAAACGCTACACATGTATTCATAATGAATTCGAATAGAATGAACAAAAAATATTCGATACACATGCATGTGATTTTGTGATTGTGTGAAAAAATAGAGGTATAACATTAAAAAAAGGATTAAACGCAAATTATGTCAACACGATAGATATGATCAACATAGTTAAGTATCTCTAAAAAATATAAGCATAATGTTCCCTCTTCCACGAAGATTCAAGGTTCGTATGTTTGGGAAAATATAATATAAATAGCTGTAGTAATCGTATTCGTATTGTGCTACCTTGAAATTTGTCCCAGCATCTTAGACCCCCGGTTTCAATTTTTAACTTTTTTATCACAATTTTAACATCCTACATGCAGCAAGAATACGACCAATTGCATATGTAGTCTTCGTTTACTGGTGTGTCAAGGTGTCTAAAGGTATAATAATATTTTTTTTTATACACATATCTTTTATTCTTAAGACGAAAATCATGGAGTGACTAAAACAGCATCAAAACATTGCGTTTACCTTGAGTTCTAATTTGTGCGTATTAGCTTCAGCAATGCAAAGCTCACATTTATCGTACAAAACTGGTAATACCAATTTTGTCTAAAAATAATTTTTTCATGCAGCATATGTACACATGTTCATACAATGATAAGATGTGAAGTACTGATGCTGATTTCAATATGACAACCAATATATAATATTCCCAATTTGACTCTGGATAGCGTGCTTAAATCATTAAGGCCTTATATTACAAATGTTCATTCATATATGTATTCCGCTGACAGACAATGTATTAGGAATGGCTAACATCAACAGCAATATTCCATTGTCAGGGCTTAATGAAAAATGATTAGCTTTTAATCTCAAGTATCCACAGGGAAATATATATTCTGATGTTCGTACATTTTTACACGAATGATGCGGTAAAACATATAGAACTTATTCCCTTCGGAGGATGGAAACAAAAAATGTTGTCAAAGGGTTCATCTTATTCTTAACGAAGAAATATGTTGAGGACAAAATGTATCAAATTAGCGACCTGTTTCATCGTGAATATGTTTCTTTGATAATGACAGAAAATATTCAATTATTAAGTGTAATTTAATATAGTAGTAATTATCTCTAGTGTGGAAGCACAGACAAAGACACACTGAACCATCATTTGATTTATGGGATCGTTATAAAATTAGCAATTGTCCGTTTGCAGAACAAATATACAGCCTTAACAATTCTTTAATAACGATTTCCTGTAATTTTGTGAAACATTTGTAAATATATTAAACACTTCAATGTTACTTTCCTATGAGCAAAAAGAAGCATATAAAAATTCAGAGAATGCTTCAACCGATACAAAGAAACCACTCTCAGATACAGAGATGTCGATGTAAATGATTAATACGTGCGGGTATATATCACCTTTTTCACGGTAATATTTTGGACAAAGTACGGAAAGATCGATACTCATCCAATCAGTTAATGAAACCGTTTAAGGCTTATTCGTAAGTGATATAGTTATGATACTGTTGTCAAATCATTAAGGATAACATTTTTTTATTCCCTCATAGGGTCTTTACATATAATTGAAATCACTTGATCTAAAAACAGTTTTTGGCATGGCAAGGGTTGTGTCTTTATGGTATAACATATGATGTATCGTGAATCTCAACCTTGCATGGGAAGAAATGAAATTGTTTTTACATACGCTAGCGACAAGATCTTTTGTAGGTTTAAACTTGTCTGGAGCTGGCATTTCTGTTAACCATTAGTACTCTTTAGAAGATCAATATGGATGGCCTAGGACTAACATCCGGACGGGGTAATGATTTCTTTTACATATACACTATACCTATTATCGTTATATTAATCATTTTAATATGACGTCAAACGATATAATACCAAAACCATCTACCCCTGGGTGATTTAGATGCAGAAACAGTCGTTTTGTTATATTAGAATACAAATTATTCATGGTATGTAAAAAAATTTTACTCGTTTATATATGGGTTGGGGCACACTCGGTAAAAAATAATAAGATTAATCGAATATAATGATCAAACCCATGTGTAAATAAGCACAATACCATTTCCCGTGAATAATTCTTTAATTATACATAAAAACAACTCGACCTCTTTAATTCATAGATTATATTCGGTAAAATAGAAGACACTTGCATGCAGATGTATTCAGATAGTCAGTGTTTGTAAAGGCATTTTCATAAAAATCTGATATTCGAAGTATTCTGAAAATCATTGGTGCTTAAAGTACAATTACATACGGCAATTTTCATTCACAAAAAAAAAAAATGTTGGGTTCCAATGAAATGACCTAATCATGCAAATCAATACACTTCATTTTAAAACGAACAGAATAAACATATCCACAGTCTGGAGATAATGATCATAAATGTCTCATTGTGTCGATATATCCCTTTGATATCACCTTTTAATTTTTTGTTTCATTATTTTACTTAATGATAAAATTACATTTGATATTGTTTAAATTATTAAACATTGAATTTTTTTTCTAATGACAGCAATATGGTTTTAGGATAATAAGATACTTTTTAACACATTTGTGATTTTTTTTCAATTTAGAAAAAGCCATTTTCATATTCCCCAATCCTTTATTCCATTTCCTCTTTACCACATTATTGAAACTTTTCTACATGAAAACATTCTACAATGGATGTTTACTAATATATATACATAAACTTTAAAATTCATTTAGATTATTTATAATCGATATCTGACTAATTGTTTTTATTTATATTTGATACAAATCAATGTACTATTGTCGATTAGATTGATATGATTATGATACCTGTTAATGCCTTTATGTGTTAGTGACGGGAGCATCCCTGAGAGCAAAACTAGCATAATTAAATTTAAATATAAAAATGGAATTAAATTTATATTAAGAATTTCGCAATTAAATAGATAATTCATCATAAAAAAGAGCAATCACGCAATAGAAGAAGTTTTTTTTACCCCGCAGAGAATTGTTTGTTTACAGCTGTTTTTTGGAATTTAAAAAAAAACGGAAGACATTTAATCAACTGTATAACTTCTTAGACTTTGTCCACATTACACAGTTAATTAGTGAATAATTCACCACAATCATTCCTCCGTCCTTCTTTCGAATGTCTTATAGTTATCTTGACTTCAATTGAATAGATTGATTTAACATATGAAATGATTATAAGCATAAGTGGATCATACAATGGAATTATAAGTAATTTAATACTAGACCTTAACACTCAAGTTTAAGAGCTTTAATACATGTACAGGTACATGTTGTATCTACAAGTTTATGGAACTGGTTAGGGTATAATAAAACAGTACACGATATCGTATGCAACTTCATATTGTTTTCTGCTGATGCACATTGTTGCATATAACAGAAGACTATGCGTTTATAAAAGTACATTATGAATAGTTTTGTTTGTTACTTTCATCTAACCACAAAAAATATATGTTGCCATAAAATTAATAACTGACGAAGTCTTGCGAGAAAATTAATTTAATGAGCATATAAATTAGCGTAGTTATCCTTGGCGGATCAGTGATTAGTAAAAGTTAAAGAAGATACGTCCAGTTAATTTGACTAATCAATATACGATGGCCCTTTGAGGAAATCATTTTATTTGATAAAATAGTAATTATGGTAATGCAAAACCTACTTTAGCAATCAAGAGTTCAATAAGCAAACAGTTACAACGTTGGTTGTCGGAGTAATTTTGGATTTTATTCTAAACTTATACAGCATAAAACATTTTTAGAGAACCAAACGTTTTTTCGCCATTAACAAACGAAAAGCAGCAATCATTAAAAAATATTGTACTTGATTACACAATTCAAAATATATTAAATATTTGTTAAATATTATCAATATTTTCTTAAAATTAAAACGAAAGAAGTACTGAATGTACAAAATGTCGTGTATTGGTAGTTGTTTTCTACTCGACACAAAATTTAAGCAATATTATTATATGATTTAAGGCTATGCCTATGATGGACGGAACTCAATGTTGTATTTGCGCAATTTTCTACTTCCATGACCATAATTTTTTTCCACTTCGGACAAAATATTTTTAGCCTGGTCTTACATTCTACATAGATAAGACGTCGCTGACGCTCCTACCATTTTATCATTTTTTGAAAATATATTTGGGCGATTTCGAGATTCGTTTTATAATTTAGTCTGCATATGTTCCAGTGACACGTCATAACATACTTGAACTCCAAAAATGTAATTAATCACTCATAAAATGCGAACTGAAATGCTTTATATTTATAACGCGTAGGAAGGACTTTTTATTTAACTAGGCTTGTCTTGTAGGTTTTTCGTTAATTATTTCAAAACAGGATATGCAGAGTTCCGATACGAGAAGGTTAGTTATAAAGAAACCATCATCCCGTTGATAACCTAAGAAACGCTGAAAGACATATGATAAAGATAATAAATAGTCTAGTTAATTCCGACGGCGACTTTTATGTTAGCCAATTGATTAGGTTTAGGATGTTAACTATATGTTTACTGTGGTGTAGAGACAGACGAGTTGGGGTTAATACGATTAGGTCACATTCTATATGCCTATCAAACAGATGTTATGTAATAGATAAACAGTAAGATATGATAAAAGGAAGTAGTGTTGATTAGAATGTTCATTAGCTGGCAAAAGAATTACGACGGTAACATAAAGAAATGTCGTGATGTTTTTTTCCAACATTCAAAAAGAAAATTCAACATCAATCGTCTAAAACAAAAGCAAAAATGCTACAAGTCAACCTATTTGATCCATGCAATTTCGCTAAATGTTATGCCTCTGTCTTGAATTAAAACACCGAGTGTTATTATAACTTGTGTGTACAGTTGAATGTAACTATTCAATAAGACATTAAACATCGTATTTAAAACGTCAGTGTTGAGTAACGAGTTCGTCCAATGGACCCTTCTACACCTTTCTATCAAACTAATTAGAAAATACCGATTGGCTTGCGACGGATCCATGATTTCAGTGTATGAAGATTTTGTAAATAAATATCTGTGTTAGAATTTCAATTCGCGAATAAATCTAAATTATAGTTGAAGTCTTTCAATGCCAAAAATTTTCGAAATTCTACAATGACGTTAGGTTTGTGACGTCTCCTATTTGACTCTGTACAATGCCATGAGACAAAATATTTTGACGTCGAATAATAGCAAAGATGAATGTCTTGTGTACATGGATGTGTATCAGTATTTATTGACTACGTGTTTGACATAGGTCGATCAAAGTTTCACTATTATTTCATTGTCAGAAAGAACTCCTTCCCAAAACAAAAGTGACTCCATCCTCCGCCTTTGACAACAGTTCTAAACAAAAGTTCGAGTTTACAGGACAAATCTGACTACGGCATATGATCGATAAATCGATCATATTCAGGCTAAAAATGTTTCACATAACCTTTTTTTTTTAGTTTACTTGAATGCAAACTTTGATAAGGAAGTGTTTTGCAACTTCTTGATTGAAATGGATATACACATATATCAATTAGTACACAAAGAACTTCTCGAATCAACGGAAGTTACGCAGAACATGGAGTTTTTTTTATTATACAATACTTTTTTGTGTGCCTCAATAGCTACATTATATATTGCAAATGAAAAGAAGCTCGGAAACGGAAGTACTTGTACTTAATATAGTACGTACACCTGGCAACTTTCAATGTATGGTGATTTTTTCGGTATCCATGTACGAACAATAAATGCTCAGTCATGTAAAAATGTAAAATTATGCACATTTCACTTGAATGGTTTTGAATGAAAAAAAATCTTTGATATGAAAAACACAAACAAACAAAAAAAAAAAAACAAAACAAAACAAACAAACAAAAAAACAAAAACAAAAAAACAAAATACTATTTTATAATGTATTTTAGTGAAATCTTAAAAAGTAAGTTACGTAAAGCTGGATGTAACCTTTACCGTTCGAGTTTATATTTACCGAGGTAACACACACATGGTTTTGTCACATGTAAACTATATTATATACAATATTTCATGTACCAGAACAACTTATATTGATAATTGTCACATGCGATTCCCCTTGTTCGTCGATTGAATGAAACTCTAATATCAGAATTCAAATCAACAGCAACAGTTATTTAACTAAATTGCATCCATACTTGCACATGTACCATGCTTACAACTTGATTGAGAGAGCAACTACCCGAAGCGTTAAGCGATTAACCATACATGAAATTGAAACGTCCTCTTAAATGTAATGTGTATCGAAGTTTTTGCAATGTATATTTTTTTTATGCGGAATAACATTGATCAAGACTGTCTTCAATATCTTAAGTATCACAGCAATGATTGTGTGTTTTCTGTTATACACGTTTGAGCATCGAAGCATTGATGGTATTAATGGTATATAGCTGCAGAAAATAAGGAAAGGACAAAATTTGTAAGATTTTTTCACGGAGAGGTGAAATAAAAATGCGCCTTATAATTGCTTAATTGGTGCATGCAATAAGATTAATTTATTACAGTGTTTTAGTTACTTGGAGATTAATGATTTTTATGAGATATTTGGAGGCTCTTTCCGAAAGTGAGACTTAATGCATAAGTATTTTAGTTATAATTCCAGTGAAAAATTTACCCATAAAGCATGCTCGCTGTGACGTATTTCAAAAGTAAAAAAAATTACGAAAAAAGATGATGAGCCTGAACATATTCAAAGCTTTATTCCTCCCACTTATCATGCGGATTACAAAGTGATATACATTATAATTTAATAATACATTTAGATTTACCAGTGCGACGTTTTTATCTGTGTAATCAGTAAAATTAGTTGAAGTTAGACTTTTTACATGTTCGATGAGTTTTTCACTGGGAAAATAACGTGCTTAAGAATTTTTACCTTGCAAATATAATAATTTATTCTGCTCATTTATTAACTTCATCCGTCATAGTGAGTACACTCTATATATCTTAGAAATTCATATGCACCATAGAAATAAGGCGAATGCATGTACTTGTATGATAAAGTATCAGGGTTTTAAATCTATTTACGTGTTGTGTATAATATAATACGCCATGTATTGGTATTCCTTACTTATTTACCGTCACATTTGTTTACGTTTTGTGTGATTTGAATTGAAAATATAAATGCGTCTGTCTGTGCTGTGCATTCCCTGGTAAAGTCTGGACCATACTAAATAGAGAACAAGTCGCTCTCTACTAAAACACATTTGTAGTTTGAGTTATACTGTTTTGAACATATGCCGAATTATATGATGTTTGTGCTAATTTAGAAGGATTTGACTTACGTCTTTTCGCATATACTAAGGACTATAATTTAACTCTCTTGATTTTCGTTCCAACTACATGATTTTTTTATATATTTTCTCCCGTAGTTCCTGGCGTCGATTTCACAAAAAGTCGTAAGTGTAAAATTGATCGTAAGTAATGACGAAACAATGCTATTTTCCGTTATGAGGTCATTACTTACGATCAACTTTACACTTACGACATGTTTGTGAAACTGATGCTAGGTCAGTCCCTTCTTCATGATATCCGTCAATTCTTAACAAAGTAGATGGGTAAAATACATTTCCATTTACTTAAACTTTCATCGGACAATACACATCCACTTATTTTTAGGATATGAAAATGTCATTTACACATTTAGGTTATAACTTTAGTAATGACACAAAGAGCTTCTTATGTAAACCCTACTCAAAGTCAAGAGACTAAAATGTTTGTAGAAATAATTTAATACAAACAATCTCCAAGAAACGAACATCATGCGTTTGTGCTAAAAATCAGTAAAAAATCAATTAAAACGCCTTGACAAATAAATATTAAAGTAACGACAACGTCAATATTGTGGCAGTGAAAGACAATGGCAATCGGTCCATTCGGCTATTTTGCAGTGAAATGCAACATAAATCAGCCCATATCGGATCACTTACAATATAAGGGTTAAGTAAATCACCTTTAAAAATATTTGTAAGTTTATCAACGAGTGATATACTTTTTGACCGTATTCAAGGTTCACAATGTAAGTTTATAATACAAAAAAAAAATGAATAGATATTACGTAATTGCTATACCACAAATGACCGATTAAGTTAACGCTAACTCATTAATCTCATCAAGCAAGTAAATATGTTAATCAATATTGATGACTTTATGCATGCTTGCAATTAAATAATTCACGCTCGTAAAACATGTTGTCTATTAACTAAACTGGGAAGGTAAAGTAAAATGATTTTTAGTGGGAAATTATGTGATGATTGAGAAGCTTCATGAGATGTTTTTGTGCTTGTTGTGTAAAATGGATATATTGGGTAATATATCGCAACTTTGAAAATCATTCTTTTTTTCTTTGTTGGTGTTTTCCCTTTGTTGTTTTATCGTTTCAAAGCATTTTATGGAGTCAGAGATGAATTGTTACTGATTCATTAAAGTTGATTGTTAAATTTAAATTGATCTTCAATAATAATCAGGCCAGTTCTAAATAACTTTTTTGGCCTAGTGATGATGAATTTGTCTGAAATTCTATTTTTCAAAAGGAAGTCAAGATTTAATTTGTTAATAACAATGACACAATCTAAGGATAACGACTAGACATACAAAATGAAAATCCACAGCAATGTTCAAGAACAAATTATAATAACGCGTATTATGGGAGCAAAGTAAAAGATCAACCGGATTTCACTATATAAATGGGCACATTGACCAGGTGCACCGGTCTTGTTAAAATCGCAAACTGTTTAACGAATAGTTGGAGCGTTCTTTTCACACTTATATAAAACCTTTGAAATAAGTTTAAAAGCTTTCTGTGGAACCGTTAGCCCTGCCAGCAAAAAAATAAAAAAAAAACTAAGGCTAAAATTGTACACTTATTTATTTACAATAAACTTTTAATTGTTATTATGTGCTTTGGGTATTTGATAAAGCTTTAGATATTGAGATGAAATACATGTGACGACTAAACAAATATGATATTCGTATTTATCTTACGTTCAATAACGTTTGTTGATCACTTGAGATTAGACCAATTTGATATATGTCTCTTATAAATGACTCTGTGTTGTTTGTGGCGAAAACATATGTCGCTGATGTCTAGTGCACGCATTTTTCACAGTTTGAAAATTAAATAGAAGGAAAATAAATGGATTTGCAGCACTATTAAGTGGCGCTAAGCTTTGTATAAATGCATTTATAGCAATTATCTTCTGTGATCTTTGATTTGGGATCTGTCCATACACAAACAGTAGATCAAAGACAAAATATGGACTCCAGCACAGAATATAAGCTGAAAAAGTAAAGTTAATCGGTCAATATTTTCAAATAGTTTTCAATAATTACACTTTTGTATTATTAAAAATACGGAAAAAAGAGAGCGTGAATACTGTTTTACAAGACTATAACTACGTAAAGCAAGTTCACTAGTTTATCAAAAAGAAATGTTTCGTATGGTATGTATTATTTCAAACTTAACGTAATGTCATTAACAGATTGCAAAACGTGTCCACTGAAACGTCGTAGTTTACAAAAGAAAAGCTGTCTTTTAAATAGCTTTCTATATTTACACTTTTGTATTATTAAAAAGAACAATATGAAAAAGAGGGGGCGTTAATACTGCTTTACAAGACTATGACTAAGTAAAGCAAGTCCACTAGTATATCAAAAAGAAATGTTTGGTATGGTATGTAGTATTTCAAACTTAACGTAATATCATTAACAAATTGCAAAATGTGTCCACTGAAACGTCGCATATACAAAAGAAAAGGGCATAACGTTTTTTTTCAGTAACATACTGCACTAAATTGAAAAAAAAATCAAATACTCGTTTCATATAATAATAATGACAAAGGAACACGAAAGATGTAAAACATTAGTAGTTCTACACTATCGCAAATACAAGGTGTTATTTCAACGTGTTTGTTGTACAACAAATATCGCTATTATCATATTTTTTAAGATAATTTTAACTTACCTAGAACAATAACAAGAGTCATTTTTATTGTTTTTATTTTGGCTTTTGGAATAACACCCCTTGAACTAGTGGCGTGTTGTGTCCATCTAACTTTTTTTTCTTTGGTTTTGGTAATTGTTTGACCATCTAAAATAAAGTATTCTCGTTGAATTGACCAGTAAATAAAGTATTCTCGTTGAATTGACCAGTAAAGGAAGTATAAAACGCATTTAAAGATTGATCAACAACGATCATAAAACCTCTTTATATGATAAAAGTGGAAAATCAATTCATGTTTGACTAATACTTCGATTACATGCTACTGCGTACACTGCAATTACTTTTTATGTCAACGTTCCATTAATGACGTTCGTTTTTTTTTTTTTATATATATATAGTGAGATAAAATGTCACCTTAACTTGACAAGCTGACGACAGAATAAATTTTAACAGATGAAAATGAAGTGCATTTAGGAGGTAGAAACACTTTGATTTTGACTTGTTAATGCTTTTGAAGTATGGTTAGTTTATTGTTTGATTTCTAGTTATCCATTTTGCGAAATTTAAAAAAAAATGAGACCCTTACCACCTGGACTTTTATCAAATCAAACATAACTTAGCAAAAACTATCCAGTAGTCTCTTCATTCATTACTATGGTACAGTACTTATTTTGGGTAAATTTCCATTCTGTGGTATGAGAAATCACTGGAACGTTTGTATTCATCATTTTACACCTATTCTCATGTAAGCATCAAAGTAACTTGATTTCATTCTGTTTCATATGAAAGCTTGCTAGGATTTAGTGAAATTGAATATGTAAGAAATATATCATTGATATCAATTCAAGGTTTTTAGTATTATCATACCTTTATTTACAACATGGTATGAGAATCCGTTTCGATTTGACTCATTACCAACGGAGAAGGTCGACTTCCTCCATATGACAACAACAATGACAATATAACAAAAGGCAATTATTACTGCTGGAATGATGAAAAGTGATGTAGCCACCAGCGAAAGATATAACTGAATAAGAAAAAAAAAGAATATTTGTTTTAAATGAAGCATAACAATAAACCCAATAATCTAGCAAAGTTGATTGTGCTTAAGCTCATTACAATATTATGTGAAGAAAGTAAGAAATGTAGATAGCATACATGTTGTTAATTTAAATGAAGTATTTGTTGGTAGCAAATGATAGATAAGTGACATACAATATACACTTGTGATTACAATGAATCAGAAATCCATTTGTACTTTGACCCATTTTAGTTTTTTTTTTTTTTTTGGTCACACAAGTAACTTTTTTTACGATGTAAGCAATTTTAAAGCTCTGAAGTAAGTATTTTAATGCATTATTATCAAACGAACAAAGCTGAAGCTGAAAATCAAACTGAAGATAACCTTTTTTTTATTTCTTAAACATACAATAAAATGTAAGGCCCATATGAACATGTGCTTGTAAAAGAAGCAATACATATTTTATGATACTCTATTTTGTATTTACGCAGGTAGTTAAGACATGTATTTTAACAGAGACAATTTGTTCTATTTTACACGGAACCCATTTGCTCTTTGTAAAATTCTGAAAACTCAGGAAATTCAGGTAAAAACTGTAATAAAATACTAAGTACTTCTACAATCGAAACTTCAGTTGCATGCATTGTTGATTTACCTGCCACATCCATGGTTCTTTAAAGTGTATTAAACAGTGTCTTATGTTTCCGTCGTCTTGAATGAAAAAGAGGAATAGTATCGGAGAAGCAAACAATGCTGCTAATATCCAGGTTGCAGAGATTAATGCCCGACTTCGTCCTGAAGGATGCAAATTAGATATACTTAAATTACACTAGATGAAAGCAATAAACATAAAGATTACTTTTTTTTTCGTTTTGTTATCATATTTATAAAATTATTTATCCAAAGTTTCCTTTGTAAACTATATCACTGATAAAGTAAAATAAACTCGGTAATTTCACTCTGATATTTTCCCGACAAAATGATATAATACAAACACCTATCCGCAGGTTCAAAAAATAACAAACAGAATAAATACTGAGAAAATCAGATAATAAAAACAATAATCACAAGGTTAACCGAAATGTAATTACTCATTTAAAACATTGTAAGATTGTTCAAGGTAGATGCATGTGCATATTCTGCGCTTTAATCGGCAATCGTGATCATATTTTCCCCGCTCACTCTTTCTATTTAATCATCATATTTTGATATCTAACCTTTGATAAAAAAGCAATTATTGGACAACATGAACAAGAAAAAAAGAAGCAATATTAATCGTGTAAACTTTATAATTAAGTAGATGTGCGACATACACGAAATCTTATTCCAAGATATGGGACCACATACTTAAGTTGCTAACTAAATAACGAATGGCTGTGATTAACATCTAAGAAAAAAAATGTTACGAAAAAGGTTCTACCTCGCCCGTCACAAGCCCGACCAAAGATCATCCACCTGACTAACATTCACCATTTTATAAGCGAAAAATAGTCGTAATAAAAAAAAAAAAAAAAAAAAAAAAAAAACTCACTGTTTCCTGGTCTTTGAAGTGGACGAGCAACAACAGTAAGCCGGTCAATGCTTAGCGACACCAATGAAAATGCGGAAGCGTATGTCGACATAACATGTAAAAATTTAACAATCTTGCAGGCAGCATCACCAGTTTCCCATGTAATCGTTATTTTCCAAATGACATCGGTAAGCACAAGGAATAATCCTACCATCAAGTCTGTTAACATAAGAATATCAACAAAAATATATGTTTGTAAACTATTATGTTTTTGGGTTATAATATCAGATATAAGGTATTTAAGATATGTTGAAAACACAACTTATTTGCCTTTATTTATTTTACAAAAAACAATTACATATTGCATAACCATTTTTTATATGTTTTTTGTTGTCAGTAGTGAAATGGAAATTGTTCAGATTGTAAATGAAATTGTAATTGTTTTATATCTGGGGACAAAAAAATAAGTTGGTATTAATATTCAATTGAGTTTGCCGAATTTCATATTCGCCTGCATCTTTGAAATAATTAAAAAAATAACGCTGAATGTTAACATGATAGTTTTGTTTTTCATTGGTGACAGCCCTTTGTTTTCAAATGAAAGTATTTAATACTGAGTTACGTTTAGTTATGTTTTTACCTTTATCAACTCAGATAGAGTCATGATCTTGAAAAAGATAATTAAAAAAACTAACGCGTAAAGTTAACATGATGTCACTGTGGTAGTCATCAATACATATTCTAAGGATTCCCCACTAATTCAGCCAATTGATATGCATGTTAAGGGATTACATTGTTTGTTACTTAAAAAAATATCACATGATAATTATAAGTATTCTTTGAAAGATAAGAATTCAGAGGATTTATTTTGGTGTTAAACACAAAAGAAGAGTAAAATTCCCCATACGTTTTCTTTTTGTACCGATTATTTGCCTTTGTAAAAGATAGCAGGTAATGTTTCTTGAACATTGATTTTTTTGTTGCATCGTTGTATCATTATCTTTTAATGAAGGATTTATTTGTAAAATAAGACTTGCTTGTATGATATCAAAGAAAACTCAAGTAGTTTTAAGTATCAATGATATTTGGTTAAACGAGAAGTAAAAGTATAATTGCTTTCTTGGAACTATAGTATTATACAAGTATAGAAGATTGTAGGATGTTTTTACTATTATAACATGTTTAGAAAGATAAGCTTTGAATTTGTCCTCCATCGTTAACATGTATGGAAAGATAATATGTTAATTCGTCCTCCATCTTTAGTTTTTTGCACTAGATTTCTTTGGATAATGCTGTAACGCACGAACATGTATTATATTGTACAATACTAATGTCTTAAGACCCAATTATGTATTAATTATATAATGTCAACTTCGGCAAGAGGTATGATATAGATAAATTGTTGATATGGTATTTATTGTATCTTATAATTCAAGTACATTCCGAGTAAGGATGTGGTATAAGGTATACGATAAAGGCTTAGGATGCGATATAGTATGCAGTTTATGCGTACGGAGTGTTATAAATAAGGTATGCAATATGTGTAAAAGATAAAAGGTTGAAATAATTAATCAAATTGTAAATAGGAAATCGGCATATTCTTAACTTTAATATATGATATATCATCATATATGTTTTATTATGATTTGATTGCACATACGGATATATAGCTGTTTGGAATAGGTAATTTCCATAGTATTCGGCCCGTGCAGGTCCGGGTGTTCAAAGAATAAGCCTGCAGCAGGGATAACCTTGTCGTAAAAGGCGACTAAATAGCGCTCAGAAAGGTAGCCGGGGGCTATGTGCTCTGTCAAGAGAGCAACTGGGATGTGTGCCCCAGGTGGTGGAATGAGGTACCCCTGGCGAGTAACATGCTGGGGTTGTCAGGCTATAATACGGAAAACCTGACCGCAAACCAAAGTGGTGCACCGTGTTGGGAAAGATGCCACGTTCCTCGCACGTTAAAGAACCTTGCTGTGGTAGTCGATAAGATTAGGAAACTGCGCGCTCCGCCACAGGAGGCTAAATTGCCTGAACTTACCCATCGCTGTTCATCGTCTGAATATAGCTGATATATTGCTGCTTGGACGTTAAACCCCAACAATCAATCAGTCAATCCATCCATTATTTTCCACGAATTTGAAAACTAAAACTTTTGCTTATGGAACCATCTAAAGGAAGGCCGATTTAAATTAGAAAGAAAAAGAAACTTGATACAATATTTGTATAACAGAGACATGAGTGATTATTAATGTCATAGGTATAGTCAAATCCATAATTATTAATTGAGATGCTTCAAGAGATTTCTTTTATATAAAAATCTATTGATTTGCACCCACCTGCACATGCAAGATTTGCCATGAATAGATTCATCCTTGACTTTATCTTCCCGGAGAGGAACAGCACTGCCAATACTGTACAGTTTCCAACAACAATCAGCGTAAAGAGAACGATCAGAAATGACACTTGTTCAGTCTGAAAATATAAACAAGGGTGATATAATACAAATACACATACATGTAGCACTCTTCAGACTAATAACCATTTTCGTATTTTCCAAGTGTCCATCCGTGGTCATATCATGATTGTAAAACCCTCAATAATTTATCTGCTCTCTTGAAAAAGGTGCTATTTTTTTTCTGAGTGTGACAGTGTATTTGGGAACAAAGTTTAAAACAAACAAAAAAAAAAACAAAAACAAAAACAAAAAAAACAAAGAAATACACAGGCGAATCGCAATTCGACTCGATATAATTGCTTTACTTATATCGGACACGCAAAATTCAACCTTGGTTACGAGTACAAATGTATATGTCTACATCATTTGAAATTTGATAATTTCCTAATAAACACTAGGTCCGAAATTGTCAAATTAATTTAGCGATTTCAATTTCGATGTTTACAATCTTTGTAACTTTGGTTCGTTGTAAAAGCACTTACATATTAACAGATTCTCAAAAAGCTTGTAACAGATTCGTTGTCTCAACACACAGGAACCACTCCATTATATCTTATAGATAAAGGTCAAGAGTCAATGATATTACAATCAACAAAATGAACATTGAATCAATTGTTTGAAAGATATTTGGTACATAACATTTCTATTAACAATCAAATGCACCAGTATAGTATTCCTAAGAGTGTAATTTGTAATGCATCTTCACGGTTGCTGGTAAATTCTAATAATTTTACGGCCATGCAATCAGCGCACCCGCAGTGTCAATGGTTTGATTGAAACTGAAAGCAAAGGAGATATTTGTAACGTTATATAAAACAATTAAAAAAAAGTAAAGGACAGAGACCGATAGTGCGCTATTACATCGGTTCTCGATTTTTACAGATTGTATGAAATAATGATGCATCTATATCATTAAACACAATACCGAAACAAGGAACAGTGGCTGTATTTGTTTATCCTTTTTCATTAGTGACCAAACGACACTTTGTTCGGTTGTACTTTTTTCTAAAGTAGTTTTTCTTTCTTAAATTACAGATATTTTTTTCACAATTTAGATGAACATGGATGCCATGGTATCAAACCAGCAGAACATCGAGCAGAACATCAATGAAAACGTTCACTCCATATGACCATAGATGAAAGTCAGGTCACTAAACATATGTTGGTAAAAGTTTACATAGTTGTTTTTGTAATTGTCGTGCTGGGCATAGAAGTTATGCCTGATATTCATATCTCAACAAGATCATACATTAACAAGGAGTAGCAAAAATAAGGGGACACACTGATAATCGGTATGACTGTCGAATTTACTATGAAACGACCTCGATCATAAGATAAGGTCACCCCTAGCATATAGATTCAATTTTAGAGCTTATTAGAGCTATAAAGAAAATTGATATAGTGTCTATTTTAACAAATATTGTTTTTCTGTAAAAAAACTTCTGTAATGTGCAATAAGGCGGTAGTAATACTAATTACATTGTAAAGCTGAATGAAGTATTCGATTCATCTGTAGACAATTGTTTAATGATTTGAAAACGATCTATTTTAAACTTCAATGTATGATACTACGTGGTGATCGAGGTACCGGAATAACTACTTAACGTAAATTTAAACAGACAAATCAATAAAATAGAAAAATAACAACAACAATAAAACAAAAACTAACAAACTGAACACAACAGAACAAAACAAAGAGAGAAAAAAAAGACAGAACAGACTACGATAAACAACAAACTCGTTTCTTTAATGTTAGTAGAAAAAATATTTAAACGCATAACAAAAATATCCTTTTGCTAAGGGGATTATTAGTCAGAGTACAAAACATAGAAAACAAATACTTTATACGAAAAAGAATGCCACATGAAATATCATTGAAGTCTGCAAGCGATTGATTTGTCTTCACGCCTCAAAATATTTCAAGTTTGCATCCGTAAACTATTTGTTAATGGCAGTAGAGATCAATCCATATAAAAGCTACAACCATAAATTAAATGTTGACTTTAACTGATTTTTATTGAATTTTAGATGAATTAGAGAACAATACCAGCAGATAAAAACGGATTTTTCGGATGTTATGACAAATCTAATCGATGTTTTCGAGGAGATAGCGGATTATATTGTAATCATACATATTTTAATCCTTTTGAAGAATTTTTTTCATTGTAAAAATACAAGAGAAATTCAAAATACAATTAAAGTAACAAATGTCAATGGTCACGACCTGATATAGGCCTAGTTATGGTATTTGAATAATTTGCATTTATAATACTGTTTATGTTACCATTAGTGGAAATAACGTATACAGTTCTTGAACTGATCCGCGCAACGATTTCACAGATCGATGACCGATGACCGATGACCGATCTGATCGCGGTTTGTTATGTAAAATGACGTATAATCTGTTTGGAATAAAGTAAACTTTAATTATAAGTTGATGTTTATAAATCTATTACATTATGTAAATATGTGTTAAATTGACAAAGAAAACATAAAAAAACCGTAAAATACAGTGACCGCTCTATGGTCACGTAATGCAATCACCAGTATGACGGATCGGTTTGACGGATCGATGACTGACCGGAAATTGATCGGGTATCAATGAACGATCGCAATTTTTGTTGCACGGATCGGTTGAGGTACTGTATGAAACATTTAAACTGCGCTAGTATTTATCAAGGAAACATAGTTATTTGCATACATTTTTCGCAGTATTCGCAGTATTCAAAATGTTTAAAAGCAAAATACAAACGTATTATTCCGCGTTTGTAACCTTCAAAAACAATCCTAAGTTAGTCACTCTAGAGTATCGAATGCAGAACGTTACTTACGACAAAAATAGAATGTACAAGAATATACTTTTGAGCTTTGTACTCACAATCTAGTATATAACACCCCACTTGTAGCGCATATACCGAATACTAGAATGGTCTAATGATTGCATTCAGGACCTATTAATAGGTTATATTGTTGCATCAGAAAATTATCTAGTTGGTTAAATATTATTCTTTGTCCCTGGATTGCATTCTTTTGATTACCTCTATAACTTTGGTTCCTTTGATTTCTCTTTGAAAGAATAATGCAAACTCATTATATGTAATACACCCTCGAAAAGGCTTCACATTTCCATTTTGTTCTTAATTAATGAATTTTATGGGTCTATAAAATGAAATGTACAATCAATCCAAATCTTTTCTTATGAAATAATTCACATTAAAAACTCAGTAGTCTTTGTTGTATCCTTTACAGCGTTATTTCCCTTAATTTTGAGCTCCATAATATGTTTTTTTTTTGTAATTTATATCTCCTATTAACAGGGATTATATGAATGTTAATTTCTGCTTAATATAACATTTTAAACGATATATCAATGATCCAAATATGTAGTCATTCTAACCATTAATCACATTTTGCATGATTCTTAGCTGGAGTACTACATCAGACTTTTCCTTAATATTATGTTTGAATCGGTCATTTAGTGTTTATCTATGCATCTTTCAAATCTAAATAACACAGTTTATAGCACTGGGTACATCATGGGTTTATCCGTTTAAGGGTTTTAAGTACTATCGTGACGATTGAAATCCTAAGAAAGAGCTTCCCTGTGTACAAATTCATTTCGATGAAAACTCTTCTTAATCGGTGCACCATTTAGTCATAAAAACAACTTGAAATCCCAATACCCTTCGCCTTTTTTTCTCTTCTGTGAGAGGTGAATGTTATAGCATTTTTAGATTTTCAAAAATAAATAATTTGTGCATATCTAATAAACAACAATTTTGGGCATACAGAAATGTAATGTTTGCTTCGATTACCGTTTTAACAGTCAAATTGTCAATTTGGTTTCCAAAGCACGTTCATTTTAGCTTTGTCAAATCCTGTAAAGCTTAATTGAAAAGTTTAATTTCTTTATCTCCGTTCATGTATAAATTTAATTTCATTCGAACCTTCAGTAATGGATTTCGTGCATTCCCCTGATTGCAAAAGCGGAATAATATATATATATAGTGTAAGAGTACACTTTTTTCAAACAAACCAATAACATCATACGTATTTTCATATCTTAAATCAGGAAGATGATTGCCAAAACGTACAAGTGTTAAATATTGAGAATAAAGTTAGAAGCATTGAATTAAATGCAAATTATTAGTATTCACATGAAACCAATGTCATGATATCGATTGCGTTTTGGCGATTTTACAAATTTCTATCTATCATATTATTTCTTACACGAACGAAAACATGTACAAATTTCTATAGTATTGTTGACATGTCAAAAGGGTTTATGTTACGGTATCTAGCATTCGAAGAATAGTTTTATTATAAAGTATGTATTGGGAAGACATGTAGGTATGAAAAAGTACATTTACATATTGAAGTTCAGTGACCTTCATTTTTTTTCAAATTAACAGTAGGCCAATAACATGAATAAATAACAATGGAATACCTTACACAAATGTTACAATCAATTTAGTTACGTTGTTATTCACACATTAAGCGTCTCTCTTTGCAAGAATCAGAGAGTGGGTGAAAAAAGGTATGAACAAGAACCACCTTTTTCAATGTTTAATGCGACTATTAACACCATCAGAATCAAAGGAAAAAGTCAAAAATTTTCATATTATTAGGGTAAACTGGATTATGATTTCATTGATATACACTAAAAAAGAACATTTCAGGAGCATATTACTCTGTCAAAACCTCATTGTTTTACATTCTTCATTTTACATATCAAAATAATTAACCATACGAAATGCTAGAAATAACGTTAAATCTATTTAAGGCAAAATAGAAAAAAAAAAAAAAGAAAGATGTATTCGTTAAGTGCCACAAAAAAGTGGTTCAATGCGAAATATAAATAAAATTGGAAGCCATTATTTAGCTCCAGTTCCCATAATCCTGTCGTAAATATTCCTGATTGTTGACATCTGCCTAATTCTCAATCGAAAAATCGGTCATATCCTTTTTTTCGCAGTGAGAATAACTATAAATCAAGTATTACTAAAGCCCCATGCAGGTCCGGGTGTTAAAAGAATAGGCCTGCAGCAGCTCTAAGCTTGTCGTAAAAGGCGACTAAATAGTGCTCAGAACCCTAGCCGGGGACTAGAGCGCTCTGCCCACAGAGCAACTGGGATGTGTGCCCCAGGTGGTGGAATGGGTTACCCCTGGCGTGTTACATGCTGGGGTTGTCAGGCTATAATACGGAAAACCTGACCGCAAACCATAGTGGTGCACCGTGTAGGGAAAAATGCCACGTTCCTCGCAAGTTAAAAAATCCTACTGTGGTATTCTCCCGGAGTAAGAACCAAAGGGCTCCGCCACAGGAGGCTAAATTGCCCGACCCTACCCACCTCTCCCTATTTCCAGTGGCAATCAAAATTTGTCGACACCATTGTCCTTGTGTCCCATCCCTTTTTCATTTCATCATCATTTCATGTTCATTTTATCATCAATTTCATGTTCATCGTCTGAATATAGCTGAAATATTGCTGGTCGGACGTTAAACCCTCAACAAACAAACAAAAAAATTATCATTAAGTATTTACTTGAGTGCCAGAGCTTTATATGGTTTTCCATCAATAGTGATGCACGATTTGTGTGTGTGTGTGTTTTTTTTTCATGAATACATTAACCATGAGAATGAAAATGAAGAGAAATAAGTCAACAAAACATTCGAAACATTTTTTATTTAATCACTATTTCCTTCATGAGCATATTGATAACAGGAAAAATTGAAGCAATATGTTCACAGAGCTTATGAAATTGAAAAATAATTTTCTCCTACAAAGCTGAGCATATACAGGACAATACTGTAAAAACAAATTGATGGGATAGATTTAGTGTGTTATATGTTCAACCAATGAACAGTATGAACAAAGTCATAAACCGAAGCAACAAATAGTTTAAACAAGTGTTTGTTGATAGCTTAGTTACCTGATTACTTCTGCAGAATGATCAAGCATACACAATAGTCACATTATTACTTAGATTGTATATAAGTAAAACTACAGATAATAGGGGATGATAATGTCCGAGAGTCCAAGTAATGACCTCACATTGTTTGGCGCCGAATGATTTTATTTTTTAAGACAAGACAAGTTAATTGATTTTTAAAGGACCACAATTGTTCCCACACTTACCCACTTTCTACACATTTAATATTTAGATTTCAGCTCAATAACACACACACACACACACACACACACACACACACAACAACAACAACAACAACAATGAATTTCACAAATGTTAAGGGTAAACAAATTTGGATATCACGTAATTGTGTCAATAATTTCATTTTTGTTTAATTTTCGGACGATGACATTTTGATCATTACAATTATGTACCTGTGTATCACTAAAAAAATGTGTTATATAATTATTTTTAGTTACGCATTGTTCGTGTAAATAAAAAACAAAATATCTTGTTGATGTGTTACTCCCGATGCTATGTGATGTAGGAAGAATTCAGAACAAACAATATCTTTTATGATAAAAGTTTGACAAGAAAATATCACCATTACTTGGCTGCAGCGACATACTCGTATTAGAAGTTGTTTAGAATTTTGCTATCGGCTTTACCATGAAACATTTTCCTAATTAAACTTGTTTGATTAACTATGCATAATTATATAAATAGAAGGGTTGGAATTGAGGGAAATAACATCTACAAAAATAGATTTTTTTTTTTTTAAATACGAAACATTCTCTTTGCCTTAAAGGATATCAATCATTTAAGAAAAATACAAACCTAATGTTAAATATAATATTTAATTTACAGTCACGTATTCATTTCAATTTAGATGCAATAAGTTATCGCTTTCTCCATAGGGAAAAAGGAAATAACAGAGTGTTGAATCATTGCATTGGAAACAGCGTAAGTCTAAAACATAGCTGTAGAAGTTTAATTACACTTTCCAGAACTACAATTAACGAGAGAAACATGCTATGAGAACCATATTACAGTCCAGCTAACCAACGTCAAGACATTGCCTGCAATATTAGGTTTAATATTCCTATTGGATACAATGTTATTAATATAATGATATGTTTACAATTTTTAGTTTGATCGATTTGTTTTTACATCATTTCAATAATCTGCCAACTTCACAGCTTAATTTTTCAATGACATTTGAAAACAAACAAGGTGATTTAGTGCATTTATTCCCTTACGTTTTGTTTGATCAAGATGGTCGAAGATAAATATCTTAAACAAAAGTTTCTATACAAATATAAGAAAACAAAGGAGGTGTTGTTAAGTTTAGACGATATTTACAATGGAATTACGAAAATGAAAAATTTCGTTTTCTGACTAGATTCTTTTTTTTTTGTGTGTGTATTTTTAAATGATGTTGCTTCAGTACTTCTTATAGTAACCCCAACCACCAATATATATATAGAAAGTTCTAAAAAATTCCCAACGATGTTAGAACTGTCAAACGATGCAAATTTTTGGTCGTTCCCTCCGCCGGACTCGAACTTGTACCGCTGTGACATCTATGGCAACACCGCCTGCACAAAGTACAGCGCCTTAGACCACTCGGCCAGCTAGGCTATATAAAATATAGCTTTCGCAGGCCAGGTCATTCCTCCTCGTAGGATTAATCTAGTGATGATCTAGTTCATGTAGGTGTTATTATGTAGGAAAGAGGATCAAATTAATGATGCATGTCACAACAAATCAATATTATACAAACATCTCAGAATGTGACGACTCTATTCGCTACACTGCTCCATCGGATCAAATTGATACGGGGAAGATATGTAAACGAAAGATTCCCAACGATGTTAGAACGATGTTAGATGCTTGAATTAAGGTAATACTAATAAACAAAAGAGTCACCAATAAAGGCGATTTAAATTATGACATGATGCATGTATGCTAAATATGATTTATAATAAGTTAAATCTCCTTTATTGGTGACTCTTTTGTTTGGTGACACTGCAGAAGTTTTATGGTCGTCATCATGAACTCGTGGATCGTTATGTTGAATCCATCAGCACCATGAAAACTGATTTATTCAACGGGTCATAGTTTTCCTTTCCTCGTTTGTCTACCCCAGACTTGACTTTTTATAAGCAACTCGGCGGGTGTTTCTAGAAAAGCAGAGGACGCTTACCCTACCGGTGCACCTGGTCCATGCTCCCAGTTTTTAGTGGAGTCCGAGTTGCTCATTTACTTTTGTTACTTTGTATGTATGAGTTTAGTTACTATATGTTCTTTGTTGTGTATGTCTGTTTTCCATGTCTGGTCTTTGTCCCTGGATTACATTCTTTTGATTACCGCTATAACCTTGGTTCCTTTGATTACTCTTTTTTAATAATTACCTTAATTCAAGCATTGCCCAGTACAAAATAACAAAGGCACGTATTAAGCATTTTGATTAGAGCGACGTATATGAGAGACAAGCATTTACACACATAAATGAATTTGAAGGAAACATCGTTTTCTAGTTTGTTCCCATTGTTTGTTTGCTCATTAAAAAAAGTATCATAAAAGTGTCATACATGTATAAAGTCGAGTATATGCTTGATAATGACATTTCATCTCATATCTAAGAGTAATCAAGGGAACCAAGGTTATAGCGGTAATCAAAAGAATGTAATCCAGGGACAAAGACCAGACATGGAAAACAGACATACACAACAAAGAACATAAAGTAACTAAAATCATACATACAAAGTAACAAACCAAATGAGCAACTCGGACTCCACAAAAAAGCATCGCGTGTGACCATATTTGTTTGGATGTAGTTACGTTTTTACGAATGAATGATAATTTTTTTTCATTGTTGGCGTATTGTTGTTATCTTAATTTGCATAGTTTTCATGAACCCTTTAGCTTAATATAATTTGACAAGAGAATATAATGTATCTTACTTAACTTACATTATCGATGTTGCATTTAGTAGTAGAGGCTTAATATTTTATATTTCTTGCATTTTACACGTAGGTAAAAACTTCACGGAATTTCCAATGTAGAACGTATTGACATAAGGAGACCAATCTGCATTTTATTATTTTCGTCCGCAACTAAAATGTGGAATCTTCTAGTTCGTGCTTTTTTTTCAATATTTTCATCATGTAGAACTATACTCGACGTCACATACAGCACATTTTCGAATTGAAGCTGTAGTTTTTAGATACCCGAACTTACGCCGACAAACCATCTCCTAGCAACCCGTAAACATGGCCGACTTTTGACAATGTAAATATTGGGACCAAGAATTCAAATCTCGCCGAAATTTAACGATTCAATGTTAAGGGAGAAGCCGCTTGGCTAATCGAATGAGCAAGTCATTTAAGACAATTTAAACGACGGTAGGTGTCAATTAAGTTGTAGAATTTTTTTTTTTCAGATTTTAACAGTATCTTATTTATGTGACGCCGAGTATAGATATGTTAGTTATTTTCATCGTTTTTTTTCTCAAATACAGAACTAAACGCTTTGTAAATTACAAATTTCAATTAATTTTTATGGTAGACAATGACCAATTTTCAAGAAATCACGGTGTCTTATGAAGAGACTGATGCAGATCAAAATGAAAACATTCAAGTATATCTGAATAGAATATAATTTGTCGGATGGTAATTAGAGTTTGTAATTAAAACAAAAAACATGTATTGCAAATTAAAATGAATCACACTGAACGATTTAGTTGAACTTTTGAGCAGAATTGAATAGATGAAATTGAGAAAGATTGATGAAATATGCATTATTCTGCTCGATAGAATATTATGGTACATAAAAACATACACTCCAGTATGGTTAATTTTGTCTCTATTAACATTATTTGTACAGTGTTTGAAAAATCACCTATAAAAAGTAATAGAAATATCAACGTTTTAAACGAGAAGCAACCTTGAAAACAAAAGTGTCACACACAAAAAAAAAAAAAAAAAAAAAAAAAAAAAAGAAACAGAAAGATGAAGACAAATTCAACTGAATGCAGTGGATCATTTGGAGAAATAACAATTCATGGTTCTTGTAAGACTCTTTTTGTAATACTCTATAAACGTTATTTCCATTGATTATGAAATAACAACGACAAAGGTATATGTCATATAAATACCATTTGTATGATAGAAAACACATGATCTCATGATTTAAACCATAGAATTAAAGAAATGTAAATCTAAACTAATACTAAACAGTAGACAACGAAAGCTTGTGCAGTTTTTTTATTATCATAAATAAAACTTTTCATTATATGAAGGGAAGCCGAATAGTGAGTACTGGCAAAATTGATTTGTTTTCATCAAATTGATTTTAACAACATAACAAACATCACGAGAAGATATGCAGGAATACATCCCCTTGTGATTCAAATAATTAACATATAGTACCAGATTCTTTATAATGATTAATATTTCAGAGGCAAATGCATAAAGCTAAAACTAAAGAGTTCCAAGACCAGACATGAGTTAAATGTAATATATATTGTGTTACAACGAGTTATGGAAATCATTTATTGGAATATAAAAATGACCTCGATTCTAACAAAGCGTAAACGAGCATTCATGATTATGATCCAGGGACAAAAAATAGGAAAACTTGGCCTCGGCGAATGTTTCTTATCCTAATTACCTATACAGAACCACAAAATGTAATTGATTAATATTCGATGTTACACTTATTAGTTCGACTTTGATGTAACGGTTTGACATTCTTTGCGTATAGATTTTGATCACAAGGGAAAACTATGCAAGTTGTGTTGTAAATAATGTTGGAAATATTATCCTTGATTTGTCTGGAGCTTTTCCTGACGAAGTTTTAACGGATTTGGGGTATGATCGTTACTGAATTTACCAACATGAAATATAAACATTTTGTAATTAACACAATTGGCTGGCTTTAAAATCGATTAGAAAATTGAGCAAAACCACAAAAAGGCTATTATTATTAATTGAAACAAACAAGCAAAAACCAGACATTTTTTTACGATATGTTTTAACATAAATACTGACTCGATTTATTTGAAATAAACTTTCTTATATTCTTTTGATTACCGCTATAGCCTTGGTTCCCTTGATTACTCTTTCTACACTTATGACAATATATAACCATGGAATCAGATTAAGGAGGGTGGAACTTGCAAAAGTATATCAAAGTATACATATCTTAAGGTGATATATTAATATATTTGAATACTGTAAAAATATTTTAATTCGTGAATACCAATTTTCGTGGACTAGAGAATAAACACAAGTTCGTGGATTGTTGAATTCGTGGTTTTGGAGGTTTTTAGTATACACATCGTATGCGTGGTTTATTCTTAAGTATCGCTTCTCTAATACTTAATAATCGAAAAAACTGCTCCTTCCCCTAGAACATACGTCACGTCGATTATTTAAAAACATATCGGCAGAGCTCATCTACAGCAAAAGAAACATCTGACAAAATACGTTAAAAATCCAAAATTATACTGCATTTATATCACAAAGAAATCAATTTGAAATGAAATATAACAAGATGTCAAACTTTAATGGCTTCTTTAAAATTCCGAGACAAGAAGCCAATATAACGCCTTTTATAAAAATTATTCTTGTCAATATCCATTTCAGCTAAAATCTTTTAACCAGACAGAAGCGAAAACAAATTTATTTGGCTTAGGGCAAAGAAGACACCACTGTTTACTATGCACTTAATCCTTTACACCAAAATTTGAAATCCAAATAACAAAATATTGTAAATGTCGTTGGGCAGTACGCGTGTTTCAAAGATTGATCAATCATCATTAGCTTAAAAACCAAACTCATAGAGTTTATGTCCTTAATGAATGGTTAAACCAAATGTATAGAAAAAGAAAGCCACTTTCAGCACCAACATGTCTACAGCGTGTAATGTAAAGAAGGAAGCGTTGTACACTATGAAGTGCTATAATAATGTGATTTCATTAAATGCTATATATTCAAAATTACAATTAAAAGATATATAGCTTGCTAGAAAGAAGGAAAAAGAAAGAAAGAATCACAAATATTTTATTTCGTAAATGTATTGACTGTTGGTTAAAATATCAAAGTGATAAATAAATCTTAAATAAAAGGGAAATTCGTATATGCTTCCCTCCGTATAATTTGGAGAAATTGCTACAAGTGAAATATTTCCAATTAATTGAAAATATACTGTTTGAGTTATTATGTTATCCACTTCCTTCGCTTGTATTTTGCTCAAAGCTTAAGAAAGTAGGAACATAATTCGTACAGCGAAAGGGCGGGGTCTATTTAGTCATTGATCATTCAGACTAATATCATTCTAGGTTTGACTCATGTCGGTTATCTTTATATATATCATGTATTAAGATTAAAATCTAACTTTCATGTATGTGTATTATTAGTGTTTGTTTCAACCTATATTGTCTACCCGTTATCACATATTCTATATCACACCTCTAGATCTATATCGCATACACTATATCACGCCCCTAGACCTATATCATATACACTATATCACACCTCTCACAGAAAATATCTGGAGTATGGTTTAAATACATGATATAATGAACATGACATGTTAAAATCTGTATCACATGCTGTATCAACCGAGAATTATATATGGGATATACGGTTTATACAGCATGTTGTACATATTTTGACAGGCGAACAGAAACGTCAACGAAGTAAACATTAAATTTATAAAATCTGGAACAAAATGTGTTTCCATCAGAAAACATAGATTGTGCGTATTTAGTAATGCTAAATGCCAGAATACCATGGATATCTACAAATGACTACGCAGAGTTGTAATAAAATAAGTAAAACAAGGAAAGAAAAACACAACGGGAATTTTATGATCAGATCCTTGTTTGACTGAATATAAGTCAGAAAGCAAACATTACGTCACTTATAATGTTATGGGTTTACATCCTTATTGTACAATGCTCTTTCACCAGAGACAAACAAATAATGTCTAGTATTTTTGTTTTATTTTATAAAATAGCTTCATATAATTGGGGTAATGAATGTTTTCTGTGTAAAGTAAGTGTATTTTATTTCAACGGGCGGTCTAACTCTGCACATATTGTTTATCTTGGAAACACGTGGTTAAAATTCCTTTGATAAATGATATATAGTTTATTTTTTAAACGGACATTTATATATTATTTACAGTAAATAATAAAAACTATATGTCAATAATATATCAAACTAAATATTACGTAACGAAATTTCGTTGAATATGCAAGTAAAATAGCAGAAGTGTTTTTACCATTTGTATGTGAAAAATGGGTTATTACACGTTCAATTTTGTTACATATTTTTATTGCATTGAACCGAAACATTTATTAATTCATTTTATTCCTGTGGTTGCGGTTCGATCAGTATATTAATCCGATTTTAACTTACTTTCATTGTTCTACCTTTGTAAAATCGACGATGTTAAAGCGTAAAAAAATACAGAGTGAGTTAAAAACTGAGGTCATTGTAAAAAATCGTATTACTTTGCAGACTCAAAATACAAATGAATCACAATTGATATCAATGTTCTTCGTAACATTAGGCTGATTGAAAATCACACTTTGGCTTCACAAAAAAGTTTTGAACAGAAAATGTTCTTCAACAAATAAACAAAGAAACATAGCATAGTTTCAAAGTACTACATTAAGCTTATACTGGTACTTTGTGATATGATGGTGGCTCAATTATGTCACAACTTCTTGTATTTTCTGTCTAATTAGATTAAGAAATTACATAGACTATAAAATAGGCTAATATTTTTTTTAATAACAAGTTAAGGTAATGACCCAGAAACAGGCCTTTAATAAGCGTTCTTATGCCCTTTCCGTATGTATATAAGATTGACAGTTTCAGACTGTTGTGTTAATTATAACCTTCAATGAATATCAGTATTAGTGTCAGTCTCTGTAAGAATCAGGCAATGGTTGAAAAATCGAATGATAAATCATAATTTTTTCACAGTGGTATCTGACTATTTACACCATCAGTCACACACAACAAAAAAATAAAAGAAAACAAATTATGATTTTGAAATTTCGAAATATAATTTCATAAAAGTGCATTGCAAATTTCAACTCTGCGAAAATCTCATTTTTGTAACTATCTGAACAAATACAGTGATGCAGAGTTCGAATGATGGTGGTCCTTGCAAATAGGGAAATCGTCTTTAAATGAAACCATATTTGTTAGGTCGTTGGGATTTTAGCATGCATATTTCAGATTTTTTTTCCAATTTGCCTGATTCTTACAATACTTACACTAAATAGCGAAAAAGATAGTGACATTCAATGTGACAGATTTTTAAGTTTTTTTTTCTACCTTGCAATATCTTTCATTGGAGTATTTTGATCTCATTGCTGTAAAGTTGTAATAATTATGGTATTATATAAGCGGCCGTTACCTGCATTAATTTTTTTAAACGTGTTTTCATATTGAAATCCCAGGGCGAGAGGTCGTTTTCACACTTTTGATATTTTGACTGTAAACTTCTCGATAAAAAAAAGAGAAAAAGAGCAGTAAAACATATATGTATTTGTGGAAAACGAAACAAGATTGATCGCCCGTAAGTTTATCATTATTTACAGTAAATAACACACGAATGGGAAATAATTTTCTACGTTTGTGTGATTGACTAGCATGTGCCTATATAAGTGTCATTTTTTTCTTTTACATCGCAACTTGTAGAAACACTCTTCACAATTTACTCATTTTTACACAGTTGTCACCATTACTGAAATTAGTACATGTTTTATATGATCAAGGCATCAGCTATGAACAAGTGAATCTATATTACTAGTTTTGAATGATTTTCCGGGCGACGTGAATTTGCGATACTTTTAATGACACAAGTTGGGCATCTCCATTATGTCATTTCAGTTCCTATTTAATGAACGAACACTGAATATCAAATCATCGATATAATTGCTTTTTGTTTTGTTCTTTACGAAGTGAAGCATAACCTAATTTGAAGAGCACAAAATGTGAAAGATTATCACGTGTCAAGAAGACATGCCGTCTTGCATTGGAATACTAATCTGGTGAATACACTACCACTGAAACCAACAGTGCTCTATTTGTTAAAATGTATATCTGTATTTATTACTTTAAATTATCGAATAAATGATTCAATTAATGCAAAGTTCTTTTGGGTGTTCCTTGTCTTTACAATTCATTGTATAGTATCAAATTATTTTTTTTTCTATTTACAAGAATGATTTTCTCAATAATTACTCGGGATTTTCTAGGAAAATAACATGTAAGACATCTGCGAATAAATACTTGTAAGTATCCATTATGTTTGATAACTAATATCACTTTTGGACATAATTAATATTTAAAGATGAAAACTCTAAACAGACAACAGCGATGAAAAGTATAAAGCAAAAATATTTGACGGACCTATACAGGTAAACATATTTTAGATGATTTGCATAATTATATTGCACGTGATTTTAAAAAAAAAAGTTTCAAATGCAAACATTTAATCTAGTAGTCTAACCAATCATACTTTTGATATAATATGATACATAGCAGCACTAAAGTGTAATACAAAATATGTGGATTTTTAAATGCTTATGAGAGTTTTATTGTAAACAATTACTCTAATCTTAACGACTGAGTAAGTTTACCATCCGATACATCCGGTAAATGTATGATACCTGTGATTGTTACGACCTCTTGTTATTCTCTATAGGTTTTTAAAAAAGTTCAATCCAAAATGGATACAACATTGTATCAATACAACAGTGATTGTCACATAAAATGGAAGTATATCAAAATAATGCAAACTGATAGACAATAGACCATAAGCGTATGGCAACGAATAGTATGGATCGAGATACGCATACTTTGTTTTTCGAGATAGTACTTCAATGGAACCAATTTCAAATTAAAAATAGTTGGATGACATTATTTCTGACAAAAACGTTGCTTTGGTATTAAGAAAATTAATGGCCATCTGTGGTAACGAACATATGACGTATCCGCTATCATAAAAAAATATTTACTGCCTTTGTTGCACGTGTGAATGGTGTGAATTTTAAGGAGGTAGACCTGTGGTAAGGGACACAACTCTTAAAAGTCATTCGAACGTTTGTATTCAGCATTTTACATCAATCTTATGTACGCAACTTGAATTCATTTTATTCTGCGTCAAACGAAAGCTCTGGCTTTGGTGAATTGGATATGATACAAGCATATCACTGATTTCATGAGTTATGTCCCTCACCCTATGTCTACCGCCTTAAGGTTTGATGGAGTCACCGACCGTTTTATAAGGAAAAATAAACAAAGTAAAACATGATACTAATGATTCAATATTTTTACCTTTACATATCAGATTATTAAATTGACAAATTGATAAGAGTTGCTGCTGAAGTAAAAAATTAAAAAAAATGTCCGTACCCGAAAACAATTTAACGTCCGAAATATTATCCCATTCTTTCCCTCATGATAAAATGATTGGTGCCTAACCAATTCAAGTATATTGATATGAGCGTGATAGAAACTTAATACGAAAATAATTTTCAACTGGCTGCAAGTTTTGGATTTAGTTACCAAAGGCGTTAGTAACAAAGCTAGAAGATAGTTAATGATGGAGTTTGACAATCAAGACTTTTACTATTTATGCATTGAATACATTGCATTTAGTTGACCTAATTTAGACTTAACATCGATTTAGAATTTTGCAATATCACGGCAAACTATGCTGTGCAAAAATAAATTGCAAAACAAACGAGTTTTCAATAGTTATGTCTCTCACCTTAGATCCAATATAATACCATATAAATTACAATGCATTGATTTACTATTTACATCATTTTAGTCAGCTGTGTGAATACAGTTGTATTTAATTAATTTAACAGTATTAAATATACTAGGAGTTAATACAGTCTATACTGCTCTTATGATGATATCCTTCTTTTAATTAATCAGATGCTTTGAACACAGGTTAATATAATTATTATTTATTTAGTTGGGAATTTTTCAGGCCCTTCTATAAGTTAACGTTATCTTCCCTGTATCAATTTGATCCGATGGAGCAGTGTAGCGGATAGAGTCGTCACATTCTGAGACGTTGTACACATGTATGTATATATATATAGAAAGGTCTGAAAAATTCCCAACGATGTTAGAACTGTCAAATTTGCGATGCAAAGTTTTGGTCGTTCCCTCCGCGGGACTCGAACTCGTACCGCTGTGACATCTATGGCAACACCGCCTGCACAAAGTCCAGCGCCCTAGACTACTCGACCAGCTAGGCTATATGAAAATATAGCTTTCGCTGGCCGGGTCATTCCTCGTAGGATTAGTCTAGGGCTGTAACGTAGTATAATATTGATTTGTTGTGACATGCATCATTAATTTGATCCTCTATCCTACATAATAACATCTAAATGAACTGTCCCGTACTACTATACATTGTGTAGTATATATATATATATATATATATATCTCAGATTTAAATTGTTTTTCAAGTTAGTTGGTGCTGAAGCCAACCTATATAAATTGTGAAATAAACAGAAATAAACTTACCTGTGGACGTGGTAAACACTTCCAATTTGTTCATTTATTATTGTTGCCTTGTACAATGTATGTTATATTTTAGTATTAAATGTTCTTTTGTGTGTGTGTGTGTGTGTGTGTGTGTGTGTGTGCCTGTCTGTTTTCTATGCATGGCCTTTGTCCCTGTTTCACATTCTTTTTATTTCCCTTTAATTTTGGCTCCTTTGATTACTCTTCCATCCTTCCAAGATACCAGTGTTCGTTTTCTGATCAGAACAATTGGCAAAAGAAAAATTTGTTCTCTATAATCAAATGACTTCTAATATACCTTCTGGTTTTCAAATGACCTTTTTCGATTAACTATTAATTAATGACGCATTATCAGGTGCAAATGTAATATATCATGACTAGACACGAAAATCTTCAAAATATGAGAACATTATAGGTTGTTCACATGAAAGAAACAAAACATATGTAGCATTTGACAACTGTTTATTTTTCTTTTTTGTTTGTTTGTTTTTTTTTTTTTGTTTGAGTGTATGTTTGTTTTGTTTTGTTTTCCTTTTTATTCGTCAAAAAAGCATTTTAATTCACAGTTTGTACTACATAATTTGCATTCGATTCGAATTCAGTCATGAATTCTGTAAATTATTTACAGTTTTACCTTCTAAACACAATCTCTCAAGGTATGTTTTTTTTTTTTGGAGAGCAAAGCCAAGATATTTTTTTAGAACGCAGGGTTAAAATGAATTTGAAGTGTAATAGATGGAGTCTCTAATAAATTTATCATGCATTCAGTTAAACGAAATTGAAAAGACCGGAAACTGGTTTGGTTAATACTGTTCTTTGTTTGTTTATCAAAGTTGAACATACCTTTGAACCTAGATTTCATAATGTCTGGTTAAGACAAGTTCTCGAATTTTTCGGGAAAGGTTTAGACGTGTTCCACTATATCAAGCTCCGGACAGCGTATGGCGTTCGGAATTCATTTTAGTCGCTGCAGTCAGCCCTCTCCTTAAATGCAAGAATCTTGGAAAGTCGGGGAAAAGTGAATGATTGAACGCTACGTTTGATTTGCATAATGTTCAAAAATTTCAAAAGGCTTGTCTGCAGCGGTGAGTAAGAGCGGAAACGCTGCATGGAGCTTGGAACTATATATAAAGCGTATTCATTTTTTCTTTATAACCATAATATTTTTTATCAAGAAGATCATCAAAAATGTAACTAAAGTTTTCATATATTTTGGCCTTGTCATATTAGTAGTTTTGATAATAGGTTTCCTTTCATCAGATTTATTGAGTATTCAGAGAGGAATCTTGGAACTATACATCGCGTGATTCGAGGGGAAGTCTTAATTTAGTGAGATCTGGGCGAAATGAAATGGGATATGGAGCAATAAGAAATGTGTCATGGGACAATGTATGGGTACAAGGCAATGGTTAATTGGGAATTGGGATTTTTCAGACAATGATTTATAGTAAATGAAAATTTATTATTGGATAAATATTGTATTAAAACAAACCAACAGTTATTTTTGTAGCATGTATATCCCATTTTTATAACGTACTAAGTATTCGGCGATCTTGAATATCAAATTGGAATGGAAACGGTGAAATGAGAATGTGAAATAAGGCAATAGGGAATGTGAAAGAGTGATTGATATCGTGGAGAGGACATTTGGAACAATGAGAAAGGGAAACTATCAAACTGACCATAAATAACCAACCAGTCAGTATATAATAAAATGAACAATAGCTCAACCGTGGCTTGATGAAAGTATTCCTACAAACATACATTGTCAATTTCGTTTAACCGATTTAATGTTAAATTAACCGCAACTCCACCAAACACCCTTCAACTTCATTATATCCCTGTGTTCCAATTTGTTTTCTTTTTTCTTGGCTTTGCTGCTAAATTGTTTTAAAACTTAATCATCAAACAATTGAATAAAAAAGAATACTAAAAAATAATAAACACATTGTGAAATCTTACCTGGTAAAAGAACGGAGTACTGGCATTTTCGGTACCGTTTCGATAAATAAGTTCCATTGAAGCTATCGTTGAAGTCGATTCATCCATTTCTTTTTGTTAATATTATCCTTGCTCAATATAAAATGTCCAATATCTCAGTAGAGTAAGGTTCCTTATCACTCACAATATATTGCAATGTTAACTAAATTGTCATTCTTAAGATTTCATTTTCATTATCATCTCGAATATTTTTTTTCAGTCAAGTATAAATAAAACTAATTTAACTTTGAATTATGGTTTCTTATTTAACCAGATCAAAGTAACGTTTTTAATCAGAACTGGGTAGCCAAAGGTATCACTTCACTCTATTTCCGTGCGCAATTATTGTTCAATTTCAACCTCCTTAAAAGAAAGTTTGATCGGAATGAATATGCCTGTATCAAAGAAAAAATAATACTACCAGCTTATGATTTCAAGTATGTTTAGTATACACAGATATCATTCAAAGAAGCAATACTGATCGACAAACTTCACTAACAGTACTACCTATTAAAACAACCAATGCCGCATTGATCTACAGATCGTCAAAGGTGAAATGATGAATAGCATGTATAACTTTGATCTACTAACTGTTACTGCCAATCACAGATGCGTGGTTAACTTCAGATATCTTGTCAATAAGGGTATACACTCAATTGTTACAACAATAATTTGTTCATTACGGAAAACTTATCATAGCAATGAGGATAGATACAAAGTTGAATTGAATAATGTTATTTCTTGGGGAAAAACAAAACAAAACAAAACAAAAAACAAAAACAAAAAAACAAAAACAAAAACAAAACGAAAAACAAACAAAAAAAAAAGAAACAAACAAACAAACTTGAACAAAAAAAAAAAAAAAAAAAAAACAAAAATAAAAACAAAGTTCGGCATAATGTATGTATATATACAGTTCCATGCAATACAATTTTCGAAAGTTTGATTTATCGCTTTACATGATTTATCTATTGTGCTGGTAGAGTCCGAATTTCATCTTAATTTTTTTGAGTTTTCACAATGGTCTAGGGCTAGTTATACAAGCAGTTTTCTTTTCTTATTTCACAAGAGACATGTGTAAGGCACAATTAATGTTCCTGCGAAAAAAAGTCAGTCCTTCGAGTGTCTTAAGTAGTAGTCTTCGTAAGAATCATGAACATTCTGTAAAATGTGATATATCCCCAAAACTGCATTTTTTTCATTTTTGTTGTTAAGTTGCTTTAAGACTGATACAACTTAGGTATATAAATAGGGTTTTCATATATACACTTTGCAAAAATATGTCATTTTGAAGATTTTGGACTGAAATATGGGTGTTGCAACATCCAACTGGATACATGTATTGTCATTTTTTTCATATTTTAAACAATAATTTTGGACAATTATTGAAATTAAAACTGTTCAGACCCAAATAACTTGCAGAAATATGTCCTTTTTGAGAAAATGGACTGAAATAAAGATGTTGCAGCCACACACACACGATGGTTGTTTTTCATTTTTTTTTATCGAAATTTCAAGTGTTCGCACTCATTCATTTTGCAAAAGAAAATCTGATTTCTACCCATATTTTAAATTTAAAATAAAGCAGGACTATTCATAGATGCATGATAGAGTCATTCTAACAATTACAATCGTTCACAATGTATACATTTATCTATAGTTTTAAGAATATTTAACATGATTATTTCTCATGCAGCTCGGAGTTGCGATAATACAAGATGCAAGTGTCGCGTGATTTCGGTAATTCTCGAATCCGACTGCGAGATTCTAATATCGATATTGATTGTACAGGTGTAAAACTACTACTAAAAGTCCCATTACATTCTTAATTGTTGAATTAAGCAAATTTCAAGGTCCCAATCTTTTTTTAAAGTTTGTTAAAATGACCTTTAACAGGTTTTTTCAAAGAGCGGACCCTTTAAAGACTCTCTCATAAAATCTGCAGCATACCTTTAATGGCTTCTAAGAAAGAACGGTGAAGTGAAACTAGACAGGTACTGAAAATACTACTTTCCTTTTGGAAATTTGACAAATCAATGGGCTTAAGACAAATTATTCTCTACATCAGAGTTCACAACTATTGTATTCAGTGTGTACCTGACATCATAAGCTTTCAGATGACACCCAGTTTGCATATACTGACTAAATCACAAAAATATACAATGCATCCTAGGAACTACTTTGTTTAACGGACTACTTTCTGGTACGTGCAGGCGACTGGTTCTCCTTAATAGTGGTATCATACCTACAAAACCTTTTTCATCTTAATGCATTATATGTGTTTGATAAAATTCTATATAAGTCATATCTCTTATGAACATGGCTTCTATGACACGTTATTTTATGTTTACTCAAGCATTTAAAAAAATACCAAAAGTAAAAATATGTACACTTTCCATACACGCATCACATTTTGCATGATTCGTAGCTGGAGTCCTCAATATAGTCCGAATTTCCTCTGACTCTGCAATCCTCCTCTTTTTTTTTATCTTGATATTGATATGTCGGGTTGGGTTTGGGGGGGGATCAGAACGATGTGCCATACATACCGCGGAGTACCGCCCTTCACACGCTACTAACTACATTCAGGTTGTAATCCTGTAGATGATGTATACCTAGTTCAATTAGGGATTCATTTTTCTTTATGCTGATGAAAGTTTTATCGGCTTTTTGTCATCAAATCTCGGCAAAAAGAAGTTTGAAAGCCTTAATCAAGAGTCAGCAGCCATTTCATTTCGATTTCCACATTTGCGTGACGCAAGCGAGATTTGGTCGTATGTAAATGAGATTCCGTCATGCACAGATGGTCACGTGAGATCAACAAACACCGCCTACTTTGTGTATCTAAACAAGCGTGTGTACTGAAACAACATGGAGTCGATAATTCTGAATTGGGACAATGAATAGATTTGGAATCAAGGTGGAAAATGGAGATCGTCGTAAATTTGATGGACGCATATTTAAATGTGACTTTAACAGAAATTTTAGTAAGTTTCACTTAATTTTTCATTATTCGTATCCCTTGTCCCCTACTCTTTGTAATTCAGTTCCCGCAATTTTATTTCCGAAAATTGAACCAATTTATGCGACATGTATTTTGTTTTCAAAAAAGCGACTTCATAAAAATTGGGGCTGAGGTCTTTATATTTTTTTTATTCCATTAGTGCAATCCTAGTACCCATCACACCAGCCTATTTATACCCCCAATGACATGTATTTGTCAAGGAACAGGTGCAGAAACTAATGAACAATAAAATTTCTTCATATGAAATTACTGAAATCATAACCAAAAATGAATTAGATTGGTATATGTACATGTATTTGTCATTTAGTTTAAAAATAGATTTTTTTTTTCACTTTGACCATGAACAAATAAATAAGGAATGGGAAATATAAAAAGTGAGAATATTTGTTCAAAAATGCAATATATCCATGTTTTGGAAATGTTCTGTGAATTCAACGGATGATTCAAGTCCATAAATAGTTTTGTTTTATTATGTACATTTAGCATTATCACTAGAAATGACAACTTTTCAATTAACTGATTTTTGCTTTAGGTATCAAAGAAGGTTGTGCTACCTTTCTCCTGGCATCACCAGAATATGTGATTAAAGGGCACTAGAGAGACATTCTGTCAGAAACATTAGTCTCTGAGTATGAACATATTAAAATGTCATAAAATTAAGGTAAAATATACTAATATTTTAGATGATAGTGTGTTTTTTGACTGATGCGATACAATCTAATTGCTCTAAATATGAAAAGAAAGTAATTTTTATGTGCAAATGTCCATATTTGTTGTATATTGATCATTGGGAACACATTTTCCTTGTTGCAGAAGGACAAAAATTCCAAACTTTCATAAAGTATTACTAAAAGTACTCTTTTTTTTTAAAATAATTTTGCTATTTTAACTAATGGGATGCCATTTTATTTATCTAAGAAGAGAATACTGCATTGTTGATATGAAAAATGTCCATTTGTAATATATGGTACATTGCAAAAACATTTTGACTGATCTTGGAATAAGGAAATATTAAAATTTCATTAATTTCTGGTAAAATATACTCAGTTTTTAGATAATAGAGTGTTTTTGACAGACGCGATACAATCTAATTGTTCTTAATATGAAAAGGAAGTAATTGTTATGTGGAAAATATCCATATTAGTTGTAGATGGATCATTAAGAACACATCTTCCTTGTTCCAGAAGAACATAAATACCAAACTTTCATAAAGTATTGGTAAAAGTGTTCTTTTTTTTTTTAAATAATTGTTTTATTTTAACTAATGGGATACCATTTTATTTATCTAAAAAGAGAATACTGCATTTTTGATATGAAAAATGTCCATTTATAATATATGGTCCATTGCAAAAACATTTTGACTGGTCTCAAATGTTAAGATTTTGAAATTTAAATAAATTGGGGTAAAACATTCTCAATTTTAAGATACAATAGTGTTGTTTGTTTTGTTTTTTTTTGTTTTTGTTTTGTTGTTTTTGTTTTTGTTGTTTTTGTTTTGCTTATACGATGTCATCTTTTTGCTCTAAATATGAAAAGAATTGAATATTTATTAAGAAAATATATCCATATTTGTTTTATATGGATCATTAGGAATATATTTTCATTGTTCCAGGAGAACAAAAGTACCAAAATTTCATAAAGTACTCTTTTTTTTACATAATTCAGCTATTTTCGCTAGTGCAATACCATCTAATTTATCTAAAAAAAAATCCTTGTTCCAGCAGAAAAATAAAATACCAAATTTGATAAAATATTGGTAAAAAGTACTATTTTTTAATAATTAAGCTATTTCAACTCATGTAATACCATCTGATTAGTCTAAAAAATAACATTACATTGTTGATATGAAATATGTCCATTTTATTATAGATTTTACATTGCAAAAACATTTTATCTGGTCTGACAATATTGAAATTTCATAAAATTGGGGTAAAATATACTCAATATTTATTCTCAAAAGACAAACGATTACCACTAAGAAATGATCGCGATGAAATCATGAACAGTTATAGTTGGGGAAATTTTTCCCCGATCATTCCGGAATACCATTCAAATATTTACAGTATTTTATTATATGTACAAATAATGTTCGAATGTTTGAAAACAATTAATTCCTACAAGTATTGATTCCAGAGAAAAAATATTGTCTTTTCAATGTAAAAGGGACATCGATTTTGGCATAGAAAACAAAATTACAACAATATTCCGTAAAATAGGTCTACCATAGGATCTATTTTTTATCATCAGAATACAGAACTGTTGCACGAAAAACGTTGCACAATACACGAAGAACGAAGCAGGAAGTGCGCACACGAAAGGCGCACGAAGCCCAAGCAGCACGATGCACGATCCCATGAAACACGTACACGAAGCATACGATACACGCACACGAAGCACGCTAAAATGGGAATGTTACACGTTTCAGGAGGTGCTGGCTCTCAAATTATAAAATCACAATGTTTTTTGTATAGAATGATGTTTTTGACATTGATGCACAAAAATGATTTGTAAAATGTCTTATGATTTATTAATCTGTCTTTGTTCAATCTCTGAAGCATCAACCATTTTAGGTTACAGACCAGCCATTCAACCAATGAGCATTTGGAACGTACGCAAAAATAATCCTACGCAGAAATTACCCCTGTTTCTCATAGTGCTGTGAAAAAAGTTCTCATCTCATTTACAAATTTTAAACAGTTTCTGAAAGGAAAAACATTTCTGTACATTTTATAGGTGCATTTTGCTTCTTGTGATGTGAAGCCTAATCTCCATAATGATTTCTAAATATACCCCTATCTTGTGAAAACACTGGGATTTCCCATGCTATTTATAGACACTTCACTTCCGGTGACCCGTACTGCACTGCAAGTCTGCTAACCCCACATGCCATTCTGAGGATTGTGAGCTGACATATGTAGAATCATGCTGATATATAGTCCTCTGCAGGTTAAAGTTAATTTAAAGTCCAGAGAAGCCATTGAATATTATGAAATTAGCATAGAAGCCTAAGGGAAGTGGAATTAGTGGTTTTTAGCCTTTATTATCAAGGGGAGAAAGGGATCTTTTAAAAATGTTCCAAATTCCTGAAAAGAATTTTTTGCTTTTCCATTGAAAAGTAGAATAATAATGATTCTATATTTTCCCAATTAATAAACATGGCATTTGTTTTTAAAATGAAATATTGATTTCGGTTGCTTCCGAATTAAAACAAAACAATTGTGCTTGTGCAACAAAAAAAGTCTTATCTGACATCAAATCCCTGCAACCTAAATCCTAGAAGAATATTGTCACTGGCATGTGTCACTAAATTTACTAGTGTATAAACATGTTTTATTTATGATGCATGCACATAGTAATAGAAACAAGTGCAACATTTTGTCTCAACATGATGTGTCTGAAGTAAATTCCAAATAAACTTTTAGTTAACTAATGTGAATGGTATAACTTTCGACATAACATAAAAAAATGAAGAAATTTCCTCAGCAATTAAACAAATTGAAAGATAATGCGAAACCCTACAATAAAAGAATGTGTTCAACTTAAAATATAAAAAAAAACTTTGCCAAAAATGCAGCATGATACAACCACAGACAATTAAACTCTGCAAGTGTGGACACAATATTAGTTCTTGACAAACTTAACACAGAAACTTACAGTTCATTATGAACACAATATTACGCAATATTTTGAAATTCAATATAAGTATAAAGGTCTGTTTTAGAGTGCATTCACGGATCACTTTGTACTTCATTATCTCAAAAAAACAAGAAATAAAAAATAAAAATAATAAGGTTAATTTGGTAAACATATTTAATAAAGCTTTTGTATTTAGACTTGGATTTCATATGGCATCAGGTTCAAAGATTTGTTAGGGCGTGGCTTCCTTTATAATTTGAAAACTGTAAAAGATATTTGAAATCTAATTGAAAAATGCATGCAAGGATTTTGATGTGAGATCTACATATATCTTCTGAATCACACCAGATATAAAGTAGCTACCCTCACGAAATCAAGGAGAAAAAATAGAACGCTTCTATCGTGCGTTAAACGAATGCAAAACGATGTGTAAACGCATGATAAACGATGCACGAACGCTAAAATGGGAAACGTGAACGTCTCAAGGAGTGTACAAATCAATCCAAGTCTGATGATTGTGGTACACATTATTGTGAAACAATATCATAAGCATTGCTATACTTTTATTAGAGTTGTATTGTTAAATTTAATGAATTTCTTGTTTTAGGACCCATTTATGCCCCTAATTTTAACCCCCAAAATCTAATCTTCCTGTTGTAGTTTGCAACCTTGTTTTAAAATTTGTAAAGATCAAATTATTCTCCAGATGACCACAACAAATCCAAACCAATATACGAGTGAACAATTTTTGGGTCATATAAATATTTGAGATAATTTTGACTCAGACCTCTGAATACATATAGATGTCTTTTCTTGTGACCATAGAGTATAATTTGTAATTTATGTCATAATCTATAGTAACTTATTAGGACTTCCATTTAGTAAACAGAACCACACTGGTATTCAGTTGTAAGAATCGACCATACTTTCATATGAGGTAGTACATATATGTATCACTGATATGTTTTTATAAAATGCCACGAGGTATGGCTACATTTTTTGCTGAAAATGATATTAATCTTTAATTTCAATCGAATTTCCTCTGAACCTGCGACCACTTTTGTTATTTGGATATCCCAGCCCAACATTTTCATAACTAATTAAAAAAGACAATAGTTGCAGGATCAGAGGAAATTCGGATAGTCTTTAGCTAGTTGCAAGTACTACATACCTGTGTAGAAATGAACATAATGAAACAAACAAGCTTAGCCTCTGATTTTAAATGTAAAGCACGATTAACAAATAGCAAACCCGTCCCAAGGATTACACACACACACACACACACACACACACACACACACACACACACACATTGAAAACAATATTCATTTAACAATGTCACAGAGATCAAGGAGTTAAATATGCTATAAATAAATCCTTGCAGAGATGTTTGGCAGTGGAAAAAAAAAACTATTTCACAAGCTTAATATGATTGGGTTCCTGAAGACCTTCCTTCCCCATAGAATCTAAACAAAATATAGATTTAAAAATAAAACCGTGAAATAGGTATACAGACATCGAAAAACAAAACCAAGAAACAGGTATACTGACATCGAGATCATCAAAAATAACACTTAGTTTAAGTTGCAGTAATGACAACCTCACATTGAAATAAATAAAGTCATACTTCAATAAATTAAGAATCTCAGCGATAGAAGATTAAAAATAAGTGCAAAACATATTTATAAACTGCTATTTAAAAATTTGAAGCAATTTAAAATCCAGTAGAACATGTATATGATTGCCCTCTGTCACCCTCCGCCCACCCCACCTATGCATTTTCAATAAATAGGTTCATAACCTGCTCAAACATTGAGTTTAAACCAATTAAATTATGGCATTTTAAGGATGGGTTGCCACATGTAATATTTTACACATCTAAAATATTCACATTTCAACCGACAGTATTGCAGCAGGATCACCAAACAATTTGATCCAACCCGGGTGTTTTCATAATATGTTGTTCCAGTACACACGCCTGTCTGGACACACAAAGAAGGCGGTGTTTGTTGATCTCACGTGACCATCTGTGCATGACGGGATCTCATTTGCATACGACCAAATCTCGCTTGCGTCACGTACAGTTGGAAATCGAATCTAAATGGCTGCTGACCTTGCGTGAAGGCTTTCAAACATATTTTTGCCGAGATTTGATGACAAAAAACCAATAAAACTTACATCGGCATAAAGAAAAATGAATTCCAAATCGAACTAGGTATATATCACCTACACGATTTCAACCTGAAAGTCGTTAGAAGGGTGTGAAGGGCGGTACTCTGAATCTCCAACTTTTTGTATGGCACATCGTTCTGACCCCAACCCGACATATCAATTTCCAAGTAATAAAGAGGAGGGTCGCAGGGTCAGATGAAATTCGAACTATCCCCAATAATGACGTCGGTCATACGGCAGCATGTTTTTAACAGATGCAGTTATTTGTTTTAGTTGGTAATACCTATTATTGTGAAAAGCAGTAAATAAGTGTGTCTTTTATATGAAATCTCCGTTTTCTGGGCGGGAGAAATTCAGAACTAATTATCGACAACCAAATAAAGTGATTATAAGGGAATAATATTGCTAGGAAAACAAATCCAATAAAAAAAAATAATAAAAATAAAATCATTTCGGACAACGATGAATTGTGAATTAAAAAAACAGTAAATAAGCAGATATTGTCGTTAAAATTAATAATTGAAATGATTTTTTAAAAGTGGTTGGTAGGATTTGATCGTTCACGAACACTTTATTTACGACTGGTCGTTTCTAGATGTAAATTCTGGAGTGGCTCGATTTGCATCGTTAATTAAAGAAATCGAACAGAAATATCGGTTATTGAGGTCCGACTTGGATTTGTCATAAACGACAAGTTCGTTTGTAGTTAATCGTGAAGTGTCTGTATATGGTTTAATGATCCCGAGCCTTTCATAATCTTTTTTACTAAATCCCAGAACATCTTGGGGCTTGGACTGGCATTATGCATGTCATTTACGCTTACGAAGAATTTTTCCTTAGCGTAGTTGATCATATTAGTGACCTTGTAACGTTGCCTTTTGAAATTTTGAATAACAATATCGGTTTTCCTTTTTATCGCCTCGTCGCGTAACCGGTCACGTTTTCTGAACTCGCTACGCAGTTTAGAGTTAAACAAGGGTTTATACTTTGGGCGAATAGTTATTTCCTTTGACGGTATATCTCAATAATTTTGTTGGATAATTCAGTAAACATTAGATCAATGTTGTTACCCATATCATATTATTGAAATATTCCACCCATTCGATTGAGTTGATAACATCGTTAATTGCAGTCAACATCAACGACTTCAGTAAGCCGCACACCACAGTTTGGAGATACTAGAATTGGATCTAGTAGAGTTCCCCGCCCATTAACATCATAGCGCGTTGCCTCATTTATATAATTGTTATTAATCTCAATGATGTCCTTTAATATTTAAGTTCCTTTGTGATGATTAACCGAAAACAGTAGTAATGGTTGACCGAATCGTTTTCAGGTCTTAAATGGTTCAATTTGAGCAGTTCTCAATCACTGTTTAACAATATGGCGAATAAAAATTAAAGTACTCTTCACCAATACTCATCAATAACAGAAATCTCCCTTTAAAACAAACATATGGCGCTTACCCTACCGGTGCACCTGGTCCATGCTCCCAGTTTTTAGTGGAGTCCGAGTTGCTCATTTGCTTGTTTTACTTTATATGTATGATTTTAGTTACTTTATGTTCTTTGTTGTGTATGTCTGTTTTCAATGTCTGGTCTTTGTCCCTGGATTACATTCTTTTGACTACCGCTATAACCTTGGTTCCCTTGACTTCTCTTTCATCAAGACTTATCAAGTACAAAAATGCATTACAACACAATTATACATGTTTCGGATATAAAACATTTGTACACTATTTGTACGAACTTTGATACTCGACAAACATCAGTGATAAACAAAAGGAAAACTTGCTTTCATTGTCCTTTTTGAAAACTAAATCATTTAGTAGACAGTCGACGTAAAACCAAGACCGGCTTTATCATATTAAAAAGAATGTATATTTTTTTTTATATATCAAGAAAGAATGGCTTGGAGTATACGATCAAAATGTCTACAAAAGCACTACAATATCCCAATATTAAAGTGTCATTTCTCTTTTGTTTGTAGTCGTTGTTATTTCTAAGCAAGCCATTTTACTTTTTGTCATTGCAGTAAATTGAAACCAACTGTTTTAGAAAGAGTAATCAAAGCCAGGATTTCAGAATCTTTAGAACGCAATCAAGGGATGAAGACCAGACATGGAATACAGCGACACACAAGAAAAATATAAAAAAAGCAACATAATGCGTAAAAGAAACCAAGGTAAATGAGAATCGAATCCTCTGCTTGTCTAAAAACAACCATCGAAAACATAAGTTTGTAATCACTATTTAAGTGAATTGTTTTGAAAACAAATTCTACAAGTGCCACCATCTGAACATGTGCACCGCAACACCATTATGACACTTGCTGCTTTAGAAATAAAATAAATTTCCCATGTACAAATAAATAAATATTACTGTATCATTTTTTATAATATAATATAATATTACTTTATCATATTTTTGTATCTAGTTTAACTTTTAACGAATGAATCTTTACACAAAGTAAGCAGGTTTTTTTATACATGTGTATTTGAGATACACGAGTATGTGATTTAAAATATAGGAATGAAAATGTTTTGTAAGTAACTTCCCACTTACAAAATATTTTACATAATGGCTCAGAAGAGAAAGAAAACAGTAACCTTGATTAAATCCGTAACAACGAATATCCCTGATAAATACACAATGTCACATTTACATAAATTTAATAAGACCTACTTCTAATCAAGATATATCACATGTTATAACAGAGAAAATATACATCCTATATGACTTAATAATAAGATATACTCGTTTATCGATATGTAGACATAATAAATGTTATGAACTAAGATTAACCCTTGCAGATGATTATAATCTTCTGCGAGTTATCGTTTTTATTGGATCCAGATAAAATTGTGGATGTCTTAATTAAAAAGTAAATCATCGACGGTATTTATCTCAAATTAATTTAGGCTGATTTGATATATGTATCGTCTCTTTGTGCAAAACCAAATTTATTTTGTTGCTGTTTTTGTGTTTCATAATTTATTTCGTTCATTATGAACTTATATCTTTTTTTTTCAAAAAAGAAATTGGAATTAGTTATACATAGTGTCGCTTCATTAACTACTATATCTAATGATTTTTTTAATGTGACACTTATGAAAATACAAAAAATACCAGTTTTAAATATTGTAAATTTCAATATTCTGTACACGTATAAAATAGGGTTATCATAATTCAAAAATGTTTATACATTTATACATTTTTGGGGGTTTTAATATAAAGTTTTGTTATGCAAATGTAACTTCAAAATTGTGACAACAAATAAACACTAAACTGAAAGTTTCTTTTTGTAATCAAATATTATTAATTGCCTCACACTGAAATGTCAGTCTCTGTGAAGAAACATGATATGAAAAACCTATCGTTTTAAAATAGTAATCAAGGGAACCAAGGTTATAGCGGTAATCAAAGAGTAATCAAGGGAACCAAGGTTATAGCGGTAATCAAAAGAATGTATTCCAGGGACAAAAACCAGACATGGAAAACAGACATACACAACAAAGAACATAAAGTAACCAAAACCATACATACAAAGCAACAAAAGTAAATGAGCAACTCGAACTCCACTAAAAACTAGGAGCATGGACCAGGTGCACCGGTAGGGTAAGCGTCCTCTGCTTTTCTAGAAACACCCGCCGGGTTGCTCATAAAAAGTCAAGTCCAGGGTAGACAAACGAGGAAAGGAAAGCTATGACCCGTTGAATAAATCTGTTGTCATGGTTGACATATATAGTTGCGATGACATATCATTTTTCTGACACTTTTTTTTAAAAATGTCTTAACAAATACTATGATGCAGAGATCAAATAATTTTCTTCTTAAAGAGTGCAAGCATCATTGAGTAAAATTGTATTTTGAGATCGGTGGGGTTTTTAAATGTATGGTTCTGATTTTTCCCGTTGTTGCCCGATTCGTAAACAAATATTCTGAAAGGAGAATCAACTTGATTTATGTTTATACTTAAAAAGGTATTGAACATAAGTAGTACTATTGTATTTAGTTTAATTAACCAACTGTAAATATTATCGGTAAGAAATCGCACGCAAAAGGCTATTTATATCAGACGTGAAAGGAACACAATATGTTATAAAGTGACATATATCGTATCAAAATTGTTTTCTTTTCTAACGAAATAATGACGATATTGTTGAAAAGTACTTAATAAAAGCCGCAAAATTGAAACTCCCAAAATTAAAATTTTCTACTTCATAAAATAATGTAATAAGAAATCATGTGTACAAATTTGAACATGTAAACAGATTAAAAATTACTTAACTGAACAATAAAGTAAAGGAAAATAATCGACATGAAACACTCAACATATCAGTTTTTGATATAGTACTTATTTGTGGAACGAACAGAGTAAATTAGCAACACGAACTCCATTAAAACTGAACATTCTACAATACAAACACACTCAAACCATAAACCATAATGTTTAAAGTTGCCCACAACAAAGTTGATAAATAAAATCGAAATGAAAATAGGATTTAATTTTGATAATTTGTGTCCGAATACGCTGATTTCACGAACATTACGCTTTTAAAAGCCTTGGATTTATTTCATCTGTAAAAGTTAACATACATAATTTTGAATAAAAAACTACATACACGTCCGACTAAATTCCTTCACCGTGTTTGTCTATTTTCTTTGTCTGGACAAAATCCTTGGATATATAATTTTTTTGTTAATTATCACATCTAGATTCTTTCGATTTCAGTGTCAAACGTATTATAAGTTACACAATAGCTATTTCGGAATTCTCATAAAACAGTAGTTTAAAACAAAACAAAACTTTAACTGTCAATTTGAACACTTTTGCGGACAGCTTTTAGCAATTTTGACTCCTTGTGGCGCACTTTCCTCGATAACTGAAATCGACATAAAAGAGAGAAATACCCGATTCTTAAATTCTCATGAAAAAAAAATGCTTCCGTACTTATGTAACACACTAGATTTGTAATGGTCAGTGAGAACTCATGAAAAAATAAGTACATGTAAATGCATAGTAGCAAAGCTTTTTGTATAAACATAGACTGCATGCATTGCATATTTACTTACACTACCATACGCAATAAGCGTATTATACTTTGAATGAGTAATAAAGGGAACCAATAATCTAGCAGTAATAAAAAAAATGAAGACCAGACTTGGAAAACAGAAAACACAACAAAACCATAAAGAAACTAAAATAATACATACAAAGTAATAAAAGTAAATGAGCAACTCGATTTCCACTTAAAAGTGGAAGCATGGATCGTTTGTGTGTGTGTGTGTGTGTGTGTGTGTGTGTGTGTGTGTGATTTTTTTAAATACATTTCGTCATATAGATGTATCAAGCAACTTTTAATAACTTTTAATAAAAAAATGTGTGTGTGAAACAATGACGACATATCGCATTGATGAAATTGTTCATTTCACTCTATTTTTTTTCTTTGCTTAATCCATATAAACATGTCATTTGGTCAAACTCCGAACAGTGTCTAACGTTTTATCTAGACGCTATCGCCAGCCCTCTAAGAAAATGCAAGTGAATGATTTTTCGTGACGTTATCCGATTTTCAAATGACTTTTTATTTGAAAATTGTCGCGAATTTCGACAGGCCAGTCAGTAGCGGTAAGTAAGAACCTAAAAGAACTTCTGCCACTGCTTGGAGCTTGATGTTATTTGGTTAAACTATGACAATGATAATAATCTAATCTGAATGACTGCACTTTTGTTGCTGCCATATTTTATTTTATATATGATATCCAATAGATGTCAAATGTCATCGTTGACATCTATGATGTGCGCAAGGTAATTATGATTATTTGCAGCATGTGATTCATGTTCGATATAAATGGAGGATTTCACAAGATATAGATTAAAACAACAAGAAGTCAGACAGAAAGCAACGATAAAGGGTTTTCTCGTACAATCTGTTGAAAATGTACATACAAAATCATTTTAAACATGTGTGGAAAATTTACATTGTATAGTACAAACGCAATAATGAGTTATCTCATTGGCTTTAATTGATTGGTATGACATATTCTAAAAGAGAAATTATTCCAAGTTTATTTGATTAAAAACTACATTTATTACTTCATCCGATTCATTAAAATGTGTATACGATGTAATGAGTTGATCCATTTCATTTCTAATTGATTTCTTATTAATGCAACAATTTAGAAGTAAAATAAGCTATTTGTAACAGTCTCTAGTGTACATCGAACACAACAAGGTGTGATTGAAATAATTTTGCTACTATTGCAAATATTATCATATTTAAGTAGCCGTTTTTGTAAGAATCAGGCAAATTCCATAAAATGTGATTCGTCAATTAGAAAGGCTACATTTGTTTTATTTTTATTATCAAGTTGCTTTATAGAACAATATGATGAAATGTATCGTTATTCATTCCAATCTGTCCCTATAAGGAGATAATTCAAATGAAAAATCAAATATTTTCTGTTGTATTTTAGTGTAATTTACAGAGTTATTTCCCTTAATTTTCAATCCAATTGTACATTCTATGTATTTGTATCTCCTATGAACAAAGTTGCTTTTTTTTTACTATGACATTTTAAACAAAGTATTAAAAAATGAAACTATGTAGGTTTTCCAACCATAAATCACACCTTTCATGATACTTAAATTGACTAAATTACACGCCATACAATCAATTTGAAAAGTATATTAATCTATCAGCAAAAACAATCTCATGCACAATGTAATTCATATCAGACACTCCCCAAACTTATCAATATTTTAGTAATAAAAATGTTTAAACGTTGTTAATCTTTCAACGGTATAATAGCGATAGTGTTGTTGTAATTAACAGTTATGAAATGGTTACTCTCCATATTAAGTATACACATATATTTGAACCACGATATGTAATATTTTAGGTGAGTATCAATATATGAAAAGTTAAATTACAAAATAAACGGGAAAGGAAAGTAAACGAACGTGAACGCAGATAAATGAACGCGATACATTCAACTACAATATTGTTATTATATTGAATTCACCAGATTCTTGTCCGTTTCTCTTCCCGTAATTGATTTCTTTTCAGAGGAAAGAAAAATGAACAAAACTGATATGTAAAAATACAAAAATTCCGGTTTGCTACAGGAAAAGACCCCTTTTATCAACAGCACAATAATAGAATATTATTGATGTCTAAAATAAAAAAAAACAATAATCATAATGAGATACTCAAAACCAAATTCATCAACTAGGAAGCCACATCAAGTAAATTATGTTCTAACAAAATATGTCAAAGGAGTTTTATACATATGTGTCACCATGTTAAATATATAAAACAGAGACTCGGTGTTTTAGGGCTTCATATTTTAAACTATGGAAATATTAGATAAAATGTGTATGATACATAGTACGTATTTGACAAAGCTGACGGATTGCCTGATAAAAAAAAACCTCGGTGCCATATGGTTTCTTGCAAAGGTAGTGCCCATCTGGTTATTTCTACGTGTGAAAACAGAAATTTACCAATATATCATTATGACAAATTCGAGTTTGGTGTACACGTGTTTTATATACTAACATATCCTATTATCAAAATCATTAGATTGAAATTCTTAGCCAGTTACCAGACAGAGTGCCTCCCCAGGGCAAATATTGACTACCTGATATGGAAATTAAATAACAAAATTGAAAATGTTGATAAAATTAGTTAGCATCCTGTGATTTTGTAATTCAAAGTAATTCGTGCTAAGACAGAAGTGCAAATTTAAAACAAAAGTCAACATTGTATGCAAAATCCTTTGATATGCAAATGAATGATCTAATCACGATATTTTGTAGAAGGCTTTTAATTGGATATACTAACCGTTAATATGTTTCAAGGGCAAAAATCCTAATAAGGAGTCTAACAAGTTTGACTCCACGACGATGTTGATATGATTTATCATAAGGATCATTCCATCAATTGATAGTTTCATTCTATCTATTATCGTTTTCAAAATATTGACTGATAACTGCTAAAAACGTATTTTTTGCCTTTCTATGGCAATAATTTTTACATGGAGTTGTCTGACAACTTTGATCCCTGGCAACTTTTGTAGGCCATGTAATGAGAAACAATCCGGCAACTGAAAGATATTGGCTAAACCTAACGGTTTTGGAGATATATGAAAACATATGATGTCTGACCACTTTTGTTCTCATTTTAGTATCATCGGCCATCTTTTTTAACTGATCTAAAATTCAAACGGTCATTTTGTTGAGAAAATCCTACACAAAATAGAAATAACAACTTTCATTGAGTTCTGTATAGTAGTTTCTGGGGAGAATATTTTTGAAAGTAAAATCATCAAAGGAAACAAAAAACGTCCAAAAAGTAAATTAATGCTCCCAGTTTTTACCCTACCGGTGCACATGGTCCGTGGAGTCCGAATTGCTCGTTTGCTATTGTTACTTTGTATGTATGATTTTAGTTACTTTATGTTCTTTGTTGTGTATGTCTGTTTTCCATGTGTGGTCTTTGTCCCTGGATTGCATTTTTTTTATTACCGCTATGACATTGATTAATCCTCCAACATGGGTGAAAAGATTTTCATCAAAATTTGTCCACGGACAGAACTCATCATTCTTAATAATTTTATACATGCAAAAAATCAGCTGTCTGATCTCTGTTTTCCATTTTTAATAACTACGGCCATGTTTGTTACATATCAAATATCCAAAAGTCATTCTGTGCAGGATACTCTACATAACAATCGTCCATAGTTTAATCCGAGCAATTTTTAACGACGACAACGGACGCCAAGTGATGCTAAACAAGAAGATACGGCCAACGTTGAGAATCATATGAAGTGAAACATATCACTATCTATGAAAAGAGCAACATGTGACATTAACTGTTAATTGTAATCCATGTAAGGTGGTATTGCCGACCCGATTTTTCCAGATAAGAGAAAAGAATTTCAGTTTTCCTATTATCATTTTTATTGCCACCGAATACAAAAAATGGCAAGTGAAAAAGTATAACATCTTCTTTTCAAAAGAAAAGTACGTACAATGCTTTCTTCTAGTTTTGTTCATTAAACAAATCAGTGAGAAGATCGAACGAATATGACTGCATACATTCACTAATTCAAACAAAAGTCATGTATAAGAGTTTTGGTTGTGCAAAGCATGTTAACACTGGCTACAGATAATACAATAAAATACATTTTATTAAAAAAAAATATTATAAACTGTTCCTGTATTCAATTTAAGGATTTGAAAACCTCGCGGGTTTGTTTTTATTCTCAACAGGAAGTTGGTAAATAAAGGGGAGATAATTGGCGAGAAAATCAAAGAAATGAAGTTTTGTGTGGAAATATGCAAGAGACCTTGTAAAACAATTGAGGAAATTCATTTTAAACATGCTTACTTGTCTTCGTTTTTTTTTCTGAAGACCATTTCAGCCTCCATGATTGTTTTTTTCTTTAAATTTGCCAGTCTTATTGTCTTCAAATTAATGACAAATTACTAATTTTCACCGCATTTTTTTCAGATTTAAAAACCGTTAGACAATTTAACTTTAAAAAAAAATATATATATATTTTTTTTAAATATTATGTAGTCTCAAAATGTAATTGTGAAATAAAAATAGAAGATATTAATGTATATTTTTTTTTTCATTTTAACGGAATCCGTCTGCATGCATACTCAATTTTCTGCCCCTGATATTTTCTTGTACATGTACTTTGTAGGTGTTTTCACTAAATCTTTATGTAACCCAATTTGTTTACACAAAACAATGATAATTGATAAGTTAAAAAATGCATGTTTTTGATCAACCCTGTTTAAAACGTTAATTTCTTTTAAATTTTTTAGTCCCTATGTATCACCTATTTTTTAACCTAACTATATCAAAATTTAGGAAAGGTTATAGATTCAAGGATGAAAGGATATTAACTGTGTTAAGTATTGCACTTTGAATTAATTGGACACTTAAAAATAAAATGATAATTGATGTTTGGGTACATACAGTAGATTAGAAACCCACTTCTAAACTATGTCTGGTTAGATATTTGAATCGTTGAAAATAAAAAAAAATGTTTTCATTAAGAATATAAATTGTAAATATGTATGTCTGGTTTCCATTTTCGTTTTTGTTTTTGTTTTTGTTTTTGTTTTTTTTTTGTTTTTGTTTTTTGACCGACCAACCTAATTCCATCAAGTCGAGAATTGGTAAAGCAACAAATTAAAAAAAATGTAATCTGATATTCGTTTGTCATTCTAAATTGTAATTCTTAAGTTGCAGATACGGGGTTACATGTACATATTTATAAACGTTGACAGCAAACTAGAAATTGACAATTGGTATTTCTGTATAATTATTTTAATTAATTATTTTATTTTTCGGATAGCCTATTCACCAATTCGATACCAAGCGGGTTATCGAAAACAAATCACTTTTGTCTATGGCCTGGAATGAGATATTAAACAAAACTGAGAACTTAAAAAGTTATGCTGAGCTGAGTATATTTGTATTCGTAGTATAATGGTATGTAGATTCCTACACTGTTAACTCAATATAATTTACGATATCAGATATATTATTTAGATAGAATCATAAATTTGACTGCCGTATTTGGACAACTCACGAGTAAAGTATTTAAAAGTTAATGGTCTAGTGTTGATAATTTGTATACACTATTAAAATTAAGACTTTTGATGCTGTAAGACATGTTGCTCTCTGTTATGAATACTCTTAAAAGTAATGTTATCTGCCACTGTAGTATTAATGTACTATTTGTAATAGCTTATAATATTTGAGATTAACGCGATAAAAACACTATCTAATCATATATTCAGGTATTTCGTGTAACAAAATATAATGGTAATACATCTGTAATAAAATGACCGAACTCTAGTTCGATCCATAATCAAGTCAAGTAAAACGATAAATTTTACAAAAGACTAGTAGATATAATACCTCCCGTGCAGCTTGAACTGCAATGGTACTGGCATGATAAATGCATTTCATACGAAAGAGTAGATAAATCAAGGTTTTATACCACGCCAAATCTCCCCCTTCCATTATGGCGTGTATATACCGGTAGTGATTAAATTTGCATATTATATCATCATAATTGGTAATTCAATGGTCATATAAGCATTAAGAAAAAGTACAAAAAAAAACAATCATCAATCATTGTTTTAGAAGAAACTGAATATTTTTCAACCAGGAACTGATATTTGAGAAGACATTGGTAAGAGACCTTTTGAAACGCATTTCCTCTTACCCCTGATTCAGGAATCTGTTACGCAGATACTTATGGCGTTAAAGGAGCTCAGATTGTTAGTACTTTGTCCGGTGATGTAAATCAGTTGTAAAATATAAACACCACATAGAGGGGATGAAAGTATATTGCTGCACAGGTAAGGAAATTCATAATTTTAAACTTAAAGTCGTCTCCTCTATAATAAAACTTAGTGCTGAGATGACCACTGTTGTCGAATTCAATACGTCTGAATCAGCTGTCTATTTAGTCTGCTTTATTTCGAGCTCTGGTAGATAAATTGCCATTTACCATAAGAAGGGTCGTTAATGGACAATACATCATCAATATATCTGTATGTGAAATTACAGGAGTCAGCATCTTTTATATTTTTATTCTTTACGAGATTCTGAAGAAATTCAGTTTCGTTTGAATATAAAAAAGAACACGTTGGCTAGGAGAAATGAGTGTACGTTAATCTTTAGCTTTTTAAAGGAATATTTGCCAGTGAAATAGTGGAATACAATGTACACACACGTATTCAATAAGGTGTGATACGAAGTCAGTTATGAAGCTATGGTTCATACATAATTGATCCATAGCAGCAGTAAAACCATTAATAGCCGTAATTCTTATTAGCTTGTAACTACAAACTCATATGATAGGCCCTATTATGTCTTTGATATATTTCTTTTTTACAAATGTTCGAATTTATAGAAAGAAGAAATCATACCATAGAAGAAAAACGGCAAAGTCATGGACTGTTAACCAATTTAAAACATTCAAATATGCCAATCAACCAAAACACTAACAAACAACACATAGAAATAAGGAACACAATATGATTCGGCAATATAACCAATATTTCGGCTTGAACATAACCCAATTGCCTTTACAAGGTAGTGTCATTTCAGTCTCAAGCATCAACAAAGTTCTCAGGAGGTAATTTAATTAGATGTATGCCCTTTTTGGAATGTTTGATGAATAGTACAGGTGCCGTACATGTTTAAATATTTATAGAAACAAATGTCTATGTTTTGAGTATTAGTTCAACAAGAAGTTCGGTTTCCTTGGTTACTCTTCAACAACTATGGTAGATTTCTACTGATAAAAATGAAGTTTGAAATTAAATAAATATATGCACACTTTAAAAATTCGTTATCGTTTTAATTGATGATTTGTATGACCAAAAAAATAATCACAAAAATAAAGAACGAAATTAAAAATGCACTGTTTGACCCAATTATAAATCATATGTTGAATATGATCCTAGTTTAAATGATTTAGGTGTACACAATATTATATATCGTGTTAATACATAAACAAGTCATGTTAATGTTAAAAAAAAAACACAAAATTAAAAAAAACACAAAAAAAAAAAACAACAACAAAAAAAAAAACAAAAAACAAAAAAACAAAAAAAAAAACCAAACAAACAAACAAACATATAACATCTATAGGTTCTTAGCTAAGGACGTGCACAATGTTCGACAAGATCTCACATGCAGTTCACCAGTTCTGAAGTAACATACTAATATTGGTTGGATCCTACCATTGAATTTTTATCGGTTAGCATTTATTGATCAAAACGGACATCTATAATCAAAAGTTATCATACATAAAGGATGACTTGACATTTTATTTACTTTTTATAAGTCTGCAATTTCACATCGTGATGGTAAGGATTTGGGAAGACATCTTAAAAGACAACATCTTCACAGAATGATTGTTTGGCAAACGCTTCAATGTATAGCCTATGAATTTTTCATTAATAATCTTAAATGCGTTAAAATTGGCTAATAAGGTAAGCTCATATACTCGATAATTATTCTTGATTTGAACAGATGAATGTTTGTTTCTTCAAATATTTTTGTTTTTGCATCAACGATTAACCTTGCATATATAGAAGAGATTGATGTTGATTGACAATTCATGCTACGATTGAAAAAAAAAAAACATTTTTGTTTAGCACGTCACGTATTATAATATCTTTATTCTGGTAAGAAAAAAATCAACTACTGGATATAAACAAAAATAGGCGTAGTATATCTTATTAGATACATACACGTCAACAATGCGACAGGAACGAATGTATTTTTACGAAAATCACGAATTCATTTCACACTTTAATCAATTGCATCAAAGAATATCAAGAGCGATAACAATAATATTTATATACAATTAGATAGTATTAACTACCGTTATTTTATTGTAGGAATGTTGTTGATCTACAGAGGACACGTTTTGAATGCTATCTTCCAGTCTTATCAGCCTTTAAAGACCACTACATTTTTCATAACTAAATATAGAGTTTTATTTCTTGTTACAAAAATCTTGATTTTACCAGAGTTATAAATGCAACTATGTGTAATAAATACTACAGTATGAAACAAAAATAAAATTAGCTCAAACAATCGTCATGCGCTTTTATTTTTTTTTTATTCTTAAAATTGCATGTTTTCGGAGAGAAAAATACATCAAACATTACTACTCCCAAATCCCATTGAATGGTATGTATCTACCATGATTATAGAAATCATGTTGAATAGTTACTCCTTAAAACACGTTAACAGCGTACCGTAATAATAATAGTTTTAAGGATCTGTGAGAAAAAGAAGTTTACTCAGTTCAACATTTATTTATCTAAGATGAACTAACTTATGATCGCTCATTCATTGTGGAAAGATCCATGTAGTTATATCATCTCATTTGTGAACAAAACAAAACAAAATAAAAATGGTTTATGACATGATTGTTTATTAGCTGATGTACAGCGAGGGCGCATGGAACCTGATTCAGAATCTGCTCCAAGATGGGTTACTAGCCTGACTATATAAGTTTTTGTACTGTTTCCTATATAAATAATCGCATTGTTTCATATCAAGGAAAGTAAATACATATCAACATGTTCCATTATGACAATGAGGCATATGTTCATGATTGAAATGAATAGCATGGTATTATATGGTTTTAATATAGTGAAACCTATCCTTATAAAATCCCTTTGAGGCTGAATAACTTTTTCGGTGAAGGCAAGTGTTTATTTAAAGAGGTATACCTAAGGTAAGGGATATAACTCTTGAAATCAGTGATATGTTTATATCATACTCAATTTTACTAAACTTTATTTTGAAACAGAATGAAATTGGTCCAAGTTACTTTGATGCTTATATAACGTTGATGAAAATGCTAAATACAAACGTTCCAATGATTTGTAAGAGTTGTCTCCCTTACCCTAGGTCTACCTTTTTAACCAGAGTCTAAGATATGTCAAAATATAAGTTAGATTTCAGATGATGTCTGATTTATACAGCTGGGTAAAAATGTATCCAGTTTACGTAGGGTTCAGTTTCGCTGTATTAGAAATTCTTCACTTCATAAAAGCAAACAGCTCTTGAATGGTGTAAATTTCCCACTTATACCATATATCATCCTCTTTCCATTTCCACATTAATATTTACCCATTTCCCGTATAAAAATATCCACCCACCAATAGAATCCCAATTGAGTATTTTGCATGAAATATTTGCAGTATCAAATTAAACTTTATATTTTAAATATTATTTGACATTCAAACTGTTATTTTTAATTAAATCTAATATATTTTTCAAATCAATAAATACAGTCCTCTCAATTTAAACTCTCCATTCCAATATACTGTCCCCATCTGCACTCCCCATTCCCCATCCCCCATCTACCAGGACGTTTCACACATATGTACTGTCGTCAAATAGATTTTTGACGCTTCAATGAATTGAAAATTAACATTCAACCGGAACAGTCCATGTCATAGTCGTTCAAAACGGCCAACGATTCCCCTTTGTTAAACAAAAAAGTGTCTATTGGAAAAAAAATACGTACCTGGTAAAAGAATGGTGTACTGTTATTTGTTTTCACTGTTTCATTTCCAACGTCTATATATTCTACAATTGAAGACGTAGTTGCCATATCGTCCATGTTTTCTGATTTTTGAAGCATCTGATATTAACACCCACTGCAAGAATCGACATATATAAATGTCATGAATCCAGAACGAATCGAAGTTATATAGGTAACGATATATTTTTCTTGTTTGAATTCTTACGAATCAATTTTCAACAAACAATCAAACATTGTACGTTTAGCCATATACAGTCATATATTGTATTTTCCACCTCCTTCTTCATCAAACACGTTTTACTTACAACTGTACCGTAATACCTCCGGCATTTTTTGTCTATAAAGTTTAAATATTTTATTAAAGGAAAATGGATGTGTACTCTAATCTAAAAAACATATAAAGTACATTGTTAAAGCAGAACTATATTGTTTAAACATTTCAATTTTCGTTTTGCGTTTTATATAGTAAACCTTATGAGCAATTAATATGAGGCATTTGGTAAAAACAAAACAAAAACAAACAAAAACAAAATCAGTACGCCAGGAAGAAAAACAGAACTGTGTTTGTTGCCTTTATAGATCAATAATTCTTTGTTAGGTGCTCTCTTTTAAACAGGAGCGAAACGTTATAAATCCAATTGTTATACATTATTAGTATAATTGTATTGAGAGCAAAGTAATTCAAAATCGAATACCGTAAGTGAATGATAATTACATATAACTACAATCCTCGTTTACCGCATTAGGATGTCGCAGCATATGCATAAAATACAATAAGCAATAATATCCCCGAATGCTATAATTTTTTTTTTGTGTCGGGCCACATGATCATAATATAAATATGAATATAAAATGCATAATCGAAGTCCTGTCGTTATAAAACAGATGGTGTTATATTTGTTCGTCTTGTTTTTCATTGTTTTCAATAAAAACATGTCAATAAAACGTTTAGCGGTAAAATTCAATAATTTGTTACTTTATTTATGCATTTGGATGTATATTTATCATTATTGCCTATTTAACCGACATATTAACTTTTATTGGCACAATTATCAACAATATAAACATCACTCAAATTTAACAATTGTTAGTAGATGTACTATAAAGGGTTTGACTGTTGTAGAAAGCGGCCAGGAGAAACAAAATGTGGGAGGAAAAGGGGCTCCGATTTTTCAAATGGATATATTGAAGTCATCACTACAGAAGTGTTATGGTCGTCATCATGAACTCGTGGATCGTTATGGTGTATCCATCAGCACCATGAAAACTGATTTATTCAACGGGTCATGGTTTTCCTTTCCTCGTTTGTCTACCCCGGACTTGACTTTTTATGAGCAACTCAGCGGATATTTCTAGAAAAGCAGAGGGCGCTTACCCTACCGGTGCACCTGGTTCATGCTCCCGAGTTGCTCATTTACCTTTGTTACTTTGTATGTATGATTTTAGTTAATTTATGTTCTTTGTTGTGTATGTCTGTTTTCCATGTCTTGTCTTTGTCCCTGGATTACATTCGTTTGATTACCGCTATAACCTTGGTTCCTTTGATTACTCTTCCATTTAGCAATTTTTATTACATGCTTTGTATATATATACGCACGATATGTTTATCGATGTATTTGAAATATCAGATATGTTCTATTTGAAACAATTCATATTTCCAGGCCTCAATTCTTATTGGATAACCGTCTCATTCTCTTTATATCGGACATTGATCCTTTCGTCCCTCAAATGAAAAGAAATATAAATGTTCGCTTAAGGCTAGTTATTTAATGTTTTATAAAGATCACTGAAAATTAGATATTGTGTTCCAACAGGCATATATTGATACTGATTTATTATTGAGTGTTCATTTAAATGTGAATGTCTACAAGAATCGAGCAGAGATATTCATGTGTTAATTGTAATGTCATGTTTAACCACTCCGACAAGGTGGGATAGACGTTTGGAATACACGCACACAGAATGAAGAACATATCTGAATCAATGTTACTCCATCAAGACCTATCATTCTGTCTGATATCTTGTAATGTGCGCTTGATTATCGATCGGAGAAACGGAGTTTACTTATTTTAAATATTTTTATGACCTCATTTGACATGGAAACCACGATCCCCATACTTGAGGTAACTGTATTACCAGATGCTTACCACCATTTATATATGACAAGTGTAATGCTTGCAGCTTGGTATGTCATTTGATTTAATGACATGAATAAATATTTCAATTTAATCTCATTGCATTGAACTAATACAAAGTTCATCAAAGGTATACTATGTACCCTATCATTTCATTAGCTAATTTCATACTCTTTTTTTTTCTCAAGAGAGATAACTATCAAGGTAAGGCGGACCTTATCAAGTGTAAGTATACCACTATTAAGGAAAGTTTGGTAAATGCTTTTTCTTCTATCATTCCTCAATTTTTGCATGAAGTGTAACATGAATTGTTAAAACAATCATTATAGAGGGTCTTACACAAACTTTTGTCTGTATCTTTCTCAAGTGTTGCATGAGTTTCACCATGAAGAATGATCATTGATATTAAAAAATCCCATAAATGTTCAGATGTCAAAGAATCAAAAATCAATGAACCAAATTAAAGAAGAATTGAGTGCGAGTATTTGTAAGAATCAGGCAAAAACTGAAGTATGCATATCAAAACCCAATCGATCTGACAATTTAGTTTCACTCACGGATACTTTCTCTAGTTGACAGAAAAATTATTTGATCCCTGTTTCACTTGATTTGCGTAAACACAAATCAATAGAATGTTATAAATATGAGGTGTTTGAGAGAGTTATATGTCCTTGATATGTTTATGTACAGTGCATTTTAATGCAATCATATCACATTTTCCAAAAGTGATATTGATAGTTATTTCCTTTATTCTGATGGTGAAATTAGCCAAACCATTAAAACTTTTTTTTTCATACCATGCATGTTTCAACCACTGCTTGATTCTTACAGGTACTGACACTTAAGCCATATAAAATACTACATCACATTTGGCTGAATTAGATAATCTAGCATAGCTGAAAGTATCATAATGAGTAAAAACAGGTATAATACAAATTTGCAGTAGAATTGTTTTAAATATTATTTCATCACAGAAACCAATGCAACGTCAGCGTGCAATAAATTCCCATATTGCATCAGTACATGTATAGTTAAAATACGTGACGTTATCCGTAACAAAAGTTTATTTAACACATGACTAGATTATAATTGCCATACAATAAAATTGTAAATGCATGAATACTGGGGAATATTATCTCTCGTAGAATGTGTATTGCACAAGTGAACTCGTGTAATATAACATTCTAATCGGGATAATATTCCTTAGTATTCAAAGAATAATTTGACGTAAATTAAACATTTATCTTGTACCAGCCCACTTGACTGTCTTTGATTTCCCAACTGATATACCGTATATCCGTATACCCTATAGCAATCAGATAAAACAAATCAAAGGCTACCTTTGAATGCTACCTGTGATATATGCATTATATTCGCTATCGGTGAAATGATTTATTTATTTGATTTGAACAAACAGCTTCCTTTATATATCACATGATTTGATAAATTAAAGGTATCAACGCGTAGTTGTGATGTTATCAATTTCTATACGTTGATTTTCACGTATGAGCTTTTTTTTCGAGTATTTTATTAATAAACGTCAGTCAGTTTGTCAGTTTATCCGCAAGTCAACTCATCTACCTACAAATTCTTCGTTAGTACAAGTCAGCTAGAAATAGTTATCCAGGGAACCTAGATTCTACCGGAAATCAAAAGAAAGTAATCCAGGGACAAAGATCAGACATGGAAAACAGCCAAATACAACCAAAAACATAAAGTAACTTAAATAATACATACAAAGCAAAAACGTAAATGAGCAATTCGGACTCCACCAAGACTGGTAGTATGGACCAAGTGCACCTGTACGGTAAGCGTCCACTGCTTTTCTAGAAACATCCGCTGAGTTGCCCATAAAAAGTCAAGTCCGGGATAGACGAAAGAGGAAAGGAAAACTATGACACGTTGAATAAATACATGTTCATGGTGCATATAAAACACAGTAACGATCGAGGAGTAGTGACGACCATAAAACTACTGCATTGATGAATTCAATCTTTTGCAAAATAACCTGTTTTAGAATCCTAATTGTAAGGAGTCTAGCAGGATACAAAAATTCTGCGTAGTTACGGCCAGCTCTGGCATAACGTATCAAGGTCCTGAAGAGATGTTGCAAAAATAAAATTGAATGAGAAGTCATTACTTTTGTCGTAAAAGTTTGGTCAATAATTTTCCTTTAATACTGATCTCTACGTGTCGGACAAGATAGGTGGCAGACATCACAGAGTCTTCAATACCCTTTATCGCAAGTTCTTTGGTGTAGATACTGTATATTAAATCTGAATGTTTAAGAGTATAAGAATTTAATATAAAAGTCGATTTGATAATGAAATTTTCCTTCGACGAAAATAAAGCAACTTGGATTATATGGGGGATGGGAATTTTTCTATGGGGACATGGAAACTCCTTATCTCCTTATAGGGAACGGGTTTGGAGACAATAGGGAAAGAAGATGTTAAATAGTTTAAATTGAAAGTTTATACGATTCACTATATACTCTTATAATGAATAAAGCATACTATCCAGCATAGAAAAAAAAATTTTTGTACCTGCCATATAGAATATTTTTAGTCGATTTCACAAAAAAATACCTAATTAGAGACAAAAAATTAAACAAATAACATCATGTGTGAAATTGGTGATTAAAAAGTGCAGTCGGCAGTTGAAAAAAAAAAGAACTAAAATCAAAACAAAACAAATCAAAACAGAAACAATAAACAAATTAAACAAAACAGAAATAATGAAGCGGTTTCAAGATATATTAGAAATAAAATAATTCGAGTTAAATACTGTAATTGGTTACAATAATTTTGTTATATCTCAATGGATTAAAAAAATAATGACACGCCCTTGTTCAGTTAAAAATTCAGAGCTACTTTTCTCATGTTTAAAGATAAAATTTTGTTTTCAAATTAATTGATAAGACTTGGATATGATACAAATTTTGCCTATTGAAACATAATATAAATTTTCCCTGAACTTCGCGCTATAAACAATATGCACATGGACAATTTATGTTATTTTTCAATAGACAAAGTTTGTATCGTAGCTAATTCTTAAATAACTTTAAAGTTGAGACAAATACGTAATATATGAAACCCACACAACTATATACTGATTTCATTTGGTTCGTATTACGAGTATATATATAATTTTTTAATTTCGAAAAAAAATAATAATAATTCATGCATTCAGTACAAACATTATTGTATCATATCGTCTATGTACACGTAATTGTCTCCTTTTGTACTTTCCGGAAATTTGACCTGCAAGGAAAGTATCCCTTAAAAGGTTTATTCGGCAGACGTAACTGATTCTTTTTAACACGATTAAGAATACCAATGGATCATTATATATGAGGATGTTCTTAGTACCTATATATTTAATACCTAAACTGACCGATATATAGGAAATTAAAACAGACATTGACACAAATGTTTAAAAGCTAGGAAACCATAAAACGGCTGATTACATGTTTGCACGTACACATTAGATAGGGCACTAAAACAACCTTCAACACTATTTTGTAATGAGTCATTCAAATGTGTTGGTATTGATATGAAAAAGGACTTACGGAGGTAGACCTAAGGTAAGGGACACATTTTTTAAAAACCGTTGGAACGTTTGTATTCAGAATTTTACATCAATCTCATCAAAGCATAAAAGTAACTTGGATTGATTTTATTCTGTTTCAAAGGAAAGCTTGAAAGGCTTTGGTGAAATTGAATATGATATAAACATATCACTGATTTCAAGAGTTATGTCCCTTATCCAAGGTGTACCTCCTTAATGTACCTGGTTCTTTCGTTGCATCCATTTAAAATTGTTACATTGAACTTTGTCTCTGTGTCCTTTTTCCCCATCGCATATGTTATTAATTCGTTAATGAATTTGATTTTGTTTTGTCTTTTCCTTTTCTTAGTCTGTGAACTTTCTTGTCGAAACTGAAATACATTCTTACATTATTATTGCTTATATCAGTTGAAAATACTTTGAAAAAACAAAATATGTTGCAGTTAGATAGAGTAATCGATTGTCACTTTTTCTAACAAAACAAACCAATCGACAAATTAGATTGTAAATGTAACTCCGAACAGATTGAATATTCCAGACTTGTTAAATTTTCAATTTAACGCTTAGAGCGTAAGTGTTGGCAACCTAAATAATCGTTTTCTCATTCGCTCTTCTTGAACTGTCAGAGATGTCTTAATCACACGACCCACACAACCTATTTTTTTTTCGTTTATATGATAGATGTAGACTTTTTAATTTAATTTTTCTATCATTTTGAGACAGAATACTAATTTAAACGGATTCAATTACGTCACCAATATACATTGATTATTTCAGTGACCTGCTATTTTTGTGACTTTATTGTCACGCGACATATATTCAGAAAACGGATATTTTCCACCATCAAATTATGAAATGCGCTATATGGTAATGCACGTGACATTCCAAAATGTCGTATAAAGCAAATGGATCCCCGAAATTGGAAAATTAAGGAACTGGGTATGGGACAATCGGTGCAGATGTGAAGGGTATGAAAGAGGAATGTCGAACGTTGTTATGAAATCTTTTGGTCTTAGCAGGCAGACCTGTGGTAAGGGAAGTAACCCTTGAAATCAGGGTTATATTTGGATCATATTCAATTTAACCAAAGCCTGTCAAGCATTTAATTGAAAGAGAATAAACCAATCGATGTTACTTTGATATTTACATGAGAAAAATGCTTTACACAAACGTACAGATGATTTGTAAGTGTTATGCCCCCCCCCCCCCCAAACCTAGGTCGACCTCCTTAAACAATTCTATGAATTGTAATTAACCGGGGTTTATACGTATGCGAAAAATGCTGAACATGTTCTGATTTAATGTTGTGTTCGATCGCAAGTTATGAAAATTACACATTTTTTTAAAGAAAATAAATGTTTAACGAAAGTCACATTGTCATCAATTACAAATCATGATATTGCTAAGACAGCAATCATATCATTTCGCGAGGAAAGCAGAATAAACTCCGTATATGTACTAGTTAGCATATATTGCATACAAATTGGCATAGCATGAATGTTGGCTGGTCTTCAATTAAGCGGGTTAAGATTTGCTGTCGCAAAAAAAAAAAATGTTTGTATTGTTATGTGTTTGTAAATTTGGTATGAATTTGGAATTTGGCTAATAAACTTCATGAAAGTAATTGAAGTCAATGGCGGAAAAATAAAATGTCTAAAGTAGCGACCATGTTCTTTTTCGTGTTAAATAAGGAAAATACCCTTTAAAGGGACGAGTAATTTGAAGATGATGATGAAGTTGTATGTGCCTACAGGAAGCCTTTTTATCACAGACAACATGTTATTATATACATATATATAGCAATGCTTTCGTATAAAAAAATAAGACATTTATCGGTGTTCTAATACAACAAATAAATGAAAACAGAACACACAATATTAACAATATCAATTACACTTTCAGTATTCTTATGATTATGCAATATCACACTTTGTGGTAAATAAAAGTCTCGTGTTATATATAGCATCTGTAAAATGAGGTTTTTTTTAATACAATATAATACATACTGAGCTAAAGGGTCCTTTCATGACTTTAGGCTCAAATATATGGTTTTATAAGGTAGAACCTAAAAAAAACAAGCAATGGGGAGACGACAACCACAAAACTAGTTCATGGAAAAATTGTATGTCATATTTCATAAATACTCTTATTGTGGTGTCGTTAACGTTAACCTATAGAAGGGTCTGAGAAATTCCTAACGATGTTTGAACTGTCAAATTTGAGAAGCCGTTCCTCCGCAGAAATCTAATCTACCAGTTTTTCGATAGTTTACAAAATAGTACAAATTTTCTACAGAATTCATATTAAATGGAATAAAACATATCCTTTACTACGGCTAAATTAACTGGAAGTCAAGTTCGGTGACATAGATTGTTTACATTAAAATTCTAAAGTAGGTTTAATCAGGGTCATCTTTGAGAAAAAAAAAGAACCATTTACTAAAAATAGAGATATCACCTTCCATAAAAACATACAATTCTCTCAGTCAAAAAAAGGATCTGGTAAAGACAGGTTTTACTGTAAATGTACATGTATCGATTTCTTTTTCTACAAACAAAATGTGAGGGCTACTTTCTGCGTAAGCTTTATATCTGTCACATTTGCTTATATTCGACTAATGTTCTACATTATAAGACATTTTATACGTTGTTGCGTCGGAATATAATAAAATATGAGTGTATGATTAAGTACCAATCTACATAAAATTCAGACACTCCATTGGTAAATTGATTCATGATGCAAAAAAAGATAATAAAAAAAACTAACAACGGATGGTTTTTCATTTAAAATATGATATACACACACTTAACGATAATCATTTCAGCATTCAGATCTGCACCTGTTTTTTTTTAGAAAATCGTACATTTACTTCCCATTTAAATCAACCAACTCAAAATGAAAAATAAAGATTAGTTTTGTGGTAAGTTACTGTTTCTGAACAAGAAATAAAGCTGAATTCGGAGTTTTTTGATAAGTATGTATCAGTTTCTGTCTGATATTTGTGAATTTTCATACTGATAACTGACAATAAACTAATTAATTACCAATCAGCATTCTAACCTGTTTGTTTTCTTAAATTCTTTTGAATCATCAACTTCGATTGATCTGAATGCCTCGATCAAAAAATGTTGGACAAGAATCTCTAAGTAATTAATTTATATTATACTTGTATTAGGTTTGTTTTGAATGTTTGCCCAGAATAATAAACTATTATTTTTTTAACAACTTTACAATTCATTTAGTGTTAACTAATTTGGTATATTTATATACTACGTAATTTGTTCAATGTATTAAAACAAGCTAGATATAGAATAAAATTTAGGTCACTGCAAGACTTATTTACGTTATAAGCAAGAAAAGGTACTATTCAGTTTGATTGTAGTTTTTCTTGGATATTTTTGTAAATATTTGTAGGTTAAGGTCTTACAATAAGGAAATATTTGTTGTCTATTTGAAGAGTTGGCGTGTCAATCATGAATTTGGCCAAGATAAATCGGAATTGCGGGTATTTACTACCGTCAAAATACATGTATATATAATTTTCAAGCACAGTTGATTATCTTGATTCTAAGACAACAGTCAAATATGTTTTTTTTTTTTAAATTAAAATAAAGCAAAATTAACTCTGTTCATTGGAAATAATACCAGTTAATCATGGTATTCGACCCTATAAATTCACGTCGTTATCCATAACGATTTCACGTTCAATTATATGCATGGCACATACACATATGTTGTATTCAAATATCGTTTAGTCTCGTGATTTGCAACTTAGCATTATAGTCTTTTTTGGTTTTCTTTAAGATAGTTTTCTTATCTTACTCTTCTTGAAATTCGACTCGATTGTTTACATCGTATGTGTTTTAGTGCTTTAGTAAAGACATAGAAATGATATACAAAACCTTATTATGACACTGCGTGTATCAACTTCATCACGTTTGTCATCACCACATAAACGAAAGCACGTTTGTATACAACAGTATTGCAAATATGAAGTAAAACAAAAACTAGTTTCAAATTCTCTGCAATAATGAAATATCTCCATACAAGTTCATATAATATAATGGTTACGGTTATGGTAATGAGAACGATAGATCGAGCGAATTAATGACACAACAATACTATCTAACACAATTATATTAACGACCTATTCATTAAATTATCGCTTGCAATTTCATTTTATTTCTTTTTTATTCATTTTAATGTTATCAAAAATTCTTTTTTTATTCTTAGAAAATGAAATTTTATCCTAATCCATACAATCCTCAGTAAGGTCATTCAAAATCAATTGATTACAAATGTACTGACCGTTTTGATAACAAATCTGGCTGCATTTAGTCAACGAAAGCTAAATTGAAAGTGTATTATTTCATTATTACAGTGTGCCATTATTTATGTATAAAAATTTGATTTTTTTAGAAATAGAAGAACGGATTTGTTTAATCAAGTACTGTCGACACATTTGCACAGCATAACTTTCATGTGACATTTTAATCAATACTGGAAATCTCATATATTTCTCTTACAGCTCTCATATTGTAAATAGAGTAGGACGCATTTAAATGGATCATTTTTATTAAATTCTATATCGGCATTGTGATTATTCTCAAACTTTAAATTCAAAGATGCATAAACTATTTAAAACAAAAAAATAAGTCTGCATTGGTTATAGCAAAGGCTATTGGATGTGAATGGTTATACTTCGATTCAAAAGAAAGACACGAGAGGGAAACACATTATGCATGTACAAACAGCTTTATCAGTTTAATATATATCAATAAATGATATTAAATCAAATGTTTGTGAAAAGGTGATTGCGTTTTGTCTTCGTTCACTTTTTTTTCTCTATCTACAGGTCTTTTTATATACTACAATTTATTATGCTCGTCTTAAGACGATAAACAGTTATGTCCATATTATAGAGGGAAATTTATGTTAAGTTTCAATGCACGTTTTTATACATACCACAAATGTACAAAACATATATCCAGGATATGACATTTAAAAACTACATTAAAAAAAAGAAATAATGAAAATAATACGGACTTCAGATATGGGACACGTTCTGTCATGTTTGTGAGCCAATTATATAAAATGGCTACGCTTATGCAATAATGGTTTACATAACTAGCACTAACAGTATTTATAACACGTCTGGCACCACCAAATGTCTTCATAGTTCATTACTGTTCTTCATTGTATAATATATTCCAAACAACGCCTGAATAAAGTGGTGAGTTTGATTTGAAAGCAAACATGTTGATAATATATTTATACATAGTCATAATTATATAAATAAATGTCTCATATTAAAAACATATGAAAAAAATATATGGGCAACTGATAACCATGTTTTTGTAAAACCTTGTTAATAAGTCGGTGCCTGAAATGAATTGATTAATGCAGATAGCAGATAGTTTTTGCTTAAATAACGTTTTAATACATCCATTCAATAAAAACACGTGCAGTATGGGATTGTATTTAGCGTGACGTGAGCTATGGGAGACAACATCATTACTTTTTTTACACTGACTAAATATGCAAAATTTGTCAACTTTGCGTGATAACAACATTATTATTTTTCTTGATAAACTTGTAATGGCATTATGTTTGTTTTTTGATAAGCACAATTAAAATGCAATATTTCACTAATTATTATCTGTATGAAGCGTAAACGACTTATATCGTTCATGTACAATTGTGCTGAAAGACGGTTTTTTATTAAGTAGTAGTCTTTGTAAGAATCAGGCAAATTCTGTAATAATTGGCACAACAAAAATGCTTCAATTTTTTATTGGTATTATTCAGTGGCTTTATGGGTCTATACAATGAAATGTTAAATGATTCATTCCAATGTGTCTGTCCTTAGAAGAAAATTCAGATTAAAATCCAACAGTTTATATGGTATTTATTTTGTGTCGTTTACAGAGTATCTCCCTTAACTTTGAATTCTCAAGTACATTTCATATATTTTATATCTCCTATGGACAGGAGTTATATATGCACAGTTACATGTTACTTTCTATTTAACTATAACATATTTAAACAAATATCAATAATGTTTAGGCTTTCCGAACCATGTATCACATTTTGCATGATTCTTATTTGGACTGCTACTTATTTTTATATTGTTGAAACAAACATCGTATCTGTTGTATTTGCATTGTACCTTATTTAAGTATCGATCCGTTCAATTTCAGACATTGTTAATGAAAAAAGTCGATATAAGGTGAAGAAAAGTTAGTGCCGTTTCGGTCAACGGTCAAATACGTTATTTCTGTATCACTCACTGTTTTACAAATTTATCGAAGATATACCAAAAATGACCGTCTTTCAAACATTTGTTTTATGTTATCTGCTTATTTTATCTGACATCGAGTACTGCAACGCAGTCGTTCTTTCAGTTTCGTCCATGAATTTTTACATTTTTTGTACCAAAAATAATTTTGGCAACTTTAAAAATTTACCAGGTCAGTGGCCCTGTAATCGTACGAGTCATAATTAGTCAGTTGTGAAGTCCCAATACTTTTATTTACTATGACGTTATAAATTACGACTAATTTTACACTTACAATTTTGTTTTGTGGAAAAGCTCACTGGAGATTTTGAAATGTTATTACCAAGTCAGGATCATTGCGGTGCTTTTTCAACTTTCCAGATCTTGCACTGATATTGCCATTTGTTACATGGACTTTTCTTTTTGACTTCCATTTTGACTACTGTTTAGTTCAGTAATTGTGGAAACATACGTTTCTTCATAAATGCTATCAGACAGAAACCATTTTTAACACGAATTGTATCTTAGTGTAGTAAATTATAACATTTGAGACGCTAATTAAAACTATTCGCTTTTTTTTTAGCGGATTGTTACATTCAAACGTGAAGATGATGGATTGCTTATAACAAATATTTGCAAAATACAGACGGGCATTAGGTGCGAGTACAAACTGTACGAAACATGTTGTGTTAGTAAGGCTTTGTTGTATTCATTAAGACTTATTCACTCCATGATGTTTCAATTCTATTATGCATGTATATGAAGGAAAAGCAGAATATAATGATTTTTGCACATGAAATTTAAAATAAAATTTAGGTAAAAATTGATCAACTGATAAAATGTATTTTGTGTGATATATTACTAATATACTCATGTTTCTCTATATGAAAAGTCCTCGTTGTTTCCACGCAATGCATGTGGTATTACTGTTATCATCGGCCGGTTTGTCAATAACTGAGTAAAACTATTTAGATTTTTAAAATTCAAAATGCTGGATATAGGAAAAAATATTCACCATTTTTCAAGCATATATATGAATAAAATATTTATATCTAAGACTTCCAGAAAAAAAATGTGGAAGGATTTAATCGATTGTACAAAGATTGAATATTGTACTATTTAATTTTCCTGAGTTATCGACTGGTCATTGCCTAATAATGGTCCATTTGACAACGGTAAATGACAAAGCATGTCGATATTTTGATTATATTAGCATGCAACACATCAAGAATATAACAAATATAGATATACAGAAAACAATCTGAAATATTCAAACTGATAATACTACTTGTAAGTTGTACATGTAACAAATGTTGAGTGGGCCGAAATGGATCACTTCAAAGAATGTCTGTTATGTAGATATTTATCGTATTTTATTAGAAATAACTGAAATCAAAAACAGATATATTCATTCACAAGCATTAACATATATAATCAGTTTTAAACAATTATTACCTTTTTCACATTTTTGTTTATTTTAATCAGCAAGTTGCAGAAGTGTGACAAGAATTAGAATATATAAATCTAAATTTTCTTGTGGAACCTGAAAAGAAAAGGAATTATATTTGTTTAGACGTATTCAAATTTGAAAAATTATAAACACAATGCATCGTTCGCTTATGAGGATTAGAATTAATATTCACCTGAATGAACAAGAAGAGGAGGTTCGTATTGTGGTTAATTCCTCAAATTAATAAGAAAACTGATGTCGGACAGCAAAAATAGTATATAGTAAATGTTGCCCTAAAGGATTTAAGAAACACATTAACACATTCAGGAAAGGTAAGAAATGTGACCAGAGGATGTTATTTTGACATTTTTTTTTCATTTTTCTCCAAATTATAATAATGCTAAACATTTTGTAAGTCTGTTTTAAACAGAATATAACATTTTTTTTTCCTTTTCCTTTACTTAAATAGGGATTTGCGTCCATCGTTTCAGCATTGACTTTTAAATTACTGACTGTTTCAATACAACATCATGCATTGAAACTAGATTTTTGTCTATGGTAGTTTGTTAACTTCACATCTATCATCAGGTTAGATTCGCAATACACGTGAACACCCATTGAAACACTTGATTGAATTTCGCAATCAAAATTATCTGCAAAGGTTAAAGATAACTATTTCATTTAATGAAAATTGTATAAAAAAACTAGCATTCGACAAAAGGAAATTCGTATATGTTTATACTCAAAATATACTAAAAGATTTAATTTCAACTTAAACAACTGTTAAACTTTAACCCTTTTTCTTGATATCTCACTATGCATACAAAATTAGTAGAGTAGTGCGATAATTGGTGCAAGTGGCAAATATATTTACTGGTTTGGTCACATTTCTATACTTCTTACTGTTAAAATTTTATTTTCGCGCAAATTAAGCGTATACAAATCTTGCTGAAAGTAAGTTATGTGTGAGAAAAATGATCATATCAGGAATCTCCCTAAAAGAAATGACATACAAAAGTAATGCTTGTTTTTTACAAAACGAAGTCTGCATAAACTCTGTCCAGAAAAATGACTATTTATTTTATTGCATTACAAGACGACAATTATTCCAGATTTTAAAATGCATTTTAATTATTTTCAAATCTGCGACATTAAGAAAATCACTAATTTGGCACCAAATATGTACTGAAAAAAAGATTTTTTTTTATGCATTTATTAGCAGTACATTCAACTTAAATTATAACTAGCAAGCAAAAATGATATGTGAACTCATCACTCCTTGATGCAAATGATACACATAATAAAAGAATATGGTTGAGTTTTTTTTTAGACTTTCACCAATTGCCTGATTCTTACTTAGACTGACACTTGACGCTTCATTAGCCCTTTTATCCTTATAAAACGTACTGAACGACTTATCGTTATAGCTAACGTTAGGCTCAACTTCGTGGTATCCTTTTTTGTAACAATGTTGTACTTACTTCTATTATGCAAAACCAAAAATAAACAATACAACAGCAAAACAAACAAAGAAACCAAAAAAAAAAAATAAATAAAAACAGATAAATTTAAATAAAACAACACAAAAAAAGCAACACAAAAAACAATAACACACAAAATGTTCACAACAAGTAGCCTTCCATTAGTACAACTGTCAACCGTGTAAAATGCCAACTATCAACATCTACAACGATGCAATTACCTAAATAACTAATTCAAGACACTTGGTTTTTATTTTTGAATAAATCAGTCTGTTGGATATGTCGTAGGGTTTATCTGTATCTCCCGGCGTAGGGAGTTACTCTTTTGCTGAACCTATATCAAGTAATAAACTATTATAGGAATATACTATATCAAATTTATTATATGACGACTGACGTATGAGAAGCTGGTCTGGTCGTTGTTGTTTGTTATAAATTGTTTTTATTGATTCATTATGAAACGGATTTTGCTTAAAGGGAAATCAAAAGGAGCAAGATTTGAATGGTAGTCAAAGTGGAAACTATATACAAAAAGAAAAAAATATCCTGATATTTAGAACAAAAGCAAATAACCAAAACATGTATTAATTCCTCTGTACCTGTACATGAAATCAGGTATTTACATGCATTTATAAGCTTAGATTTTTTTCATTCAACTGAAAAACAAAACAGTACGTATTAATTTACATTAGAATTTTGCTAACCGTACAGTTAGGGATACTGTTATACATAGATACATAGCATAATGCGACGAGGGGGGTAAATTTGGAAAAATCATTGTCAAACCGAGGTGTACCCTAGGGTAACAATTTATATTAAAGGGATAAATAACTTTACTATATGCAAGGTACTTTATCTAACTAAAAGTTCTCTTTCCCAATTTCCACAAAAAATTCGAAAAATCGAAACGCAATTAATTGAATTTTTTTCGGACGAAAAGGAAAACAGTGTTGTATTATATATATTGATTGACCAAAAAGCGAAACAAAAATGCGTTTTTTTTTATTATTACAACACGGTGTTTACAGGATAATAGGTGTAAGTCAATTTAACATTTTTGTCAACCCATGATAATCCGATGAATTACAGAAAAGAGTGATACAAAGTTTAAAAAAATCGTCAACGATGCTCTAATACTATTATAAAAGGTCCAAATAATCCGACATATCAAACGAACTATAATTTTGTGCACAAAAGAAATATATCCATAAAGAAACGTGCCATTTATATGCCTTATTTTGATATAAAATAGCCAAACGAAGTTATGTTTTACAAAATTATATCGTATCATGACCTCTTGGGCTATTATCGCAAAATTGCAAAATTGGAAGATTATAAGTTATCAGTGAACCATCATCTATTTCACGACAGATATCAATAACACTAGTGCTGACAGCTCTAGGCATCCATTATACTCAGCTGACTGTGAAGGGTGCAGACTAATTGCTAAGGTCGGTAAATTTACGACATTATTGTGGAAATGAAGTTGATTCTCCATTAACTTCGACTTCTTTGCACATTAATTTTACTGATGTCTAAGCACCAGTTCACTTGTTTATGTACTCTGTATATGGTACGTTTAAATGTTGTTGACTCTACTTCTGAAACATCTAGTTTGTGGTCTGTTCCATACAAAACGCAACTTTTTTCTCTTCGGTATTCAGACTAACCATTGCTTTATCTTTAAGTCAAGGATTAGCATTGGTATGTGTTAAACAAAACATGAAAAAAAAAAAAAATGTGCGAACACTCAGTAACAAAAATCATGAAAAAAAATAACAGAAATTAATGCTTATATTCAACTGGCACTTACCTCAAGCATTATATTAATCACCGTATTGAACATTTAATGATATAAATGTTTGGATGATACAAAGTAAGCAGGAAACATAAAAGATAGCAATAAGAAAACATATCCGCATTGGGCATATATTTCTCTTTCAAAACCAGGATAAAATTGCAGAAACAAAGTTTCATTAACTGAAACGTGTTGTAAGTGCAATTGTCCTGACTCATTCCCTTAAGGAGAAGGATGAATGCTTAATTAGCACCCAAAAGGCTCGATTAATTTGCACTGAGGACGCTTATTCTACCGGTGCACCTGGTCCATGCTCCCAGTGTTTTAATGTATTCCGAGTTGTTTGTCTGTTTTTCATGTCTGGTCTTTGTCCCTGACTTACATTCTTTTATGCTAAAATCTTGGTTCCCTTGATTACTCTCTAAAGATTGAAATGATCAATGCTTGCAAGGATAGTTACTTATTTCAACAGATCTGCAAATGTCGTTATAAACTGATGAATACGGTAGGAAATGTTGTTTTGTGTTCAGGATAATGCGCCAGTGCGTACTACCACTCGATATATTTTCTTTCAGCAAACCATCCTTTTCCTCTCAATTTGTTACCTGACTTATTATGAAGGTTTTATTGTTCAAGGATACTTCTGATCAAAAGAATCAATAACAATAACTCAACCACGGCATTTTTGAAAAGTAAGACTTGGTGTTTTTCAAACGATGTTGTTTACATAATGTGGTCTAGTAAATGACGATTTGTTCATTGAATACATTTATGTTCATATAAATACAAAAAAAAAAAATCAAATTTATTATACAATATAATGTCAAACCTGTCACAGGAAAACCACTTCCGGTCTTCAAAATTTGATTCGTTCAGAAAATGTCAAGTTCACCATGAATCCAAATACACTCAAATGGATATAAGTAACATGGACAAAAATCTAGAAAAGGCAGGTCGTCAGAATTGTCAGGATTTGGAAAAGAAATGTTTTTTTCGGGATTCACTGTATTCCTTGCTTCCTATCCAATAAATCAAAAGAGATTAATTCAATGTAGTGCCGTATTGGTATGAAATCTAGGCAGAACACTTAAGGAGGTAGACCTAGAGTAAAGGACATAACTCTTACCAATCGTTTGAACGTTTATGTTCAGTATTTTACATTAATCTCGTGAAATCATTATAGTAATTTGGACTGATTTCATTCTGTTTCAAAAATCAAAAAAAAAAAAAAAAAAAAAAATGATATGCTTTGGTAAAATTAAATATGATACAAACATATCACTGATTTCTACCTCCTCGAAAGACATAAAAAATAGATGTTTCCGAACATATGTGTAATTTGCGACGGATTTACTTCTCTTAATGAATTACCAACGCACGATTAAATCTAATAGAACAGTAAGTTATTGCTTCGACTGATGCCATCGATTCTTTTATGAGATTTAAGGATTCACATCATTTGCAATCCTTCCGATTGACATATTTTAAGTGGAAATGACGAGTTTTGCTTTGCACTAATGTGAACAAAGCATTCTGTATAATTGCAATCCATTCTGTTCTATTCCAACGATCTTAGTCCTTAGCGTTTATTATTTTCATTGCCACCAAATTGTCACGTTGAATGTTTCCTAGAAATTATTGCGATTTATTTTTGTACTTAATCGTGACTTAAATGCAAGGACGTCCTCATAATATGCATCAACATTAGAACAACAATGCCGTTTAACTTCGATTAAAATAGTGAGATATGTGATCATCTAATGAACGGAAACTCTCCAGCATTTCAAGTTCATGTACAGCCAATATTTTCCTTCCCGATTAATGATGATGAGTATGAGTATGAGTTAAGTATTGAATTTAATTTTTAAAACGTTTAAAAAATTATAACAAAAGGGCATCGAAAAGGAAACTTCATTCGTCAGGAATACATCTTACTAGATTGTTTAGCAACATTACGTGTAACTGCACACGATTTCAATGACGCATATTACACATTCGTTCCACAACTAGAATAGTCGCATAAAGGAGGAAGTAAATATTGTACAGCAACCAAAACTGATTACAACTTATGACCTACAAATACATATATCTACACCTATAAAATCTGAAATACATTATCAGGTTGGAAACGGACGGACGAGACAATTCAAATAGACCACTCACAGTATAAGATTTAATTAGGTAAACACGAAATGACTTGGTTAGCGATACAATTGTCTTAGACATAATTTATGATAATTTTAACACTGTGCATTTAACTACAATGACCATGGTAGGTGAGCAGTACTAATATTACAAGTGCAATATAAAATAAGTTAATTTGCTTTGTGTAGTTGGTTTTATTTGACCAAATCAATTATTTTGTAAAACATGGTTGGTACTTTGGCGTCATTAATGTAGACTGGTCCACAATTCAAATCATCCAATCCCAAACGAAAGAGTAATCAAAAGTACTAATATTATAGCGGAAATCAAATGTTGTGACAGCAAATAAATTCTTAATTTGTTCTCAGTCACAGATTAGAAATCAAATTACAAGATTTGTTTTCTAATTTAAGAACATGATTTACACAGGTCTTGGCCTGTTTACACTTTGTATAACCCGCACCGCAAACCGGTTATATCTAGAACATATTTTACTCAGGTCTGGACCTGTTTACACTTTGTATAAACCGCACCGCAAACCGATTATATCTTAGAACATGTTTCAAAAATATTCCTTTACTAAAACGAATATTGTGAGTTCTGTTTTATATTTAAAACATTCATAGATTATGAATCATTTTAATTATAATATGCAATATAACAAAATAAATGACTATATAAAAAAAATATTAAAGTGCATGTACGTAGGATGGAGTAATATATGTTTATTGTCGAGAATTAGCGTAAAAATTGCAAAAAATAAAAGAAAATGAAACAGAAATGGGATTTTTGTCAGTAAGTGTCAACCCCATTTGAGAAATTTCATCATCTGGTACACAGGGTTACAAAGAGTCGTAATAAATTCAACCAGTAACTAAGCACATGCCGCAGTGTTAATAAGAATGAGACAGGTGGTGATTCGTGCAAGTCGAATTCATTTTATCATATTTTAAATCAAGAAACAGTTACAGATCACTTTCCATTATTTCCGAGATTGTTTTTATAATTTTTTTTTACATCACTAAATCCCCAATCACCTGTATGAAAGGGTAGTGGCTGAATTGTATGTGTACTAGTACTTTAACGATATGCATAGCTGTTTGTTTACACACTGATTCGCCTTCCATTTAAAAATCGTAAAATACCCAAAGTAAACATTGTTGAGTCTTTTGAACAATGACACTGCATTCTACGAATAATTTTAAAGTATTGTAAATTAACTACTGCGGTTGCTGTGTCTTTGGGACTCCTATATTATATTTATATTTTACCCATTCCGACGTTTTTACCCTGTTCATAATATCATATATGTTCTAATGATCTTTTTTTTTTCATTTATGTTTTTGTTTTCTTGGAGTTTTTGTCTTCGTTTGATTATGTTTGTTTTTGTATTTGTTTTGTTTTTTTTTTCTGGATTTGTTTTGATTTGTTTTGGCATCGTATAGTTGTTAATATCTTGTTGGGGCTTCAATCCCCATTGTAACGATCATTTTTGATTTATTTATTTATTTTTGTTTTGTTTTTGTTTTGTTTCGTGTTGTTTTGGAATCGTTCAGTTGTTAATAGTTTGTTTGGTGTTTCAAGTTTGCGTGTTGTAACGATTATTGTTAACGGGTAAAGGAATAATAGCACTGTACTTTTGATGAGATTTCATTCATCATTGTCATGACTAATTCATCAGAGTTATAGCATTTTAATTATGTTTACTAATAAAAACTTATTAATGATGGAGGACCCAAGAAAAGCCAACATTTTTCTTTTGTTAAATTTTCTTGCGTTTTCTATCCAAGCGACATATTGATTATTAATACCGCTTTGTTCCATCAATTTTATCGCCTGATAACATTATTTCAGTGTTTACTGCACTCGGTGAATAAGTTCAAAGCCGACTGGCTATTTTGTTTCGGAGATTATGGTTTCAAATGGTTAGGTAGTCACGACACATTGACGAAAAGGAACTCGCGTTTGTCCCCGTGTATACTACGTCATTAAAGCAAGACCACATGGGATTTAACAAGTCAATTGGCAAATTATACTCGGCGTCACATAAATAACATACTGTTAAAATTTGAATAAAAGTATTTTCTACGAGTTTATTGACACCAACCGTCGTTTAAATTGTCTTAAATGACTTGCTAATTCGTTTAGCCAAACGGCTTCTCCCTAAACAAGTCGCTTATTAGCTTAAATCATGCGTAACAAATCCTTACGGGAAAATCCCATACTAATATCCGCCATGTTGGTTTTTACGGGACGACTTGTTTACAAACGAAGTTCGTAAGTTCCCGTCGAACTCCGGTGACAATCGTCTGCTTGATCAACTTCTCGGTATTGTACGTTGTTGGCGTAAAATAAATCCGAGATATCCGAAATAACGCCGAAATGCATTCTGAGTTCTTCGGTTTTTGGACAAACTATTTAAACGTAAACAATATCTGCTAGCAACCCGATCACTGTAAACATGGCCGACTTTTTACAATGTAAATATTGGCACCGAGAATTAAAATCTGACCGGAATTTAACGATTCAATGTTTAGGGAGAAGCCGTTTGGCTAAACAAATGAGCAATTTAAACGACGATAGGTGTCAATAAAGTCGTAGAAAATATTTTTATTCAAATTTTAACAGTATGTTATTTATGTGACGCCGAGTATAGGTTAATTAATAAAGACAATGGACTTTAAAAGGGCTCATGTCTAACTTCCGGTATCATTTTTAAATATGCTTGCCATACCAATGTTTAAAACATTGTTTGGCGATGAGATAATGTGTTGAAAGTAGGGTGTAAATAATTACATGTTATTTCTATAATGGTTAATGTATTTATATAATTTTAAAAGACCCATAATTGATTAATACAATAATACAATAAAATGTTATATCAATTCTGGGTGTGAAATGTGCAAATATATTTGTTTCCCTGATTTTACTGTTGCTGTTAATGTTATATTATATAAGTATACATCCAATCATATTTTATTAAATTCATCGGTTAAGTTTATGTTTACAATACACTCCCCACGTTGACGTTTTTCTTTCAGCGGAATCACTTCTATATAGGTATGTTCCAAAATGGTAGAACCTTCCCGTTTGCAGGACAACTCATGTGCCGATTGCTTAAGGTTCTTCTTCACAAGTAGGACAGAACAAATAAAACAAGCAAGTCATCTTCAGGTAATGGTTCACTTAGAGTACACCACATATCGGAAACTATGGATAGACGTATCGTCATAAAAGAAAAAAAAATGACGAGAATTGTTTTCATTGACGTTCCCGTCAAAGTTTATGGCATTCTCGGCTATTTTCTTATGATCGTGTGTTCTTGTATCAATACTATTTTGGTATAAGTCAACATTATTGGTAAGAGAATTATTGAAATATTTGACATATATTAGTCAAACTTTTGTAAATTATTGTAACAGGCCCTTGTGATTTCATAGTTTTCCGCTGAGTATTTAGCAAATAAATGATTTCATAAAAAGTCAGGAGACGACTATATGTACAGCATAAACTAAGTGCAGTTGATGAGATACCATTGAATACTGATCAATTTCAGGTCAGTGAACGGTATTTAGGCACTGCTTGTTTATTGGTATGTTTTGTGAAAAACAACCATAAACAAACAAATCAATAGGCTAAACAAATACAACAAAAAACAAAACAAAAAACACACACACACAAACAAAAACAAAAACAAAAACAAAAACCAAACAAAAAAAATAAAAAAAAACAAACAAAAAACAGGAAAGAGATATCAATAATAATAGAAATAAAGAACATACAAAAAAGAGGGAAGTAATCTCCAGAGAAGAAACAAAACTTGAGAATGAATATAATACTAAGCATACGTTGTACAATATTTCAACATATGGTTAAGTAAATGCGTATGAGACAGATGTTGTGCTCATGTGTACTGACTTATTTGATTTTTCAGTTTCATGTGCATCGATCTGTATGATAGTGAATTCATCTTGACCGTTGCCCTATAACTACCATCTCCTTGATTCAACTGTTTGGTTGAAAGGGTTTCATTTGTAGGATTTGTTTATTGGATGATAAATGGCTTTGCCTGATTAAAAGTTATAGTTCTGAAAATGCATTTAAATACGTTTGTGGAGGCAAAACATTCCACAATGTTCATCGAAGGGGGGATAACTTAATATATAAGCAATTCTTGCAAATTTACCGCAATGGCGGTATTTTCTTGAACAAAGCATGTGTACTTTTAAAAATTGACTTTCTTCCCCATTTTACTTTCAAATGTAATAAATACTACAAACAGGACTTTGCATTGTGTAAACAGCCATTAACAAATTTTGTGTAAGGGAATTACTACCTTTAAACCTCAGCATATACAGTGAAACCTGTCAAACAAAGCCATTTTTTTACTTTTTATTTGTATCGGTTTTTTAAAATACAATGTAGATGTCACGTGTACCCTTGTTCAAAAATTAATCAAGGAAACCAAGGTTCTAGAGGAAATAAAGCAAATGTAATAAAGACCAGGACATGGAAAACAGACAAACACAACAAAATAACATAAAGCAATCAAAATAATACCTACAAAGTAACAAATTAAATGAGCAAACCGGACTCCACTAAAACCCTGGAGCATGGACCAGGTGCATCGGTAAAGTAATCGTCCTCTGCCTTTTTTGTTTTGTTTTTGGAAACACCCGCCGAGTTGCTCATAAAAAGTCAAGTCTGTATACGAAAGAGGAAAGGAAAACTATGACACATTGAACAAATCATGTTTCCTGCTGCAGATGGACATGTCGTAACGATCCACGAGTTCATGATGACGATCTCAAAACTTTGGTATTGATGACTTCAATTTAGTAGCAACATATCCCAGTTCTAGAAGACTAATTGTGAGAATTCTGGTACATGTACGATACAAAAATAGTAGTTACGACAAAATAGGAGTTGTGATATGAAAACTCCGTGCGTTGGTGATGAAAGGATGTTGCCACAGATGGAAGTAATATTGACAACACGGAATGAAAATTTATCGCGTTTGTCCTTTAATTTGGTTAACCTTTACCATCGATCACTAAGTGTAGGTCAAGAGAGGATGAGAATGACTACACATTGTCTGTTCATGTAGTATCCTTTATCGTAAATTATTTGGAGTAGATGCAACGTATCAAATACCCCAAAATAGGATTGTTTAACGATAACACGTCATCTTTATAGCGGAAACTGAAAATTAAGGATCTAGGTAGAAGATGTTATTTATTTCGGATCAGGTCAGCTTTTAAGTCAGTATCATAAAAGTGAAGGAATATGTCAACTTACGGAAGACCACAATTTGTTCTCATTGGATTGCCGGGCGTCTGTTGAAAACGCGTCCAGCTAGCACACTGGACAAATTTGTTGTCGATAAAAAAATCGAGGATTTTGAAAGCATCTTCTTGGATAAATTTGAAAAATGACTTGGAAGTATAAAGAGTTGAACAATTCTTGGTTTTAATACTATCGTATTATGATAATAATCATGGATTGATGGTTTCCAGAAATCTTTCGATTTGTTCAGTAGACACATTGAATAATACCACAACGTGAGTAACGAGTGCAAGACTAGAGACCCTCTTTTACAGCTGTGAGTATAAAAGTTAAAAGTTTTGAAAGAAGTTGTGTAGTACACTTTGCACATCTAGCTATGTAGCGTCGTTTCTATCACTTTTTGTGACATTTAGGAATCCAGTTCATAGACTGTAGACCACAATCATCGTCTTTGGTTAAGGGACCAAAAGTGAATAGCACAGATACATGGGTTTCGTCTTTGGATAGTGTGGTAGCATTATTACTGCTATTGTTTTATATTTCCCTCTAATATATATTTACGATATTTACGATGTTGTTTTGGACTTTTTCTGCTGGTACGACAACATATTTTTCATGTATAGTAGACGATGTTTTTGCTACATCGGGAACTTTGAAAACTGATGTAATATTAACACTCATTGACCTACTTAAAACTTTCATACATTTCAAGATTAAAGATCTCAAAGGATAAACCCACACTAAAAGAGAATTAATGTCTTCTTGTTCTAAATTTATCCATTTTCTTGGGAGGTCATGACTCTCCTTTGACCATTGCCGTATATATCTTAATTTGACGACTCGAAAAATTAGGAGGATCAACTAGATTAATTCTAAACCACAACAAAAGCTTTGGAAAATCAACTTGAAGTTGAAAATGGTTTACATCGAAGGATACAAGTTTAAAGTGTGTTGAACGGACGTGTTTTATGTATATCCTCTGACGCATATCCTACGGAACATGGAAAACAATTAGATTTGTTTATATGACGAGATTCATAACAATCGCAGAAAACTCATTAGAAGGTATATCAAGTATTTGTTTCCGATTGTCGTCACTATTGGTTGTACACTAACCACCCTGGCGTTACAAAGAAAGACTGTTTATACGGCTTTCTTTGTATCTTAACAGTGCAGACGTTTTGTATTTTGCAGAATGCCAAAGTTTTCATTGAGAAAAAAAGAAATATATGTCACGGTCACGATTTTTTCTATACTTATATCGTTTAGAAGACTCATCGTGACAACTTGATCTTACTACTTAGATCTATTTTCCTTCATTGCTACATGAAGTCCCTTTGCTATATCGATTGCCAATATTTTGGTAATGATCGGTCAGTCTAAACACCACAAAGATCGATCTTAGTTCAATAAAGTGACATTATTTTCACAAGAATAACCAATGGAAGGGCACACAAAAAAACAATAATAATAATAATAATAATAATAATAATAATAATAATAATAATAATAATAATAGCAATAACAATAAGCTATGTTCTTGAAAAATTAGTGTAAAGACTGTGGAATGATGGATTGTAATTATATGAAAATCATATGTTGCAATTTCATAATTTCGTAACATATAAGTACAATAGATTGAAAATTACATTTGTTTTGTACTGTATGCAATATGGTTTTAATATGTTCAATTGTTGTTGAAAGGAACGTTGTCCCGATGATTGGTTGTTATAGACAAAACAGCAAAACATAGAACGCAAGCCATGAAATAAGATAAACCATCGTTAAAAATTCCGAAGGAATGCAAATGTATTCAACCAATATATCAATATAATAAATAAGTCATAAATGTTTGATTAAAAGCAAAATACGTTTATTCGTGGCAAAAACACAAAATAAGTTAATTCATTCCATAAATATTTCAATTTACGCAAAATGAGTTTGGACGATCAACATATGTTTAATCAAACGCCCGGCAAAATGAGTTAAAAAGTGTTAAGTTTAGTTAAAGTGTCTAAATAGCCTTTTTAATGGCGGGATGACTGCAGAGTATCTATTATTACTCACTCAGTTATTTTTTAACTTAAATGTCTGTACCACATTTATCCACCAAAATCATTCCTTATGAAAGTCACTTTCCTTTGTATATCGACTGAATCATTTAAAATACGACTGACCAGTTTTCATCTAAAAACACTCCGAAGCATATTTTTTTTTTTGATTCTGTAAAACACAGATTATGTTCTTCGCATCCCCACGTCAAAGGTGGTATCCTTTCTTCATTCATTCTTTCCTTCTTTCCTTCCTCCCTCCCTCCCGTTACACATAGTGGTACATATCTGTTATCAGTTTCTTCCTCTACATCACAATGACATAAAATGATATTTCATGCTCAAACTGTGTTCCCCTAATTACCATTTCACTGAATCGTCTGTACAAAATATTGTTATTTTAGGTAATTTGCACATTTTATTTTTATCTTAATTGAAATCAACTAATTGTTTCACATTAGCAAACATTTTGTGCCTTTTATAAGTAACGGCACACGGGTACCCATCTATTCCCCGTCACTCCTGCTGCACCACTGTAGGAAATTCGATGAATCATTCACAGAATATTAACGATATATTTCCCTATGTATAGATCTGTTTCAAATTGTTTAGGAAATCAAAAGATGCATATGATGGAATGAGTGGTGATATCAATTTTGGAAGCTTAGTTAACATTTTTTTTTCTAATTTTGTTTTAAATGAGTAAAGCAAGAATTAGTGTTCATATTATTTTTTGCAATACTTGTCTGATGTGTAGATTTTATCATGAACTTCTTTCAAATTACTAGTCTGCTTTTGATATTAGAACATCATTTTGTCTTCGATTAGGAAGTTTATTTTTATCAATAATATATTTGTTTACTCCTTGTATAACTAATTGTCGGATGCTAAAAAAGATATATGGCCTATGATGAAAACAATTATAATAACTTTATTGCTGGTCTTAATTTTATAGCATCACTAGCTATTCTGGTATAGTCATTAAATCAGACACTCATTCTTTTTCCTTTTATCGTGTCATTTGCCTTGAAACATCTAATTGTTTTGAAACAAGGAACTGTTGATAAAAAAGCATCCGGGATTAGAAATCTGATTAATCAACAAATATTTCGCGGGCTGTTCTTGAAAAATCATCTGGCTCATGTAAACTAAAATATTACTTCCAATAAGCTCGAATTAGTAAAGACTAAGTAAAACGGTTGGATCTTTTCCTCTATTCAGGGTCTGTATTCATATAAGACAATGTTAAGTTTTTGCTATTGAAAGAGAAAAAAATAGTACAGTTTAAGTACCAGTCCATAAATAAATCAGGCACTATCGATGGTTAGGTTGATTCATCGTGTAGAACCTCCAACCCCAAAAACAAATGATATTTTTTCAGTCTACTTGTGCCATATGTTTATAAAACGATTGTTTTTTTCTGTATTCAGATTTGGGTTGTTAAGAAGCCTATCTAAATGTGTCAGTAAAACATTTGCTCTTCCCTTTCACAACTGAAGGATGTTTAGTTTGTTTTAGCACTTAATTGCGTTGAGTTGAGGTTTTCCTGTTTGTATTGTTGTTCTCTTTTTTATTCTGTTTGTTTTTGTTTGTTTGTTTGTTTGTTTGTTTGTTTGTTTTTTGTTTTGTTTTTGTTTGTTTGTTTTGTTTTTGTTTTTGTTTTGTTTGCGTTAATTTTATTATCTTTAATATGAGTGACAATTTTTTGCCTAGATATTAACACTAGATAATGATTTAATATATATCCTGTCACTACAATAATTATGATCGTCAACACTTCCACACACAATGTATCCGTTGTAGATATTAAATACTGGTATATTGTGATTAAACGGGCATATTTGATATTTATACTTGCCAATAATGTCAACACTAGACATATTTTAAACCCGACTTTTTTAGATGGAAAAAAATGCTGGTTGTATTACAGAAGCAAAGCCATATTTAAACGATTGACATCAACCTAAAAGCCTTCACTCCACGATCTGATATTCTACTCATTAGGAAAAGTAAACATATGAAACTGCCAAACTTCATTTTTATTGTGGAATATCATACTTTCACTAAATCATGGTTATAGAGTCAGATACAGTGAAAAAAGCATACCTCCAAGCCTTAAGATACATCAACAATAAAACTTGATCTAAATCCTCACAATTCATCAGGAATAAACTTGATCTATGAAACGTCGATACCATTCTGACAAAACATTGGTTTTATTTCGTTACTGAAGAGATAATAAAGAACCTAAGAAGATGTTTATAGTATATTCAATGTAGCAAAAACATTGTCTACTATACATGACAAATATGTTGTCATGCCAGCAGACAAAGCCCAAAACAACATTTGAATGGCAAATCCTTATATAGATTTAAAACAGCACTAATACACAAGTTTAGATTTACTTTTAACTTTAAAACAATTCCTTTAAATGTCTGGTAATAGTACACGGTTAAATATGTCCGCGCTCTTCTATTATAATTATCAGATGCGACCAATAAACCCTTGATTTGATAATAATAAACAAATAATTACACAGTAACTTAGAAAAACATACACCAAAAATTAAAGCAGAACGACAATAAAAAATCAGAACAAATAGATTAAGACAAATCGTAAACGCAAGAATGGTATTAACAAGTAACATACGACTATAAGGACATAACAATAAGATACATGTACAAACTTGGTTGGTCTAGTGATAGCATGAGGTTCTGTATTTCATCCTAGCCGCTTTAAAGCTAAAAGTTTTAAAATGAAATATTCGAAAGCTTAAACAAACTTAATTAATGTTAAATTATATACAAGCACAATGTTTGGGTATAAACTCACCTTTCAGTACTGTAAAAGGTTTAGTTAATATAAAAAGAATATAAAATGTATTCCATGAAACTAACTGCATCACTGCATAAGAAAGATAAACGGGATAGAATATCAACAGAGTTTGATGAATCATCAAGTATCTCACGGGTTGGCTGCAGGATGCACTTTAGTTGAACAATCATCAAGCTTATGTATTATATAAAAATATATAATCCTAAAACTTAGACATTTATCAAAAACATGAAAGTCATACGTTATTGTCAATGAAAAGATCGAATTGATATAAACAATAACACGAGGTAAGTTTTTTTTGGTTCAATAAGATTACCCTCTTTTTGCAAAAAACTGACGTACAACTTAATAATGATAAAATTTGCTTTTATTCAGACAGGTCAAACTTGGAACTTTACATAAAAAAACATGAAACACATTTGCACATATACATATAAATGAATAAACAAAGAAACGTTCAATTTAATTTAAATTGACAGTCCAGAATAACCCATAAAGATCGCTCGAAACTCCGTTATAAAAGAAAAAATGCTCATTTCTAACGGGGTCCTATGCGTAAAAAGATCACACGAAGAAATAACTTAAACGAAATATATTTATGCCACAACAAATATAATGTGAAATAAGATAACAAAAAAAAACCCAATTACCAAAATAGGCACAATATTATATTAAATAAGACGTACATAAAGTATGTACTTTCTCCCCCTCTTTTTGCTCCTTCTTATAATTATATTTGACCCCATTTTTAAAGTCTGTTTATTTGTTAAGCCTAAATGGAAGTAGGTAGTGAATGCAACTCCTGTAAGACTATATTTAATTTTATATTCTATGTAACCTATATTAGTAGCACCCCTGTTATTGCTTTGAATGCTATTAACATTTTCATACAAATATTTAAGCATTAAAGACTTGCTTCAGTTTCAGTATTATCAAGCAGAGATAGCAGTTTGACACCTTCTAACCTATCGCAATAAATTCACAATCAATTTCTGTTCTTGGTCTCAAGCTTTGAAGAAGTCTCACAACTTTATTTTGCATTACTTGTAATATTTTAGTTAATATCAGACCCACTGTACACGGAGAAACATGAGCAATTAAAATAACATTGAATCAGAGTTGTCGACAAGACTTTTTTCTCGACAAAACATCCAAACAATCTGCATTTCTAAATGAAAATTTTATTGTATCATTGACCTTATTGACATTTTTTGAAGCTATGTTACAGAGATCAAACTCAAAGATTACTCCTAATTATAAACTACATCCATTGATTTTATTACATGATCGTAACATTTTACATAAAAATCTGATATTTTTAATTTATCGATTTTTGTTTTTTGACCAAGGCGGGTCTTCACTAGTAAAATATCAAGTATTATAAATATTTAAATATGTGAGCCGCCTACATTTCTCTCGAGTATAAAAAAAATAAGTTTATTTTCATTTATGCAAAACATTGTCTTTCCGGGCAATATGTAGCATTGTTGTGGCCAATTCTATTTGTTGTATTATCAAACAAAATTGTTAAAAAAAATATTAAAATACAAAAGTAAAAGAAAACGGCACCAAAAACTTAAAAAAGTATCACAATCAAAAAAAGAAAAGAACACCATGCCGGAATTTGGAGTCATGAAAACTTAAATTACACAGAATGTTCAGGGCATGAATTATGTCACGGGAAGGTCCATTTAGCTTTCCGTATTTTTGTCACGGGAAGGTCCATTTAGCTTTTAGTATTTTTGATTTTATTTAATTAAAACTATTGATGTTGATAAAATATGATATACATTTTATCCAAGTCATTTCATTCATTAATCATTCATTACATCATCAGTTCATATTAACTGACGGACCAAATTTAAAAGTCAAACGCAATTTAATTTGAATGCACTCTTACATGAAATATATCACTTGTTTCCTAACTACCTGTAACACCAGTAGTCATTACATTGTATGGGCATACGTGGAACAGAGCGGACCGTTTTGGAACAGTTCCCTGTATTTTCAGGTTAGTTAATTATAAATATAATAAATGTTGGGAATTATTTAATAGTTCAATACGAGAAATGTTAAGCTTGCTATTGTAATTTTATATTACAAAGTTGATTAATTGTATTTTCAGAATAAAAAAAAAAATATACAGGACCACATTTTTCTTAATGCCACAAAATACCCGGCGACAGTTAGTAAGTCAATATCTTAACATGTGCCTGAGCAATACTTAGCATGAGACTGATATACGTCTTGTATCATTGAGACATTTTTTTCTGAACATTACTTATATGACACCAAAATGAGTTTACAACTACCTTTGGCGCTTGACAATGCAAAATTACAAATATACAGAAACATCTATAGTATAAACACAAATTTCAATGAAATTATACATCAATAATCGAGGTAAAAAAAACAAAAACTAAAAGATCAAATTTAAAAAAAAAGTTGAACGAAGAATTTTTATGGTATACAAATGTGAAATATGCTGCTTTAAGTCATGTTATACTTATGAGTATTATAAACAAATAAAGATCTAACTAAATTACATGAACAAATTAAAATTCCAGTAAAGTATATGTAAGTATATTTGCAGTAACCGAGTTTATAACGAGCAAATGACACTAATTGTGTCAATCTCGTATCCTAAATGTACTTCAAATGCTGACCTTTGTGACAGTGAACTCTTCTCATAAGGTTTATCCCATGTGTCAACTCCCCACTTTCATTACAACATGGATATTGAAATATCATTACCCATGGATTAATTTAATCTTCAAATGCAGTATTATATTAATGGGAAAAGGACCTTGCCTATGACGGTTTTAGTTCTAAAACGTGATACGTCATAACACGTTTGTTGAGTATTGCCTATGACATGGTATAATTTAATGCAATATTAAGCATGTTCCAAATACTCCTGTGATTTTGCATGTAGAAATAATCTTGGAAACGTATAATCGGTTTGCAAAAAAATGATTGGATATTTTATCTATTGAAAAAATGTATTTCTTAGTAACAATGATTATGAGTCGCAATAGAAAGAAAAAAAATGAAGATGTTTCATGCATTAGTACATCTGAACAACAATCACGGTAATAACCTTTTTTTCACCATTATACACATTATATGTATTTATTTTTTTAAAAATGTGTATTTAATTAAATCATATACTTTGTATATACTATTTTCTTTTTATGAACGACTAAACTTTTAACCGAAATAACTAGAACAAATGACACATATTTTGCAAAGCTTGTTTTCCAACGGAAGATCCTCTAACCTAATATAGATAAAACCGACAACAAACAAACATTCATAACTACCATAAAACTGAAGAGGATATCTTTATATCACAGTACCGTTAGACAAAAATGGCTTTATAAATCAAAAGTTGAATACATATTTTTGTACTTGTTTTAAGTACCAAGGGCGCATACAACATGCTTTAATCATTTTACAATATAAAATTATTTACATACATCATCATTCATACCTATCAGATTTTGTATCTGTGAGTAAGCACAATAAAAACACTGATTAGCTTCTTAGCTTTCAACGAAACAGGGTCTGGCAAGATTTTAATTTAACTAAAATATAAATGTAAAAATGCTTTATTTTTCTCCTGATTGCGGTTTTGTTATATTAAACACCCGTTAGAAAATGTCAACTACAGAGACAACAGCTTGTGGTGAATTATTGCCACCCAACAAGACATCTCATAACTTTACATTGTTAAATTTTGATAACTTCTGACAAAGAATTGTTTGTATGTCATGTTAATTTCAGAAAAGTACTGCATACGTTCGATGTTAACAGTATGTAACCTTGTACTGGCAGTCCGCACTAAAGAAATAAAAGATGCATTGATCGAGGCAATATCTCCAGTTGTAATAAAACCCATAGTTTCGGAAGCGGGAATATGCATTACAATATTACAGATGTTAAAAAAGTATATCTGATTCATATCTATCATTGATTTCGTTTTAGACTTTTAGCATTGGATGAAGTTCCAATTGCACCATATACCATTCCAAAATGTTCTCATCCACATACTCTGTACACAAATCTTTCCGTTTCTACAGAATCCCTTTTGCATTTCTCTTTATAAAATATCTACATTTTCAAATTGATTTTTATGGTTCAATTCTTTCAACATTCAACATTCAAACAGGGAGTTAGATCTAACAGACATGAATTAATAACAAAAAAAAACACCCATAAAACATATCCAATAGAACAAAAAAAAATGTTGGTGTAGAGAATTGCTATCAAATCAAGTAAAACAATTACAAAAAAATACAAATGCATTGATCGAGGCAATATCTCCAGTTGTAATAAAACCCATAGTTTCGGAAGCGGGAATATGCATTACAATATTACAGATGTTAAAAAAGTATATCTGATTCATATCTATCATTGATTTCGTTTTAGACTTTTAGCATTGGATGAAGTTCCAATTGCACCATATACCATTCCAAAATGTTCTCATCCACATACTCTGTACACAAATCTTTCCGTTTCTACAGAATCCCTTTTGCATTTCTCTTTATAAAATATCTACATTTTCAAATTGATTTTTATGGTTCAATTCTTTCAACATTCAACATTCAAACAGGGAGTTAGATCTAACAGACATGAATTAATAACAAAAAAAAAACACCCATAAAACATATCCAATAGAACAAAAAAAAATGTTGGTGTAGAGAATTGCTATCAAATCAAGTAAAACAATTACAAAAAAATACAAATAAATAAATAAATAAATAAAATAAAAATATCTACATTTAGAATTTATCAAAGGGGAAGTTGAAATCATAACGTCATGTTTCTAAAAAAGAGTCCCGTACGTGTCCGATTAACAGAAGAATAGGTCCACAGCAACGCTATGCTTGTCTTGAAAGGCGACTAAATAGCGATCAAACCCCAAGTCTTCAGAAATGAGTTGTGCACCGCTGGTGTTTGAATGAGGTACCCCTGCTATGCTACATGGTGGGGTCGTCAGGCAATAATACGGAAAATCAGGCGCAAACCATAGTGGCGCATCGTGTTCGGAAAGATGTCAGGTTTTATGCACGATAATGAACCCCTTTGGGGTATCCGATAGGTGTATGAAACTTGGCGCTCCACCGCAGGAGCCTATAGTGTAGGAATATTGTATGACCGTATCCACCTCTTCCTATTTCTAGTCGCAATCAACATTTGTCTACTATTGACCTCATGTTCATCGCCCAAATATAGCTAAACTATTGCTGCTTGGGCGTTAAACAAATTTGCTTGTTCTGATTTCGTGTCGAGGGTTTTGTTAAAGCATACTATTGTTATTTTAGGGTGCGGTTGAAACAGGTATTTTGATAATCCTGGTTCAAAATACATATTCAAATGTAAATTAACGTGAGGAGACCTTACACTGTGTACGGTTGGTTTCACAATGTTTCGGTTTGTTCGGGTTTCGATCAGACAGTTTCAACAAGAGACTACATGTATTCCTTAAAACAGTTCTTAAACTTTTCATCAGCAAAACGTCTCAGTACATCACAACTGGTGTAAAATACTGAATATTTATATTTGAAGCAATGATTATCTTCAAATGGCATCACTGCATTCAATTACATTCGTTTTAACTGCATATTGGAGTAGTAGTCAATTTATTTTCTTCCCGGAAGAACTGTGTCATTGTTAAACGAAGTACACCATGTTTATGGGGATCTTAATTCATTTTATCATGTGCACAACCGGTTTTATTGTATAATTAAGATTGACATAATACTCCCCGCGAATTAATTACCTAATAAAGGTGTCAATATAGCATAAAAGTTTTAACTGCCAGAATGTTTAATTTGACATGCACGCTAGAGTGTTAAATTAAGGCCAATTTAACAACAGATCGAAGCAAGGCGGATTTCCTAATATGTTTTTATTGGACAACAAAACTACATCAAATTGTACTTCTATGGAAGACCATGATATTATTAATTGCATGTACTTGCCTACCTACTCACAATCTTAAAGTTTTATTTTCATATTTAAAGATTGGAAGAACTGTAATCGCATACATTTTCGGGTTGCTATTTTTTGCGAACTCTGTTAAATAGACATTTTTGCGGAGGTCAGAATCTGCAGTTTCAAAACTGATAAGTGTCATACGGTATTAAAAATCCATTTTGCGGGTAACATTTCGCGCGGTTTTCTGTCCACCGCAAAAACAGCGAAGTTATAGTACTCTATGAAAATTATAATGTTTACCTTTTGGAAGCCAATCCGATTCATTAGACACTTGTTCCTGTAAATAAACGAAAATAACATTTTGTATCGCTATTTGTGCAAGTTAGCTCATGCTGAGATGTGAAGACACATGACAGGGAGGACTCGTAGAGTTTATCAACATAGTAAACGATGGTGCAGAATAACTATTTAATAACAACGTGTATTTTTTTGATAGACATTAACGGTTTTCCATACATGCTCCGTTAAATTGCTTGCATAATAACACAGATTGTAAAAATCCGATATTAACTTTAACATTATCAATTCAATATTCGTGTTATTTAATTCTTTATCATCTCTATTAATAGATGGTTCTAATCAGGATTACCTTAATGCAAGACAAATAAGTAGCAATGTGAAACAAGGCAAAATACTAGAATTTGAAAAGGCCAGGTCTGCATTTTATTTTTAAGCTAAAAGTGTGGTCCGACGACAGCTACTTGTGTCCGACATTATTGACACATATACATAAAAAAAAAACAAATATTACAGTAGGTATTTTGAAGGAACCTATAATGTGGTACAATGGAAATGGGGGATAGGGATCATTTTGATAACTTTTCATAAACATAACATTTACATTGATAGGTCTTGTAAATGCTATTGTCAGTCTATTGGTCGATTTATATATATATATATATATATATATATATATATATATATATATATATATATATATATATATATATATATATATATACAAACGTCTCAGAATGTGACGACTCTATTCACTGCACTGCATCTTGGTGTTATATAGATAATTATTTGTAGACAGCTGCGTGGCCAGGATATGGCCATTTTATGTCGAAGCATAAGTTCTAATCACTTTCCCTTCGTATCAAAAACTGTTTTTATGTTGTAACTAAACAACACGAATTTTTAAACCAAGCTAACTTAACTACAAAGGCAACAAAAATATTGCGAAAACTCTATGTTGTCCCAGTACTTAAGTCATCAGTTCAAAAAATCTTTGATTACAAAATAAACTCAGTGTTCCTTATTGTGCGATCATTTGTCATGATGTGATCAATTTGGCAAGGTTTCAAGAAAACAAGGGACGCTTGGAACATATCCATATTTTAGAGTGAGGTCTTTTGGCTGTTTGCAAGTTCATTATTCATTATTCCTGGATCATGAATTTCTTTATTTTCAATAATGATTGCTTTGCTTAAACTCACAACACACCTAGGTAGATTCTCTGTCTGTCAGTACAGCAATAATAGCAAAGACAAATTCAGCTAAACAGCAACGTTTGTTTACATGAAAAAGTCCAATAGTCCGTAGTGGCAGTTTTCAGTCAAATTAAAATAATAAAAGGTTTGGCATAACTCGTAAACAGAACAAAGACGCCTAATTACACTATACGCTACATCACTTGTCTTGCAATAAAGCAAAAACAGAATATGATTTATTGTCAAATAGAACACCTGGAGTTGTCTTTCGTTTACGCATAGTTCAATACTGTTTTGAAACCAATGTTATATCCTGAAGAATACCAAAGAATTTAAAACAAGGCTACAAAAAACGGCAAACTAACATCAATTCAAGCTCTTCGCTTCTTATATTGTGACAATACGGCATTACAATAATGGATTTTATTCGCAAGAACATGTATTATGCATATTAGTAATTAAAATTATATGCATACGGTATAAATAAAAATATTTTAGGTTCATGCATGCAATGTGTGAGCACAATTGAAAATGAAGAAGATATTTTCTTGTTTCTTATTGTAAATCCCGACTTAAAATATTATACATCGTTGTTATCCCAAAAAAGATGGTACACTTAGATACAAATACATAGTTCTTGGTAGAGATTCCTCATACTTTGTAAGAAATAATTCAAAATCATCTTCCAAATATAAAGAGGAAGATGTTTACAAAATGCTGGAATTTTTAATCGACAACATATTTGTCGAGTGGAGTGTACGTGTTTTTCAACAAACGGTCGGCATTCCAATGGGAACAACTTGTGCTCCTTTACTTGCTGACCTATTCCTTCACTCTTATGAGGCTGACTTTATAGCTAATCTGACCAGAAAGAAAAAATATCGTTTGGCTAGATCATTCAATCTCAGTTTCCGCTATATAGATGACGTATTATCTTTAAACAATCCTAATTTCGGGGATTTGGTACATCGCATCTACCCAAAAGAACTTGAGAATAAGGATACTACAGACACTGTGAAGTCAGTCTCATATCTTGACCTACACTTAGAAATCGATGGTAAAGGAAAACTATTGACCAAACGTTACGACAAACGTGATGACTTTTCATTCAAAATTGTCAACTTTCCTTTCATCTGTGGCAACATCCCTTCGGCTCCTGCGTATGGAGTGTTCATATCACAACTCATACGTTATGCCAGAGCTTGCCGAAACTACGCAGACTTTTTGTATCGCTCTAGAACTCTAACAAATAGGCTTCTGGAACAGGGTTATATTGCTACAATATTGAAGTCATCTCTACAGAAGTTTTATGGTCGTCATCATGAACTCTTGGATCGTTATAGTGTATCCATCAGCACCATGAAAACTGATTTATTCAACGGATCGTAGTTTTTCTTCCCTCGTTTGTCTACCCCGGACTTGACTTTTTATGAACAACTCGGCGGGTGTTTCCAGAAAAGCAGAGGATGCTTACCCTACCGGTGCACCTGGTCCATGCTCCCAGTTTTTAGTGGAGTCCGAGTTGCTCATTTACTTCTGTTACTTTGTATGTATGATTTTATGTACTTTATGTTCTTTGTTGTGTATGTCTGTTTTCCATGTCTAGTCTTTGTCCCTGGATTACATTCTTTTGACTACCGCCATGACCTTGGTTCCCTTGATTACTCTTTCAAAATGCAAGAATTTTTGATCGACAACATATTTGTGATGGGTGATTGACGCGTTTTTTTTTTCATATGGTCGTCACTCCAATAGAACAAATTACTTGCATTTTATAACATTTTAAATATTATTGAGTATTGAAATTTTGTGTATCATGCACTAAGGCTGGCCAATCCACATACTTCACATGAATTAAACATTTTTTGTGATAACGATCATGTGCAATTACTGTAAATACTACTTAATGTTCTTCCAAAGAAAGTTTAGCGTTATGTCTATTGAATTTAATGTGAAAATAACATTAATAAATAACATGTGAAGGTCACGTGATCTCTAATTCGCAAACGTACATTAAACAATATTTCCGTGTGTACCATCCGATGAATTGACTACTTAAATATCTGATGGGTATATGTTGCTAAATTCTCTTGGTAATCATATGGTACCTGTAATCATAAAACAATCACAAGTTAGTTGTATGATATTCATATAATTCTCATATTTTAGTATAATAATCTTGCTATAATAATTATATGATAATTTAAATATATGATTATCTTATGACGCTCGTTTCGTAGTATTACTATGTGTTCCAAACCGAGTGGCATACAACTGACTTTAACTTGGTTGTCTCCATGCTGTAATTTGTCTATGTCGAAACTGTCCACCACTATATGCAACTTATGTGGTAGGTAGAAACAAATAGAAGCTGTTACAGTTACATGTAAAGGATGGGAAATAAAGACACAGACGATAAGATTGAAGATCAAGTTAAGATGATGTTATACTTTTCCTAAATATATGAGTTTGGGTAGTTGGTTTACACAGCTTTTATGAAATAAACAATGGATATAAGTGAACTGTGATGTGAGTATAATAACCTGATGTGTGTAAACAAGTAATGTATCTTTTAAATAGCCCCGTGCCCGTCCGGGTGTTGAAAGAATAGGCCTGCTGTAGCGCTAAGCTTGTCGTAAAAGGCGACTAAATAGTGCTCAAACCTTAGCCGGGGGTAGGGCGCTCTGCCCATAAAGCAACTGGGATGTGTGCCCCAGGTGGTGGAATGGGGTACCCCTGGTGTGTTACATGCTGGGGTTGTCAGGCTATAATACGGAAAACCTGACCACAAACCATAGTGGTGCACCGTGTTGGGAAAGATGCCACGTTCTTCGCACGTTAAAGAACTCTACTGTGGTATTTTCCCAGAGTAGGAACCATAGGGCTCCGCCACAGGAGGCTAAATTGCCCGACTCTACCCACCTCTCCCTATTTCCAGTGGCAATCAAAATTTGTCGACCCCATTGTTCTCGTGTCCCATCCCTTTTTCATTTCATCATCATTTCATGTTCATTTTATCATCAATTACATGTTCGTCGTCTGATTATAGCTGAAATATTGCTGCTCGGACGTTAAACCCCAACAAACAAAAAAACAACAAACATCTTTTAAATAGGTATTAATTCCATTTTTCGTCATTTTTTTATCAGTGATATACAAAATGTGACAAATGTTTAAGACGTTCTAAATACATTGCATATCCTGATTCAGTCAAGGTAAGTCGTTGGCACATTAAACAAATATTTTATATATATTTATATTATTTGTTCGTGACCGTCTTGCTGTGGGCCATTTGTTTTGGTTTCGTGTTACTTTTTATCATGGTCTTTATGTAGTTTAAATGGGCTTCCGTGTGCCAGTACTTCAAATGCAAGTTACATGTTATTATGCATTTAATTTTCTTTTAGTACATGAAGAACATATCAACGAAACCGTTAACTTTTAAACTGAATGATTTTAACAATACAATCACTAAATAAGATAAAACGGCGTACATACGTAATGTGTTTGATAAAGAATTGCTTGGCCAAAAGTTATTAATCAGTAGACAATGTTGACGACTTGTTTGTTAAAAACGGAACATGGTATCTGTTACATTCTGAGAGAAAAAAAAATTATATTCCAATGACGCATTTAAACGGTTCATATTCGATTTGTTTATTTGTTAACAGTTGGTGTTTAAAAGTGTTAATATATTTGATTATCAATATAGACACTTGATTACTCTTTCATAGAGATATGGCACTATCTTCTTTATTTCATCTAATCAATTAACTGATTACGCAATCACGAACAATCGGACATATTCTGTAACCAACAGTAAAGAACAACTTACAACAGTTTTTGTAAGAATCAGGCAGTAGGTGAAAGATGGTTACAAAAACATCATTTTAATAGAGTAATTTGACTATTTTCACCATCAGAATAAAGGAAAACTGAAAAGAATTTCCATATCATGCTAGACCTTTGAGTAACAGTTTCATTGAAATGCACGGAAAATAAACATTTCAATGGCAGATAATTCTGTAAAAAACCTCGTTGTTCTAACATTCTACTGAAAAAATTCTGAGCATTCTTGAGTGATATTTTATCATCAGATTGGTGAGGTTTTGACATCATGTTTCATTTTGCCTGATTCTTAAAAACACTTACACTTAATTGTTATGTCGATATACGTTATTAATCATAATAAAAGCTTTAAGTAATGGTTGTTGTTTTTTTTTGGTTTTTTTTATAAACAAAGACCATTTTGTAAAAAATTGCATTGTCTTATCCCAAGATTTATTTTCTTCAGATTTCCCAATTTTGCAATATTTCTGAAAACCTACACTTAACATTATCCAAAATAATTTTAAGATTAAAGCATGATATAAAACAGGTTGTATATAAAGATTACTTGCTGTTTTAAACTTTCTAAAGAAATATTGTTTGTCATTCATAAAAAGTAGAACGACTACTGTACTTAATTAAGGTAAATGAATTCATTAAATCAGCTTCGTAAAAGAATGATATATAGACATATCAAGTAAGTACATTCAGTGTACAAGAACTCAAGCTTGTAATGTTAATACAAAATGTAAATATGATTTTGGAAAAGGTTTTTGCACAAATATGAGGTAGAAAAATTCGCCACGACACTTTAATTCTAAATATCTGAAAGAACACATTAAATGCTCTGATAAATTCAACGAATTTAAAAATTCTAACGATTTAGTATGGTACAAACATATGCATATATGTTGTATCATATGTTCATTGTATACTATATCTGTTTCTACGATCATAACAATATCAAACAAATGCCTATTCTTTATAAATTGAAATATTTGTTTGTTTCGTAAGTTGTTTTAGCATGCTCAATATTATCAATCGGTAACATAAAAATATATTCATCAAATGAAAAGCTGACTAAGGTTATTTTTTTATTTGATTTCATTTTTTGTTTTGTGTGTGTGTGTGTGTGTGTGTGTGTGTGTGTGTGTTAGAAAGCCATGATCCCTCTTTCGACAGGCAAAAATCATATATTTGTTGCGATTGAAAGATGCATGATGATCTTATTACTCTAACGAACAACTTGCATTCAGTAGCATTAGATTCACTTTAACAATGTGACCAGAACAAAACAAACACAATACAAAAACAAAACAAAACATAACATAACAAAACCAAATAAAACATAACTACAACAACAACAACAAAAAAAGAAACCACGAACCTTCCTAAATATCCATCACTTGACTGTTGACGTCAAAATATAACATGCATACATATATTAACTTTTACATGTATAAATTGAGTATTTAGCTGTAGCTAAGCTGTACAAGGTAAAGTGTTTCCACTTTCTAAAAACACATTTTTTATACTAATTTTACATAATTGAGAAACTCAACCTATGAAATATTGACACAAAAAAAGACTTTTACACCATTTGTTTTAGACAGACAGGTTAGGTGAATATATGAAAGGGACATGAGGACGCTTAGCAAATCTAGTTTAACACATGCATGCACATTTCAGGTATATTTCACTATGTGAAAGTTTCCTTATCCACGAAATATCCGTTATAAGAATGGGGCTTTATTCATTCAAGACCCAAATTATCGCTGCATGTAGTTTGTTCCTAATAGGACAGACTAAAACATAATATTTTAAAATGATATGTATTTTTCATTTGACACATATTTAAAGCAAATGCAAATGTATTACCAATTTCAGTGACTGTGTATTGTAGTTTCGCTATGATTTGGTCGTTTTATGTACATCTTGAGCAGTTAGATATTTCCGCCATGGACGATATGATACGAACAAGTGATATGACATATTAATCGTTGAAATTAGTTGTTATATGATTTTAGGTAGTACTATACGGTTAGGTCAATCTGCATGTTGGTCTCATTTTGTTGAAATAAATCCGTATTATGGCAGAAATTTCATGTGTCATTTCATACAAAAATGCATATTTTTTCTTATTCTTATCTTTGGTGAATGTCGGTTCATGTAATTTATAAATAGTTTAGTGATTACTGTAATAAAATCCGATAGCCATAGTAACATACTGAAAAAAATATTACTGAGTTTTAGTACAAATCAGGCATGCTTTTCCTAAAATAACAGCCAAATACTATGTTTTATGAAATATCAGGCACGTAAACACTAGCCTAGTATGAAAGCATGACGGAATGAACTGGAAAAGGGGTATAGTTATAATATCCCTTTCGATTCATTTTCTCGCAATTTCAGTTCCAAACGTGCAAAATAAGGTATTTTGCAAATCATCCAGCTGATGCTGAGGAGAGAACCTAATACAACAGGGAACTGAAACGTTCCGAATATCATTCTTCATTTGAATTACACCTATTTACCATATCATAAATTACATCTGTTAATGCATAATTGCGTATTTAAATTTAAACAATATAGCCATCAAATTTCAAATTTTTAATTTTAAGTTTTACAAAGTTTTTAGCAGGTACATGTACACTTGGTGTGCGATGCAGTGCTCTTAAATGTAACAGTATAATGCATTCTTAAGGGTAGGATACTTTTTAAATTGTGTATGTTCTGTGTTTTCTTGGGAAGCTCTATTTGTATGAAATTAAAAAAAATACCAAGTTTATAAAAATTTAACATAGGATAGTGATTCTAGAGCAAATCTTATACTTGGTTTGCTCCCCCAGATTAGGGGTTATTCAGTCATGTGTTCAGCAACATGCATTTATATTATGAAGGTCTGTATACATGGCAAACATGAGAAATCTTTTTCACATACAGATTTTTAGTACACTCTGTGCACTGAAAAACAATATCTATTTGATGTTTTTTTTTTTTTTTTTTTTTTTTTTCCTAACTAATTCTCATAATTGGTTTCAATACCAAAACAAATTACATGTGGGGCTAGACAATCTTTAAAACTTCCCAAAACTTAAGGTCGGGTACTTAAAGGATTGTTTTCAATTTATTTTCTGCATAGCAATACTTATTTGAACAGAAAATGTTTGTTTGGTTAACTTTCTATTTCTTATGAGCCAAAGGACGAACATTTTTTCTTACTTTAAACTGATTAAAATAGCACATATTGCAAGAAGATACAAGAAAATCGTCCATGACGTCGCATTTGAAATTATATAAATTCAGCAAATTTGGTAGGTAAGGACTTATTTACACTAAACAAATAAATTTCTTTACACAAGTTACAATTTCTTACTCAGTGCACCTAAACACACATAAAACATTGTGGTTTCTATGGCAATATGTAGGGTTCCTGAGAACTAACCATAAGGTAGTACTATACGGTTAGGTCAATTCTGCAAATGTGGTCTTATTGTGTTGAAATAAAGCTGTTTTGAGGAAATCCGCACAAAAATACCATGTGTTTTTTTCATAAAAAGGTGAATGCTTTTATAATCCTTGGTGTGTGGAGTTTCAAGTAATTTATAAGTAGTTTAGTGATCATTGTCATACAATCTAGTAGCAATTTAAACATACTTAAAACAAATATTACTGAGATATTACAAATCAAAACTAACAACCAAACACAATGATTTATAAAATGTCAGGCACTTAGGCACTAGCACAGGATGAATGCATGCTTAGATGAACTGACAAAGGTAAAAACAATAACACCTTTTCGATTCGTTTTCGCGTTATTTTAGTTCTTAAGTTCGTTCGAAATAAGGTATTTTGCAAATCAGCCAGCTGATGCTGAAGAGAGAACCTTCGGAATACCATTCGTCATTTGAATTACACCTGATTCCTAATGCATATATCACATCTATCATGTATAAGTGAATAGTTACATTTAAACAATCTATCCCCCAAATTTCAACTTTAAAGTTTAAGTTTTACAAAAATAGAGCAGGTCACTTTGCTATGCGAAAGAGGGCGCCTTAATGTAAATGTGTAGTGCACCCTTATACCGTTTTCCACAAAGCGACGTTTTGACGTATCTTAAGCACAATAGGTGACGTAATTTAGGGACGATCGCTAGAATTTCCGCCATAAAAATGCCGCATGCTTAGCGGCAAAATTATGCATGTGGAATTATAGCGCAACATGTTTAATAATACATCACCTACTCTAGTTTGTAATTATGTTGAAATTAAACAACTTCAGTTGACATTTTGCGATAGAACACTTTCATTATGAAACGTTTAAGGAGGTAGACGTAGGGTAAGGGGCATAACTGATGAAATCAGAGATATGTTTGTATCATATTCAATTTCATCAAAGCCTCTCAAGCTTTCATTTGAAGCAGAACAAAATGAATTCAAGTTAATTAGATGGTTACATATGATTGAAATTAAATGTTGAATACAAACGTTTCAATGATTTTTAAGAGCTGTGTCTCTTACCCTAGGTCTAACTCCTGAAGTCGTCATCGATATTTTGAAGCTAATTCTTTGTTTTGTACATTATTTGACATCTTTTTCATGATTTTAAGATTAGAGAAACAAACTTTGAAACGTCAGTGCTTATTCCTTTAACGAAGAAAAAAATAAAATATAATAACATGTTGCTTGATAAATGATAGTTTTTACGCTTTCTGTAAAGTGTTTATATACCAATCATTTCCGAAGAACTTTTTTACATTCCCAGTTCAAAATCGTCGTATCTTTTTTTTGCATATCAAACTTTGAATTTTGTAAGGCATAGTGGAAACCCATGTAAATGTAAATGCAAGGCCTTTATTATGATGTAGTACAATTTATTATCATTTGCATTATTGCTTCTAAGTTATTACCGGATAATATTCATTTGCAATGAAGCGGGTGTCAATGGTGGGACAGGACTTTCCCTTCGGGGAACACATGGTGTTTTTTTTTTTTTCTTTTCTTTTTTTTTTACTGTAAGTGCTTTAGTGCTTTGTGTGACGTCCTCTCTCCCTTTTCGTCGGGTTGTATGTGTATATTTTTTTTTATTTGGTTCCCTACATTGGGTATGTATAACGTTTATGATTTATGTGTTTAGGTTTAGTCCATGTTTTTTTTTTTATTTGATTTTGACGTATTTGAATTATTCCACTGCTGACGCTTCGGTATTTTGCCGATATTATGAAATGGGTATGAGTTTACTTATCTCAAAACATATTTCGTTTTATTTTCTTTTTTTTTAATTTGGAATCAATACCAACCAATGAATGTATACCGTGCATCTTCATTTTTGCAGATACGCAACAATAAATCATAAATTTAATATAAATGAAACTACTAAAAACGTGTTTAGTACAAAAACTCTATTGACTTAGTGAATTTATCTTTATTTACAGTTGAACATTAAACAAAAGTATAATTGATTTATTTGAAAGTTCATTAAAAATAATATGAGAAAAACTACAATTAACATTATCATGAATAAAAAAGGGGCGTTTTATTCTGCGCTGTGGTAGTTTTTGAAAATAAATATTTTGGTCATTAAAGATTAAATAAAAAGTCTGGCTTCCACCTTCTTTTTAACTGAATACATTATACTACATCAGTCCATTAACATCATATTAAGTAAAGTGAAAATATATACGTTAGCTCTGGTGTGGTTGAAAATTTTCTGACAAAAGTTGTCAGGCAATTTCAGATTCAAATGTTGTCCCCTAAACAATGCATAAAAGTCAATCAAAATACATATGCATGCAACTTTACTTGTATCACGAATCAAAATGTGATTCACGGGTGAAAAGCCTACATATTTTTATTTTTGATATTTTGTTTAAATTGCCATAGTAAACAGAAATTAACTTTCAGTTTTTCATATAAGCCGTGTTTTTAGGAGATAAAAATTATATAGAATGCACTGTAATTTTCAAAGTTAAGGGAGATAACTCTGTAAATGACACTAAAATACAATAGAATCTATTGGATTTTCAATGATGATGATCTCCCAAGATCAGACAGATTGGAATGAATAATTACACATTTCATAGTATAGACTCATAAGAAGACTTAATTACAGAAATAAAAATATAGAGCCTTTTTTGGGGTGTATCACATTTTTTTTCAGATTTTGCATGATTCTTACAAAGATAGCTAATTTACAATAAGAAAAAACTTCCTGATGTATACAACACAACTTATTGACTAGCCAATAGCAGTTTTTTTTTTCAATGGGTTCACATTTACATAATATAGGTTATTCTCTTTGTGTCAAAAGCTTATCGAATAATGCATACATCAACCATTGTATACTCAAAAACATTACTATTCATTGTTACTCAGAGTTTAGTTTGTGTTTGGTCCATCATTTTCCGCAGTGTCATTCCCCATAGCAGAGCCTTGTTTTTGTCCGGAGTTTTGAAAATGTATTTTCTGTCCGACGTGTACAAGACAATAGCAGTGTCTTCTGTAAGAAAAGTAAACACAAGTTATTGAATAAGACAACAATTAAAAAAATCAACAACAACAAAAAACAATCAATAACAACAACAACAACAAAAAAAATAGGAAAAAACCGGCGTAATGTAGGGTAATATCACAATTACCAAATTGAGCAGTAGTCAAAAGGTATAGTCAGAAGGGAAGTCCGTATAACCAATGACAAAACCGGAAATTTGGAAACTACCAAATGATTTGGTACAGGCATTTTAATATGAAAGTGGGTTAAACCAACTTCTATTGCGTTAAACCTCACACTTCCATTACGGTTATTTTTTCCTGGTATAGTTCAACAATAATAAACTCGAGAACATAAAAAGAAGATAGTTGTCTAATAAAAATTAATAATTGGTCCTGTAATTCAGTTATTCAACGTCATTAAAATCAGATTTCTTTACCAGTAGTGGCACTTGAGAATATCTAATTTGCCTGAGTTTTGAATACCAATATAGTCAAATTGTATCATTTTGCTTGTTTTAGTCTGCGCAGAATTCTATTTTTTGTCGAAAACGAGGATATGTATATTTTGCTATCCGTACACGTATGGATCAAACTATCAATTGAAGAAAAAACTCACCACAATGAATTTACAACATGTACACATTAGCAAACTTGAACTTTGCACTGTGATCATTTACACAAGTGAATAAAATGGATAATTTTCCACCCGTATGTTAATTTACATTCATGCTCATACGAAAATTTGGTCATGAGAACGGTTTTTTTTAAACCCTTATGCGGACAAGAGAAAGGTACATTATTAACATTACGCTCAAACGCTCAAGCTAATATGCATGGATACTTAGTGATATTGCACAAGTGAATAAAATGAAAGACATTGACTAAAATTACCAATACAAGAGTACCAAGAAAAGAATTTTTAAATGTTTTTTTTAACTTCAAAAGGAGAACTCGATGACTAGCCCACAAGGGCACCGGGCAAATAAAGCGCAATAGGTGCACGGGAGGGAAGGGGGAGTTACTTACCAGATAAACAGGTACGGGTACATATATTTTGACAATGAAAAACTGACACCCATTTGTATACATGTAATGCATTTATGTAACCCATCCGCTAAGCAAGGGTTACGATCCTGCCCTTCCCATTGCCTGAAGGGAGGAAAGGGGGGCAAGACTGCATAAACTGGCTCACTTATTCATTCTTCATGTGAAGCAGACAGACGTGATTGGCTGACCAAAAACTAAAATTTTGACACTGTAAATGTTCAAAACAACAATGCTACCTTGTCAAAATATGACAACAGGTGTAAGGCAGAATTCAATGCACAAACCACTTACTGCTCTGTACATGTATGTTTACCCAGCAAAAAAAAGGTATGTTTATAACAACTTACTGACAGTCAGTAGCAAACGATAGATCGTATCCAATATTTGTAAAAAACCTGATCAGAGCCCCTCTTTTTTCTAATATTATTGATTCGCCCCTGTCCTGGAAAATGATGTTTCCTTTGAACTTATATTCTATAACAGTTATGTTACCATTGTGTCCTATATATACAGCTACTAAAACAGGAATCTTTTTGAGAGGTAAACAATTCTTAGAATTTTTTATTGCGTCTGAACTTCTTTCTCCTTTTTGTGTTAGAATTTGTACAAGGAATCTAGTTAGCGTTAATCAGCTCGATTAGTATAATCCGTTCAGAGCAGTGGAAGGGGTGCAGGGGTTTGGCAGCCCCTTTTTTGTAAAATTCGTCATTTTCATGTCTAAAATTGGAAAAAAAATGTAAATAATGTCCTAGCACACACACACCCTTTTCAGAGGAACCCCAGCTGGCACCCCTCCTTTCACAGTGTGGATCCGCCCTTGCAGAGGAAATTGCATTACAAGCTACAGCCTGGCACACATATACATGTAAACATAATAAAATATGAATATTGTGACAACATGCATTTACATGTACGTGTATGCACATGCTTCCATACTTCCCGAGTCGTATTTTTTTTGTTTTTGTTTTTTTTTTTTTTTTGTTTTGTTTTTCATGATTCATGGTTAAATTTGAAGTTCAAGAATATTAAGACAAGTACAATAAAAAATATGTAATTACAGCCAGTTTATGGCCCCTTCATTACATATTATAGATTATTTTTGGTAATGAGGCATATATGAAATAAGTTATATGTAATGCGATGTCAAATACTAGATTTTGAAATATTATTTATTGCTATAAGGCGTCATATATTTTTTTCCAAATTTAAATGAAATAAATGTAAAAAGAAGACATTTGGTGTACAGAGAGTATGGTTACTTATCGTGAAGTGCAAATATTTCTGAAATAATACGACCAGGTACCAAACCACCAAATAAAGACTGAGATTTCAAAAAGAAAAATATCTTGTTGGGTGTTAGAATGGGAAACTTTGCTCATTTTAAAGGCGACACTCATGAAAGTAGCTGTGATTTACGTTGCAACTTAAGAAAAATATTGTGCTTTTAATTAAAAGAATAGACATAACTAGATATTAAGAATTAAAGTTTGAACAGATACACCATCATATTGTTCTAGTTCAACACTTCCTTTTAATATATGGCGAAACTACATACACGAGTGTAGTCACATGCTTAAAACAACACTAAAATGAATTTATGTAAATGTTTCTGCATGGGCTCTGAGTTGCTAATAGTATCAGTATTCTAATTAAACTAAAACATGTATTGTACAGTGGCGGATTCATCAGGAGAGCGTCTCTTAAAATAATAATTATCACCATAAAATTAAGTCACAAGTGTCATATAACGTAATTCGTCTTATCTCGTACAACTATGGGTGAAATCAATCACCACCCAGAGTGTGTATATCTGGTGAAATATATGTCATCCCAACTCCCTAGAATGTTTACGACTACTGAAGGGAGTGTTTCGATAGATACGCATCTGTAAGTACAAATGTACCTTATAAACAGATAAATGCGGAGAAGACGTTCGCGCTCCCGTTTTATTGAAAAAAAAAAACATTCGCTCGACATTAAGGCAACAAACCTGAATTATTCGCCCCCTTGTTACACTTGTAAAAAGTAACCAAGTTCATAAAAAATCGGACATTTGGTCTGCTCCCCTAGCTGACCAACGTTTGGATACATTACTGTTGTATTATACCAATATAACGGCTTACGATTAAATATACATCTACATGTATTATATTTCCACATTAATGTCGGCGTGTATAATGAGGCAGAAAATAAGAAATGGTACGATATGAAAGATTAACGATTCACCAGAGAATAAATATTTCTAGTTATGATTCGATATGTCATGTACAGGGCAGATACCATAATTAATTCATATGCAAATGGGTGTTTCCGATCGAAAACTGTTTTTAAACAAAGAGGGGTGAGGTCAGATTATTATTGCCTAATTCCGCTCTAATTTTTCTGCATACCTTTTTTTTTCAACAGAAACTGCCCTTTGATATCCGCTATTTTTACGTGCATTTCTAAACGGCGGAATTTATGTAAATGAAACATTTCTTCGTCTCACACCGCGTTGAATTGTAGAGTAAGGCTAATATTCATAGCACGAAAAGTTGTTCTCCCTACATCCCTCTAAATGTGATTAATTGAGAGGTACATGTAATTCAAAAATTGTACATATCTGAAGTTCTATAATTTAGTTCATTTTTTGACTTAGCTGCATAGATCGAGTTCGATTTGAAACTGTAGAAACCAGAAAAGACTAAGGCTAGCAGTTCATCTAAACTAATTATCGAACAGAGGTGTTCATTGTAAATTGACAAAGATTTGGATAAGATTGTTTTCTGAAGATACATATATTGCCATTTTGTTAAAGATGTTCGAATCACAGTACATTTCAGGCAGTGTACGTACATGTATAGGTACACAGTGCAATTTGTTAAATATTTGTTTCATCCCACACGGTTCGTTGATATGATAAAAGAAACAAAGCAATATTGAATGAATGCTACTATAGAGTTTCAACCTTCAAGTGTGTGCGATGGCGGATCTAAAATACGGAAAGGGGGGAGGTGTCAGGGATTTTACAGAGAATTTCAATATGTTGTAGGGTGCGATTTGACGGACTGCCTACATATGCATCTGACTATAGTGTACATGCATGTGCATGTATTTGGCGAGAAGTTTCTGGAAATTTATTTAGCTATATTGTAGCGACGCCGTAAGGCGATATGCAACACCGTCGTGGTTACAGCTTTGTATTGTTCTAAAATAAGGCTATGTTATGATATCAAAAGAGAGTATAAGGGATAGTTGAATGATTAATTGTAATGATAGGAAAAGTTAGAAAGAAAGTAAATGACGTATTATTAAGTAAGCAACAAAACATAAAACACGAGATAAACCAGTATAAAAAAAGGAACGAATGACCGCAATATGAATTCATTCATTTATATACATGTATATTCGAATAAGCTTAAAATGTCTTATTAAACGCAAAATGAGTTAAGACGGTAAAAAAATGTCTGAATAAACGCAAAATGCTTTAGTCAGTTTCAAAGCGTCTGCTTAATTACAATGTAAGTTTAATCAGTCCAAATACGTCTGATTAAACGCAAAACACGTTTGATCAGTCCAAAAACGTTTGATTATACGTAAAATACGTTTTATCAATAAAAATATGTCTCATTAAATGCAAAATAAGTTTAGACAGTTAAGTGACTTACTAAGTCAATATTCCACTTAAACATTTACTACAAAAGACTGTACCAACAGTATCAGTCTAATTCAGTACTGTTGACAATCATTATCAGTTGCATATGGACTGTATCAGTTACATTATGACTTATCATGGTACGACCACTCAGTCGTTTTTTTTGTTTTTTTTTTTTTTTTTGTTTGTTTTTGTTGTTTTTTATTTTTGTTTTTTTTTAAAGTAGTGAAAGTAGCAGTATACAATTACCACCATTCACAATCAGTTAAATCTAAAGTCAAAACAGAGCAGAAAATATTAACAATAAAAAAATGAAAATAAAAAGAATTGTATCCAATAAAGATTATGTAAATCCAAGCAATGTGTCATGACTGTTGGGGAAAATAAGCAGGTTAAATAAAACTTATTAGCAATTGGGATTTTACTTAAATTGTCCTCAGGTTAAAGAGACAGTCAAGTAAACCTATTCAAAATAAAGAGAGAAATTATGTATATACAGTAACGAAAATAAGTCGCAAATAAAATTGAATTAAACATAATATATTTACATGACATCTTATACACACAAAACAGACAGAGAGCAAGTATTTATTCAATTTATAACAGGGAAACGAATTCGTTTCTAATATGTCTATTCATTTATCACCCATTGTTTATTGCAATGACATGTTGCAGATTTGGCTCGTAATATATCCAACTTCAAACCAATCAGTTCTAAGTAATTAGTCATTCCAAACATTAGTCTTATGTGAACTATCTCCGTACACACATTGTGTTTAATTCAAATTTAAATGATATGATACATCAGAAAAATTCAACATTCATTATGTTTTATTTTATTTTATTTTATTTTTATTTTTTTTTTTTCATTTCATGTACATTTGTATTTATTATCAATAAAAAAACATAAACAAAAAGAAGCAATAAAAAAAGAAAATTTAAATGCGAAACATAACGAGTTTAAGCTGTAAATAGAAATCAGTTGATAGAGCAGACTTTTCATTAATGTCGACAAATACTTATGCTTACCATTGAGTTTTATGGTTTCAATGTCTTGGATGCGGTTTAAGGGTATACTTTTGTTCATGCTATTTAGATGTGATCCCCACTTCAGATGTTTCTTCCCATTTGTGTCTATTGCCAGAAACACATCCCTGTCCCATCCAGTACGTGTGGACTTCGTAAAATAGTCTACAAAGAGTAATCAAGGGAACCAAGGTTATAGCGGTAATCAAAAGAATGTAATCCAGGGACAAAGACCAGACATGGAAAACAGACATACACAACAAAGAACATAAAGTAACTAACATCATACATACAAAGTAACAAAAGAAATGAGCACTTAAAACTGGGAGCATGCACCAGGTGCACCGGTAGGATAAGCGTCCTCTGCTTTACTAGAAACACCCGCCGAGTTGCTCATAAAAAGTCAAGTCCGATTTCTAAGTGTAGGTCAAGATATGAGGCTGACTTCACAGTGTCTGTAGTATCCTTTATCTCAAGTTCTTTTGGGTAGATGCGATGTATCAAATCCCAGAAATTAGGATTGTTTAAAGATAATACGTCATCTATATAGCGGAATCTGAGATTGAAGGATCTAACCAAACGATATTCTTCCTTTGTGATCAGATTAGCTAAAAAGTCAGCCTCATAAGAGTGAAGGAATAGGTCAGCAAGTAAAGGAGCACAATTTGTTCCCATTGGAATGCCAACCGTTTGTTGAAAAACACGTCCACCACACTGGACAAATATGTTGTCGATTAAAAATTCCAGCATTTCGTAAAGATCTTCCTCTGTATATTTGGAAGATGATTTGGAATTATTTCTTACAAAGTATGAGGAATCTCTACCAAGAACTATATATTTGTATGTAGGTGTACCAAAAGCATGTATCAATGATTATTGCAAGATTACAGAAATACCGAATACCGAATATAACAACGCATTGATCATTTTAAAACCACACCAAATAAGATGACAAAATACGAAGGTGAAATCATAATCACGTTTTAAAGGTGATTTGTAGATTGGTTGCTTGTAAGTTAACGTTACAAGAGGAAAGCCTGGTCATGTTAAAGCGACAGAAAATAAATTTAGAATGTAGTTAGATATTTTATTTCTTATGTATACAATCGAAATAAATCATTCGTGTAATTTACTATGGTTTCATTTTTTCGTAGGGAATCTATATTTGGGATTGTTTTTCGTGGGCGAATCAATGTTTGTTATGGCTTATTGGCCTTGGTGCAACATGATTTATGTAGTGTCAATTTTCGTTTGAATGACGTTAAGTATTCTCGGATGTTTCGATCTTTCCACTTAAAAGTGAAATTCGGTAAACTCGGGGTTTACCTTCTGTCTTAAACATAGCAATGGCGTCTGAGTTGAATTTTGATTGACTGAAAGTCTTATTCGTAATCGGGGAAGTCAAAAGAGAAGCAACAGTTTCTGAATAGATGTTTAATCTACGTTAATTACATTCGTTATCAAAATAACTTCGAGTAATGGGCAGTGTTGAGAAATACGTTTCCTCAGAAATAAATGCCGTCAAAATATTTGCTTTTTAATCTCCAGCAAAAAAAGTTTACTAAGGCATTATTCAACTGTAAATACGTAAAACTGGTCCTTGGCTTTTAAATGTATTTTATTGACCCACGAACCACTATCTCTAACAACAAGAATTGATACCAAGGACTTCAAATTAAACCACAGTATGTAATGATATCATCTTACAGCTATGCAAAGACAAATTTAATAAGAGTTGTGCTGTAATGAAGGTTTGTTATATTTGAAAATGGGAATAGTTGGTGTAGACAGTTTTGCCAAATGAAGGGCTTAATTGAAAGCGAGATCAAGGAATATTTAAGGAAAGTAAATTAGAAATCAACCTGGGTACATATATGTATACAGTCCAATAATAATTTGAAATAAACTTGTGAACATCAAATAAATAGATGTATTGAAATTATGTCAGTTCAAATCTCCTTCTATATCATGTGAATAAGATTTACTTCAGAAATACCTTCTTAACACATATTTGTCAGAGTACAGGTTTCAATATATTTTCAAAAACAATGTATGTACTTACCAGCAGTCCCTGTTGTCATCCTTCTATTGGAACAGATTGATACATCATATGAAGTCATTTTCAGGAGTGAAATATCCGGATTAGAAACAAATCTCTCAATCATTAATAACATGAAATTCAGCATGTGTTCGGCTTTTTCGTCGTCGATAATCAGAGTGCTACAGCCTAGTTCAAGCTCAAGTTTGCCGGAGTTTTTATCACTCCAAACATACAACAAAGTTTCATTGTAATAATTTCCGGACTGAATACGCTTGAATTGAACAGGACTTCTCAAAACTAGTGATGATGTCCTTGTTGTGTCTTCCATGACAATGTGATGCCTGAAGACATCATTAACCTCGCATTCATTAACGTATGATAAAATTTGCATAAATGGCATATATCCATATTGTAATGACTCGACGATTTTTGCTTTATTTCTATAGAGAATGTTTGACACAAATTCGTCTTCGTCGGTAAAATTAATAAAAAGCGGAATTCTGTTCGTGAATCGATTTGCAACAGTTCTCAAAGCAGAGAAGAACATCCGACAATCGATAGTTGTCATTAGTGTGATAATAGGTTGTTGTAGTTCCGTATGCAGTAAAATCTCATACAAAGTCGAGAAAAAGTGAAAGTTTGTCAATTTATACCGATCAAGCATTTTTTGAAGACTTTCTTTAATCTTTGTGGGGACATTCAGTTGGTGCATCTTGAAATGTTTCGGATCAGTCCCTAAATTCCCTGATGTAGAAAGAGACATAGGCATAAGATTGACGGGGATAGATGACTTCCAGTATGTTTCTAGCGCATCATGGTCTTCTAAAAGTTTTTGCTCTAAAATATCAGCTATATCTGTATGTACATGTGGTTCCGGAACTGGAATATCTGGTCGAAGGTATTGCATCATCAAAGAAACTGATGTTAAATCAAATGCTAAATGATTGAATATAAATCTGATCAGTGCCTTTCTCCCTTTATGAGCAAAAAAAACTCTTATTGGCAAATCCTTGGCTGGATCGAAAACATAATCACTCGCATTTGGTGGATGACGTGTCTTGTGTAAAAGCAGAGATACATCAACAACTCGGAAATCTATTTTCACCGAGTCAGGTTCTACAATTACTCGTTTAACACCGTAACGTATCGCATTGTCGCCCGGTAGAAACAATGTTCTTGCGGCTGGATATAAATAATGAATTAACATCACTTTTTCACGCCAATAATCGATATTGGCTAGACTAGACTTAGTTTCTACATCACCAAACATATAAAGTGAAGGATCAAATTTGTCTCGTAAGTACGCATTATATGCGCGTCTTTCGTATTGTGTCATCGAGTAAGAAACATTTAAAGCATTCTCAGTCCGCTCATTTTTTTGAGTGATTTGCAGCGATGACCTGTCCAGTTTTGAATATATTTCGTCAGCCAATGTGCGCAGTGTAATGCCATCTGTAAGCACATATACGGATGATATTTTTATGTGCAATGTCTTCGTTATAGCTTGAGTAAATGTCATGGCTAGCATGGAATCCACTCCAAGTGCTGATATCAAAGTTGATTCAGTGATCATTGAATTATTGACGCCAAATACGTTCGATGCGATTTGCCTCAAAATATTGAATACCAACTTATTTTTTTCAATGGGCGTTTTTGTGGAGAACTGTTCCAAATTAAAACGAGTGGCATCAACTGCCGTAACTTTTGATGACGTCTTGGTTTTAATCAGATTTCTGAATCGGTAGGACACTAGTGGTTTATCTTGTGATGCCAACCCTAAGGCCACCGTATCCCAGTTAAATACACCAAGAGTTATCTGTGGTATGTCATGTTTAAGGACTTCTATTAGACACCTATTGATGGTGTCGACATCGAGAGATCGGAGTCCACGTTTCCATAGAATGTCTTCTAGGGTATTGTCATCCATAGCCATACCGACGTTTAATGGACCCCAATTGATTCCTTGGGCCACGAGTCCTAGATGCCGTCGGAAATAAACAAAGGAATCTATTAACGAATTTGCAGCTCCATAATTTGTCTGTCCTGCATTTCCAAAAACTGACGTCATTGACGAATGAACAAGGAAATAGTCAAGGTTTAATTGCTCAGATATCAAGTGAAGATTCCACGTGCCTAATACCTTTGGACGCATCACTTTTTCTAGCTTTGCTCTCGTCATTGATAGGAATACACCATCGTCAAGAACACCAGCGCCTTGAAAAATACCTTTAATAGGATAGACAAATTCATCTTTAACTTCTTCAATTGCTTTTTTTAAGGATTTGAAGTCAGTGATATCAGCCTGTTTTGATACGACTAAACACTCTCGAAGCTGGCTAATTTCATCCAACATTGATAAATGTTCCTTAGAAGGTTGTCGACGTGAAATGTTCGCAATAATACCTCCGCCTTCTTTGGCAATTTTTTTCATGACTTCGAATCCCAAACCGGTTAGCCCTCCGATTACAATATAAATTGCATTCTTTCTGAAGATGAGATTGTCGGGTAACCTTATCCCAGTCTGCACGTCCTTCATATCAGTTGGCATGCTGATAATGTCAAACCGTGGAAATAAAGGATTGCTTCTGTTTTCTGATGGAAAAACGAACTTTTCTTTCCGTATCAAAGAAGATATTTGTTTTAGCGATTTTGTTATTGATTCTTTCGACAACGTATTTTCAATCTCAATACAATCTATTGTTGTTTGGTGAGAATGAGCAAGAACATAACGCTCCACCTCTTTTGCAAGAAACTGGCGTATTGCAACTATTCTCTTGACAGTCGAATTTCCTTTTATGAATTTATGAGCTAGCCTTAAGTCAAGTCTCGTCATTAAGATCAAAGAAACATCATTCTCATTTCTAATCGGTAATTTTTTCGAAGAACAAACAATTACCTTCCCAATATGCCGAGAAAGCAATAGACGTTTTATTATTTGGACATAAAACTCGTTTTCATCTTCACAGAGGATTACATAATTTTCTTTTGAGGGACATCTGTCTATCAATTTCCACAGTACCGTCATCAGACAAAACATTCCAGGTTTGTAATTAGGTAAATTATTCCTCAGCACAATGCAGGATTTCGGTACATTAATAACTGACTGAACTTTGAGAGGATAACAAGCAACAACTTCATCTCCAACATTGAAGCTGCTCTTGTGGTCAGTTTGTAAAATTGTACCAAACACCTCAAATGTAAGAACTCCGTAACCGTCTTGGGTATCATTCGTAAACGTCTTTAATAGATTAACTGCGTGTTCGAAGGTTAATGGATATAGTTCTTTGGGGTGTATATAGGCCTCGGAAACTTTAATCTTAACATTTTTATTTGCATCGTTTTCATCTATTTCTTGCAATGCATAGAAGCAATTTTCAACACATTCAAGTTTCGTACTACGTAATTCAGCAACACATAAATGATCAAACGATTTGACACGTGGTATCATTTTACGATCAAGATCTGTTTTTCGGACAAATTCATTTTCAAATATCTCATTATGTCGTATCGCCATCTCAGGTTTTTCGATAAACGCTATATGTTTTAATATATACTTTAAAGGATTTATGTTCTGTTCTGTATCTTGATCAATATCTATTAAATACAACCTAAAATCATGTTCCCGAAGGACGGTCCGAACTAGTCCCCATAACTCCGATCCAATTATATTGGTCACTTCGTTGTTAGTTACGGGTTGTGTGTTTTGTGTCACGATATAAATAGGAATATCCATATCTCTTTCGGCAAGGTACTTCAAAATAGTTAAAAATACGTCACAGTTGTTCATGATGTCATTAAATAAGACGGAACCGTCTTGTTTGTAGACACTTTTCATGTTTCCTGTAGCAAATATAATTTTACATTTTGGGGAAAATCCATGGTTCTTTACAAGGTTGTCTTCCAATGCTTTCTCAACTACATGAGAGTCATTTCCCTGCAACAATGATACTTTAAATGCATCATTCAAGTGTTCTTTTATTTCATTATTTATGTTGTTGGCCATAGACACAATAAACAACTTTTCGTCTTTAAAATCTGTATCAACTCCATTCGTTTTGCTGTATGCCATTCTATCAAACGAAACGTCTTCGGAGCCTACAAAAAACTGTTTGCCGTTTGACAAGTTAGAACTCTTATAGACATTTGCAGCTGAAGATTCTGTGTCTAAATGGTCTTCTTGACGATTTGTTTTTGACCATTCTATTTTATATGCAATTCGATTAGTTTGTAAATTAATGTCTTCTATGGAGTGAAATGTGAAACCTTTAATTTCTGCTATAACTATACCGTCTGTCTGTAGCAGCAAAAAATCATACTTAGTTTGGTCTTCAATTGATGTCAATTTGTTCATATAGGCGAGCATGTGCTGCTGGGGTTCTCTCCTTAAAGTCAGACTGTTGAAACCGGAGGGAAGTTGCTGTCCTGTCGGCTTTTCCTTCAGCAGGTTATAGGTCACACCGGGCATTTGTAAAACACCATCTAAAACAGCAGGATGAAGGTTTGTCTTGTGCACATCTTTCATTATCAAATCTGGTAGAACAATTTCAACAAGACACTCATCCTTATTTTTGAAACCGTTACCAAGTAGTTTTAGTTCCGTTCCGTACGAGAATCCTAGAACTTCTAGAGTTTTGTATGTTTCTTCTTTATGATGAACAAGCATACATCTGTTCTTAATTTTCTCAACATCTACATGATTTAATTGGTCTGTATTATTTCTGGTGATAAAAGATGATGTTCCATTTGCTATTACCTCGTTTCCTGTTTCTATACTGAATGCGAGGTTCTTGTTAGGGTCGATAGATTTTAGGCGAAACTGTGCCTCGCAAGGTATTTCAGGTGAAAGACGAAGCGGCCGATGGAAATTAAGAGAAACCTCAACATCATAAACAGAAAGTTCCAGTAAATGTTTACTAGCCTCAAATGCGACCTCAGCATGAAATGCTCCAGGAACTAATATTGAATCCGCCACCTTATGTTGGTACACGTATGGCGTTGTTTTAGTGCTAATGTCTATCCTAAATGGAACACCCTTATCAGATTGCCTTTTTAGAAAAGGGTGATTGTAGCTTCCGACAAGTTTTCCTTGTTTTCGAAGTTTTGTAGATTGTGGTTCAAACAAATGTTTTGTATTATTTGGAATGCATCTTGGGATATCTGAAATCAACATGGAAAATGGGTTTATCTTCTCCATGGCTAAAGGTATTCCCAATTTATGCATCTCTGATAAAGATTTCAAAAATTTCCTTGTTCCAGATCCCTTTTCCATTGAGGAAATATCTTGAACGTCTCCGGTGAAAAATATATTTTGTAAATGGGTTCTTAACACAGGCTTTGGACCAATTTCTACGAATATGTTCAATGCATTCATATCGGCAGATGTAATTATTGCTTGGTGAAACAAAACAGGCTTTCTAACATTGTCTCGCCAATATTTTGGCGAACCGAACTGTATTGATGCCACCTCCTCTCCAGTTACCGTAGACAAGTGTTTGATGTTTGGTTGCTTTCCTTTTAAATCCTTAAGAGAGTTTTCTAAGTCGGTTGCTCCCTTCTCTGTGTAAATGCTGTGATATGCACATTTAACATCTAGTTTAGTAATTAACATGTTCATCTCTTTTTCCTGAATCTTTTTGAACGACCGCATGGCTTCGTTCACAGCATCATCTGACCCTGAGATTGTCGCAGACGTGCTACTGTTATAAACAGCAATGGTAAGTTTTTCATCAAAATCATCACATACATCCTCAATGATCTTGATAGCTAGATTACTAACAACAAACATCGAACCTCCACTAGCAGTCGAGAGAACAAGTGACCTATAGTAAGCAACTTTTACAGCTTCCCTCAATACCAGTGCACCCGATGCATAAGCCGCAGCTACTTCGCCAACTGACTGTCCTAGAATAACATCTGGTTTTACTCCGTAATAGGACAAAAGGTCAGTAAGTCCAATTTGGCATGTAAAGATAGCTAAGTGTCCAACAAATGGGTCAGATACTGCATCTTCCATTGTAGTTAACTTTTGGTAAATCGACCAATTTGTAAAGGAAAAAAGTTCACTGTCAACCTGTTCAATTGAATTACGAAATGTTGCATTGTTTGCAATCATATCTTTACACATGCCATACCAAGTAGTACCAACGCCACAAAATACGAATATGATATTCCTTGCTTGAAAAGAAGGAGTTGAAGTTTCATTGACCGTTTCAAGTTGTTTTTGTCCTTGTTCAAGCAGATCATCTTTTGAATCAGTCACAAACGCTAGTCTATACCTAAAATGGTCCCTTCGAGCAGAGCTGGTGTAGGCAACCGATGAAAGACAATCACCACCTCGACATTCAAATTTCATCAAAAAATCATATAGGCTATTTGACAAACTGGCCATATCGTGTGCTGAGATAAATACAATATAAAGCCTATCACTACCCTGTTGAACATGTTCTCAGAAGGTGTCTGATTGCTTTCAATGGGCAACTGTTGAATGATGGCATGACTGTTTGTTCCACCAAACCCAAATGAATTAGCACAGGCTACTCTGCGGCCATCTGGCAAAGTAGGCCATTCACTTTTCCCAAGGCAGACAATCATATTGTATTTGTCAAAATCAATTCTAGGATTAGGTCTCTTGAAATGTAGTGTTGGTACGAACTCTCCATATTTCATCATCAAAAGAACTTTAATTATACCAGCTACTCCGGCTGCTGATTCAAGATGTCCAATATTTGTTTTTACTGATCCTATTTTTGTGGCTGTTTTTCTGTGATTCATGTCAGATTTAGAAAAGAACTCCCCAAGGCTCTTTGCTTCGATCGGGTCTCCCACTGGCGTCCCTGTCCCTAGAAATACCAATAAAACAAAACAAAAAAATGTATTATATTTAACTATAAACTAATAAAATATCAGTACATGCTCAAGATATATGCTGTAAACGAATTATTGTGTATTTATCATTCTTAACGCTTAATCGCCAAATCTACTTGATGTTCATGATATCGGAAAATCAAGTGTAATTCTAGTTTATCTTACAGAGTTTTAATTTACATCTGAATAATATTTGAGTCTAAACATAAAGTGCATATTATATCTACATATGTACCTTCTCATTATCTGCAAAAGTATCAGATATGTACCTGTTTGCACTCGCAAACTAATTTTATATTAAAATCTTGAGTGCATGTACAAATAATAATTAATAAAATATTTCACTATAACTATTTTTCATTAATTTTAACGACCAATCAAAGTTTACGGTGTATCATGTGTCTGGGTCCATCTTCCTATGTTGCGTGCACGTACATAGTATTGACAGGGTGTTTCAATTTCATACTTTATTGACGCTATACTTCGAAAAGAAAATAATCCATGTTAAAACGGGTCTTCTCTCCAATAACCACAATCGCAGACAAAAAGAAAATTTTCACAAACAAATATGTTTATATCTAAAATACAATTCAAGGACTATTTAATAAACACGTTGATACGTTTGTAGGGACCTTGTCAATAGTCAATCTTAGTCCAGACACGCAATCATTCATTATATAATATGAGTTATCTTCTTAAATGGGGTAAATTGCCTTAAGTACATAAACATTTGGACCTTTTAGCAAAATGATCAAAAGTACATAGCAGATGTCAACGGTACAAGAAGTAATAAACTCAATTGTTATTTTTGTTAAAGTAAATAAAGATGCACTCGGCCCTCAGATAAGTCTACAAATCACATGAAAACATCACCGTATATGTGTCATCCATTAATATAAAATATGAAAAGACGAGGTCGAAATCTGTTCAGATTTTACGTGTATACAATAGTTCGTGTTCGTCTGTTTGTATATTGCGATATCAAAACTTTTTGTAAGGCATAACTTATAAAAATTTCGATCTTGAGTTGTAAGTACATACCATGAGCTTCAATATATTGCATTGTCCCGGGATCTATTTTATTCCTTGTGTACACTTCCTTTAACAACTCCATCTGCATCTTCATAGAGGGCGCTGTTATAGGTGACATAGTTCGACCATCTTGGTTACATCCGGTAATAATTGTTCCCCAAATTTTGTTGTTATCTTCTTTTGCCTGCAAACAGTATGCCTACCTTATAAAGGGGCTTCTTTGTTCGGAGATCATTTCATTAAATGATAGTTTGTATTTGGAAGCTGTCGTTTTGTACAAGCCTAAGAGCGATACCGAAGTAATAGAATTGACATACATTTGTACCAAGGGTTTGTTTTTGTATTTTCACTATTAAATAGCCCTTTCTCATAACAGTGTGAAATCAAGTCTAATGCTAACATTTAGTGCTAATGCATAATTCATTGCCCTGCACCTTCGTACATGTATCACCATGATGTAAATATGTAATACTTTAAAGTATCATTTGTATCCAAGGATTGAAAAGTGTCCAAACAAGATCGACTTGAGTTACCCTATTTATGCTTAAAATATAGTTTCACGACAGTTCATAGAATGTAAGAAAATATACTTAATGCAGACCTGTTTTAAGGACTTCAGAATAACTATACCAGCACCTTCTCCACGGATGTATCCATCTGCCGTATCTGAGAAGGTCTGACACTGTCCTGTTGGGGAAACCATCCTGGCTTTTGACAAAGGTACATATATGTCTGGATACAAAATACTATTTACACCTCCACAAATTGCCAAATCACAATCACCTATTGAAGGAAACGATCAGTAAATTGAAGTGTCAGTTTCTCTAGGAAACAGGCGGTGGGTGAACATTTGACAGTCAAGTTTAACTATTAGTACATGTACCATGAGAATAAATAATTTAGTATAAGATTTCCTATATCATTTTGATCAAATGAGTTTAAAAATATTTTACTTTATCCCCCCCCCCCCCAAAAAAAAAAAAAAAACAAAAACAAAAAAACGAAAACGAAAAAACGAAAAAACAAAAACAAAACAAAAAACAAAACAAAAACAAAAAAACATACTCTGAAAAGGCATAAAAATACCGCACTTTTAGTAATAACCTATAATATCCAGTTCAATATATACTCAATAAAATCCATATTATATCCGCACAGGAAAAAAAATAGAAAGAAAACATGCACATGTACATGCTTATTATGGTATCACTGCCAATGTTATCCATAATTATCTAGTATAAATTGATCTATTTAATAAATTACTGCTTGGTGAAATGAAAGACAGAGGTGATGATGGTGATGTATATCCAATTACTCATGCTCAAATGGACTATCTTAACAATCAATAAATGATAAACGTATACTTGAAGAAAAGGTGAAGCTGTGAAAAAAAAAAACTAAAAAAAAAGTTTTCTTTATTATTTATTATTTCTTTATTGGTAATAAAATGATAAAAAACGATGCAATTTAATTCAATCAATATGAACATTGTAGAAAAAGATGTATACTGAACAAATAATACATGTATAAGTAACTAAATAAATAATTAAAAAAAAAAAAACAAAGGACTACCTGTTTTCAATGCTTGTGATGCCAAATGTATTGCAACCAGGGACGAGCTACAGGCTGTGTCAATTGTCATGGATGGTCCTTGTAGATTGAAGACGTAAGAAACTCTAGCCGATATGATGCTCGGGGCTGTCCCAGTTAAAGTGTAGTTATTAGCAACAGCCGGATCATCAGATGTAGAACCTTTGTAGTCGTCATTCATAACACCTAAAGAAGATTAAAATAGGTACATGTATGTGTACATCTGAGTGAGTTTTTGACTAGTATGCGTGTGATCTTAAAAAAAAGTCCCTGCAAAGTATGTGCATGCCTAACAAAAACAGGAAAATGCACTTGTACTGAAAAGACACCTTGTATATTTTTTGCACGACAATGAAATAAATCACTCGGGAAAATTAGTATCACATTATATCAGTCTATAATATTTACCATATAATTGCTTTTAATAGCTTTATACATTATATATATCAACGTTTACCGTTTGTCTTGCAGATTTCGATTAGATATGGATGCCTGACGTGCGGCCTACATGTATGTACGTAAAATTCATATTTTGCAACATGTAAAGATGTGATAAAATAATGGTATACTAATTTTTATCGAAAATTATGGCTTTTAATAATAAGGAAGAATTTCCAGTCGTCGTTTGGGGTTCTCATGCGTTCTTCTATGCTTACAAATCAGAGGTTTTAGTTCAGGGTTTATAAACTCACAAGATGCTATTATACATTGTCTCGTGAGATATCATGCCTAGTCTCACGAGACAGCATACCTATGTAAACTCCAGTTTTACTGCTGTTTATATCTGATCTCCGTATGCCACCGTCCTCCAATGCCATATGTGTACATTCTAAAACATATCGCTGTTGAGGGTCCATCTTTGCAGCTTCCAGCTCACTTATTCCAAACATTTTAGCGTCGAATTCGTCGTAGCTAATAAAGTTGAAGAATAAATTAAATATACAATAGAATAATGTGATAGACTGAAACTAGCCAACAATTGCTAGCGAACTATTATATGGTCATATCTGATAACCAAAAAATCAAAGTAAACCATAACGTACCATCAAATTGTAATTGTTTTAAAACCGATAATAAAAATATTTCAATTCAATATGGAAAGGTTATCTATAAAAAAAAATCAACATTTCACGAAAACAATTAATGAGAAGCCAGTCAATGGAAACTTTTCCAACTGTAAAACAGGGGGCACCTCACTTGGACCCAATTTTAAGGGCCTTATTTGAAATAGTGCCAGGGGGTCATGGGGTATAGCGTTATAGAGAATATATAAAGAATTTTAAGGTTCTTTTAGTCATACCGATTATTAATCTGCGGCCTTATTGACAATTTAAGTTACAGCTGGGCCTCCATTTTTTAAATTTCCGACATCCCGGCAAAAAAAATCAAATTTGTCTGATTTCGAAGAAAATTGATAACTAGGTTCTTTAGGCCCTTTCGTGTAATATTAATCATCTGACAATCTGCGTCTCAGAAATAGATCCGGAAACGGGATGCGCCTTCTACACGTTTCGTGGAAACCTGAATTTTAAATATTTTAATTCTCCTGTCATAAAACTTCCTGAAAATGTCCGCCCTTTTTCTCAAAAGTACCTTATCCGACTGAGAAGGAACTTTTCAAGAAGTTAGAACATTCTTGGAAGGATGCAGAACTTAAAAAAATGGCCGCCGGACTGAACGTTACCATTTTTACACCGGGAATTTTGAATTCTTATATTAAAAAAAAAGGCTGGTCAGAGTTCCACTAAACTTGGTATAATTATTAAGCTTAATTGTCGAAACAAAATCCGAAAAAAAATTGCGTGCGTCTCGGCCGCAATTTCAAAATTGCCACCAACGCAGTCCAAAATTCCAAATTTCCGATTTAGATAAAAATTGAAAATTAGGTTCTTTAAGCCGTCCTGATTAATAATCTGCGGCTCAACTGTTAATTTGAGTTACGTATCGACCGCCATTTTCAAAATGGTCGCCACCGCGGTCGAAATTTCAAAGTTGTCAGAGTTTGATGATAATTGAAACTTAAGTTATTCAAGCCGTCCCGATTAAGAATCTACAGCCCAATTAATAATTTGAACTAAGTATCAGCCGCTTTTATTCAATAGCCGCCACTGCGGTCAAAAATTCAAAGTTGTTCAATTTCTATTAAATTTGATATTCAAGTTCTTTACGCTGTCCCAATTAATAACATGCAGTTCAATGTACGATATGTTTCTCAAAATTTCATCCGGAAACGAGAGGCGACTTTTACACGTTTCTTGGAAAAGTAAATTTCAATTATCATTATTTTTTATCGGCGAGCTTGTCCACATGTTTTCTTGCAAGTGCTTGGGAGATTTAAAAGGAACATTCACGGAAGTTAGATCTCATCACATACATGTAAATGTGTTCCCGTAAAAAAATCAAAGGAGGGGCGATTCGACCGAAAAGGGGGATAGGACATAATAAAGGACATTGCGTTATCTCGAAAACCTAGGTAGCTAGGAACTTGAAAATTGGTATAGTGGTAGAGTTTAATAAGCTGTTAATATCATGCCAAAAAGTTAATTGATATTTTATGTTACCATAGTAACGAAAAAACAGGAACTTTTGACCGATTTATGCATATTTTCTATAGTTTTTCCAAAGTTAAGGAAAGGGACTTGGAATATCTTTACTTAATTTAGCATATATATATATATATATATATATATATATATATATATATATATATATATATATATATATATATATATATATATATATATATATATATATATATAGAACCCTCCAAATATGATTAAACACCTGTTGTCCGATTTCGATCAAATTTGATATGTAATGACGTCCCAATTAATAATATGCAGTTCCATTAACATTATATGTCAAAAACAATTCAAAGGTGGGGCGCTTTGGCCGAAAAAGGAGGTACGTCATAATATAGGACATAGCGGCATTTCGGGAAATTAGGTAGCCAGGAACCTGAAAGTCAATAAATGTATATTAGTAAAGTTTGATGAGAGTTTTATTAATTGTAAGAAGAAAATGAATCGTTAATTTTAGGGTTGTCATGGTAGCCAATTTCCCCCAAATATCGAAAACCTTTAATTATGTAAACTAAGAGACCGATTTCTTTGAGCCGCAACTCCTCTGAAGGTCGAATTTATTTGTGATATGAGGTATAAATGTAGTGCTGTGTCCTTAAATTTGTCTTTTGAAACAATCTTTTCTCTACGGAAAACCCGATTTTTCGGGATTATATCAAAATTTGAAGACCGTCATTGGTCCGTGCGTTACATGTATAAGGGTGCACTTTACAGTTACATTAAGGCGCACTGTTTCGCACACCAAGTTACCCCCGAATTTGGTAAAACTTAAAATTAAAAATTGGGTGGATATAATGTTTAAATGTTGTTAAGCATTTATACGTAGACAGATGTAATATATGTAATGGTAAACAGGTGTAATTTAAATGAAAAATGGTATCCGGAACGTTTCAGTCCCCTGCCGTATTAGGTTCTCTCCTCAGCGTCAGATGGCTGATTTTCAAAATACCTTATTTCGCACTAACTTTTAGAACTAAAATTGTGAGAGAATAAATCGAAAAGGGTATTATCATTTTAACCTTTTTTCCACCTACTTCATGCATGCTTTCATCCTGTGTTAGTGTCTACGTGCCTGATATTTTATAAAACATAGTATTTGGCTGTTAGTTTTGAAAAGGCACGCCTGATTTGTACTATAACTCAGTGATATTTTTTTCCAGTATGTTATCGTGGCTACTGGATTTTATAACAATAATCACTAAATTACTTATAAATGACTTGAACATCCACACACCATGGATTTAAAAAAATACGCACTTTTTTTATGGTAAAACACTAGACATTTCTGTGCGGATTGCCTGACAACAGCTTTTTTTCAACAAAATGGGACCAAATTTTCAGAAATAACCTAACTGTATTGTACTACCTAATACGCTTTCGCGCATGCTTAATCGACGTACTGTTCGAATCATGTGTACATGTGTTACACGAGTATTCTTAGTTTGTTATTTTGCTTAACTAAACGACATCCACCTTTGTTCTGGGGTGCAAAACTGTCCAGACCCGGAAAAGCGTAGAACGTGCCGAAATAAACATCCCCCTTCTATGTGTAAACATCTGCGCCAGAAGTCCGGACTCCTACCCCTTCTTATGTGTACACTGGCATGACTGGTAAACCCCTACCCATTGTATTGAGTATAATTTAAGAATTTATTATGCTCCTTTTAACTGGGTGAATGGAGCAGAACTTTCAGAAAATTAAAGGGTGTTCAACCCAGCTATTCCTTCCCTCCCACCCCATCCCTCCCAAAAAAAAAAAAAAAAAAAAAAAACAACAAAAAAAAAAAAAAAAAACGACTGGATCATCAATCACAAACAAACATTTTCACACATTTAGAATGTGTCGAAGTAAACCTTCCACCTTTTTATGTGTAAAATAAATCTGGACCACAAATCCGCGGTAAACCTTCCCCCTTTTTTATGTTTTAAAACACCTGCACCCAAAGACAAGCCCAAAGTCTGGACACTCAAACCAGACCAAGAAGACTTTCTATAGCGTTCACATAAGCCAAATTCTCCAATATAAAAATTCAAGGTTACTCTCTTGCTGCCCACTGGCCATGGAGTGAAAACTTGGGCGAAGCCTCATGATAACCAGGAAATAGTACCAAAGGAAAAGATAATTATGTAAGGAAGGGTTAAAAAAATAAGTAATGTGAATAAAAAAGAAGAAAAAAAATTGGCTTACATGCGGTAGAAAAATACACATCTTTGCGCGTTAATTGCGCACGCAAAAAAAAAATTTCCCTGAAAGGTTAACGATCAACTCCTCTTAAACGACCAAAGCAATTCGAACAAAACTGTACACCATTGATAGATGGTCGTAAATCCTTTACAACGATTACTGATTTTGTATGGAACAAATTAGTACTGTGTCTACACTTTGCTCAATCGACCGCCATTTCGTAGGCATCCCCTAGTTGATAAATAACTAGACTTTCCTTAGTATGATTGAACGCGTATTTTGGAATACCAAAAACAGCTCCAATCTGTTTTGAAATGACCATCTTCCAATATAAGGTGCCCTCATTCAAAAAAAAAAATAAAATAAAATTCATCTGAATGTTATGAAAATTAAAAACAATATATGATTTTATTTTAACGAATGTTTCATAAACAGCTGAATGAATAAAACTTAATTTGGTAGAAAGTGGGGTGCTAAGATTAAGTGAATCTAGCTGTCAATACCAGCCACGGAAGCCAGTCGCCACTAACTTTGCCGTCAATAAAATTCAACAGAGGTGCGTTCAAAAGTTGAATGAATATATATTTAAAACGTTAAATAGGAATAAAAATACACTCGAACTCGGTTGGCTCGAACACCCGCGATTTCTCTAACACAATTCAAAGTACCAAAATTTTCTCCTATATAATCAGTATAAATAACCTTGGATTTCTCGAACTTCGATTTCTCGAAAACTCGAACTGACTAGTCGGTCCGTTCGGTAATAAATCTCAGAGAATAAACCTAACTGCATTGTCTTAATTAAATGCATATTCGAAATTTGAGGTTTGATATTACCTTTACCCGCGCAATAATTTTCGTATACTTCGAATAACATCCATATTTGAAACTACAATTTAAAAATAAACTTGACCTTTTCTTATTGGTGGTGTGGCTTTATCATAAATATTTCAGAAAACTAAACAGAAGTATGAATAGAAAAAAGGTCAAAACAAAAGAAAAAGAATACCTCAAATATCAACATGCTTTCAGTCACTTTCGAAAAACCTACAAGAATTAATTACAAATCCGATTAAAACAATAACAACAAATATTAAAAAATCCTGTCATTTCTGTTCCAACTTCGAAATCAATGGCTGGGACCAAGGTTCATTAGTCCATTTTGGGACCGGGATGAGATTTTAGGCCTACATGAGGACTATCCATTCCCAAAATAGTGGGATTTCCATATCAAATTAAAATTCAAATAATTTATTTTTCTAACACATTTTCATTAAATGGTCATGACACAATAATAACATGATAACATATCTTCCTCTGTCGTTGGGGAAATTTTAAACATTATTTAAAGCACTATTTCAAATAAGGCCCTTAAAATGGGGTCCAAGTGAGGTGCCCCCTCTTTTACAGTTGGAAAATTTTCCATCGACTGGCTTTTCATTATCTTTTTCGTGAAATGATTGATGTTTTTAATAGAAAACCTTTCCATATTGAATTTAAATATTTGTATTATCGATTTTAAAACAATTACAATTTGATGGTACGTTATGGTTTACTTTGATTTTTTGGTTATCAGATATGACCATATAATTGTTCGCTAGCTTCAGTCTAGCGTATTATGTCGACTGTCTAAGTACGTTTACTTATGGTAACAGAGATTGGGGTTATTCCAGCTTAGAGCCCCTATGTCGTTGGAACCCCGTGAAATCTCCCCCTTTTTTTAAATTGTTGGATCAATTCCTGAACTTTAAGTCATACTATACTCGGCGTCACATAAATAACATACTGTTAAAATTTGAATAAAAATACTTTCTACGACTTTATTGACACCTACCGTCGTTTAAATTGTCTTAAATGACTTGCTCATTCCTTTAGCCAAACGGCTTCTCCCTAAACAAGTCGCTTATTAGCTTAAATCATGCGTAACAAATCCTTACGGGAAAATCCCATACTAATATCCGCCATGTTGGTTTCTACGGGACGATTTGTTTACAAACAAAGTTCGTAAGTTCCCGTCGAACTCCGGTGACAATCGTCTGCTAGATCAACTTCTCGGTATTGTACGTTGTTCGCGTAAAATAAATCCGAGATATCCGAAATAACACCGAAATGCATTCTGGGTTCTTCGGTTTTTGGACAAACCATTTAAACGTAAACAACATCTCCTAGCAACCCGATCACTGTAAACATGGCCGACTTTTTACAATGTAAATATTGGCACCGAGAATTAAAATCTGACCGGAATTTAACGATTCAATGTTTAGGGAGAGGCCGTTTGGCTAAACGAATGAGCAAGTCATTTAAGACAATTTAAACGACGGTAGGTGTCAATTAAGTCGTAGAAAATATTTTCATTCAAATTTTAACAGTATGTTATTTATGTGACGCCGAGTATAGTACTTCTGTTCAATTATATTTTATTGTTTATGAACCAAAATTAAATATAAAAGGATATCGTACATCAAATCGTTCTTGAATGAAATTATATGCATTTTTTTCTATCGTGTTTGCAATTCTGTAAATGTTATATGTAGTTTTTAGACGCGTGCCATTTGACAGTATGTAATTTCAGTATTACTAATTACCCTTCAACAAGTCCAGCTCGACGGACATAGGTTTTCCCGGGTTCATCGAAATCTGCCGAATAGAAATGTTCCAAATTCCATCGTTCCTCGGGTATTTCTATCACATGGTTTTCACCGTTGACAAGAACGCGCCAGAACTCATCTATATTGTTAGCACCTGGAAATTTTCCGCCAACACCAACAATTGCGATCGCATCATCAGGAATTTGGCTTGACCTAAACAATATAGGAAAATACACTTGTATTAAATCGATTGTTTGTAGTAGAATGTCATTGTTAAAAAAAAAAAGCTTTTTACACTTCACATACTTATATGCTCTCGAAGGGAGCGTTTATGGTTGTATTATCAACTTGGTTCTGTATACTTATGGCAAGAAAAAGCATCAATATCCGGTTTGTACCTGCATTTGCGTATCTTGTGTATGTGCGATTGAGCGCTAAACCAGTCTCGGAAAATATTTACTAGTTTCGATAATTAAATACTAATCGAATCATAGTTTTTTTTCAATACAGGGTAGGCCTTATAGTCTGCAGTATGGCTCCCGGATGTTAAAGAAAATTACGTCATCAATATTACCCATAATTATCGGGTCATAAAAATTGCGAAACGAAAATGAACCAAAACGAAACGAAAATAATCGATAAAGGAAAGAATTGAAACGAAACAATTCGATGAAATGCATCAAATCGTAATAAAAGCATATTTAAACTATACTAAATGAATCAGAATGCAGCGAAAGTGAATACAATAAAAGAAATCTTTTAAGAAGTTTCGCAAATTTTAAGAACCATAATGTTTACCAGTGCCGGACAATTCGACCCAAAGACATTTCGGACCACGAAAACCAATAATTCTATATGAATGCCGGACATTTCGGCCAATAGACATATCAGACCATGACAAATAGTATAATGCTTTAGGGCAAACATATATCATTACAAAATTTACCATACTTTAAGGTATAACATATTAAATAAGAGCTGACAAAAAATTTGTTTTTATTAATGTTTCTTCGGGAGCGTTAAAAGGTTTCATCATCATATTATATATAATTCTTTTGACACTTTGATGCATTCGTTTGGATTAAATTTTAAAAAAAAGATGTGAGCTAACCTCAATTAAGGATACCTTGATCCATATTGCAGTAACCCTAATGTCGAAATAAAGAAATTTGTGAAACAGTGAAAGGATGTCTTAAATCAATGCCATGAAATGGAATATCAATGTGAAAATTGTGTAAAGCATAAAGTACTAATGGTAAGTAGCTGTACAGGAATTGATAAAAAAAACATGTGTAGACTGACGAACGGAAGGACAACATAATAACTATTTATTCCCGCCAAGCTAGTCTAGCATTTACAAAATTACATACCAATTCAGATTGTGAGCAAGTTGATCTTTGTGCAGATCATTCGAGTGATTTCTAGAGCCATCCAAGACCCCTGCATCATCTTGCGTCCGTTCATCCATCTTCAAAACGATACATATACTGTAAACCAAACTCTCATATATAGTTTGTGGTTTTTGACAACACCAAAATTTTGCTAAGAATAAATGTTTAAGGAGGTACATTGTAGACCTAGTGTAAGGAACATAACTCTTACAAATCATTGGAACGTTTATATAATACATTTTACATCGATCACATCAAAGCACCATAGTAAAATTGGATATATTTTATTATATTTAAAATCAATGCTTGATGGGCTTTGATGAGATTAAATATGATGAAAACATATAACTGATTTCACTAGTTATGTCCCTTACCCTAGGTCTACCTCCTCAAATGACCAAGTGTATGTCAAAAAGCAATACAGCTAAACAAATGTTTATTACGATAGACGAAATGCATCACACGGAGTAGCACTTAACTAAAAAACAGTGAAAATTCACTAGCTCATGTCCATACATATAGATCAAAGTCATGCAAAGTATTTGCTATTGTTTTTGACGCTTACAACTTCCGCGGACAACGCCTAGCACAAGCACCACAAATATCAAAAAAAAAAAATATCTGAGAATATTATTATTCAAAGGTATATGTAACTCCAATCAAGGTATCTAATTAAATAATATAATGATGTCTTAAACATTAATAACAGTTATGATTTTTCATAGGCTTAAGTAATTTGTCAAATGGCCTGATTTAAATTCGTTTATAAACGGGCCCCCCCTTAGAAAATTGCAATTTCAAAAATTGTTGAAAAATTATTCAAGATACCCTCAGAATGCAGGATTTGAGGTTTGATATTTCAAAATTTTCTTGGGGAGTGTGGGGGGCATGCCCCAAAACCCACCTTGCAAATTTGGATCACTTCGTGATCCTCACCGGTGATCCTGTCAAGATTACGTTTCAATACGTTCTCGTAGATGCTTGTAAACAGCTACCAGGGTTACTGTTCTTGATTTGTTTTTGTTTTCATTCTTTTAAATTTAAAGACGATATTTGCAAAGCATATCAGTAAAATATGAAGTAAAAGTTGGTTGAATCGAAAATACTAGGTTATGCACACTAAAATAATTATTTATGTAATATTTGCACCAAATCATCCTATTATACACTCTGCCATGTCACCTTTTCAATTTTTTGATACTTATACAGTTTTCCAAAAAGTTTAAGGAGAAGTAAATCAAATACTGAGTATGTAGCGAATAAAACAAACCTACTTCATGTACCTAGATCCCAATAATTAATTTCTTTCTTCAAATATGTCATATACATATGTACAATTCGAGCGGGATTGATAAAAAATGTGTTACTTGTACCCGTACCAACTTTATATTTCCACAAAGATTCAATTTACAGGACATACGTATTTTAAAATTGATCAAGATATCTAGTAATCAAGATTTATTCATTCCACATAATGAAAGATCATGAACATTTCTTTTTTCGCTGTTTCTGTTTGTCTCATTTCTACTTGATCTTAATGTATTCTTAAACTTGAAAAAATAAATAAATGTTGTAATTATATACTGGATGGTGTAGTGGAGGTTTACGTAAGAAGCTGTAGAGAATTGATTCTGCAGTGTACCCAGTGGGATTATCCGTACTAGCAACGGGCAGATACAATATTGTTTAGAAATAAAATCTAAAAAATGGTCACTCTCCATGAACTATAGTAAAGTACTAACCTAAAAAAGGTTCAACTTAATATAATTTGAAAAAAAGTTAATCCATACATTTTAGACATCTTTTTTCCCAGTTATTGTAGTTTTAATAGCATGGGTATTGTGTGCCCGTCCTAAAATGGCGATAATGTAACATTTTAAAATTTGAAGTGATCACTTTACACGTTTTAAGTTTTAAGTACGGTTGTAAAGGCTGAGTGAAATACGACAGACATGTTGGAAAGTATCAGCAATTCTAGGTCGGTATTTTACCTATTTATTAGTTTGCTTTTTTTTTGTTTTTGTTTTTTTTTTTTTACATTTGTGGGGGTGGGGGTGGGGGAGGAAAGCACTATTAAAAAAAAAAACGGAAAATCAGTATAATTCTCACAGCGGTTAGATTTAAATAATGGAAATTAACATAAACTTGAATACTAACTGTTACATGTAGACAAACAAAAGAAATATGTAGCTGTTCAGCTAAGAAATGTGCAAAGGGCGACGCTACATGTGTTTCGTCTTTGCAATCTGTCCAATATGGTCATAAAACAAATCGTTCCTTATATAGGGGCACTTTTGGCGGGAAAATGTTCCGATACTTTTTTTCCTTTATAACGAGGTAAATTTCATTTCCCATGACCGGGGTCAATTGAATACAGGCCTACAGCTGCAGACGCTCGTTTTTTCTCTTGCTAACCGCTGCAGATGGGCCTTTCGAAATTATCGAAAATTACACAAATCATACGTCACGTGATTATAATCGGATAACGTTGCGTTAAGGAGGTAGACCTAGGGTAAGGGAAACAACTCTTGAAATTAGTGATATGTTTGTTTCATATTCAATTTCACCAAAACCTACCAAGCTTTCATCTGAAACAGAATGAAATCAATCCAAGTTACTTTGATGCTTACATGAGATTGATGTAAAATGCTAAATACAAACGCTCCAATAATTTTGTAAGAGTTGTGTCCCTTATCCTAGGTCTACCTCCTTAAATCATTCACATTTTCCCGACTTTGCATTTTCTTAGAAGGCCAGCTGCAGCGTCTAGAGTGAGTTTCAAACTCAGACTCTGTTTCAGAGCTTGGGTCAATTGAAGCTTTTATTTCTGTAGGATATGATTAAGGACCAAAATGAATAGGTGAAGAAGAAACACTATTGTACCCTTTTAATGCATGAACTACTTATTTTGTATGATTATTACATGGACTGCAACCTAACTAAATCAAAAAAAAACAAACAAAACAAAAACAAAACAAAAGAAAAGAAACCTGTATTTAAAAAAAAGATTCGCAAACGGTTGATTAATTATTGGGGTATAACGCCCGAGCAGCGATATTTCAGCTATATTCAGGCGAGATTCACAAAAGGGAACGTTCCTATGATTTTGGTATAAACATGTTATATTCTTTTAACAAAAAAACTTGTAAAACTGCTACTCTAATGTGTCAATTAAGTACCATTCTGTGTAAGAATCAGGCAAGGGGTGGCACATCATAATTCTCAATCTGGTCATTTTTGCCTCAGACATATTCAAATACATCTAGAAAACAACTATGGAGGTATTTAAATTTATCCTGAAGCATTGGTGACTTAGATATTGTTTGACTGCTTATATAAGGAAAAAGTTCGGGATATTTTCCCACTATTTTTTCATAGTGCATTTCAACTAAATTTGACCTATTAATATCTTGAAAACGCAAACTTTGCAAACACTTTGACAGTAATTTCTTGAGGTTATGAGATGTAAGTAAGTGGATAACGAAATAAAATATCTGTACTTTTTCGTCATGTGCCACACCTTATACACATTTTGCCTGTTTCTTTGACGGAGAAGGACTTGGTTACAATTGTATAATATGAAGTCACAACCCCCGAAATAAAGGCCCCGATAAAAAAGACATTTCTCCGAAGTTTGGTTTTATCTCCATACAAAATCATGAGCATTTCTTTTTTTCTCCCAAAATTTCGTTTAAACAATGTGCATTTTCATAGTATAGTTGTGAGAATTTCATTTCGTGCATGCAAATTAATAATGATCGTGCACAACAAGCGATCACTTTGTGCCATGCTTGAATGCCTTGAGTGGCGATAGGTATCTTACATTAATAAGTAGAGACACGTGGAGTAATGTCAAAATGTGTTGTTTTCTACTATTAATACTATAATCTTACCTTTAAATTGCATACTTTACCGGCCTCCTCATTATAAGAACAGGGGTTTTAAAACGTATCGAATAATACTACAGCTTTATTACTTGTGATACATATACGCACTGACGGGCCAATTGAATTTGAAACATTTCAGAGGAGGAGGGGTCACAATAACTTGTCCATTTACTTAACCTACGTGATTTGAATGAAGCTGCAACATTTAATTATCGTACTGGAATTACTTGTAAATCATGACAGCTAAATGCAAAAAATATACAAGTTAAACAAAAATAATACTGTTGAGTATACATGCAAAGAAGATGAAACATGAAGATAAATTATATTTTACACATTTTAAAGTCAAAGATTAATATTCGTTTTTTAGTTACGAAGTTGGTGCGGGCACACTGGCTATCAAACTTTTCATGTTTTTTTTTCTAGTATGTTTTATGTATCAAAACACGGCTTAAATAAGAAGGATTACATAAAAAAAAATATGAAATTGTTAAAAAGAAAGAGTAATCAAGGGAACAAAGTTTATAGAGAAATCAGAGGTCACCTGGCAAACATATTAATGCTACATGTAAGAAATGGATAAAAGGTCTCAGTCGTGTATTCTTTTCCCCATAGGCTTCTAAAGTATACCTTAAATTTTCATGATTTTTTTTTAAATAGACAAGGATTAATCTAACTCTTGACCATGTTTTTCAATTAAGGAAATGTCAAAAATAATTTTTAGGTCCATTTTAGAAAAAAAAAGGCACGAACGTTGGTACACCAGGACAGGTCAAACTAAAAATAGACTTTTCTACTTTCACTTTTATTTTGAGTTCATAAAATAGACCACTTTTCTGAAGCATTATTTTTCCATGAAAATATTGTTTTTTTTCTCAAAAACAATTTGTTTTGTGTGTCATAGATTGATATTTACCCTGTACTTGTGATGATAGTCATTTGCCAAGAAACAAAACAGGAAAAGGCAAAAAAAAAGCGTTCTATATTTTTAGCCGCCATGTTTTATGTACACCCGATCAGGAATATGTAATACAAGACTGATACCAAAAGAAGAGGAGTCTCTGACTTAAAAAATCTTTAAAATCCTGAACATGGCCAGCGAAATTCCTTAAGCCTTATTGTACAGCATTTACAAATAAAACGTTCATAGCAATTAATGTAGAACAATTAACTGCATTAACAACACTAAACGTGTTATATAAATCACACACCAGGCATTAAATCAAAAGTGGCGATAACGGCAATACATTGTAGTCCTTGCACGGATGCTTCATCTGACATTAAAACTGACTTAATGAGACCTTCAATGAATTAAAGATGACAAGATTATGTCTTAAGAATAACATTTAACTACTTTCAGCATTTTATATTTAGTAAATGTATGGTTGTCTTGTGGTTGTCATTCCTGATGACTTCTGTATTTCCACTGCGTGCTCTGAAGATGAACAATAAATATTTTAATGAACATATCAATGAGAAAAAAAGCAAGAATAGGATGACCGTGAGTATATTATATATATTCTTTATAACCATGGTGATGCATCTTCCCCCTTTTGCGGAAATAGTAGTCTCATCAATGATTTAAATGCTTCATACGTAAATTAGAATTTTCAAGACAAATTCTTGGATTTTCGATAAATAATCTTATCTATTTTTGAGATAAGTTCTTTAACTTTCAATATATAATCTTATTAATCAGGTTATCATTTTGAAATGGAACCCTCAAATATTAAATTAAAACAAAAGTGACAGATATCGGCTTTCGCTATCTTCTTTGGGAATTTTAAAAAATAACTTTAGTGAGCGCTCACATAACCTACGCATTTACAAATTGGATTGTCAAATAAAAAAAAATATTTTGAAAAAAGTTTAAATGTCCTTAATTTATGGAAACGAAACATAAAGAATGATATGTTCAGATGATAAAAACTGACACAATTCAATATCTATAGGTTTTATAATATGTGAAAGTTGAATATCGCAAAATATCAACTCAAGTAATTCAATTTCAATATAAAAACATGCCTCGGCGTGTTTGTTATGATGTTAAAATTGACAAAAAAAGTGAGTTTGTCCGATATTCAATTTTCACAAGTTATAAAACATATTTTTCTTATATTCCTTTGGAATTATTTCGCTTAACTTTCGGCATCAGGCATGGCGGCAATTATTACGATGGTTCAACTATGCTGTCGTGTCTAGAGAACAACGTTAGCGACGTAAAACATGGCTTTGACCACTCAGGTTGTATAGAAAATGATACAGTCACATATCAACCAATCGTAACGTCGATTTTTTTGTATATCGCTAGTTCGTACCATACCGTTCTTCGTGTGATATCACAAGTATATAGCCGTCCAAGAAGTAAACAAACGACCGAATTTCCCGTTTGCCACAAGGCTTTGTCATGAGTATCTTTTTAACCACTCTGCTCATCAATGTACAACAGAGACACACAGCAAAGGACATAATTAACCAAATTAGTACGTACAAATCAATAGAGGTAAATGAGCAACTTCCGAATTCAAATTCTATGCAGCATGGTTCACGGTACTTGGGACTTTTAGAAAGGACCTTTTGGAGAACTTCCTCTTTTCGTAGTACTTAAATCTCCCGTAATAACTTGACCTGAAGGTCTATATTTGAAAGGAGAGCTTTCCCAAGAATAATTAGTTAAGCATTGTTGTTGAAATCGAATATCATGTAGCAAAATTTTAACCTCTGTGGGGATTCGAACTCCAGTATTCTGTGCTATATCGTCAACGATATATGTATTACCCCCTCTCCTCTCGATATATCACTTTCCTTTCGGATATATCACCCTCTCTCCTCTCGATATATCACCCTCCCCACCGGAAAATAGTGTTGCGGACCCGAAAGCGTTCCGGATTTTAAAATTTATTTTTACTTCCGTAAACACCAGACGACAGTCAGTCAAATTCAGTCTGTTGTATTTTCTTAATTATGACGACGTTCGCCGACGTTGATGAGGATGATATACAGCAACCTCTAGCTGGCAAAGATTCAAAACAAACTAAAAGAGCAGTTGAACGTTCTGTGAAAAGTTATTTTGAAAAGATTTGGAACAGAAGGGTGTCGATTCAGCTTTTGAAACTTTCACCAAGCCAGACCTAAATGAGCATTTGAGAACTTTTTACGCTTCAGCTCGAAAAAAAGAATGGTAAATCAATGAAAAAGAACACACTAGTTTCTCTGAAAGATTTTATTAGTATCTGAAAGATGAACTTGAAATAAGCCTGAAAAATGACACTACATACACAACACCTAACAATGTGTATTCAGCAGTGGTTGCTGAACCCAGTAATCAAAGTCTAGGATCCATTGTACATAAACACTTATATATCCCGATGATTTGAACAAATTATGACCCTTACAATGTGGCTAATAACCCAAATACACCAACCGTATTAATAAACAAAGTCTGGTTTGATATAATGATGCATCTGTGTAGGAGGGGAAGTGAAAACATGGAAGAAATGGCAAGAGACACCTTTGCAGTACATATTTGTATTCTAGATTTCATTGGAAAAAATGCACATTTATTTATTTATTTATTTATTTATTTAATCAACACACGATATTTAGTATCATACATACATTTTGTAATTATTTCTGTATGTGTCTTTCTATAGATTCGATTATCAGAAAAGAATATAACAATAACTCCACAAAATTAATTTGCATGAATTTGTGTGAATGCTTGTAGACCTATAAACATATCTATAAAAAAGCATATAGACAGTCAATTTATTATTTAAAACCTGACCAAAACTGCATCCTCTCCGTAAAAATATTTTTTTCCAATAGAAAACAATCCAATTATGAATGTATAATTTTGATTTCTTAAATTCTGTTTCAGGTCAAAGATGAGACGGTTGAGAACCATGAGGCCAATAGAAATCTGAACGACACCATGGGAGATGGAAGGATGTACGAACAAATTGGAAATCCAATCTGTCCAGTCGCCTCGTTTACGAAATACATTTCAAAGCTGAACCCTGATAACAATGCGCTATGGCAACAAACAAAAGACACATTTACTTTAGATGTATGGTATACAAAGTCACCATTCGAAAAAAAAACACTCTCTCGTCCATGATGTCGAAAATATCGATACTTGCAAAATTATCGCTTATATACACCAACCACCCTAACCGCTGAGATGGACAAAGCTAAAATTGACACTCGCAATAGTATGCGAGTCTCAGGTCACACAAGTGAAACATCAACTAAACATTATACCTGAAGGCTCAGCGAAAAGAAAAAAAAGGGAAATATCGCATTGTTTAAGCGAAACCTTCATAAACAAAGAGTGTACCAGTTCAAAGGTCAGTAAATCGTCAACTTCTACCGCAACATCTGTAATTGTGCCTGTAGTCAACGCTTAAATGTTGAAAATGTTTTACCAAATGACTTATCAGAACTAAATTTCCTATTTGCAAATGAAAATTTACAAAACAGTTTCTTTGACAATTCTATGGATCAGAGCATTTAAAACAAAGCACCAAATCAGGTTATGGCGACAACTTCAAATCAAATGTCCGGCCAAGTCCTCCCTAATCAATTCAACCCGATGCAGTTTAACAATCTTCCGGAATCCAGAAACATGAATGTGATGCCATATGTCTCGAACAATATTTGAAATGTGAATTTTCACTTTCATTTGAGATCAACTTTCTAATTTTCAAATTTGTTATCTTTTTTTTTTTTGTTACTTTATTAAATTGTTGAAAGATAATTTGTATTTTCTTTCAGTCAATGACATGTTAACGATATATCACCCTCTCTCCTCTCGATATGTCACACACTCTCGTATTAAGTATGATATAGGACTTACTGCCTTCAATAGGGGTGTTACGCTAAGCATCGACTTCGTCCCGGATGATACATTTACCTCGTGTGATTCTCTAGCGTAACATCCTCTACTACAGACAGTATGTGTATAATACATGTATGTTATTTCAAAAGCCTAATTCAACCCTGGAATGGTTCGGAATGTCGCTGTTCAGCATTCAGGTAGCTTTCTGTTCTATATCATGCTTCCAAATATGCGTCTACTAGAATAATAGTACTTCTGCTTTAGATTTAGTTTCTGCATGTTGATATATTTTTATGCTTAGTTCCCTGCTATATTATTATGTTTTAATATGTGCATACTATGCTTAATTTGTGCTTGATTGTAAGTACAGCTGAGCGTGTATGTCCTTGCCTTGTTTTATGTCATGTTATTGTTTTATGTTTGATCAACAGCTCCTTAGAGCTTGTGTTTGTAATTATGACATGCCGAATCAAATAAAGTTTTCTTATTTTATTTTCTGATCCTATTTTGTCATGGTCAGAAAAGTCTTTGGGTCGAATTGTTCGGTACTGTTAAGCAATATAGTTCTTATGAATTGTGAAACGTCTTAAAAAGTAATCAAGGGAACCAAGGTTACAGCAGTAATCAAAAGAATATAATCCAGGGACAAAGACCAGACATGGAAAACAGACATACACAACAAAGAACATAAAGTAACTAAAATCATACATACAAAGTAACAAAAGCAAATGAGCAACTCGGACTCCACTAAAACTGGGAGCATGGACCAGGTGCACCGGTAGGGTAAGCTTTTTTAGAAACACCCGCCGTGTTACTCATAAAAAGTCAAGTCTGGTGTAGCCGAAAAAGGAAATGAAAACTATGACAGGTTGAATAAATCAGTTTCCATGGCGCAGATGGGTACACCGTAATGATCCATGAGTTCAGGATGACGACTTTTTGTAGTGATGACTTCAATCTTGTAGCAACATAATCCTAATCCTAATCCAGAAGCCTATTTGATAGAATTCTAGCGCATTACAAAAAGTCACAAACGGGCGGAAAGTTGACCATTCTGAATAAAAAGTCAACACGTTTGTCGGAAAGTTTGGTCAACAAACCGTTTATAACCTTTCTCGCTATGTCATCACTGGTGATATGAACATAATTTCGAATAAGACTCTCAAAAAAGGTAATATCGGACTGCTCAAAGTTCAAAGAACCACAACATGTAAACAAGGTAACATAATTTCACAATAATAATGGTAACAGATGGTTTATATGAATCTGTAAAACATGTTGGAAGAAATAAGAACCAGAACTTGACTCACTATCAGAAGTGGCAAAATCAGGTCTTTGGTATGAATACTGAGTAATGATCGACCAAAATTAATATTCAAAGACGTATAAGCTGCAAAATTTCTTTCCTCTCTTTATAAGAAAGATGTTGTTGGTCCTGCGAACAAAGCTTTTAACAACATTGTTTTGCAAGTAAAGCGCATTACTACGAATTTGTAACTAAAGAGATAGATTAGGGTAATCTTACATACAAATGAAGAACGTTCGACAATTTTGGATACTAAAAACAAACTGAAGATCTTTTAGATAAGCTGAAATGTAGTAAACTCTATCAAATGTTTGCCTTTCAAACATTATGTATAAACTTGGCTGTCAATAAATTGAAAGCATTAAGCAGCAGCGGTGGAATTGATGGCAAATTGATTGTATTAGGTTATAATTCGACATATTTTTTCTAATACAAAACAAAAAAGACCAAAAGTGCTACACCGAGTGTGCTAGAGTTTTTCCTCGACAGCATATTTGTTATTTTCGGAGCCAACATTTTTTAACTAAGTATAAGCATGCCAACTGTTTGTTTATTCTGATAAATTCGATTTTCGTCAAATCCTGTGCAAGACAAACTGTTTAAGATGTCTGATATCAAAGAGTAATCAAGTCCTCTAAATGCATAATCATAAATTTAAAAAATGGCTTCCGTTTAATTATTCACCAAACAAGAACAACTACTACTGACACAGCATCTTCCGGGTCATATTTATATCTTCACTGACTTTCTTAATTATTTACTTGTATGTTGTTTTTTTTTTCATCTTGAAATGTACAACTACCAAACAAAGTTCAAGACTTTTTAAAACTTTTGGCTAGGATGTACATTTTTTCCTTTTCTTTTAATTTTCACTTATATTTTGTGTATATCTTCTGTGGCAATTTAATGCTGCCAATTTTTTTAAATATACCGGAAATAATGAATCGTAATGGAAACGAGAGTTCAAACTTGTTATAAAACTTGGTCTAAACTACCATTTATTCTGATTTTATTGATTTCCAAATAACTGAAAAAATACAATATTCACGAAATGCGCAAGTCTTCTTCTTTTGAAACTAACTGGAGTTACTGTTTAAATTATTAAATTGATATGTATAACAAGGGTAGCTATGTAAATAACATATGATATATCTAATGTATTGACTTGTCATCATCATTATTATGTTCCCACTATTGCGAGATAGTAATGATATTAAAACAAAAAAAAAAAACAAAACAAAACAAAAAACAAAATAATCGAAAACTAACAATTCATGAACTTTTTGTACATAAATATGAAAATAAAGACAAAAATTAGCAAAATTACTTTCCGTGTGTTACCAAGTTATTAGACAGCAGTACAAATATTTAAAATGTTTTATTATAATTGCAAAATATATTATTTTATATCCAAACAAAACATATCAAAACGGAGTATTAGAAAACAATATTCATATGATTCTTCATACTAAACTGTAGTCTAGAAGAAGTAATCATACTTCTTATTTGAGAACAAAAAAGTGTCAAAACGATAGTATGCCATATTCCCTTATTTAACTCACTTTTTTGATTTTTTTAAATATAATTTTTAATCGTTAATTGTCATTTAGATTTTTGTATTCTTACATGTACATGTGGGTATTTGAAATGCACAATAACCAAATTATTTTAAATTAAATGTTCGCTTTTCACGCAGGTTATGCCAACATCCTAAAAGTCCAAATACAAACAAAACTTACTTTCTCATCTTTCGATATTTTTTTTAATTTTTGGTTTTTAATTCTTCTTGTATGCAAATTTTCACTTTTTGGGTTGTTTAAGCTACTGGTGTGAGATTACGTCTTGAAACATGTTTATAGCATACCCAAAGTTTGCTGTATCTATATGGCTAGTATTGATAGTCTCTATACCATGCAATTACGGTTTGCCATGTAGTCAGTGAGTGTGAAAATATTTGTTTTTTGTTTGTTTGTTTTTGTTTACTTGGTTTTTTTTTATAATAAAAAAATCCAAAAAAAAATCTTTTTAACAAAAATCTTGGAGAACAATGGCCAGAATCAAAATGAAGCCGTGGTTGAAACTTGTTTATAACTTGTTCCTTTATTTGATGAATTAGTATTGTGCATGGTATACATCGTTCATGTTAAAAGACGGATGATATTTATTGCTCTGAACTCATTTTTCTGTTAATTCAAATCCGCTATTCTTCATTTTTCCCCACATTATAAATCAGGTCATATGAATAATCTCAATTGTTAATGTTCAAAACATATAGTAAGGGCAGAGTCAAAAGAAAGTATCTCTTCATATCACAATTGAAGTTTAAGTTTCTGATATATATCTCACGATTTAATCGAAAACACCATTTCCAATATTGTTCAGGCTGAATTTGTAAAATGAAAGCTATCTAAACAGATAAACAGATTCCCTATTCGACTTCAAAATTGGGTAAATTCAAACAAACGTTCGCTTGAACATGGTAAAAAAAGACATTTTATTTGATATTAAGAGACTGTTAAAAGGGTTTGGTTTAGGCAGGTTTCGGATTATGAATAATCGGTTTATACAGTTATCACTGCACATATAATCAAATCATGCATAGTTTCAACCACGGCTTCATTTTGATCCTGGTTTTGCAAGATTTTTGTTTAAAATATTTTTTTGTTTTTTGTTTTTTTTTTTCATTTTTTCATTTAAAAAGTTCTACTGGATTTGAAGAATTTTATTCAGTATATAACATTACTGTTAGGATCAGGAATTGAAGTAAACACGAGGGAAAATGTGTAGGAAAACAATGCAGGAACAACAAAAGAAATCACAGCAATAACAATTCTAATGAAACGAGAGACTGAAAAGGTATATGCCTGAAGATGAATGACACGAACTCCACTGATTGAATAGAATGAACCATGACCTTTTAATTGTTCTTTTTAACAGAATCACCGAACAAACAATAACTTTATAGTTATCATATAAGACAATTAGAAAGATAAAGAAATAAAAAATAAAAACTCAATTGTCATTTCTATTTATTTGGGATGAAGATTTGCCAATACATTAGTCCACGTTTTGTTTTTTGTTGTTTTTGTTGTTTTTTGTTTTTGTTTGTTTTGTTTTGTTTTGTTTTCGATTTTTTATTTTGTTTGGTTCTTTGTTTGTTTTTTTTATTTTGGTTTGTTTTTTGCTTTTTGCTTTTTGTTTTTGTTTTTTTTGTTTTTTCTCCCTTTAGTCTTATTATTGAGTCTCATTAATTTGAACTGCGATACTATTGGCTTTCGTATTGCGACGAAACAAAATGCCTTAATTTTCAGATGAAGGCCATTATGTAGCCACAATGGCAAAAAAGGTATACAATGCGTTGAAACTCATTTCCATACATCGCATATTTATCGTACCAAACTAGAAATGATGTAATAATATTCATATTACAGCTTTAATATATGGATAAAAAGAGTTTTGAAATGTAACATTATAAGTAGTTTGCATTTTAGCAAAAAATTCTGGTGATTATTCAAAATAAGATTAATTATGACTAGTTCATTTATTTTTGGCAAACACCACAACTAAAATGTATATCATACTGAACTTAATAATATGCTTGTTCATCACAATATTCAATGATATTCGTTTTATCTACTATACTTTTGGTCTTACGGTAGTGTTGGGTTTAGTTATTTGTGACATATCTTACTGCATATGTATGAGTTATCTTACAGTTAAATATCAATATCGTTACCATTTTAGACAAAGATAAAATTTTGAAACCAAAAGGGTAAAAATAAATAAGCATGACATTTTTTCTTTCATTTTGTTTTCTTTTATTATCTGTTCGGTTATACTTGGTTTGAATTTTCATAGAATGAACCATGACCTTTTAATTGTTCTTTTTAACAGAATCACGGAACAAACAATAACTTAAACAAAATGACCAAAACATAGAATAGTGAACACGGAGACAATTGACATACATGGTATTTACAACACAATAATATTTAACCAAACTAAGATAATTGAAAAGAAAACATACAGTTCATAAAACAAACTAAATTACTTGCAATATGAATTCTCACAAAGTAAACATAAATTTTCAACAAATTTAAATTGAAAAATAAAACAAAACTCAACAAAAAGCAAAAAAACATCTGATGCTCCAAATGCTTATCGTGTCCTGACCTGGCGGCGATACTCACCATATGATAACTGAGGTAAGATATGAAAAATTTAAAGGTCGTTCGGTTGTTATTCAAGTAATCAGACTTGAATTAAATTGAAAATTGTGTATTCCGTAATTGAGGTCATCATTTTAGAATAGTCCATTTAGCTGTGAATACGACCATTTAATTTTTAAAATTTTAATTTTTTAATATCTTTTTAATTTTAAAGAGTAATCAAGGGAAAAAGGGCCATAGCGGTAATCAATGCAATCCAGGTACAAAAACCAGAAATGGAAAACAGACACACACAACAAAGAACATAAAGTAACTAAAATCATACATACAAAGTAAAAGAAGCAATGAGCAATTCCGACTCCATGGGCCAGGTGCACTGGCCGGGTAAGCGTCATCTGCTTTTCTAAAAACACCCGCCGACTTGCTCATAAAATGTCAAGACCGGGGTAGACGAAAGAGGAAAGGAAAACTATGACACGTTGATCAAATCAGTTTTCATGGCGCAGATGGATTATTCATAAAGATAACACATTTTATGGAATACATGTACAGAAACGATGTGAAAATGCTACCCTTATTAAAGAAATGAGAAGTGCTGACATAACTCGTGTTGTCATTACCATAGCCAACATTGTATCTTCCTGCCCATTATAGTCATAATTCAAAACAAAATTTAGTTGGATAAAAATATTAAGGACAAAAGTCGTGAACCTTCGTAATTTGTTTGCATGAATTCTGAAGGTGATTGATCATTACAAAATAAATTTATCTTATATATATATTTAAAAGTTGAAATATCATTCCACGAATTATTTATGTATTTTTTTTCGTATATAGCATAGTTATCAGTTGACATGTTACAAGTCCATCTCATATACGGATAGACCTTTGATAAGTTTGATCAGTGTTACAATCTATGTAACAGTGATCTAGTTGATTTGAGCATCACAAATATAATCAGATTTAGTCAAATTTGTGCAAAAAACAGCAATATTGAATTTATGAACTATCTATAAAAAAACGAAAGAAAAAAAAAACAAAAAACAAAAAACAGAAAACAAAAACAAAAAAACAAAACAAAACAATACTTTCTCTCTTGACCTTTTTAAATACATGATATAAAGAATATTATATGGCCAAATCGATATCACAACTCGACCAATTTTGATCCCTGAAGCATGCGGCCCTTAGAGTCTGATATTGGTATCTCGTGAATGATATAGCATGTGATACGGATTTTGTTCTATATTATTCTCTATATGTTAAGTCTATGCTTAAGAATCGCAAACAAAGAAGAAATGTTAGTTATAAGACAAAGTTTATTTTGGAACAATAAACATTTATTCCTAAAACACTCGAATCCTCTCATTTCCATCCTTTAAAAAAATACTTCTAAGATGGGAAATGTTTCAACCTGTAAATGTTCACCTTGGTTTTTTTTATTTTCGATATTGTCAATTATTAAGGCATCAAGACAAAAATTAAACTTAGACTCAGAATCAACAAAATGACCAAAAAATAGAATAGTGAACACGGAGACAATTGACATACATGGTATTTACAACACAATGATATTTAACCAAACTAAGATAATGAAAAAGAAAACATACAGTTCATAAAACAAACTAAATTACTTGCAATATGAATTCTCACAAAGTAGACATAAATTTTCAACAAATTTCAATTGAAAAATAAAACAAAACTCAACAAAAAGCATCTGATGCTCCAAATGCTTATCGTGTCCTGACCTGGCGGCGATACTCACCATATGATAACTGAGGTAAGATATGAAAAATTTAAAGGTCGTTCGGTTGTTATTCAAGTAATCAGACTTTAATTAAATTGAAAATTGTGTATTCCGTAATTGAGGTCATCATTTTAGAATAGTCCATTTAGCTGTGAATACGACCATTGGCGGTTTGCCATATCCTAGACCCCGAATGAGTCCGAGGGCGTTCCCTAAATTTTATATGTTTAAGAGTAGGTCAACCGCTGAGTGTTGTTAAAACATTTCGGACGCATACATTTTGTATGAACAGTTGTGCATTGTATATGCAAAAATTATGTAAATAAATACCATCTATCTTATGTGACCAAAAATTTCACAGGGTCACTTCATGAAGGTCTGGCTGTACTCTCGGCTTGATGTATTAGGAGTCGGAAGTAGCCATACAGGACTTTCTGTTGCATATTTCAAACCCCAGCGCGCTAATTAATATGCAAGTGAATGATACGATACATGTGAGATATATTAAATTTACATCAGTATCAACTCTCACAGAATTACAAAAAAAATTAATCGTTAAGGTAATTCCTACAGAAGTTTTATGGTCGTCATCATGAACTCGTGGATCGTGATCGTGTATCCATCAGCACCATGAAAACTGATTTATTCAACGGGTCATAGTTTTCCTTTCCTCGTTTGACTTTTTATGAGCAACTCGGCGGGTATTTCTTGAAAAGCAGAGGACGCTTACCCTACCGGTGCACCTAGTCCATGCTCCCAGTTTTTAGTGGAGTCCGGGTTGCTCATTTACTTTTGTTACTTTGTATGTATGATTTTAGTTACTTAATGTTCTTTGTTGTGTATGTCTGTTTCCCATGTCTGGTCTTTGTCCCTGGATTACATTCTTTTGATTACCGCTATAACCTTGGTTCCCTTGATTACTCTTTTACATTAAAGCTGTATAATCTTCGAATAGAATGATAAATAAAATTTCACTTAAAATTTACACAAGTCGACTGAGGGAAGAGCCTTAAATCTCCATTCATTTCATAATCCTATTTTTTTTAAATATTTCCCTGCAAGCATAAATATCATGTTTTTTTATTTCATAGTTCTTCACCTGGGCAATACTTGGTTTAATACAACTACTATAATCCCGAAAATGAACTATTATATACATGTACAAGTTATCGCTAGTATGTTACATGCATGAATTCTTTCAGTATCTGTGTAATTTCACTGAAGACGCAATTGACACGCGTGTCACATATTGTCTGTCGCCTAAACTACCAAAATAGATGTCTGAATGCATGTATTGTATGTTTAATTTTGAAAACCTAATTAGGTCGGGGAATCTTAGTCCTGATTAATGTTTTATGAAATTATGACTTACCTAAGTAACATGAGTAAGGAGCATTTAAGTGTACAAATAAAACATACATATAAAATGACGTTTAAAATGTTACAATGTTACATACAATTTACTATGTATTTGTTGACATGTAATAAATTTGCATCAGCAACATCTTGAACTATTCTTTATATTGTTACATAAACAAATCCCTTCTAATTACCTACAGATCAATAACTATACTATTTTAAAATTTAATCATGGCATCAGGTAGTGAAAATGTGATAAATGAATATATCAAAAACACTCAATGTGATCTCAAGGCCATTTATGTTAAACTTTTTAATTTAATTTATGACACTTGTCACATAACAGAAAGGTGATCTGTTGGTTTAATGATCACAACTTTCAAAAACGATTTTCTCAACAGTGTGTAAACAGGGAGAAAACTAATTACTTTTCTTTCTTTCGTTTTTGTAGTTTCTTAATGAACTGGAGATTTTTGTAGAGAATAAAATATAGAAATTTTAGAGACAGTAAATGATTTATGTCAAGAGTCATTACATGTATGTAAATGTGTCGATCATTCTACATGCTGATGATACATTATTATTTAAAACTGCAGAGGGTTTGCAACGAACACTGACATACTTGAACGATATTGTGATGTTTGGAAAGTAAGAATCAATACAAACATACTAAAGTTGTTCTTTTTTAGAGGAAGGGAGTTCAAACGTGTTCAAGGTTTCAAGATATATGGAAACACCATAAAAGTATTGATCCATATTCTTAATACAAAATTGTATTTAATTGAAACGGAAGATTTTGCGCTACAAGAAAAAAAAACTTCTAATCAATCAAGAACAAATATCTTTATATATTTTATATACATCATTCAATAACTTAAGAATCCCGATTAATCTCCAACTAAAAAATGATTCACTTGTAAAACCAACTTTATCAAATGCCACTGAGACTTGGGGTTTTGAAAACAAAAATAACCTTTAATTTCTATTCTGTTTTATAGAAAAATTTAAATTGGAAACTTATTTACCTAGGATCAGCAAGACTGAACGAATGTACATAGCCAAACATGCTCAAATATCAAATTTCCGATAGAAAGTGGATGATGGTCTGGAAAACAGAGACGAAACAGAGTTTGCCATCTTTGCTACGATGGTTTTTATGAATTTTACTACATTTTTGTTTGTTACATTTTGAATATAAACTAAAGGGGATGGTGTCATTGTGTAATGTGCAAATGTATAGAAACGTAGCAATCTTTATAAGAAAAATATGACGATTTCTGTATGAAATGTATACTGAACCTGTATGCTTCCTTCTTTATGTGATTAAGGAGGTCGACCTAGGGTAAGGGACATAAGTGTAGAAATCAGTGATACGTTTGTAACTTATCAGTCTCACCAAAGCCGTTCAAGCTTTCAATAGAAACAGAATGAAATCAGTCCAAATTACTTTGATGCTTACATGAGATTGATGTAAAATGCTGAATACAAACGTTCCAATTATTTCTAGGAGCTGTGTTCCTTACCTTAGGTCTACATCCATAAGTGAGTTTTATATTTGTACTGTATATATTGTGTGAATACATGTTTGTTTATAACTGAAACATACTTTTGCACCCACTTGTCTGCTTCTCTCAAGATACAAGGTGAAATATTTCTAAAACTTCTTGTAAAGTCACATATCAAACAAATAACAACTTTAGCGTATCAGTCAACAAAACTCTATTATTATTATTTTTTTTATTGTTGCGGTGTTGTTCAAAGTTTTGCAACTAGACATCAAATGTAGAACATCCGCAACACATTTTGAATACACATCAAGTAATACTTATAACATATCTTAAAATAAACCTATGCCAAGCACAATGGTTTTGATGCAAACAATAGTGTCAACTTCCTTTATTTAGACTGTACGACTAGTTCAGAGCAGGGTTTATTCTAGAAGTAAGTCGTTCTCGTTCTTTCTATCAAGGGATGTTCAATCAATTGTCAGGCGTTCGGAGATCGTTTTTCATACACCAACATGCAAAGTGGGGATATATAGTGATGGGTGTTCCGTCCTTCCGTCCGTCCACATATGCGTCCTTTCGTTACATATGGGGCATATCTATATCTTAAATTCTTCAGGTCTTTTTGAAATGCCTAAAATGTTTTTGTTTACAAAAATAGTAGTTAAATGTATTTATTAACTTTGACACTACAGAAGTTTTATGGTCGTCATCATGAACTCGTGGATCGTTATCATGTATCCATCAGCACCATGAAAACTGATTTATTCAACGGGTCATAGTTTTCCATTTCTCGTTTGTCTACCCCGGACTTTTAGAAAAGCAGATGACGCTTACCCTGCCGGTGCACCTGGCCCATGGAGTCCGAGTTGCTCATTTGCTTTTGTTACTTTTTATGTATGATTTTAGTTACTTTATGTTCTTTGTTGTGTATGTCTGTTTTCCATGTCTGGTCTTTGTCCCTGGATTACATTTTTTTGATTACCGCTATAACCTTGGTTCCCTTGATTACTCTTTTATAAGAAAATTATGATTATTCTGGTAACCTACTCATGTAGTAATTACTAGCTTTATCTAACTTTTTGTATGCAAATAAATGTATAGATATATGCACAAATAGTCATTCTATGGAATTCAAAAAAACAAAAGCAAGTGCAAAATGGAAAAAAAAATTAAATATCATTAAAAAATTTTTTTAAAAAAGGAGAAAACAATTTTTATTTTTAATTTTTTCAAATGAACATACTATGCATCAATAGATGGTACCTATATTGTATGATACAACCATATCATCTTATATATATATCACCATGGTAATTACTTACATGTGTATTGTGATTTCATTAACTCTTATAATATGTGCCAGGCTGGTTAAACAGTATACTGGCTAAATAGCGTAAATACTTATTTTATGTTTATCTTGATTTTTCGTATATGATTTATTCTAGTGTCATGTTGAAGACACATACACGTATCTATTAAATTGGTGGTTTTCTGTCCTAAGTACACCCAGGAATCTCGAGTGGTTTTTGGACGCACTGATTCATTTTTTTGAAATACATTGTACATTTAGGAGCGGAACCGGGAGAATTCTGAAAAGGGCTTAAGAGGATTTCAGGAGAGGGGTTTCAACCTATTTGATATCAACACAAATTTGTCGAAAATGTATCTAGAAATTACATTGTTAAACGTTTACAAAAGACATTCGGTTCTCGTGAAACACTGATTATCTGTCTAAGCAAGCAATAAAAGGATATAAACAGATTACATCTGAGGAAAGTAAGCAAACGAGAAATGATCTACTAGTCGCCTCTCTCTTTTGAGAACTTGTTTGCTTACTTAATTCCCTGACATCCAAGACAGCATAAAACATATAAACAAAAATATCCACTCTGTACTCTCTATACTGTTAAACTCTCCATGGACATCAAAAGCCGTGACAAAGGCTTGTAAATCAAGGGATTTCTGGAGCGCACACCTCACTCAGCGAGTGGAGTATATTTTTTTATCACCTTCCGACATTCCATTTGTCTGTACTTCTGGCTATTTCTCCGAATTATTTCACCGCAATAATGTTTCAATTTCTATGTATTCAGATTGGACACATTTTCGGTTGGTGTATGAAATCAGCTATATTGTCATACCCTTGATGTATCGTGTATAGCACAAAAGTTTTCACTTCATTTGTCGGCTACATTTAGACAAATTCGATTCCACATAGTCTTGACTCACATTTACTGTTTCTATTTTATGATAATTCAAACTACATTATATGGTATTTGGCAGACCTTATTAGATATATAACAATTGTGTACTTGAAAGTACATTACCATAATTGCAGATCTTACCTGCTGTCATTTTTCCTAAAATACCGAAAATTCCTCGTATCTGTATAATCAAATTCCATCTATTCTTAACTTTACTCATGAAGAAAAGTATAAGGTATACTTCGTGGATGCTTTAATACCTTTATTTTACACGATTTTCGGGAGATGAAATGTTCTCAAGTAACCCAGCGTTTTCATAGAGAACTGGATGTTGACATTACTCGGCGAATCGGGACGTAGACTTGAGGAGACAAGTTATTATTCAACTATAAAGTTACGACAAATCAAACGTTAAGCAAACTGTTTTCACTACTTATGCAGTAACTTCTTTTTCTTCATTTTTCACCTTATTTACACAATTAACCTTCTCCCATAAAACGGTTTATTGTACAGAATTGGGTTGCTATATTAATAGGTCGGATAACGTTTCAGTAAGTTCTATTATGTTCTTGCAGGCAGCTACCACGGTTACTGTTCTTGATTTAGTGGCTGTTTCTGTTTTTCGTCGAGATTTGATGATCCTATTTGCATATCAGAAAAAAAAATCAAGTAAATTGGTTTAGAATGAACACAAAAACAAAACTTATGTACATTAAAATAATTGATTGTGATATATTTGCGTTAAATCATCCTATTGAACAATTCTGTCATGTCTCATTTTTTGCTTTTTGATAAGGCACAACATTTTCCAATCAACTCTTGTCAATACATGGAAAATGTCGTAGGCACTGCTTACTATTGTACACTTACAATGTAAGGACCAAAATCTGGTTACTACATGTACCTACATCCCAAAACCGTCAAACTAAATCCATTCCTGATCAGAAAGATCAATATTTATAATTCGAGCGGAATTTATGACCCGAACCAAATTTTCCTTTTAACTCAAATATCATTTTCCACAAATTGTCATTGTTGCAGATAACTGAAATTTCAAAACTGATCAAAATATGAAATAATCACGAAAGTTTATCTAATATAATATAATAAATAGACATATTTATTTTCGCTGGTTCGTTTTGTTTCGTTTATTTCATTTCAATCCGACTACAATATAGGTTTGAAATCACTTAATCTTTAAAAACTTTCAAAATGTTATTTCTATATAGAAATGTGGAGTTCTAAATAAAAAGCTGAAGTGATTGGATTCCAAAGTATACATAACGGGATTCTCCGTTCCTGGAACGGGCGAATACGATATTTTATTCGAAAAAATCTTTTGGAGACAATCAGGTCAAGACTATTATCTGAATATAATAACATTAAATCCTATGATTTTTCAACACTGTGTACTTCTATTCCCCATACTCACTTAAATCCCGACTTAGACATTATACACCGTTGGTTGTTCAAAAAAAGATGGTACACCTAGATTCAAACATATAGTTCTTGGTAGAGATTCCTCATACTTTGTAAGAATTAATTTCAAACCATCTCCGGAATATACAGAGAAAGATTTTTACAAAATACTGGAATTTGCAATCGACAACATATTTGTCCAGGGTGGTGGACGTGTTTTTCAATAAACGGTCGACATTCCAATGGGAACAAATTGTACTCCTGTACTTGCTGATCTATTCCTTCACCATTATGAGGCTGACTTTATAGCTGATCTGTTCATATCACAAGGTGATCTGTTGGTTTAATGATCACAACTTTCAAAAACGATTTTCTCAACAGTGTGTAAACAGGGAGAAAACTAATTACTTTTCTTTCTTTCGTTTTCGTAGTTTCTTAATGAACTAGAGATTTTTGTAGAGAATAAAATATAGAAATTTTAGAGACAGTAAATGATTTATGTCAAGAGTCATTACTTATGTATGTAAATGTGTGATGATACATTATTATTTAAAACTGCAGAGGGTTTGCAACGAACACTGACATACTTTGAACGATATTGTGATGTTTGGAAAGTAAGAATCAATACAAACATACTAAAGTTGTTCTTTTTTAGAGGAAGGGAGTTCAAACGTGTTCAAGGTTTCAAGATATATGGAAACACCATAAAAGTAATGATCCATATTCTTAATACAAAATTGTATTTAATTGAAACGGAAGATTTTGCGCTACAAGAAAAAAAAACTTCTAATCAATCAAGAACAAATATCTTTATATATTTTATATACATCATTCAATAACTTAAGCATCCCGATTAATCTCCAACTAAAAAAATGATTCACTTGTAAAACCAACTTTATCAAATGCCACTGAGGCTTGGGGTTTTGAAAACAAAAATAACCTTTAATTTCTATTCTATTTTATAGAAAAATTTAAATTGGAAACTTATTTACCTAGGATCAGCAAGACTGAACGAATGTACATAGCCAAACATGCTCAAATATCAAATTTCCGATAGAAAGTGGATGATGGTCTGGAATACAGAGATGAAACAGAGTTTGCCATCTTTGCTACGATGGTTTTTATGAATTTTACTACCTTTTTGTTTGTTACATTTTGAATATAAACTAAAGGGGATGGTGTCATTGTGTAATGTGCAAATGTATAGAAACGTAGCAATCTTTATAAGAAAAATATGACGATTTCTGTATGAAATGTATACTGAACCTGTATGCTTCCTTCTTTATGTGATTAAGGAGGTCGACCTAGGGTAAGGGACATAAGTGTAGAAATCAGTGATACGTTTGTAACTTATCAGTCTCACCAAAGCCGTTCAAGCTTTCAATAGAAACAGAATGAAATCAGTCCAAATTACTTTGATGCTTACATGAGATTGATGTAAAATGCTGAATACAAACGTTCCAATTATTTCTAGGAGCTGTGTTCCTTACCTTAGGTCTACATCCATAAGTGAGTTTTATATTTGTACTGTATATATTGTGTGAATACATGTTTGTTTATAACTGAAACATACTTTTGCACCCACTTGTCTGCTTCTCTCAAGATACAAGGTGAAATATTTCTAAAACTTCTTGTAAAGTCACATATCAAACAAATAACAACTTTAGCGTATCAGTCAACAAAACTCTATTATTATTATTTTTTTTATTGTTGCGGTGTTGTTCAAAGTTTTGCAACTAGACATCAAATGTAGAACATCCGCAACACATTTTGAATACACATCAAGTAATACTTATAACATATCTTAAAATAAACCTATGCCAAGCACAATGGTTTTGATGCAAACAATAGTGTCAACGTCCTTTATTTAGACTGTACGACTAGTTCAGAGCAGGGTTTGTTCTAGAAGTAAGTCGTTCTCGTTCTTTCTATCAAGGGATGTTCAATCAATTGTCAGGCGTTCGGAGATCGTTTTTCATACACCAACATGCAAAGTGGGGATATATAGTGATGGGTGTTCCGTCCTTCCGTCCGTCCACATATGCGTCCTTTCGTTACATATGGGGCATATCTATATCTTAAATTCTTCAGGTCTTTTTGAAATGCCTAAAATGTTTTTGTTTACAAAAATAGTAGTTAAATGTATTTATTAACTTTGACACTACAGAAGTTTTATGGTCGTCATCATGAACTCGTGGATCGTTATCATGTATCCATCAGCACCATGAAAACTGATTTATTCAACGGGTCATAGTTTTCCATTTCTCGTTTGTCTACCCCGGACTTTTAGAAAAGCAGATGACGCTTACCCTGCCGGTGCACCTGGCCCATGGAGTCCGAGTTGCTCATTTGCTTTTGTTACTTTTTATGTATGATTTTAGTTACTTTATGTTCTTTGTTGTGTATGTCTGTTTTCCATGTCTGGTCTTTGTCCCTGGATTACATTTTTTTGATTACCGCTATAACCTTGGTTCCCTTGATTACTCTTTTATAAGAAAATTATGATTATTCTGGTAACCTACTCATGTAGTAATTACTAGCTTTATCTAACTTTTTGTATGCAAAGAAATGTATAGATATATGCACAAATAGTCATTCTATGGAATTCAAAAAAACAAAAGCAAGTGCAAAATGGAAAAAAAAATTAAATATCATTAAAAAAATTTTTAAAAAAGGGAGAAAACAATTTTTATTTTTAATTTTTTCAAATGAACATACTATGCATCAATAGATGGTACCTATATTGTATGATACAACCATATCATCTTATATATATATCACCATGGTAATTACTTACATGTGTATTGTGATTTCATTAACTCTTATAATATGTGCCAGGCTGGTTAAACAGTATACTGGCTAAATAGCGTAAATACTTATTTTATGTTTATCTTGATTTTTCGTATATGATTTATTCTAGTGTCATGTTGAAGACACATACACGTATCTATTAAATTGGTGGTTTTCTGTCCTAAGTACACCCAGGAATCTCGAGTGGTTTTTGGACGCACTGATTCATTTTTTTGAAATACATTGTACATTTAGGAGCGGAACCGGGAGAATTCTGAAAAGGGCTTAAGAGGATTTCAGGAGAGGGGTTTCAACCTATTTGATATCAACACAAATTTGTCGAAAATGTATCTAGAAATTACATTGTTAAACGTTTACAAAAGACATTCGGTTCTCGTGAAACACTGATTATCTGTCTAAGCAAGCAATAAAAGGATATAAACAGATTACATCTGAGGAAAGTAAGCAAACGAGAAATGATCTACTAGTCGCCTCTCTCTTTTGAGAACTTGTTTGCTTACTTAATTCCCTGACATCCAAGACAGCATAAAACATATAAACAAAAATATCCACTCTGTACTCTCTATACTGTTAAACTCTCCATGGACATCAAAAGCCGTGACAAAGGCTTGTAAATCAAGGGATTTCTGGAGCGCACACCTCACTCAGCGAGTGGAGTATATTTTTTTATCACCTTCCGACATTCCATTTGTCTGTACTTCTGGCTATTTCTCCGAATTATTTCACCGCAATAATGTTTCAATTTCTATGTATTCAGATTGGACACATTTTCGGTTGGTGTATGAAATCAGCTATATTGTCATACCCTTGATGTATCGTGTATAGCACAAAAGTTTTCACTTCATTTGTCGGCTACATTTAGACAAATTCGATTCCACATAGTCTTGACTCACATTTACTGTTTCTATTTTATGATAATTCAAACTACATTATATGGTATTTGGCAGACCTTATTAGATATATAACAATTGTGTACTTGAAAGTACATTACCATAATTGCAGATCTTACCTGCTGTCATTTTTCCTAAAATACCGAAAATTCCTCGTATCTGTATAATCAAATTCCATCTATTCTTAACTTTACTCATGAAGAAAAGTATAAGGTATACTTCGTGGATGCTTTAATACCTTTATTTTACACGATTTTCGGGAGATGAAATGTTCTCAAGTAACCCAGCGTTTTCATAGAGAACTGGATGTTGACATTACTCGGCGAATCGGGACGTAGACTTGAGGAGACAAGTTATTATTCAACTATAAAGTTACGACAAATCAAACGTTAAGCAAACTGTTTTCACTACTTATGCAGTAACTTCTTTTTCTTCATTTTTCACCTTATTTACACAATTAACCTTCTCCCATAAAACGGTTTATTGTACAGAATTGGGTTGCTATATTAATAGGTCGGATAACGTTTCAGTAAGTTCTATTATGTTCTTGCAGGCAGCTACCACGGTTACTGTTCTTGATTTAGTGGCTGTTTCTGTTTTTCGTCGAGATTTGATGATCCTATTTGCATATCAGAAAAAAAAAATCAAGTAAATTGGTTTAGAATGAACACAAAAACAAAACTTATGTACATTAAAATAATTGATTGTGATATATTTGCGTTAAATCATCCTATTGAACAATTCTGTCATGTCTCATTTTTTGCTTTTTGATAAGGCACAACATATTCCAATCAACTCTTGTCAATACATGGAAAATGTCGTAGGCACTGCTTACTATTGTACACTTACAATGAAAGGACCAAAATCTGGTTACTACATGTACCTAGATCCCAAAACCGTCAAACTAAATCCATTCCTGATCAGAAAGATCAAGATTTATAATTCGAGCGGAATTTATGACCCGAACCAAATTTTCCTTTGAACTCAAATATCATTTTCCACAAATTGTCATTGTTGCAGATAACAGAAATTTCAAAACTGATCAAAATATGAAATAATCACGAAAGTTTATCTAATATAATATAATAAATAGACATATTTATTTTCGCTGGTTCGTTTTGTTTCGTTTATTTCATTTCTATCCGACTACAATATAGGTTTGAAATCACTTAATCTTTAAAAAACTTTCAAAATGTTATTTCTATATAGAAATGTGGAGTTCTAAATAAAAAGCTGAAGTGATTGGATTCCAAAGTATACATAACGGGATTCTCCGTTCCTGGAACGGGCGAATACGATATTTTATTCGAAAAAATCTTTTGGAGACAATCAGGTCAAGACTATTATCTGAATATAATAACATTAAATCCTATGATTTTTCAACACTGTGTACTTCTATTCCCCATACTCACTTAAATCCCGACTTAAAGACATTATAAACCGTTGGTTGTTCCAAAAAAGATGGTACACCTAGATTCAAATATATAGTTCTTGGTAAAGATTCCTCATACTTTGTAAGAATTAATTCCAAACCATCTTCGAAATATACAGAGAAAGATTTTTACAAAATACTGGAATTTGCAATCGACAACATATTTGTCCAGGGTGGTGGACGTGTTTTTCAATAAACGGTCGACATTCCAATGGGAACAAATTGTACTCCTGTACTTGCTGATCTATTCCTTCACCATTATGAGGCTGACTTTATAGCTGATCTGTTCATATCACAACTCATACGTTATGCAAGAGCTTGCCGAAACTACGCAGACTTTTTGAATTCGCTAGCACTCTAAAAAATAGGCTTCCGGAACAGGGTTATGTTGCATAAGATTGAAGTCATCACTACAGAAGTTTTATGATCGTTATCATGAACTCGTGGATCGATATGGTGTATCCATCTGCACCATGAAAATTGGTTTATTCAACGGGTCAAACTTTTCCTTTCCTCATTTGTCTACCCCGAATTTGAACTTTTATAAGCAACTCGACGGGTGTTTCTAGAAAAACAGAGGACGCTTACCGTTGCACCTTGTGCATGCTCCTAGATTTTAGTATAGTCCGAGTTTGCTTTTGTTACTTTGTATGTATTATTTTATTTACTATATGTTCTTTGTTGTGTATGTCTGTTTTCCATGTCTGGTCTTTGTCCCTTGATTACATTCTTTTGATTACTGCTATATCCTTGGTTTCCTTCATTAATCTTTGCATACTAATACCTAATTTGAAAAAGACCTTCCTGTAAATAATGTCTTATATGGCAGATATGACCACCCTAACAAATGCTACGGCGTACCAGTGATGCTTAGGAAATATTGACACAATGCGTAATTAACATTAAACGAAGAAGTAAGTTTTTTTTTACCTATCCTAGTGTAAAGCATTGAAAACTCTGAGGTAAAGAAAACATAATTTACCCTACCGGTGCACCTGGTCCAAGCTTCCAGTTTTTAGTGGAGTCCGAGTTGCTCATTTGCTTTTGTTACTTCGTATGTATGATTTTAGTTACTTTATGTTCTTTGTTGTGTTTGTCTGATTCCCTTGATTACTCTTTCTAAAACATTGGAATAAAAATCACTGTTTTAAAACATGTCCTGCTTGACTATGTTTTTTTTCAGGTAACAACTTTAACAAAAAAGACATATCAGTCATATAAACTAAAGCCTTATATAAAATGAATCCCTGGAGAAATTATATTGTGAAGATATCAACGTTCTGTTCAATCAGTTCCCATCGAATGTTCAATGGAAACAAAGTTTAGTCAGTTAACCAAGTGTTCGATACCGACTCGAATTTCCAAAGCAATCGAATGCACTATCTTCCCTTCAAAATGTCAAGATGGACCACGTGCACAAACTGATACAGATATTCCGTCATGCCAAGAGTACTGTGTGGGTATGTAACTGCAATTGTTTTTGGTTTTTGTCTTCGTTTTTGTTTTCTTTTGTAATTGCCTGTAAAGTGAAATATTAGGATTCTGATGGAAGCACTTACAGTACCAGAACCGATCCGTGCAACAAAGTTTGCTATCGGTAATCGATTACCGATCAGTTTCTGGTCAGTCATCGATCTGTCAAACCGATCAATTAAACAGGTGATCGCATCACGTGACCACATATTGTTTTCTGTATTTTACGAGTTTTGTTGTTTTCTTTGTCAATTTTTCACATATTTACATAATGCAACAGATTTAAACATCAATTAATACTTTTAGTTTTACATTTTTTAATTTTAAAAAGATCATCAATCGTTTCACATAACAGAACTGTGATAAGATCTGTCACCGGTCATCAGTCATCGATCCGTCAAATCATTGCGCGGATCGGTTCAAGGACTATTCAATATATGTTTAAGAATACAGAAGAAAATGCAAACGATACAAGACGATAAACACTTTTTAAGAAATCGTTTAAAACGTAAGGAACAAATAGTGATGGTAATTCCTTTGATGAATTCTGTTATTTTTATCTCTTATATCAGTCTTATCGACACATGCAGGAACTGTTCATAACATATCAACCGTAGATGGCTGCGTTAAATATACTGTCATATAATATTGTGTAGCACCTTTTGTGTTAATCTAATACTGAGATCATACGAAGTATCGACAGTAATTTTGTGGCTAGGTACGTAGTGTTTTGACGGATAGGTAAAAACATTTCCGTAGAGAGGACATTTGTAACTTGAACGCATAATATAAATATGTTTACATTTATTCTTATGAAACTTTTTTTCAGCCGTTGTTCAGACGTGTTTACATAAATTACAAACTCAAGCAGACATTTTTGGCATCTGTCGTATCTTTCCAAAGAGGAAGAGTACAGAAAATAAAGAACATGGTTGTGTAAGCGAACACATAGAAGAGAACAATGGAATTCAAACTGGGTGTATGATTCCCACTGCTTCTCTGTGGCTTTTTTCTTCAGTATTTGCATGTTTATGATATGGAAGTCAAAGGTTAATAACAATGTTGGAAAAATTACAGAAAACGGAAAAGAAGATATCAGCTTCTTACAAAATTCTGCTAATAAAAAAACACATGTATATCAACAACAAAAAATGGAGTGCCGAATAAACATGTGATTAACTCATATTATGTGTGCTATTCAGTATTGACATTGTAATGTGACAACACAATGTGAATACTCAATGATATAAATAAAAAAAAATGCGAAACTATTTAGATAAAAAACATATTTCATGTGGTCTTTATACTGTGGCCTTTTCAGCATCAACTCGTGATTGATATAAACTTTCCGTTAGATTATTTACCATTCTCATTCCATATTACCCCTATCCTGAAACTATCCCTCAATCCATATTGCCCCAATCCTCATTATTTATAGAGAATTCCAATTTCCCCATAGAAAAATTTCGTTTCCGAAATAAATGCCTATTGCATTTGCACTTTATTATCAGCATGCTTAGTATATTTGAATGAATGATCTTTGTAATGATTCGCATAAAGCATGTGCATGCTTTTGCAACAGATAAACATAAATATAGTGAATAAAACACACAGTAGAACATTACGTTTGAAAGGAGGTATTTACAGAATTATGACATTGAATTAATTTTATACATCCAAGCACCTTTAGGGTTGTTCCAAAATTTTAGGAGTTTGTTTGAAGTTAAAATTAGATATATTAGATATATATAATATTCATTTTCTTTAGCCCTCATATTACAACATTTGTCCGATGTAGCAAAAACAATGTCTTAAATACATGACAAATATATTATCGTACCAGAAGACAAAGCCCAAAACAGCACTGTTTTGTCTGCAAAACGTTTTACATCCAATGTAAATTATCAGTTGTGGACGTAGAAAATAATAGCGGTAATAATAATTATACTGCTTCCACACTCTCAAACGAAGAGAAATAGAAAACTACATCTGTGTTATCTTTATGTCTTTCTACCAAAGACGATGATTGAGATCTACCATCTATGTCCCGGATTCCTAATTTCCACATGAATCCATACAAACAACGATACATAGCTGGATCTTTACCACCAAACTTGTTTTTAAACTTTTAACACATCGTTTAGCTAGATCCTTTAATCTTAGTTTCCGCTATATATATCACGCATTATCGTTAAACTATCCTAGTTTCGGGAATTTGATACATAGCATCTACTACAAAGAACTTGATATAAAAGATACTGCAGACACTGCGAGGTCAGCCATTTAATTTTCCCTACACTTTGATATCAGTTGTAAAAGAAAACTAATGACCAAACTATACGACAAACCCTGTAACTTTTCATTCCGTATTGTAAACTTTCTCGTCAATGACAACACCCCTGCAGCACCCGCGTATGCAGTTTTCATACAACTCACAACTCATACGTTATACCAGAGCCCTACGTAACAACGTGGACTTTTTATATCGCACTAGACTTCTTACAATTAGGCTACTAAAACGGAATTAAGTTCCTAGAAGATTGAATTTCTCACTATAGAAGTTTTATGGTCGTCTTCATGAAGTCGTTGAACGTTACGTTACGGTGTATCCATCTGCATCATGAAAACGGATTTGTTCAACGTGTCATGGTTCTCCTTACCTCTTACGTCTACTCTTGATTATATTTAGCGACTTATTAGCAATTATTTTTTCTGGAAACGCAGAAGACCATGCACCTGATCCCAGTTTTAGTTTTACCTATGTTTGTATTATTTTGGTTATTTTATATTCTTGTATTGTCTGTTTTCTTTTTCTTATCTTTGTCCCTGGATTGCATTGTTTTGGTTTCCGCAAGAATCTTGGTTCCTTTGAATATTGTTTTGAGTATATTGTGACTGACTAGTTTTGGAACAAATTCAATTATCTAAGAGTAAATTTATCCCATCAGACCACAGTAAAATATATTCGTAAAATGTTTGTGAATACTTTACAAAGCACAATATTCGGTCCAATTGGTCTATATTTATTACGTTTTAAATCGGTTTCAAAAGTTCGAAGCTTGAGCATTTAAGTACAAGTCCATATAAAATTCAGACACTGCCTATGGCAAATTGATTCCTCATCCAAAAAAAAAAAAAAAAAGGATCAGATGATATTTTGCCTATATCTGCTTTTTTATGTGACAATAGTCCTTTCTGCCTTTACATCTGTACTTTTGAGAAAACTACTTTAACCTCCCTTTAAAATCAACCAAATCAAACGAAATCAAGAACGATAACCCTTGCAGAGTGTCAATTTCATGCACGATCTCAAATTTTATCTCAAAGGCGCAATCCCCAAATAAAAAAAAACTAAGACAGTTTATGTCATCTATAACGGTTTCTTATTAAAAAAAAAAAAAAACTGGGTTTGTCGGGATTTCGACCTCCTGTGTGATTTTTATAAAGATTGCTACTTATTGGGATACATTTCTAATACAAAAACGAATTAAATGCAACTTACATAATTTGAAGTCTCTCCTTCAAATTATGTAAGTTGCATTTAATTCTGCTCATGAATTTAATATTTTGTCACTTCAAGATTATTTCCATTATATATATTTTTTACAGCTTTTCAAAATTTCCTAGTCCGATATTTGAGCATAGATCAAACCTATCATATCAACCAGAACATCGATAACGTCCATAAAATGTGATACTTGGTATCACAAAAAAGATGACGCTTACCCTACCGGTGCACCTGGTCCGTGCTCCCAGTTTTTAGTGGAGTCCGAGTTGCCCATTTACTTTTGTTACTTTGTATGTATGATTTTAGTTACTTTATGTTCTTTGTTGTGTATGTCTGTTTTCCAAGTCTGGTCTTTGTCCGTGGATTACATTCTTTTGATTACCCTATAACCTTGGTTCTCTTGATTACCCTTTGGTACAAGCGTGTCACCACTAAACTGTTCATTTACGTAGATGTTTTTTTTAATAGTCTGTATGATTGGATTTTTTTATCGGACTGGTGACATAAAGAGAAATTTCTTTGAAAATAAATTTCGTTTACACACAGCTATTTGTCTATTGTCCTTTTTTTAAAGTGTCCGATTGCAAGAGTTGAATCCGAATTCGACAGATTTCTGAAGTTCGTTGTTTTGTTGTAACTTCTCACCACTGTCCAAGGTTACGGAGATGTATGAGTGCTCCTGTTTAACCCGCCAACCCCACAGATTTTGTGTGACTACCAAAGCCAGGAGCCTATAATCCTTTGGTTGTCAATGTATATGTTCAATGTTGTTTGTTTGTTTGTTTTTGTGTGTTTTTTTGTATATTTGTTTCGGTTTTTTTATTTATTTTTTTGTTTGTTTGTTTGTGTTTTTTTTTTCTAAAAATAAATTCGATTTTCGTTCTTTTATAAATAGTTTGATGTCATTTATTTTAAGTGATTTATAAGCTTGCTACATATGATGAATTTACCCAATATTGATGACCGTGTAGTGACCTTTAGAAGTTTACTTGATCGTTGCCTTGAATTTTGGTGGATTACTATCTCATTGGCAATCATATCACTTTTTTAAAATGAAGTATCCTGAAAATATTCATTATTACAGAATGTCATTTTTCCCTGTGAATTAGCATTATTTATGAAAATAGGTGTGATTAATTGAATGATGACAAGGCTGTGCCATCAAATAGCAAATATTTTGTTTGTTTTTACGAACGAATTTTAGCCTTTGGATTTTGTTTGTGCTTTTTTTAAGTCCTACATGTATATGTTACTCGACTAGAGGTCGAACAGACGACCTCCCCCCAATTGAGTCGATAAAACGTAAACGAGACCACCGTAGTCGGAAATGTATCCTATATATATTATAAATGTCATTTTGTTTATAGGTAAACAGTTCAAACCGTTCATTGTTGTCATGACCTCGTAATTGTGGTTAATTTCACATGTCGTATGTGTGCAACCAGCTATCGTTATTTATAACATTATTAAAAAGCTTTACGAGATTCATTTTAATTAATTCCGCACTGACGAATTTGTTTAATATCCCGAAAACACAGATGTAAATATGTAATGTATGTTATTAAGTAGCAGTCTTAATAAAATCAGACAAGAAGTGATTCTTGCATATCGAAAATCTAACTAATTCACTTTCATTTCTTATTTAGAATTAGTTACGGGCCAAATAACCAGTCATATTTTTTTTTTATTTGGGGGTTGCACTTTTGAGATGAAATTATAATAGATTATACTTGAAATTAGCACTTTGCAAGATTTACCGTTCTTGATTTAGTTCGATTTAGTTTATTTAAGTGGAACATAAGTGTATGATTTTATCAAAAGTACATATCTAAATATTGAAAGAACAAAGTTACGAAAAAAATATAGCATATGAATAACATTATTTATTCGATGTTTTTTTTTTCTTCACCATGACTCACTTTAATACGGACAGTGTTTGAATTCTATATGGGCTGGCACTTAAACATTCAATTGTGTTAGAACAATTGAAATGTTTGCCTGACCCATGGGAATGGGATGTGTGGGGGGTACAGTAATTTCAATTTTTTTTTCATAATATAGCTGATCTTTTCGATTATTTCAGAGACGAATGGATGTTTTGTGACGAGATTTTCATTATTTGTAAAATATGCTGCGAAATTGTTATTTCCGTTAAGGTCAGTATATGTAGTAATGCTATACTGACAAGTAGTGTCATGGAAAGAAAGGAAATCAATTAACAAGGGTCCCTCTATGGACATCATTTTTTTTCTTTGTTAATTTTCAGCAAATGAATTCGAGTGCTAAATTGCTGAACAGTATTTCAACTTCGCCGTTCGAAAACTACTTTATAATAGTTGATTTCTTTTTTTAAAGTATCAATAAAGATATACTTACATAAACTTTATTTTTAACATTTTTGTCTGTTTAATTTTGATAAACAAAATACCTTCAAGAATTTATTTTCCTCGTTTGGATTTTTAAGTAGCAGGCTTTGTAAGAATCATGCAAATCTGAAAAACGTGACACAGTCCCAAAAGGCTGCATATTCTTATATTCGTAATTAAGTTGTTTTTTTTTTTCTTTGTTTGTTTGTTTGTTTGTTTGTTTGTTTGTTTGTTTGTTTTTTTTTTTTTTTGGGGGGGGGTCTTTACTATGTAATGTGTAATTATTCATTCAAATCTGCCTTGGGAGACAATCAAATAATCTAATAAATTATATTGTATGTAAGTGTCATTTAGTGAGTTATCTCTCTTAATTTTTTAAATCTAAAGTGCATTCTATATCCTTTCTACCTCCTAAGGACACGGGTTACATGAAAACCTGCATATCAGTTTCTGTTTACTTCGATATTTTATACAACATATCAAAAACAAAAATATGTAGGCTTTTTACCCATGAATCACATTTTGCATGATTCTTAGCTGGAGTGCTACTATTTATTTTTAACTATTATGTTCACTTCATAAAATTGAGGGGATAGGTATTAATCATCAGTTAAAGAAAAATTTACATATTGTTCGCTTATGACTTTTACAATATGACAAAAAGAAAAAAAAGTGTCTGTCAGCAGAATTATGTTCATTTCAAGTAACTTTTGAAATAAATAAGAAATATATCATAGCTTTAATTGTTTTCCCAACTCTGTCAGCAACGTGTCTGACTGTTATATAATAAAGTTGAGAACATATGTTATGTCTTTGAGAACTTTATCCTACTTAACTAGATAGTTCGTGTATCTATTTTTTGTAATATCAAGTGGAAACAAGGGTAATTCAATAAGCAAATTTTATACAGATAACTAGAGTAGTTTATGAGAAACTGTAACGGACGATGGACACTATGCAATGGTCTTGTTTGTGTTTACTAGGAACATCGATTCGGAATACGTAAAAAAAAACTTGTTGAGAAAAAGTACCATTGAAAAGGCCAAAATACATAATTTTGAAAAGCGTTATTTACCCTCCACAAAGAATAAAACTTAAGTGGAATGTTAAATTATTAGTTAAAATCATTTGTTTTGTTTACTTTTTTTTGGTTAATTTGGCTTCTTTTTATTGAACTTCGGCATAGGAATCTTATTAATTATAACAAAACATGATCCTTAATATAACAATTCTACAAATGACGTAGAAGACACAAAAAAGAACCTTATTTTATTTTCATAAATTGACAAACGTCAACTAGTTCCGCAAGATGGTTAAATCCATGACATTGCTAAGGATATACATTAACATTTACTGTCATTTAATACAAAAACAAAAACAAAAACAAAAACAAAAAAATTTGAATAACATGCAGTTTGTGAGGCACAAGTTTAATAAAAAGAATTTTGTGAATGTTAAATATACAACATAAGACAAAATACCAAATCCTCTTGTTTCCCCAAGAGTAAAAATAATACGTGTTACTAGGCAAGTGCTGATGTAGTTAACAACAAGGTGTGGTATTTATCACGGTTTAAAATTAACAAAATCTAATGGATTCAAATGAATAAAGCATATTTTGCTTCGTTAGAAGAGAACCCTGAATATTGGGGATTCATTGTAAATCAGACGTCTTCTGAAGTCGTCTGAAGAAAATATGATTAAGTATTTATCTAAGGTCCATATGTATAGTATATAATGCCTAATACCCCCTATACGATTTTGAAAACCGCGGAAACGAATATTTAATAGTTCAACTATTTTTTTTTAAATCGTGCAATTGCTTTTATTATTTTTCTTTATTATTTGGCACAATTAGGTTATCGTATCTGAAATTGGTAATTGAACATATATATATGGGCAGAATTTTGTATTGACGTACAATGCATGACGAGTTATTTTCTCGGCATGCCGAAATACATCAACGATATATGTTTGTGTTCCACAACCGGTTAATGTGGAAAAGTAATGTGAGGCAATATCGTACCAATTAAAACCCTCGTTTTGCGTCGATAGAGAAAATGCTACTCAATTCACTCAAGTTACTTGCCCCAATCGAGTCAAGGACATAAGATTTTTTAATAGAAACATTTCGCGGTTCAATTACATTGAACCGTAATGTATAACAATATGTCGATTTTAGATCGATGTGATTCCTAGCATTCAATAAACCCCGTTTTCAACGCCTTTTGTAGTGTATATACAGTATGTTTAATGGTGCGTAGGCTAAATAAAAGAACATTATATGCCAGTAGCAACATATATGTGAAATATTTCATACCACCTACTACTATTGATATATTTTAGGGGCGATATAAATCTGTTGTCTGTGGCTCTTTGAATATAAGAAAAAAAGTTGGATTGCTATGAGTATTTTTTTCAAGCATGACTAATGGTTTGCACATTGTTGCAGATTTCATCATAGGGTATGATTTTATAAATGGCAGCAAGGCGGTAGTCACGCTATGAGCATGAATCGATCACTCTGTCGAAAAACATACGTGTTCGGCCTTTTGGGTAAGAATTGTGGTATTCGCTGTAATGTGCATTAAATTGCTTTTCCACTTGTTTGTTTGTGTGCTAGTTAATTGTGTGTTCGCCCATTGAATTCTCCAGTTTGAAATTAACTGTTGTTAACAATGTGGTGTATTTACTTTTCTTGCAACTATATCTCTGCAAAAGTTAAATATATTCTGGCTTGTAATACTTACAAATTAAGTCACGCTTTAATAGTTTTAATAGGACACATATATTACATAGACCTGTTGCGTCTTGAAAATAAGTAATGCAGTTTGAAAAATGTGTCATGACCTTCAAAGAAAACTTAATAACCTCTTAGGGTTTACTGTTCTACTACTTAGATTTTAAAATATGCATATATGCGGCAGCAGCATGGTCTACATGCATGTTGCCAAGAGACTGGATTTTTTATGATACTAAAATAATGTGGTTTAACATTTTAATCAGTCTTAATGTGTAAAACGGCTAAAACAAGCTAAGATGCATATAAATTGTTGAAAAAAACTATATATTTTAGGATAAACATTTTTGTACATGTACGTGTAATTTATAATACAGTGTATAATCTTGATATGTGCTGAGTAGTAATATACACATATATGTAGCATATTCACATCGTGGTTCATTGTACAACTTGATCTTTTTTTAACGTGCTCAGTCGTGGTAGAGTAATTTTGACACAACGATCAATAAACGCAAAAGTTTGTTTTGTTTTGTTTTGGTTTTTGGTGTTTGTTTGTTTGTTTGTTTGTTTGTTTGTTTGTTTTTGTTTGTTTTGTTTTGTTTTGTTTTGTTGTTTTGTTTTTGTTTTTGTTGTTTTTTTTTATAGTTTTGTTCCGATTTTATTTTATTTCTTTTCTTGTTCTTATGTATGTAAACCAACGAAAGAATAATCAATCAAGGGAACCAAGAAATTGAAATTAAAAAAGTAGTCTAGGGACAAAGTCCAGACATGGAAAACAGACACACACATCAAAGAACATAAAATAACATAATAAAACATATAGAGAAACAAAAGTTAATTAACAACCTGGACTCCAATAAAAACTTGGTGCATGGATCAGGTGAACTGGTAAGCGTCCTTAGATTTTCTAGAGACTCCCACTGAGTTGCCCATAAAAAAATCAACACAAGGTTAGACGAAAGATGAAAGGAAAACTATGACACGTTGAACAAATAAGTTTTTATTGTATAGACGGATACATCGTTACGATACACGAGTTCATGACGACTATAAAACTTCTGTAGTGATGATTGTTATCTTGTAGCAACATAACCCTCTTACAGAAGCGTAACTGTAAAAAGTCTATCGCGATACAGTAAGTTTGCGAAAAGCTCTGTAAATATGTGTAAAATTAACAGAGAAAACAAGAAAAACCGTAAAATACATTGACCGCTCTGTGGTCACGTGATGGGATCACCAGTTTAATGGACCGGTTGACGGATCAATGACTGATCGGAAACTGATCGGTGATCGATGATCGATCGCAATTTTTGTTGCATGGATCGATTCAGGTACTGTTAATACTTTCTAACACATTTCAAAATTTGCGTGTGTCTTTAAACATATACAGAATACCAGCAGTACTTAAACTGTTTTCACTCTTTCATTCCCATGAACACCTTCATAACCAATGTACTAGTGACGGTGTACCGAATTTAAGGACATTCATTTTTCAAGTGTTGCATATTCGTTATAAATTAAGTGTCAACTGTCTTCCTTGTACACGTTTGAATGATAAATCATTTATGTTGACAAATAAATTATTTGTCACGTTTTCTCCCATTTTAAGTCGGTGATTATAAATGCATGTGACTTTTTAATTACCATGCGGTGATTAGATTTCTGCGAGAGTTTTCATGTTATCTTAGATTTACGATTTTTTTATACAGATTTTATGGGAGAAACCCATTCTCCTTGAGCCTAATCTTGATTTCAATTATTTGTCCTCTCCCAATGGCAGAATCAAGATTTTTTTTCACGTTAGAGCTTGAGCAAACATTGTGAAAATATTCCATCTCGATTTGAGGAGTAATTTAAACCACCCATTACTGAGGGGGAATCTTTATCTATCGTACTTATTGCACATTAAGATCTTCCACCTATTCAACTCTTACGTCTTCCACTAGAGGAGTACCGTTGCCATTTTATCAAAATTTAAAGCTGGTCGCCTCTAGAGATTTAGATGATCAATAATATGTATTATTTTCTAAATGACGATCGATCAATCAGAAGATTTTAGTTTGTTGTCGCCAGTATAGTTCAGCCAGGCATAGTGCATTGTGCTTTAATTTTAGAGGTTCACCCTGTACAATTTCTGCCATGTTTTGTTAAATGCTGTTTAGTAGTCATTACGTCTTTACGTGTATGTATATAAAACAATCATGGTATTACGGTCCGTGAACCAATCCACACACCGATTTGACGGATCGATGACCGCTGACAGATTGATCGCTGACGGATCGATAACCGAAGACCGATCTGATCGCAGTTTTCTTACGTAAAATGACGGATGATCTGCTAAAAATGAAACAAATGTAAAATAAAAGCATTTATTGTTTTTTTTTTTTTTAATTTACTGCATTATGTTTATATGTGTAAAATAAACAAATATAACAACGGAATCTGTAAAATATGTTGACCGCTCTGCGGTTACTTGATGCGATCACCAGTTTAATGGATCGGTTACGCGGATCGATGACTGATCGGAAACTGATCGGAGATCGATGACCGATCACAATTTTTGTTGCACGGACCGGTTCAGGTACTGTAACATGCCGCAAAATGCATATTTCTGCGAACAGTTAGTTGTGTCAAGGTAAACTTAATCAGAAGAGCAAGCTAGCATTTATTAAGTTACAGTACGTATAACCGTTGTAAGCCTTATTTCATTTTCAAAAATGAACAGAAAATAGAAAACGTAGCAGTCAAGAAAATTATAATACAGAACATGATCTTCCCTGTAATGTTACCAAAATTGTTAATAAATTATAATGTATGAAAGAGCAAGTAAGTGCAATCGTCTCAAACACTGTGTTGGTTGACCATATCTCAAAACCTAACTCGCATAATAAACTTTTAAACTTTGGGGAAAAACAAATTAGAACAGTGTAAAATACGTCCGAAGCGGTAGACCGGATAACGACCTGGGTTTAAGGGTCAATCAATCATATTTAAATTTAACTCTTTAAGGTTGTTAGATTTGTCCTGATATAACTAACGTATTTTTGTTTCCATTTAGTATTCATACCTGACTGTATTTTTTGGTAATAATTTTTGAATAGGTATTAGACGTTTTCTTCTCACTGCAGAACGTCGCTGTTTAAAACAGATCAAATTATTTAAAATACAAATGTCTTGCAACGATTTCGAAAAAAAAATTGCCCAAATCTACGCACACGACTTCAATGTTTCAATGTATGATACTTCATGAATGACGCACTAGCGTACCGGAATTGATTTCATCAGAAAAGATTAAATGCATTTTGTGACAAAAGTTGACATCACTCTTTTTCCCCCTTATATTTGAGCTTATTAAACTAATGACTGATCAGTAGGTTGTAACAAATTCTCGTGGTTGTAAACTTTGACAATATGAAAGAGTAATCAAGGGAACCAAGGTTACCAAATGAATGTTATCCATTGACAAAGACCAGACATGGAAAGCAGACCACAACAAAGAACACAAAGCGACCAAAACCATACACACAGAGTAACAAAAGCAGATGAGCAACTCGGACTCCACTAAAAAGTTGGAGCATGGACCAGGTGCACCGGTAGGGTAAGCATCCTCTGCTTTTCTAGAAAATCCCGCCGAGTTGCTCTGTCCAGAAAGATGAAGGGAAAACTATGGCATGTTGTACAAATCAGATTTCATGGTGCATATGGTGCACACCGTAACGATCCACAAGTTCATGATGATGACCATAACATATTTGTAGTGATGATTTCAATCTTGTAGCAACATAACCCTGTTCCAGAAACCTATTTGTTAGAAGTCGAGCGCGATACAAAAGAATAGACAATTGATAATGATCCAGACTTTGGGTAATTCGATAAAACTTCACACTTGCTTTCCTTTAACTATATTTTGTCTTTATCAAACACTTACCTGTCAGTTTGCCTTTGTCTTGAATGTTCAAACTGTTTTGTTCATGCACGTTCATTTTTACACGAAAAAGGCCTAAATTATTTGTGCTCAATTCGTGTACGATCAAAATGGTTTTTTTTCGTTTAGGAATATGTAGGGATCTCAAAACCTGTCTGGTTTTGCATAGTATATTAAATCCGAAATAATACAATGCTATTGGACTTTCTTAGTTTTTTGCCTATTTGCAAATTCTTTAACTATCTTGTAACAAAAGTAATTTAGCGACTTCTTCCTACAACAAATCAATGGAGTGTTTTCTTCGTTACTTTGTTTTCTTAGCATTCCTATCAATCTGGTTTACAAATTTAGTCTCGTGAAATAAGTATGGGCTCGTTATATATTGATATTGAATTGTGCTTTCGTGTACATGGCAGTAATTGTATATTGTCAAACTTATTTTGTCTTAAAACTAATTGAATGTTGTAACACAATGAAATTTGGACTTCTTAATTTCAAGCCTATTTGTAAATTCGAAAACTATCTGGTAACAAAATAAATATTGCGACTTTGTCCTAAAAAAAAGAAATTAAGTGTTTTATCAGAATGCTTTATTTCCTAACAATACAATTCTGTTTACAATTCTAGTCTTTAATTGTGCTTTCATGTACATGGAAGTAAGTGTCTATTATCAACCTTGCTGTGTCTTAAAATTGATTGAATGTTTTATAGATATGCTTTGCTAACTGGTTTAGCTAATGGTGGCGAATTAAATAATCTTATATTTATAATTAGGAACCTTCATTTTCCATTTCAATACATGTTGACTCCTCCCTGTGGATATCAGGTACTTTTTAATTGGTCGAGGTCTTTCTTAAAAGAAAGAAATACAAAACGTGTATTTCAATTTTTTATCAAGCCATGTATTTGATCTGTGACAGGAAACTTGATATTTATGTTATAAATATCTAAATGTAGTATCAAATATAGTTTATAAGGAAGTAATGGATAAGCAAAAAAGGTAAGAATGTAAGAAGTATGTACTCTAGAATGATTACGATGGTTTCAGTGAGGTTTTTTATGTTTTTTTAAGAATAATCAAGGAAACCAAGGTTATAGCGGTAAATAAATGAATGTAATCCTGAGACAAAGACAAGACATGGAAAGCAGACATACACAACAAAGAACATGAAGTAACTAAAACTGGGAGCATGGACCAGGTGCATCGGTAGGTTAAGCGTCTTCTGCTTTACTAGAAACAAAAGCCGAGTTACCCATAAAAAGTCAAGTCCGGGGTAGACGAAAAGGAAAGGAAAACTATTACACGTTGAATAAATCAGTTTTCATGGCGCAGATTTAAGAACTTTACTTTAAGTACATATAACAGTATCATTACAATTTATTGTGTACATGATATTAGGTGTACCATTCATGTGAATGTACCATTTAATTTCGATAATAAATATATGATAGATGATATTCTCAGCGTTATAATTAAAGAAAGTTAAGTGCTGTCGTCGATGTCAGAGACGTCCAATAATATGTATATTTGCCTTGATATGATAAAAACTACCAATATAATACAAAATACAAAAGTGCGCAAATACGGTTTTTACTGTTCTATAGGTCATATTGTTTGATTAAGACCCATATCGGTGTAGGCCAATGTGACGTATTTAACTAGTAAGTCAATAGAGGTATAATTGCGTTAGGTTTTCCATATTGGTTGAGTTGTTGGTCCGAGGCTAACCATATTGGACTGAGGCGTTAAAACCTTACGCAATCAATGTTTTCGTGATTCGGATTGATTGATAACTGTATACTTTAATGAGGTACTTCGTTTAATTTAAAATTGTGATATATAACTCCAAGCAATAATCGGTGTACATTGGCAAAACGCACATCGCCTTATCGAAATTAATACAACTGTTCAGTTTTCATTAAAAGGGTCACCGAGGTATCTGCAAATGATGTCGCTATTGTTGGTATTGGCTTGAAGTTGCCGGGTGTTAACAATGTAGACGAGTTTTGGCGCCTCCTCGCTCGTGATGAAAATAATCTGAGAGAAGCATATCGGAAACGGTGGAATTGGGAAGATTTCCATTTTAAGGATTGTGATGAACAACTGACAGAGGATGTATGTAAAACTGAATTAAAGGAAGGGTAAGTGCTATTGCTGTTTAACATTTCCCCACGTGAATTCCGTCTTAAAAGATACAACAGGGGCGGATGCAGAATTTTGCAAAAGGGTGTATAAAGCCGGAACCCGTCACTCCTAAATCCAGAATCCAACAATGAAAACAATAACTCGAGGAATGCTACATTACTATATGAATACATTTTCCTGCCTCTTTTCTTTAGTTTTGTCTTTTTTTAATTGTTTTTTGTTTGTGTTTGTTTTTTTTTTTTTACTTAATGGCGCATGTTTTCAATACAAGACAACCTACGCATGCTTCAATTAGAAAATTCAAGATGTTGTCATTATTTGAATGACCTTTTCATTTTAAATATGACACGATTTGCACAATGACATTTGTTTTCATGTCATGTAGACGTTCATTTAAATGTATGTCGTCATTGTTTTGTATAGTACTATTTCTTATCAAACGCATGCTCAAATATATATATGTATATATTCAAAACATTCATCATATTTAATCCTAATTTATACCTACATTTAAAAAAAGCACACATGTTTTACAACATGCTTGTACATAATAAATCATCAAGTGAACTGCACTGAAACGGATAATTTACTGAAAAGTAACCATTTGTTCTAAGATAGAATTGTGCATACTTTTGATATTTTAAAACTTCTTTTAGACTTTACATAAACTTATTGTTTTTTAGTGTGGTCCCAATTCAGTGAAGAATGCTTTGAAAGTTTCAGCATAAAAAAGATTTTGGTGCGACAGGAAACACTTGTTTGTCTGATCATGTACAGGACACATGTAGTATTAGCTTCAATTTTTATATGTAATGTAAAATGTACCAATTTTTTAGATATGAAGACACTGATCCAGAAACCTTTAAACTTAGTGAAAATGATGCATTAGGAATGAATTCCATACAGTGTTGTGTTTTAGAGTGTGTACAAATGGCTCTAAAAGACGGTGAGATGCGATTTGATGACATCAATGGCAGTAAAACAGGTGTTTACATAGGTAACACATTATAAACTGCCTCAATATCTTAAAGCCGATGTGCACATTCAATCTCGTAATGCAAACCGTTTTTAATCTAAACTGTACTTAATACATACGTAAAAAATGCATAAATCTTCAATTTCTTAAATGTTTATAAACAATCATTGCTGTAAGTATTTATCTGGCAATAAGATAATGGCTTTTGTAATTGTGTTTTGGACATAAAGGCAATCATTAAAACATTACTTACATATATATTAGCTATTGTTTGCATCCTGATTCTTTTTATTCCAAAACATAATTGGTATAATCATATATTTATATATAATTGCAGGCATCAATACCGGTAATTGCAATAACACAGCATTGGAAAATCGGGCACTGATGAATGATATAACAGTCACTGCGCCCAACATATTATCCTCTAGGGTGTCCAATGCTTATAATCTTCTCGGACCATCGATGACCGTAGATACAGCCAACAGTCCGTCTATTTGTATTATTAATGAGGCAGTGGAGGCATTGAAAATGGGTAAAGTATAAACCTTATATTCGAGTTCTCGTTCGATTAATATTGTCTTAATGTGTTTCTCATCTTTATAAATCACTGCGTTGTGTATTGTTGTATGAAAATATCACAAAGGGATATTCTAATTTAATGAGAATCTTGCCATTTGATTGGTTTGTTGACAAAAATCAATATTGTTTCAATTGTATAAACTAACTTGCTATTTAGGCAACGCCCATCTAACAACCTTTTGTTTGTCAACAACTTCGCGGATTATTCAGCGTAAACGGACCCAAATTAGGTTATAGCGTATAAACTAATCAGAAATTGAATACATTCATTAAATAAAAATAGCTATTGAACATTTTATCGATATCAAACGTTCATGCTATTCAGGGAACACTTTAAGGAAAGCAGATGGATATCAATGTATGAAACACCAAAGCTTCTAAAGGAATTTAAAAGAGTAACAAACATCAGTTTTTAATAATAGTGGACAAATTCAGAAATTCAACTTAAAACGTCGTAATCAACCTTGCTGCGTTGCCTCTTAAAAACGTCTTGACCAATCTAGACATTCGTGGACAATGGCAATCCTCGAATGCCACACAGCTTCTGAATATGTCCATTGTTAAAAAGTGTCCAGTCTTAAATATGTATGGAATATTTAAATTTTCGTCTCCACGTGGATATATCGCCTCCCGTTTTCTTTGTCTGTCTTTTGAGAAACATGTCGTCAATTGAACGTTTTTTACAAATCGAGGCAGTGTAAAGAACCTGGATATCAACGAAACCGAACAACTTTAAATTTTTGACCGCGGTGGCGGCCATTTTGAAAATGGTGGTCGATACGTTGCTCAAATTTCCAATTGAACCGCAGATTATTAATTGGGACGACTTAAAAAACCTAGATATCAATTTTCATAAAAAACGAATTAAACTTTTTGACCGCATTGGCGGCCATTTTGAAAATGGCAGCTGATACGTAGTTAAAATTGCCGACTGAGCCGCAGATTATTAATCGGGGCGTCTTAAAGAAGCTAGATATCAATTTTCTTCAAAATCGGACAACTTTGAATTTTTGCGCACAGTAGCGGCCGAGACGCATACGATTTTTTTCGAGATTTTGTTTCGACTATTGAGCTTAATGTATACACCATGTTTCGTCAACTTTGAATTTTTGATCGCGGTGGCGGCCATTTCGAAAATGATGATCGATATGTAGTTCCAATTGCCAATTGAGCCGCAGATTATTAATCAGGATGACTCAATAAAAAAAAAAAGAGGAAGAAGAAGAAGAAGAAAAAGAAGAAGAAGAAGAAGAAACACAGTAAAAACAATAAATTACCGCATTTCGTAGTCGGCGACTTACTTAAAATTTACGTATCCACGAAACGTGTAGAAGTTGCCTCCCGTTTCCTGATCAGTCTTAAAGAAACATATCGTCAATGGAACTGCTTATAATCAATTGAGGCAGCGTAAAGAACCTAGATATTAAATTTTATCAAAATTGAACAACTTTGAAAATTTATCGCGGTGGCGGCCATTTTGAAAATGGCGGTCGATACGTATTTCAAATTATCGATTCAGCCGCATATTCTTAATCATGGCGTCATAACAAAACCTAGATGACAATTTTCATCAGATTCGGACAACTTTGAATTTTCGACCGCAGTGGTGGCCATTTTAAAAATGGCGGCTGACAAGCAACTGCAATTGTAAATTGAGCAGCAAATTTATAATTGGGACGGCTAAGAGAACCCAGATATCAATTTTCATCGAAATCGGACATATTTGAATTTTCGAAAATGGCAGCCGAGACGCACGCGATTTTGTTTTTAGTGATTTTGTTTAGACTATTGAGCTTAATATAAACACCAAGTTTCGTCAAATTCTGATCAGCAGTTGTCGAGATATATGATATTCCAATTTCCGGTGTAAAAAATTGGTACCTTTAGTCTGGCGGCCATTTTGAAAAAAAATAGCGGCAGCTGGAAAATTATTTTTTGAGGTTCTGCATCCGTCGGAGAGTATTTCTAACATCTTGAACAGTTTCATCTCAATCGGAGCAGCCACTTTTGAGAAAAAGGAGGACATTTTCAACATTTTTATGACAGGAGAATTAAAATAATGATAATAATGATAAGAAGAAGAAGAAACACAGTAAAAACAATAAGTCACCGCCACTTCGTGGTCGGTGGCTTAATAATAATAATAATAAGGAGAAACACAGTAAAACAATAAGTCGTCGCCACTTTGTGGTCGGCGGCTTATATAAGTTTCAGACCAAATATATCTACACATTGAATGATTGATTCCATGAATAACATTATTATTGCTCAATCTATTTGTAAAACAATACGGTATGTCAGGAATGAGTTTAAACGAATCTTGCTGATACCTTCGTTGTTCGTGATCATTGACACTATCCTTTCGAGTGATATGGAACGTTTGTTTTTCTCGTTTAAGCATCAAAGTAACTTGGACTGATTTCATTCTGTTTCAAATGAAAGCTTGATAAGCTTTGGTGAAATTGAATATGATACAAACATATCCCTGATTTCAAGAGTTATATCCCTTACCCTAGGTCTACCTTCGTAACGTACTTCTAAATAACACCTGGTTTGAACAGATTTTTCCGAGTGCATCGTCATTTAAGATCAGTTTGTTCAGAGTGGGATTTTAAAAGTTGTTAGTTATCATGTCATGCATGCTTATCAAACACCCTATTTTTGGAATTTTTCATAACATTTGGCATTCTAGTAGTAATGCATATGACTGTTTCTTGATTTTAATGAACAGGTCATGGTTAATTAGGAAATTTACGTACGTTATGCATATGTTTGATGAATTATCCTTTAATTTGGTATGTTGATTTACTTTGTAGGTGTATGTGATATGGCAATATGTGGGAGTGTCAATATTACTACATGTGAAGGCATAAATTCACAACTGTTAACATCTAGGAATGGGTCTTTAGCAGAGCGCGGCCAGGTCCTTTCGGATATATTGAATTGTAACTTTCCTGGCAAAGACACTGGTGTAATTATTCTCAAATTATTTCAAAAGGTATATATGACGTTTGCATATCAGTTTTAAAACAACTTCCTCTGTTGTTCAGTAGCACCCCGGCTAAGAATCATGCAAAATGTGATTCATGGGTGCATTGTAATATTTTGTTTAAATTGCCATTGTAAACAGAAATTATTATTCGGTTTTTCATATAACCCGTGTTCTTAGGAGAAAAACATACATATAATGCACTTTAGATTTCAAAATTAAGGGCTATAACTCCATAAATGACACTCAATTACAATACAATCTATTTTGTTTTCAACGTTGATTATCCCCTAAGAGCATACAGTTTGGAATAAATAAGCACACATGTTCTAATATAAACCAAGAAAACCATTTCATTTCAAAAGAAATGTGTAGCCTTTTTTAGGATATATCACATATTTCAGATTTTGCAAGATTCTTACAATGGAAGCTACTTAAAACTCCGAAGTAACGTTAATGGTTGGATTTTCAACTTGGTTCTACATAATCATGGCAAAATAAAAAGCATCAATGTTCGGTTTGTACCTTCATTTTCAGGAGCATTTGCGTTTACTTTGTAAATGAAATTGAGAACCAAACCAGTCCGGAAAAAAAACGCTAAATGATTGAATACAAATCGAATAATAACTTTTTCAAGATAGGGTTGGCCAAAATAGTCTGCAAAATGACGTCCAGATGTTTACGAAAATTACTTCATCAAATTTACCCATAATATTGGGTACTTAAAATTGCAAAACGATAACGAAAATTAACGAAACAAAGAGAATCGATATAAAAATCGAAACGAAATAAAAACAAATCAAACAATACAAATCGTTACAAAATGCAACGAAACTTTATGAATTAAAAGATTGTTTTTAAGACGTTTCGCTGTTTATAAGAACCGTAATGTTGACCTGTGCCGGACAATTCGACCCAATACATTTCAGACCATGACAACCCATATTTCCTTACGAATGCCGGCAATTTCGTCCCATAGACATTTCAGACTGTGACAATTAGGATAATGCTTTAGGATAATTAAAACGTATATCATTGCAAATATTTCCATACTGGAAGGTTATAAGTATAATATATCAGATCAGCGCTGACAAAAAATATCAAAGGGGTTTTTCATTAACATTTCTTTGGGAGCATTAAAAGGTTTCACCTCTCTCATATTATTTATTTTAAAGAACAAACAAAACATTAAAAACATTTAAAGTTTATATTCATATTAACCTCCATTTTTACATAATTATTCCTATGAAGTCCATTTTTGAATAACCATGCCCTATACATGTACTATGGCTGCCAGTCACCCATATAAAACACAGACCATTTAGAAAGTACTTTATTGTTGTGTTTTGCCCAAAACAATTTATATGTCAATATTTTAAGTAATGTTACGTTTGACAATAGAATAAAACAGTTTTAAACGTGTTAATGAATACAAATTTGTACAGATTTTTTTCCTCAATAACATTATGTCACAATAAAAACAATATTTCATCATTCTATAGTTTCATTGCATAAAGATATATCCATGTTATAAACAGTAAATAAACGTTTTTAAATTCCAGTAAACCAATTTGTTATGCCAAATATTTGTCATTACAAATGAGTTTTATCACCATATTTTTTTGTACAAAAAAGATGGTTTTGCTCATTCAATTAAGGTAAAAGTGTTTTGTTTAACAAATATTGTAAATCGCTCATTTATATGCAGGTAAAAGAAGATAATGACAAAATTTGGGGAACAGTCTTAACTGGATGCAATCACGATTGTCGAACGAGTTCGTCTTTTAGTACTCCGCCTCTACCGACACAAATAAAACGTCTTGTAGATGTTTACAACATGAATGGTATCAATCCAGCACAAATTTCGCACTTCGAGAAACTTGGTATGCACAATTTGCTTCATTACGCTATCTATCTAAATCGTTTTGTTTTTTTTTTGTTTTGTTTTGTTTTGTTTTTTTTTGTTTTTGTTCTTTTTTTGTTATTTTGTTGTTGTTTTTTTTTTCTTTCAATCAAGCTTCATGTACTTAAAATTATAAGCACACAATTATTGAACTAGCAGACAGAAGCTCCAGGCAGTAGACAAAAGGAACAATCCAATAAAAAAATAGCAAAAAATAAAGCAATAACCGGAAAGTTGAAAACAACGTGAGTGGTACTGAATTTCATTACGTTTGCATATTCATGTATATTGCAGCATATCTGTTAAAATATTCCAGACTTTTATTTAAATAGGATTTCAGTATAATTTTATTGTAAGAATTGAGGTTGTGGAATTTGTCATATGTCTGCATTTAAGGATTTATTTGTAAAATCAAGCCATGGGCGATTTTTGGTGGAAAACCCGGGAACGTTTATAGCAGTTTATGATAATCAGTAAATAACAAACCTGTGTTACCTATTGTTTGAAAGGACGTTGCGTTATTTGTCTATTTTATACTTTCTTGTAGTGTATCTGTAAAATTGCAATCTAATTACAACCAGGCTTGTATATTGTTCTTTTCAGACACTGTATGTAGGATTTAACAATAGTCCATTGTACTTTCTGTTCAGGTGACCTTTCTATAATCCTCAGTTTTTTTCTTTAGAAAATGCTTTCAAAATCATAAAAGATGAAATCTGATTGTCTGTTCAAAAAGGTCAAAAAGTAGACTGGAGTGTTGTTAGATCATACAGACCATGACTGAATGGGAAAAAAATGATAGGTCTAATTCTAATTAGATTGGAAAAAATGTTTTTATTATTTCCATGTTAGGTGCTGGGAGCTCACAGGAACGAGTAGGAACAATTTGTTTTGGGGAATTCTATCCGAAACGGAATGAACAAAACCGAAACACAACATTGAAAAACGAATCACCAGGTACAAACACAGATCCTGTAGAATCAATAACTGGCGTGGCCGGTATAATTAAAGTCCTTCTGATGATGACACATGGCTGTATCGTACCAAAATTTAACCTGAGGGAAAACACGGCCGTTTCTGATTGTATGGTTGAATGGCCGGCGTTGCCAGATGGCAGTAGAGTAGCTTGTTTAAATTCGTGTGCTTCAGGTGCAATTAACTACCAAACAATAATAAAGCAGGTAGAAATTAACCATTCTCTTTCTAATTTGGCTTTTAATGATAAATTGTCAATCGTGTTTTTCTCAGCACAAAGTATTGAAGGCCTATTAAGGGGCCTAGATCATTTCTTAACCAAAATGGTATCGGACGGAAAAAACGATTTGCAATCAATTGCGCACACAAGTTTATACAAAAGAGATATATTCATGTTTAGGTTAGCTATTGTAGCCGAATCAGTAGATGACCTTATCAAAAAAGTTCGAAAGCAACTTGAAGCGATTCATGAAGGTACATTTGCAAGCTGTAAACAACGAAATATCGTATTTGTTTTTGGTGGATTAAACAACGTTTGGGAAAGCAGCTTTAAGGATCTAATGGTAAACAATAAAATATTTCGTAAAGCAGTAAGACGGGTTGATTCGGAGCTTTATAATCACACTAACTGGTCAATTGTCGAGAAATTGAATACGGAAACAGACGTAGAAAAAGATCCATTTATTGGTCCGTTGGTAACTTTCACGCGGCAAATTGGGTTTACAGATCTATATAAGTATTACGGAATTAAACCTAATGCTGTTTTAGGACAATCATTGGGTGAAGTCGTTGCAGCCTATGCATCTGGTGCCTTAAATATTGAGGAGGCAGTACAAATTGCGTGTTATAGGTCACTTTTTCTATCCACGGTGGTTGGAGGTTCTATGTTTGCTGTACGTAATATCGATGTCAAGGTGATAATGAAAATGTGTGAAAAATCAGATGGAGAACTGAATATTGCCTTGTTTAGTAGCCCTTCATCAGTCACTGTGTCTGGTTCGGTCACTGCAGTAAATCAAGCTATGAAAGATTTGCAGAGAACACACAAATGTGTTCGAGACGTTGAAATTGCACAATTAAATGTTAAGTATGCACATCACAGCAGCTATACAGAAAAACCAGCGGGGGAGTTGAAGAGTCTTCTTACCGATTTGAAAGGATCCACTCAAACTGTAAAGTTCTTGTCTACCGTAAGTGGCAAGGACGCAGTGTTGTCAGAGATTGTTTCGCCTGAATATTGGGAGAAGAATGTCAGGATGCCAGTCTTGTTCTATCAAGCACTACAGCAAGCGATTGCTAAGAATTCAATTAACATTTTTGTCGAAATAGGCCATGATCTTAAGCTGAAACGTCATCTATATGATATATCTTCACCAGAGTTAACTAGATGTGTTTCTCCAATAGATTCAACAGCCGGAACAAAAGCTGTGTTTGAAACGTTAGCAGAAATGTATACGCTGGGCATCAATATTGACATATGAAAACTAAACAACACTTTTTCTCTAAGAATCATGAAATAAAAGAATGAGAAAAATAAACAAAATTTCTTTAAGTAAAGAGATGAATTAAATGGCAAGCACGTTAGGCATTAGATAAGAAGAGTGCAGTGCAAATTGAGAAGCATTGATCATTCATTTATTTGTGGTGTTTTTATTGCTATAGTTTGTATTGCTGTGCTCTTAATTGTTGACCCAGTTCTTTTTATTTCTTTTGATTTGCTTTTCTTTTTTTTTAATTATTTATAGGTTTCGCTTTGTTTTGTTTTGTTTTTTTTTATTTTTGTCTATGTATTTGGCCTTTGTGTTTTTGTTTTGTTTTGTTATGTTGTGTTATGTTATTGTTCTTTATTTTGTTTTTATTTATATGTTTTTTTTCTATTTTTTTTTTGTGTTTTGTTGTTTTCAGGCGTTTTAATTCTTGTGACATAGCCACAGGTTTATACTCTGTATAATTCAACTGACCCTCGTTACTTAATGGCTTGTTACTTTTTCATGTAAATCGATCTGCACTTTCGGTAAACATCTAATCTTATATGTAGATACTAATTTCGGACCTTAATCTGACCCCTTAAAAAACAAGTATAACGATCTTGCTCGAAATATTACATCAAGTCTTGCTAAAGGATATAAGATACAACTATACACTAGTCAAAAAAGCTCTGCTTTACAATTAACCTAAACAACCCCTTGAAAACTAAACCAAATGCCACTACTTTAATAAGAATCTCCAGCATGACAATACAAACAGAACTGAACGCTTTTCCATGGATAAACAGAGTATTTCTTTATTGAATCTAGTATTGGAGAATTTTCTATCAGCACATGTTAATTCATTACAAAATAACAGATGTTGTGTTATTTAAAAACCTAATCGTACAATTACAAACTACAAACTCCCAATAACAGTTGGCTAGAAATAAAAACGTTATTCGAATGAAGCATACAGATATGAGGTAAAAAGTGAGGATTTTCCGTACGTTTTTTTATTTGTTTGTTTGTATTGCTTTGTTTCTGTTTTGTTTTTTCTTGTTTGCATGATTTGTTTTTCTTTTTTGTTTTTTGTTTTTGTTTTTTGCTTTTTTTGTTTTTGTTTATTTGTGTTTTTGTTTTGTTTCTTTCCGTTTTTTGTGTTTTTTTTTAGATTCGTGCCGACTTCGTATAGTCATTTTTTTACACTGCAATCCTAATTTTCTTAAGATCATGATGATTCCATAAGACGTGTTTATTACATGTCTTCCAAACAATTTTGCCCATTTCCCCTCACCACCACACCCCACCCCACTTCACCCCTTGACAGTAAAGTTACGATAAAAAGGTAGTTCATGAAATGGTTTAAAAGTAGGCGGAGTCTATGTATCATATACTGTCACTGGCCGTATATCATCAATGCGTATACCGTCAATGCATTGTTGTTAAGAGAGTACAGTATTCATTTATCTCTATAGTACGTGTTGTTCCAATCACAACTCACAATTGTAATAACTAAAACTTTTACCAACAACAAAATGGACATTCATCAAATTTTTGACAAATGCATGATTTCATTTTTTGTTAAACTAAGAAAAGACCAGGTTAGTTTTGTTATGCAATATTAATATGGAAGCATATTGCTGAAGATCTTGCAATCTTGCTTAATCCTATATATTAGCATAAAACTTTGGAACGTGCTCTGTATATATTAGATGTTTCATGGTGGAAAGGGGGGTAACTGTAGTGAACTTTGTCTATAAATGATCATCATGCATAAACAGTTTTAAAACAAAATACCTTCCCTTATAATGTGGTGCGACCTGTCATTCAGCTATGAAAATTCATCAAAACTCTCAAAATTCTCTAAAAAAAAACTTTAAAAAAGTATCCACTGAAATAACAGTATTTTCAAATACAAACTGTCACATCCATCAAATAACTTGTATTTAAACTTTTATTATTGTTTAATTGGTTAAATACGGCTTGATGATTTATGGCAAATATTTTATGGACTTCAGGACAAGACTGACTGACAAATCGAACATTGTAACAACCCGCAAGTAGGTGTGCCAACCACTCCATCTTGTCCCCAAGCCATCTTATTATACGTCATACTATTTTCTTGAGGAGGTAGACTTCCGGTAAGGGACACAATTCTTACAAATCATTGGAACGTTTGTATTTATCATTTTACATCAATCTCATGTACAATGTAAGCATCAAAGTAAATTGGGCTGATTTTATTTTATTTCAAATGAAAGATTCATAGGCTTTAGTGAAATTATGATACAAACATATCACTAACTTCACGAGTTTCTTCCCATACACTAGGTGTACCTTATTAAATTCTTTTCAAATGTCTTCAAAACAAATTAATTAAATTTTGCTTAACACATTTGAAGGAGCAGGGAATGAGCTACATCAAAAGGATAAAAAATCATTAGAGAATCAGTATTAGATTACACAAACAGTCTTAAGTCTAAAATTAGTCTAAAACAAGTGACTACAAATATTTATGTTTTGGTGTGACTCGGACAGTGATTAAACACATGACCGCCAACACGTAACGTGAGAACGCTTCTGTGAGACCACGTATATGGTTTTGACCTTAAAAATGCAAAAGAAATTTTTTTAAATAATCTGCAATGTAGGAGTCTTATCATCGATGAAAACCACTTAAATAGAATATACATCCATCCTTTTTGTGCATGCCCCTAAACTGTGTATAAAAGATGCTCATTCTTTATTTGTTGTTGACGAAAACGAAGAGCATTATCAATGCAAAAGTTGTAAACTGTTTCTGAACAAATCAAAAAATTCTGAAAGCCACTAAACATAGGCTTCCTATTAAAAATTACTTAATAAACTTAAATATGACGCTTTGCTACATCGATAATCGATCAAAACATGGAAAAAAAATATTTCGTTTGTTTAATCATTTCTAATGATCATTGAAAGGTAACTGAAAAAAGTACGGTCAGCTTTTTTTCTGTAACTGCGTCCTACTTGGAAAACAATGTTTGATGAAAATAACAATATATTTTTTTTCAATTAACTGTCGAAATATTATTCTCCTATGAAAGTCTCTTTCCACTTGTGTCATACATTGTGTTTCCGAGCTTGATTGTTTACAATGTGATAAATGGCAGATAGCACTTCTTTTACAGAGCATGAATTAGAATTCACCTGTAAGTTTTATACTATTTCGAGATGATCTGTAACAAAATTGGCCATATTTACAACAATAGGTTAACTAAATTAATTACCCAAAGGCATCTTAACTATACGCGTATATGCCTAGTTTAGGAAAAATAAAGCAATACTTGAAAAAAAAGAAAACTATAGACTGAGTGTTTGTAAGTAATGACAATGTTGAATTTGATATTGCCATGCCAAAATTTCTTTCGTTGATTCCTTTCAGTCTTTTAATTTAGAAATAGAGTCAAAACACTGACGAAACGTGGAAATAGTGCAGAGAGACAACCAAAACCCAAATTATTCATTGATGACCTGTGAGTGGCCTTGAGCTGATAATTTTTATTCCAGTTTAATTGTTGACATTCTACCATATCCATTCCCCTGAGAAATTCTTTGCAATATGAACCCTCATAAACAAACAGGCGATATTCTGCAAGAGACATACGATGCTCCATATTGTTAACGTGTCCTGATCTGCCAGTTACACTTGTAAAGTTACAATTGAGTACAACACTGAATGTTTCAAGGCCGATTGATTTTTAATACAGACGTGAATATTAATGAAGATATCCTCTTCCATTTATGCAATTAAAATTGCATATCGGTCTATCAAATTTCTATGATTTCTACTATACATTTTCTGTAGTGATGTTCAACAAAAGACAATCATATACACATATAGAATCTTATTTGACTTTGACAGTGTCCTTGCTGTACTAAGTAAGCGTAAAAAGGAAATGCAATACAATTACGGACAATAACCAAACAACTTTGAAATGAATCTTTCATCAGAAAATAATTCTAATCATGAGATTTTTTATGCTAATACCAGTTTCTGATTGGTCGAGAACGTCGTTGCAAGAAAGTTCATATTTGCATGAACTTAGCCAGATCGTTCATACATGCAGGAACGCCAGTCAACTTGAGACCAATTTGGCATCCGTGTAGTTCATCCGATATTTAATGTTTCGTTTTTTAAGAAACTCAATTAAAACCATAGGAAACGGAATAACACTAACACTTTATAGGTACCCGTTTCTATATAGTCATATAGTTTTGGCCAGCAAAAATGAACAGAGTTGCTAAAAATCCAAATATTCATAATTTCTGTAACAGTTAAGTCACAATGTATTTTATAAGAGACACATTATGTTTCCTATATTTGAACGACATGAACACAGCACCAGAGATGCTTATGTAAAGTGTTTTTGTCTTTTTTATTTGTGTAAAAAATGTTTATTTTTAAAATCATAAATCTTTTCGATTTATTATTGCGGTAACTTGATTAATGTTTGCGCGGTCAATATTACATGTACTCCCCTCCTTTTTGGTGTAGTTTACATAACTACATCATCATGAGGTCTCCTGTACCTTCTTTCTAAAATATTAGAACTAGAATTCTGGGTATAAACGTAATTGCATACTTGCATGAAATCAACACAGTGGAGCACACATATATTCATAATGCATGAGGCGATAAAATATTGATAATAAAGTATCTGTGGATGGTAAAAGAATACAGCATTGTTAATAGTAATATAGGAACTCGTTATTTGATAATGCAGTATGTTGTGTGTGTGTTTTTCTTTTTCTTAATTTTTCTTTTTTTAAACTATCTGGAAAGCGAATTTCTAGTCAGTGGTGGAATTTTAACCACCCCCTTCTTTTTTGTTGGAAAACTATTGTAGTTTCATGCAGAATGTAGCACATCATCATTCTCAATTGCAAACATCTCTGGATGCAACCCTAATCTTCTAACGTTTCATAGCTGGATCTGCAAAGGTTCACCAAACCTCTTTCAAAACTTTTAACTTCTATACTCACAACTGTCAAACAGGGTCTGCAGTCCTACCATAACACTAATTACCCCCGTAGTGGTATTAAGTCAATGTGGATCCTACAAAATTCAAAAGATCTTTTGGAGACAATCAGTTCAAGACTATTATCTGAATATAATGGCATGTAAACCTATGATTTTCAACACTGTCTACTTCTATTCCCCATACTCAGCAAAAATACCGACGTAATAACATTATACATCGTTGTTTTTCCAAAACAGATGGTATACCTAGATACAAATATATAGTTCTTGGTAGAGATTCCTCATACTTTGTAAGAAATAATTCAAAATCATCTTCCAAATATACAGCGGAAGATGTTTACAAATTGCTGGATTTTTCAATCGACAAATTTTTTGTCCAGTGTGGTGGACGTGTTTTTCAACAAACGGTCGGCATTCCAGAGGGAACAAATTGTGCTTCTTTACTTGATAACCTATTCTTTCACTCTTATGAGGCTGACTTTAAAGCTGATCTCATCCGAAAGAAAGAATATCGTTTGGCTAGATCCTTAAATTTCAGTATCCGCTATACAGATGACGTATTACCTTTAAACAATCCTAATTTCGGGGATTTGATACATTGCATCTACCCAAAAGAACTTGAGATAAAGGATACTACAGACACTGTGAAGTCAGCTTCATATGTTGACCTACCATTAGAAATCGATGGTAAAGGAAAATAATTGACCAAACTTTACGACAAACGTGATGACTTCAAAATTGTCAACTTTCCTTTCATCTCTGGCAACATTCCTTCAGCACCTGCGTTTGTAGTCTTCATATCACAACTCATACGATATGCCAGAGCTGTTAATCGCGGAACAGGGCTATGTTGTTACAAGATTAAAGTCATCACTACAGAAGTTTTATGGTCGTCATCATGAACTCGTGGATCGTTATGATCTGCATCATGCAAACTGATTTATTCAACGGATAATGGTTTTCCATTCCTTGTTTATCTCCCCTGGACTTGACTTTTTATGAGCAAATCGGCGGGTGTTCCATGCTCCAAGGTTTTAGTGGAGTCCGAGTTTAGTGCTCAATTGCTTTTGTTACTTTATTTGTATGATTTTAGTCACTTTATATCCTTTGTTGTGTATGTTTGTTTTCCATGTCTGGTCTTTGTCTCTGGATTGCAAGTTTATGATTACCGCTATGACCTTTGTTCCCTTGATTACTCTTTCTAGAAACAGTTAACCATTCTGGCCATGGCTTGTCATAGCACGGTAGTGGACAATAATTTGAACATTCCAAATTTTCAGTCCTGGTTACTCTAAATGTTTTCTGAACAAAGAATTAAATCGGATATAATGCTGAACTAAGTGACATCAAACGGTTCACAGTTATTGGTATTATAGATATTACACAAGGTGAATACTTTTACAAAAATATAGAATTTGACAGTGCATTAGTGAAACGTAGGCATGATTTATTAAATAAACCTCGTACAGAAATTAAATTATCTTTATAGTAACGACTTTTCAGGCTTAAAAAACCCTTCTTTTAGATTACCACACTATTGATTCTACATGTAGATACATAACTCAAGGTACGTTTGCTAACAAATATAATAATTAATTATAAATATTGTGGGATATTTAGATACTACACAGAATTAAGAATTTGTAGCAAGTCGGCAGGATAAGCAGGTGTTACCTACAATTTGTTACAGAACGAAGTCTTCAACCATGGTACTCTATTTAAACTTATACATATTACATTTTTCAGTTGTTCTTTTTTTTTGTGATGTCATAAACTGTCTTGTTCGGTTTCACATATTTTTGTTCAAAATGACATATTTTTTTGCAAATTACGCGGTCGAATTACGTGGTATATTATTTATACTAACTTAGCGTTCAACCTCCCTAGAATACAGACATTTCTATGACGTTACCAGCTTGATCAGTCTGGTCAGATCGGTTTCTCAAATTTCAAATACGAACAGGGAAGTCTTTTTTAATTGTTCAGTTATAGTAAACCGGACTCTCAATAAATTCAAATGCCAAAGACAAATTGTATTGACATTCTTTATCAGAAAATATCCTTTTTTTCTGATTTATAACAATGGGATTACTTTGGTGTTTTCCGAAAAGTAAGCATCAACATTTAATATGGGGAAGAGTGTCTAGTAATAGAAGCAAACAGGTGAAAATTAAATGTTTTTTTTTTTACTTAAATGTAACTATCTGTATATTAACGCTTTTTTCAGACTTAACATCCTTCTTTGAGTTTGATGTAATATGTAAAGACATCATTCAAGCTACAAGTAGAATAGATGATCGTTCACACAGTTATCAGCAATCGTAGTTCAGTTTTGTCACAAAAAAATGCAAATGAAAAGTAAAAGCAGCAAATACCCATGCTAGCACTCGACATTAGCTCAAAGATTCAGACAGCTAAAATCGCAGTGAACATAAGAAACAAGACAAATGCATCTGATTAATAATCAAATAGATCGTTCAATTTCAAAGCTAATAAATATCGACAAGCAAATGTTGCAATTGAGTGTAGTCGTCAATATTCTTATATTCGCGATGTCACCTAATCGCTGACAAAAAAACACTTATTTTGGAGCCGCTCATACACTAAAAAGCCAAAAGCAGAAAAAAAACCAAAAGACATTATCTACACAGAAATATAAAAAAAAAATACAAAAATAATCAGTACTGGAACAATAACAGCTGATTTTATATGTAAACACACTCCTCTGTTAGTTGCGATCAAGTTCTAAAATTCAAAATAAAGAAGTTTTTTGACAATTTTAATAAATATGCCATTATTCTGACAAGTTTCGGATAAATCCAACAACTTTTGATCCGGCAAATTGGATTCAAACACACCCACTATGAGCCTTGCTTAACCATCTTCTTATACTAGAAAAAAGCAAAAATCTGAAAATGACCACTTATTTAAAAACTTCTCTAACTTTTTTGTAAACAAAGATTTTCTCAAAAATTAAAGCGGTAATTATTCTTAGATCGACAAGAAAATTAGTAGTTTATTACATGTTTTTAATACATACATTCCTTGGTTCTGACATATTACATTTTGCAGTTGGTGGTGTGAGGGGTAATAACAAAATTACTGACTTGATAAACTTTAGACAATGGTCAATAGCAAAGTTTAAAAAGAAAGACAATATAACAAATGGCAATACCAAATAATAATAAAAAAAAAAACATTTAGATACCATCGCGGTTGTCCTGATTTTATACAAGTTTATTCAATGTACATGATAAGTTTAGCAAAGGGTTATAATGCGCTATACCTCCCGCTTCCATTCGTTAATTATTTCCGGTATATAAGTGTATGACGGACAGCCTAAAATTGTTATCAGTCAAAATCAGAACAGATAAGAAAATTAGTGCGAATAAAAGAAACCAAATACAGGTAAAACACAAGTAAAACAACCAAGACGCCAACTCCAAATATGTCTTGAGCTATGTGAGAAGATGCGTCTAGTGGATGGAAGAGTAATCAAGGGAACCAAGGTTATAGCGGCAATCAAACGAATGTAGTCCAGGGACAAAGGCCAGACATGGAAAAGAGACATACACAACAAAGAACATAAATTAACTTAAATCATACATACAAAGTAACAAAACCAAATGAGCAACTCGGACTCCACTGAAACTGGGAGCATGGACCAGGTGCACCGGTAGGGTAAGCGTCCTCTGCTTTTCTAGAAACACCCGCCGAGTTACTCAGGTGAAAATAACAATGAAATGAATTTGTTGAAAAAAAAATATGTCCAGAAGTAAGACTTTCGGACTGTAAATAGACTATATATTTGAATTTTACTCTATTCTATTTATTGTGAAATCAAACAAGGGTTCACTGAGAATGTAAGTAATAATATCTAATAGTATCAGTTTACCATTATGTAATATAATAAATGTACTTTATTCACCACATATTGGTTTATTGTATGTTGCCGTATTGTGTTGCCATCATTGCATACATTTTATGCAACTGGTTGCGAATTAAAAGAAAGAAAAATAACAATTACATGCATGATTCCACCTTCATATATAAAGGTCCTCCAACCAATGATCATCATTTTCTAGTTTCTTGCAGCCATGCAATTTAAGGGAGAAATTCGGTGTTTATGCTTACTCTTTTTTGTAATATTCAGTCCAGTCTACGGTAATGAAATTTATTTACAAAACCATCATGATCATCGTGCAATGCCACGCCATGATGGCCTTGGACAAGGAACACTGTAAGATGTGTGATTATGGGCGTTCAATTTTATCATTGTGTCCTCTACTCTATCCTTGTGACTTCAATAAAATTTATGATTATGAAATTTGAATGCAGGAGACAATTTTCTTATTCTTATTATAAGGTATTACAACATTCTCACATTGATAGTTTGGACACATTCTAGAAGAAAAGGGTAGACCATATAGACACTACACATTATTCTTTATGTCATGAGTTTTTCGTGTAGGGTTTGACACATATTAAAAGCTATACTAGGAAGATTTTACCAACCCTGATGTGGTTTGAATTTAATGATCACTTTTTTCCCTATGTATGTAAAATGTTCGATTGTCAACTACTTTCACTTAAAAAATTAAATTAGAGTCCAATATCAAATTTCTATTGAAAAGGAATGTATAAAAACTTCATTTGTAAATCTCATTACTACATTCAATCGATATAGCTGCAAAGCATCAATGGAGTTGGAAATATCAAGTATCATTGATATGGTCAACACGTGAAAACTGGAAACATACGATAAGCATATACAACGCAGACAACTACTGAAGCAGGTGATCGGGAAGGAAAACATGTTCTGAAACGATAGTGAAAAATACCATCATCAATTATTCATAAAGAAAAATATATTACGAAGAAATCAGAGTTTCAAAGAATGTTAACATATTATTTTGTACGTCTCGCTGATGGCGTCAACAATTTTAGCTTCATGGATATTTCAATCTTTCAATCCTTTGTCTAAATGGGTATGTTCTTCTGAAAATGTAATGCCCACATTATACGCGGTGTTGCCTCGTTGTGTGTTCTTGATTAAGTTAACTATTTGTTGTCTTCATTTTAAAATTTCTTACCTTTCTAAATTATTAATATTTTTTTTGTCGAATCACACCGTCAATCTATTTGTTGTCCAATTTCTTGCACCTTTGCGTTAAACATTCATAGATTAAACCATTTTATAGAACGTAACCACACTCACTAGTCTAGTCAGCTTTCAATATAACTGGAATTTCTTTTTAATATTGCTGTAATCGTAATTCGAACTCTCAATGAATGCATAAGGCAAAGGTAAATTTTATGAATAATTTTATCAGGAAATATCTTTTTATTGTAAATTCTGACAATGGAATTTCTTTGGTGTTTCCCGAAAAGTAAGCATCGTAAAATTTGACATGAATGCGGTCATTGGAATGGCTAAACATACAGTTATATTGACAGCAATGGTATAGCAGTTTTGTCAACAACAACAAAACTGCAAACATAGACAGCAAAAGCAACAAATACACCGAAAGGAATTTAATGATATTGACACCTATAGCGACAGTGGACAAAAGAGCCAAAACATTTGCGTCTGGCAAGCAGACCGTTACATTTTAAGGCTAATACATATCGATGTGTAAATGTTGCAATGTATTTAATATTCTAATATTTGCGATGTCACCTGCTTGTTGTCGTAAAACATCAGCTGTGGATGAAATGTAAATTTAATACATGCATCCATTGGTTTTGACAAAATGAATTTAGCAATTGCTGTTATGAAAGGTAATCAAGTAATAAAGTAAAAAGAAAAGTATGTATAACACATTTCGAAATCAAGTGAAAACCGAATTTTAGATACCACTGCAATTGTTCTAATTTTGTACAAGCGCATTCAATGAAAAGTATGGGTTTAACCTGATGCTATAGCGCACTAAACCTCCCGCGTCCATTCTTGAAATATTTCCGGTATATTACTATATGAACGGGCAGCCTTGAATGGTCATCATTCAAAATTAGTATATTCAGTGGTAAAACCAGTACTAATTTGAAACATAAGTGAAAATAAAATAAACTGAATACAAGTAAAAATTAACGTGTAGAACGTGTAGAAGTCTACGCGGAGGAAGACGGATCAAGTTCAAGATACAAGAATAATAATTTGTTGAAACAAATAATGGCAGAACACTGTAGTAAAACTCACTGTAAAAAGATAATACATTAGAAATTCATCATATTATTCTTACGGTGAAATTAAACAATAAAGCACTGAATATGTTGGCTAGAATTTTTAATAGTATCAGTGTACCATCCTGTGTTGTTTATGCCATGCGTACATATTGGTTTATTATGTGTTACATAAATATTATGATTATGCAACTGGCAGCGATTTGAAAGAATTACCATTGCGTAACATAATCCTACTTTTGTATATAAAGGGCTTCCTACCAATGATTATCATTTTCTAGTTTCTTGCAGCCATGCAATTAAAGGGAGAAATTTCGTTTTTAATCATAATTTATGTTGTGATATTCTGCTCAGTCTATGGTAATGAACTTAATTTACAACACCATTTTGACCGTGCATTTCCACGTCATTATATGACGGCTTTGGACAAAGAACACTGCGAGCGCTGCCAGATGTGTGATTATGGACATTCGATTTTATCATTATGCCGTCTACTATATCCTTGTGACTTAAATCAAATTTCCGATTGTGAAATTTAAATGTCTGAGAAAACTGAACATGTGGTTACTCTTTTTATGGCGTATTGCAACCAGTTCATCTGATGGTTTGAACACTTCCCGGACAAATAGGGTAGGGTAGACCATATTGACAATACATATTTGTTCTTTATGCAGTTAGTTTTTCGTTAAGAAATAGACACACTATACTCTGAAGACTTTTCCCAACGCTGATGTATTGTGAGCCCAATTACTAAGTGCGTGTCCTTTTTAGTATTATTTTGTTTTGTTTTGTGTAGTTTTATTTATTTTATTTTTTTTTCAGAATGTTAATATGTGTGTAAGATTGTTGACGGTCACATACTCCAACATTACAATAAATAGTTTTCAATGTTTTATGTTTATTTAATTTCTATTGAAAAGTAATCTATAAAAACTTTTTTGTGTAAATCAATGTATTCAGAGTACCACAAGAAATTGACATATCGAACACCATTGATATGGTCAACACGTGAAAACGAGAAACACATTTGATAAGCATATACAACACAAACAAAACATTGAAACAAGCGATCGGGTAAAGAAAACATGTACTGATTCGATTTTGAAAAGTATCATCATAACATATTCATAACGAAAAATATATTACGAAGAAATCAGATTTGTCAATCCTTTGTCCCTGCTCCCATTTTTAGTGGAGTCCGAGTTGCTCATTTACTTTTGTTATTTTGTATGTATGATTTTAGTTACTTTATGTTCTTTGTTGTATATGTCTGTTTTCCATGTTTGGTCTTTGTCCCTGGATTACATGATTTTACCGCTATAACCTTGGTTCCCTTGATTACTCTTTGTCTATATGGGTATATTCCCGCTATTAGAGCGGTGTTATGTTGTTGTGCTTTCTGGATTGCTATGTCCTTTATGTCTTTATTTATTAAATCTTACAGAAACTTTATGCATCATTATGAAGCTTGAAAAAGGTATAGGTTAAAGAAGGCATTGTTTAGATTGTCCTCATTGAAGATCTATTATCTTTCTTATTCATTAAGTATTTTTTAAGTATGGTATATTTTAAAACAAGAACACATAAACGTGAAATCGCGGGGACAATAATGGAATTCAGCTCCGTTGAATAAAATGGTCCGTCCTTTGGTAATCGAATCGTATCACATGCGAGACTGACAGACTGACATTGGAGTAATAAATCTGTGGAAGTAAACACTTGTTTTTATTTATTTTTAATTGAGCAAATTAATTTTGTATTTTCCTCTGCTAAATTATTAAACCTTAATTCATTTTAGGTTAACCGGTTCATCGCTCATGTTCGTATCGAATTGATACTAAATTATCAAAAAGAATTTCTAAAAAAATATTGGTTTGCAGTAATATTTTAACATAAACCTCTTCCAAAAAAAAAAAAACAAAAACAAAAACAAAACAGAAAAAAAAAAAAAAAACACAGAGAAAGGGTAAGACATGTACAAAATATACTGTATCAATCATTTAGGTCTATATTTGAATTATACAATAAACATGAAATCTATATGAATAGTACTAATGACATTCATGTATTTCAATCGACCCGACGACAAAAAAAAAATATTAATATCTAGGACACAATAACCATTAAAAAGAATGCTTTACTGGCTCACTTCTAAAAGGAAATGAATTTCTAAAAATAAATTGGTTCAAAGTGGTTATAATCAGTAACATCTGAACAAATATGGCCTATTCTTAATTTTGGTTCAGTTACTAGCTGATAGATTGCAAAAATTGGGTTAATTGGGTTACATTAAAGTAGTATATGATTTAAATACAAAGCATCTTTTTACACTTGTCTAGAAACACTTATTATTATTATTATTATTATTATTATATATTTATTTTTATTTTAATAATTAGTATAGATTTTAACCAGACCACAATGAATTAAAAGCATGAATTACAAAGACGTTGTTCTTAAGAATGTCTTTCTGGGGCATCGGGAATAATTAATGGGATATGGGCTAAAAATTTCCAAAAAAAAGCCGATAACCGAACACATAGATGAACTGTCCCATACTACCATACATCTAGATTAGTTCTACAAGTTGGAATGACGCTATATTTTAATATAGACTAGCTGACCGGGCGGTCTAGGGCAACGGACTTTGTGCAGACGGTGTTGCCATAATTTAAATTATGTGGACTTTTTATTTTTGAGATTAATAAATAGAGGCAACTGCTTTTTACAAAATCGTTGTTGATGGTTTAGATAACCTAATCTACCAATTGGTTGTTTTCCATTGAGCTACCCTCAATTCCTTTCTAATTGAATAACTTTATCAAAAATTGATATAACACAAACGTTTAGGTTGTCTTTTTTATTTGGTTGTGAACAATACTTTGAACATAAGAATGTGATTTAGATGTGACCTAGTATGAAAGAATAACTAGGGAACCAAGGTTCTAGCGGAATCAAAAGAAAAAAAAATCAAAGACCAGACATGAGAAACAGACACACACATCAAAGAACATAAAGTAACTAAAATAATACATACAAAATAAGTGAATAACTCGGGCTCCACAAAAACTAGCAGAAAAGAAAATGTTGTTTGACAAATACAAAACAAATACCAGTCATTTTTTTATAATACAATAAAGACGAAAATAAAGGAGAATGTTCAAGTTTTCATACGTTCATGGTAATAGTATGATAATATAATATATTTAAATGTGAAATTTTTATATGGTTTATTTTCAATCAGATGGCGATATAATTTGTTCCATTAAAAATAATGAAAATTAATTCTTTGAAATATCAAATAAACCACCCCTAAATATATCATTTTTATTTATAGTGCTAGAATATTTATTATTATTATTATTATTATTATTATTATTATTATTATATGATTTAGTTAAATATAATGTTACAACAAAAAAAAAAAAGAAATTCATAGCTTGGCGCTGGTATATAAAATCAATTGTTCCGGGCGCTTTTCAGGAGTAGATCCTGACCAAATAATTGTTGTTAATGTAAAACTTTTCATATAAATGCGTGTGTTTTTTAATAATACGATTAAAACTTAATATATAAATATTGTATGTTCATTCCTTACTCTTAGAACATTCTTGTCTTTCTTTTCTGTCTTTACGATTACAATGTTTTGATTGCCATTTTTACGAAGGTATAACAAAACAATATGTAAAGTTTGTTAACATTAAAATTTATTAATTTATGACAGGTCAGGGCCAAAAAAAATATGTCTATGAAAGTAAATTGTCTTGTGTTAGTTTCTAAATACCTCTTGTTTTAACTATAACGTTTTTTTCGGTTTCAGTTGTAAAATGTTAGATTAGACAGTCATTTCTAAACAAAACTACGCCAGCATCCATGAAAGTCTGTAGAATAAATTGATTACACTTTTGATCTCTAGAATTTGTTTGTTTTGAGAATTCCTTGTATACAAAACGTCAAGTGAAATGTTATTCTGTAGAGCACGTGTATAACATACTGCCATTTGTTAAAGAATTTTTTAATAAAAAAAACTTCCACAACGGGTTTTGTCTGCGTATTCTGTATAACGGTTACATACCATATATCTATCTTTGACATGTAGTCACTGGGTATCGTTGATTTCTATTTATTGTACAAAACATATTTTAAACAAAAATGTTCAGACCGAAAACGGATTGTGCCCTACGGCTTTAAGTTGTCTTGTGACTTGATGAATTTATATCGTTTAGTATAAAATACAGAACACCAATCATATATCAAATTTGCTAAAAGACTGATCATATTTATTTCCCTTGATATATTTTATTTATATTCGCTATTTATTATTTCCTTTAACCTTTCCTACAATATCAATCAAGCTATATGTACGAATGCTGTTGTTTTATTTCTAAACATATATGTGATGAAGGGAAAAATCAAAGTCAAACAGTTGATCTTATCACAATGGACGTAAATTCCTTTAATACATTTTGAGCTACAATTGAATTTTGCGTTAATATTTTAAGTACTTTTCCGTTTAAGAATCCTGCAAAATGTAAAAGGAGTGACACATAAAGAACAAAACATAGAGGCTTTATTGCATTAACCAAGTATTTATACCTGAGAACCTCCGAAAATAACCATCAAAGTGTTTGTAAAATTTGCCTTTTTAAGGTATTGGTTGGTCACATTTAGTTAAAATTCGTTCCTGAACTTTTTCCTTACATAAACAGTAAAAAATATCTATGTCACAGGTGCTTCAGGATACATTTGAATTGCTTTTCAGTTGTTTCATATACTCAATGTCACATACAGCACATTTTCGAATTGAAGCTTTACGTTTTTAAACTGTCGGGACATACCGTTAGAGTTGTCTCTCTTCTATTTATTCTGAGGATAATTCACATATATGCATGACGTGTTAGTACCAACGAGTCGCTTTTTGGCTTAAATCGTGCGTAACAAATTCTTACGGGAAAATCTCATACTAATATCCGCCATATTAGTTTCTACGGGACGATTTGTTTACAAACGAAGTTCGTATGTTCTTGTCAAACTCCGGTGACATTCGTCTGCTTGATCAACTTCTCGGTATCGTACGTTGTTCGCGTAGAATAAATCCGAGCTATCCGAACTAACGCCGAAATACATTCTAGGTTCTTCGGATTTTCGACAAACATATAAACGTAAACAACATCTCTTTGCAACCCGATCACTGTACACATGGCCGACTTTTGACAATGTAAATATTAGGACCGAAAATTAAAATCTCACCGGAATTTAACGATTCAATGTTAAGGGAGAAGCCATTTGGCTAAACAATTGAGCAAGTCATTTAAGAAAATTTAAACGACGGTAGGTGTCTATAAAGTCGCAGAAAATATTTTTATTCCAATTTTAATAGTATCATATTTATGTGACGCCGAGTATAGATGCATTGAAAATATTTGAAGCAACAAAATAGAAAATTGAAAACTATTATGTGATATTCTGCACCTGATTTTTACATGGTACTTAACTCGCCAAATCAAAGAGTGAAATCTATTTATCAGGCTTAAAAATTGTTCGGTCTAAATAAGGTTCAATAACATGTAAACTGAAAGGATGAATGTGATTAGTAATTGAGAATCAAAACACATTTAAACAAATATTTTTCAATTAACTTAATTTATGATGAATGAAGAACAATCATTTTACAATCAGCGCATAGCACATTTTATGACATAATACTCCATAAAGTAAATTCTTATATATTTTATTTTTAATTTTACAAGTTCTACTTTAAGGTATAACATGAAGATCAATATTCATTTTGATAAAGGTTTAATTAGTGAATATAAATTTAATGCTGTAAAATGTATAATAAATTTGAAGAAAAAAAAGAACATATTACTTTGACTTCGTTTTCTATCACGTAATTCCTGTTCCATATTAATTTCTTAACATCGATATTTTATATACCTGATTATTTTTGCCCTTTCTGTATCATAACCAAGTTAGTTCCTAAAATATATTCTCCTGGGTATATTCCAAGTGATCACATAATATCGTTAAGTTCAATTAGAGATAAAAGAAAAGAAGTATAAACAAATTAAATCCTGTAGAGATCGCCTTCCTTTAAATGTGTAGTGAATCATATAAAAAATTATGATAAAGCCTGTTTTATTTTACGTAACGATATATATATATATATATATATTCCGCCAACAGCAAAAACACATTGTGTGGTCATGTTCTTTAAATTTTTAAACATTGTTCTATTGTCAGTAGTAAATACTTCTAAAAATAGAACTGGAAAACTCAACTCTCGATTATGACAAATTGCAATTATCTTTACTGTATACTTTGACTTTTCGTCTTTCTTTTGGTGTTCAAATCTTTATACATTTTGAAATAAACTTATGATATGTTTCCAGTTACTCTTTTAAAAGTGATAACGTAAGCACCATATCGAAAACACAAATATACATCACAAAAACAATTTCGTTGTGTTTTTGCATTGAAAAACATTTGTAGTTTTCGGTTTTTTTTATTTTTACTATTTTGTTTTTTTTTTTTTTTTTTTTGGGGGGGGGGGGGGTGGCGGGTATAGTTCAAATCTCAAATTTATTTAAAATGATTCCTATTTAAATTTTCAAAACTTCGCAGCATAAAGAAACTTATAAATGTATGTGTAATGTGTCTTATCACTAAATTTCAACACCGTTTCTTATTAAGAATTAGTCCACTATTTTTTTTCATTTTCACACCCAATCCTGATATTGAGAATGGTTCACTGTAATTCTGAAATACGATGATGCTGGTGATGGTAGCCTGATAACAACACAAATCATGACATCCTTAAATCATTAGTGGAACAATTTGAAAAAAAAAGACTGTATTCAGCTTATATTTTTCATTTGGGAATGATTCATATCTTTTGTAAGTCAATCGTTCATAAATACCTTCAATCCTTCATGTATTCCTCATTTATAAAAAGGCAATGGAACGGTTATCTTTATGAATCATATGTGTAATGTTTCCTTTAATATTGCAATGGAAATAAATAATCATCAAGTTGATTGAATATCACTTTATTTCACTGAATGTAAGCTTCGATGTAAGCAATTTACCTTTCCGTATAAGTAAATGTGGAAAAAATAACCGTACCGAAAAAAAAATGACAAAATACAATAATCAATAGGAATTGTCAAAAAGGAAAGTACATTCCACCAAAGGGAATGTAGCATTAGTCCTAACTAGGTGTAGGAATTTCTAATAGAAAAAGTGGATTTTCCAGGTTTTAGAAAGTGCAAAATCTACGGCCCGCATAGTTTGAAATATTTCGATTCCAAGGGGCCGCACAGAATTGGCACCAGCCAATGTTAGTAAAATTAATAGTCATATCGGAAAATATATTGATAATATTATGAAAATCCTACGTCTTTAAATATATCATCATTAGATCTGCGTACTAGAAACTTACAAAATAGTTAAGTCTGAGAAAGTCTCTAACTTCAATGGCTATTTCAATCAAAGTCTTTAGAAATAGATGACGTCATAAACAGTTGCAAATGTACTGAAACAGACGAAATGTAGTCAAGTTCTGTTGAGCTGGAGTTCTATTAATTATAAAAGGAGGATAATTTGGTTCACAATCATATATTTATATTCTATATAATGAATTTCCCATAGAGGCAAAATCCAATTGGTAATGTTCACTTGTTTTTACCTTCGTTCATGTTTAATCATTTTTCGGCATAAAACGTCTTCCATTTATGTTTGTGTAAAAAATAAGTAACATCAATAGCATATGTTCAACAATTTCAGGTTTAAAATTCACTGCATTATAAGTGTTTCTGTTTGCGATTGTCTTTGAACTGTATAAAACAGCGACAACTATACATTTAAACTTAAAAAAAGAACTTGATTTCTAAAAAAAAGTTCACAAATGCCATTTGACAGAACGATAGGATGCAGACTTTCAATGCTCTGACGTATTTTATTGCCCGCATCGCATATCCTACACTCGTCACTTGGTCTATTCAAATTTGCTCTAATGATCCTTTTATACAGCCTGGTCATTACTGGTTGGTTAAGTGTCACGACCACCTTATTAGTACTCTGTCCTTTGGTTCTTGCAATACTGAGGAAAGAGATAATACAAAACAATTTCCATTTCATTTTTTTGTCATTCGCAAATTCAGTCAAAGTTGTCCAAGCGGTTCAATAATTCATTGTTTTTGTCTATATCGACCTGTTTATCTATGAATCAATTTTCATTGAAGTTAATATTTCCTTTCTGGAACAGAAAATCGAAGGTACTGTTAATATGTATGGTTATTATCAAGAAATGTGCTATATAATTTGAAGATGTTTCATTTGAAACGATAAAATGATGAATCTGTTTGCTTTTATCGTTTGAACTCAAATAAATGTTATTTGTTATGAAATACAAATATTGTACGTACCGATTATTTCATTCGTAAATGCGTTTATTATTGCATAATGATAAAGGTGAACAGTAAAACAGTACATTTATGACCTTCGATAGCAACTATTACATGCAAGAACAGGGATGAACTTAACTTTCCGGGGTACATCAATTTTGTAAAATTATACAATGTGTTAGTAGCGTTCATCGTGTTCGTTTTGCTCTGATCTTTGTGGTAGATGACTTCCACTATAACATATTTGTTGATATATATATATATTTATATATATATATATATATATATATATATATATATATATATATATATATATATATATATATATATTATTCGTAATTATCAATATTGTGTAGCCTGACTAAAATATATTTTCAATTATTAGCTTTAATATTTATGAAGTTTTCAGAAGGATGATAACTGATCCTTAAAGCTATATCCTTATTTTCGAAGTACAAAACAGGTAAAATGAAAAACAATTGTGAACAAATGTGCAGTTTTATAAAACAAAAAAAGATTACATAAAATGTAAATATAAAATAAAATGGGTTGTACCGATTACTCACGATCATAAATCATAAAAACAGATTATGAATGCTCTCAACTTTAAACTCTTACAGTTTTATCAAAATTTGTCTTGAATTATGTGTTCATGACAATATACATAACAGGCAGGAACATAAATATATATTTTTTATTATGAAAACAAATGATATTAACAACACGACAAAATGTCAATATTTATTGTTGTTCAGATTGAGGTACGTTTAGCACTTTGTACATATATATTGTCCATGCAGCTCATTGAAAACTGTACTCAATAGCAATTTTGTACTGAATATTTAATTCAATAGTACTATGTACCCGTGTACTTACCATTGAAATTGTGTTTGTTTTAATTTTTGAAAGACATTAGGTCGCTTGACCACGAAATTTACACCAACGATTTTTATTTTATTTTTTTTGTTTTTTTTTTGTTTCTGTTTTTTTCGTTTGTTTTTTTGTTTTGTTTTGTTTTGTTTATGTTTTGCTTTTATTTTTGTTGTTGCTTTTCGTAGATGGCAATGGAGTACTGTAGCTCTTCAAGCATGAAAGTAACCTAAAATAAACCGTCAGCTAGTTTGACTGGGAAAATATATCAGTTGAGCAATTCTTATTTGGGCGATATCTTCAATTTTGCAATATTTCAGAATGCAAATCCTATTGAAATGGTTAAAAACATTATTTAGATATATTGAATGGATAGGACATCCTAACACCTTAAATCGATGAATGGTTGTTTTGGAACTTGACATTTTCATATTAATGAATTCTGCAAAAAATAACAGACCCAACGGTATTACTATAATTTAAAGACTTTAGATAAAATGACATGTATCCATCAAACTATCAATCACACTTCCATAACTATTTCTTTACATATTTTTGACGAAATGTCACGTTTAATTAATATGTCTTTTTTTCCCTTATGAATGACTACGTTTGAGGGATGTGTGTAGTTTTGGCTGTTATGTGTCAATGGAATACACTTCCACATACTGTAGTACTGCAGTCTAGAGTTATTTCCCTTTCCCCGTGAGGGGAACTGGACCATTAACAAGTCCTCACCATATGCTCCTGTTCTTTGCTATTCTTGTTGCATTTGTTCATAAGTAAATTCCTAAATCTTTCCTTTCTCGTTCTATAGTTCTCCTCAGGTTTTCTTTCGTCTCTCCTTTTTTTTTTCTTTCTGGTGTCCAGGTTGACGATGGTAAGGCGTGTCTGGAATTAGTCATTCCAAGGACGTGTCCAATCATTTCCGCCGTCTTCTTTTGATGGTAGTGCTGATCGTTTTATTGCCCTTTCTTCTGCGTTTGTAACTTTTCGTAGCCAGTAGATCCTTGGAACTCTCCATAGAGGTTTATGCAACTAAGTATCAACCTAGTTTTGTAACTTTTGTTCATCTTCTATGGTTCACTTCCGTACAGAAGCACAGATAAAACGTTTGAAATGAGCAGTCTAAACTTGGTTCTCTTTGCATTTGGCTGTTCTTTTGCATGCTCGTATTAGTTTTTGATTGTTTGGGTGAATTTTCAATCAGATTCATTATATTTGTTTTTGCAGGATGGAATGGCTGTGCTTGCTCAAATTTTCAGTTTCTGGAGGTGACTCAAAATTAATGCTTCCGACCATGAATTTTTAATTTTAGTTTTACATATAAACAAATATTTTCAGTGATAAGCATGAAGTATATTTTGTAACACCATGTTCTAACTAAATCATTTTCACTAAATTGGACAAAAGCAGTTTGACAAAATGTAATCAAAATTTTGTGAAATATAAAGTTTATTCTTTCAACTCGTGGTTGTTTCAATTTTTAACACACAAAGGTATTTGAAATAAAATTAATTTCAAAATTCTGATAAATGATAAATATGAATCCGCAAAACTGCAACATTGCAATCAATTTCATTTCTGATTAAAGAAATGATAATGGCGTTTAATTATCAAGAAAGAAACAACCAGCTTTGTCTAAGTTTTTTGTAAGAATCAGATAAAATGAAAAACACAAACATACATATCAAAAACCCACCGACCTGACAATATCATTTCTATCAAGGATGCTTTCTGGATCTTAAAAGACCGTCATTTGATCTCGGAACCACTGGATTTGCTTACAATTTCCTTGAAATATCCGATCTTGGTGCATTTCAATTAAATTATAGTCATTTAACTAAATGTATATGTATATAAACTGATATGTAAAATCTTGGTGCAAATAGTAAAATTAAACTTTTTTTTCCATACCATGTTTCACCCACTGCCTGATTTTTACAGAGACTGTCACTTAAACAAATAAAAGTGAGAACGAGATTTTTTAAAATCACCAACAAATTAAACTGATAAATTGCAACGATGAGGTAAAGTGTTATGCAAGAAAATGAGACCAAAATAAATGAATTGACATAGAATGAAAAAAAAAAAACAACAACAGTAGAATAGGTTTCTAAATTTGATTTATTCACACTTGGTCTCAGTTTGACAGAGCAATCATTCACTTGTTTGATCCAGAAAACAAATAAATTACAACAAAGGTACATTTGACTTTTTAAAGCATCTGCTTTTCAGGGTTTTTATCATTATTATTGGCATTTACCAGATTGGAACAAAGACAATGTTATTAACCTTATGACCTCAGTCTCTATTGACATAAATTATTAGAAATGTACATCAGTTAAAAGGTAATTTGATACTGTATTTTTTTTTTATATTTGATACATTGAAGCATTACTTTTATTATTTCGGACCGGTTTAGAAACCAATATAATCAATCATGTCGAAGTATATGAATGTTTATCAACGATTCGACGTTGACATTCTTCTCCTGTAGAACTAGAAATAACCAAGTGGGTATGTACTTCCATAGAAACTTAGCCGTGGTGAATCACGGAAAATATGGAATTTTCAGTTATGATTGTATTTTTTGTTTTACAAATTAAATGCGGAAAATTAATAGAACATTCAAAAGGGGAATGTCGAACCCGCAATTGAAATTCGCAGGGGTTAATATGTTTCAGAAAGTAATTTGGAGATTAGAATTTATACGTCTGTGTGTTTTTTGTCGGACAAAATTTCAGCATGTATCTCTTGCCATGTCGACGTTCAAATCAGAAAGTCTTAAACCATTAATAAATGAATGTATAATTTTAAATATTATAGAATGAAGACAACTTTTATTTTGTTGGCATCTATTATTGGATGTGTAGTCACAGAATATGGTGAAGATGGGTATAGCCCAGGATATTATTCACGAAATTACAATACTGTACAACAATATTCCGGATTGCTAGAAGATAGAGTATTTGGTGGATATGGTCATGGATTTGGATTTGGACTAAGCGGTTATGGATTAAGGAGATATGGACTAAGTGGTTATGGGTATCCGAGTATTTCCCATGGTTAGACGATGTAAGTGGCTTTCAACATATATTTGGAGAGCCTGATTAATATTTTCAGATGAAAGGTAATCAATATATTTGTTCATTGATTTGTTCGTTTTATCTACTTATTTGGTGGTTACATATACTGTGATATCACACCATTGAGGATGCAATACGAACAAGTAGTATTAAGCTAAAAATACTGTGAGCAAGTTCACAAAAAAAATAATAATAATAAAATAAAATAAAATACCTGCTTCAAATGCAGTTGAATGTATTACCTGTAAGTTCAATTTTGCATTCTCTTCACAGTAATTACATTCCTTCATGCATATCTACATATAATACCTAATTTGCTAATAAAGTTTTATCTAAACCCCTTGAATGATTTATGAGAAGATTCGCTTATTAGGTTTTAACATGAAAAATCTTTAATTCGTATTATCTATCCTTGCAAACCCCATGGTAACTATATTCGTATATGTAAATCCTGATATGATGGCCATACGTCCTATAAAGTTTCATCAAAATTCAGGAGAAGTTATGCCTTAAAGGATTTATCATGTCAAAAAAAGCTATACTCATTTATGCAAATGTACATATGATGACTGACCTTCCTATAAAGTTTCATCAAAACCCTTTGAGCAGTTCACGAAAAGTTGCGCTTAGTAGATTTAAGAATGTAAAACAAAACTTTAAGTTGAATTATTTCATTTGGAATCATCATCAGTACGTTCTTTCTTGTGCATCTACATATGATGTCCAATCTTTTTGTAAAGTTTCAACAAAATCCTCTGGCCGGCTTAGATGGAGTGGGGCATTCAAGAAATTCTTGACAAATGGACAGGCAGATAGACTGACGGACGAGGTGATTCCTATTTCACCCAAAATTACAGGGGAAATAAAAATGTAATTTCGAGGGGTTTGTACATATATCAACTGTATTTGCTACATTCAATAAATCAACATAATCATATTATAAGAGTTTATGTCGAAACGTCTTAGAGTTTTTTTTCAGTATTCAGAGTGTTAAAGTTTCGAATCATCTTTTTTCAATTGGCGCTAAAAAAAATCATTGGAATGAGCTTTGCCAATTTATAATAAATTCCACATAGCATATGTCTTTAAAAATCTTCATATGAAAAATCATTATCAAGTCAAAATACGAACTGTCTTAAATTACCTAACATCAAATCAAAAAAGAATATAAACTTTTCGATTGAATGGTTAAATTATGTCAACTATTTTTAAAAATTTGTTTTCATTTTTTTTTCAGACTATACATTATAGATGACAGCAAGAAATTGGTAAAATTCGCATTTGCATTTTTGAAATAAAGAAATTATAAAGTGTTTGCACAGTTCAATGTTTGGTACAGCTTGTTTCAATTTCTTATGTGTGGGCTATATACCATTTAGTACGATAAGGATCTGCGTGTTCTAGTGACCTATATGACTATTGCAAAACACCTATAGCCTTGTTAATTATCATAATCGTGCAGGTTGCTAAGATCTTATTATCAATAAATGCATAGAACATAATGTCGCATTCATAACAAGGGTTGTGTATTCCAGGTCGCTACAATGTATTGTATTCAGATTTGTTCAAGGAAATATTGCAGAGTGTGAAAAAAAGTGTAGATTCATTAATCCATTGCAAAAAAGAATGCAGACTGTGAAAAATATCATTATCTAGATATTTTTACATAATCATTTTTGTCTTAATTTACTGGGTTTAACATTTCAAAGAAGGGACGTTACCTTGTAGCAATTAAATGTAATGATTTTTAATAAAAAAAAATTATGAAGTTGAAATGGATTTGGATTTCAAATATTATCTTCCTGATATTTCCGCCAGAAAAAGATATGTGCAATTGGAAAAAATATGTTTTAGTTTTCTTCGACGCAATAAGAACGACCGCGCTCTGACACACAGTTGCTGACTGTTTTGATCAATGCCGTCGTTTTTCTTTTTCTTTTCTTTTCTTTTTTGTTTTTGTTTGTTTTATGCTTCATGATGTTATCACGATTCTTACACATTCACACTGACTTCTGTTAAAAATCTAACGTTTAAAACCTGGAATGTGTGTGTGTTTTTTTTTCAGAAATGAATAAGTAGGATCAATTTAGTTTAAACAAAGTAAAGTGAATGTTCTTATGTCTCACCTCAGACCTGTGTATACTGACATAAATGGTAAGGCATGTACCTCATTTCAATGGTAACTTGTCAATGATCTTTTAATAAACTGTTGTATGTTCATCGTTACTGATATGGTGTCTTTTTTTTCAATATGAAATTAACAGTGTATATTGATAACTTTGTCTTGAAATACTTGATGTTAAGCTTTTACTGTTACCACACTCTCCAAAGAATAGGTTGTGGAAGACCATAAATCTGTGCTATCCTCCTTTGGTCTCTCTCTACCGAGGACGATGATTGTGATTTACCCTCTATGTAATGGATTCCTAAACTCCACAAGAATCCATACAAACAACGTTTCATAGCTGGATCTGCAAAATGTACCACCACACCTCTTTCAAAGCTTTTAACTTCTATACTCACAACTGTCGAAGAGGGTCTGCAGTCCTACCACTACACTTTTTACTCCCGTAGTGGTGTTAATTCCATGTGGATCCTGAAAATTCGAAAGATCTTTTGGAGACAATCAGTTCAAGACTATTACCTGAATATAATATCATTAAAACCTATGATTTTTCAAAAATGTATACGTACATTCCCCATACTAATAGAAAATCCCGACTTAAAAAGCATTATACATCGTTATTTTTTTACAACAAAAAAAAAATTGTACACCTAGATACAAATATATAGTTCCTGGTAGAGATTCCTCATACTTTGTCAGAAATAATTTCAAATCATCTTAAAAATATACAGAGGAAGATGTTAACAAAATGCTGGAATTTTTAATCGACAACATATTTGTCCAGTGTGGTGGACGTGTTTTTCAACAAACGGTCGGCATTCCAATCCGAACAAATTAAATGTGCTCATGTACTTGCTGACCTATTCCTTCACTCTTATGAGGCTGACTTTATAACTGATTTGATCCGAAAGACAGAACATCGTTTGGCAAGATCCTTTAATCTCAGTTTCCGCTATATAGATGACGTATTATCTTTAAACAATCCTAATTTCGAGATTTGATACATCGCATCTACCCCTAAGAACTTGAGATAAAAGATACTAAACACTGTAAGGTCAGCCTCATATCTTGACCTACACTTAGAAATCGATGGTAGAGGAAAACTATTGACCAAACTTTATGACAAACGTGATGACCTTTCATTCAGATTTGTCAAACTTTCCTTTCATCTATAGCAACATCCTTTCAGCACCTGCGTATGGAGTGTTCATATCACAACTCATACGTTATGCCAGAGCTTGCCGAAACTACGCGGACTTTTTGTATCGCGCAAGAACTCTAACAAATAGGCTTCTGGGACAGGGTTATGTTGCTACAAGATTGAAGTCATCACTACAGAAGTTTTATGGTCGTCATCATGAACTCGTGGATCATTATGATGTATCCATCTGCACCATGAAAACTGATTTATTCCACGCTTCATGGTTTTCCTTTCCTCGTTTGTCTGCACCGGACTTGACTTTTTATGAGCAACTCGGTGGGTGTTTCTAGAAAAGTAGAGGACGCTTACCCTACCGGTGAACCTGGTCTATGCTCCCAGTTTTTAGTGGAGTTGCACATTTGATTTGTTACTCTGTATGTATGATTTTAGTTACTTTATGTTCTTTGTTGTGTATGTCTGTTTTCCATGCCTGGTCTTTGTCCCTGGATTGCATTCGTTTGATTGCCGCTATAACCTTGGTTCCCTTGATTACTCTTTCAAGCCCCATTTCACTAAGTTGCGACCTCCCTACTTTCTACAAAATCCTTATTTCTTCAAAATATGGTTATTCACAGCAGTTGTTGCCACACATCACAAATGATTGTTCTCGTTGCTGTACAATTTGTACATATTTATTCCAAAGCGTTTCTACGAGGACACAAACACAAATGCAGATCTACTGAATCCGACTTCTGATTACCACTAAGCTTTATACGATGCTTTTATTTAGTGTTAAGAGTAATCAAACAAACACGATTCATTGAAATACATTTCAAAGATATAGTCTAGAGAAAGAAAATAGACAAACATAACAAAGAAAATGAAATAACCAAAATAATACATACAAAGAAACAGAGTAATTGGGTAACCCGGACCCAAAACTGCAGAGGGTCTCAACTACTTATTACTGACGCTGCCGCTATGTGTAAGTATATGTGTCCTGTGATATTTATCGTCACTTCTAATTTCTTTGAACATATACAGTGGCTGCTCTGTCTTCCAAAATCATGTGTCGCCAGAAAAAAATTACCAGCTACTATATTTGTCGTCAGTTTTCATGAACTTTCTTTTTAGTGTGATAGAACGTCCACTGATGAGTTAGTTATCTTTGTCAATTCATCAAAATAACATTTATTTATGACATATATGTACACCAGATTCACTCTTAAAGCATGTGTAGAGTAGATCTAGTCGTTGCCAGCATAACATAAAACATAGCTCACATTTCATATGAAAATTATAAAGTACTACTTCAAAATCAGGTGTTTTATTTGAGCAGGGCTATATATTACTATATTCATATATTCCTTTGTTTGATAACATGATGAATTTTATCCTTGAAGTATTATTTTTCTGAATATATAGCTCTTTTTTCCATTAATTATCAACAATCTTAATTCTCTTTATTTAAGGAATAAATTTATCCCGTTAATTGTGTTCCTATTTTATTCTCTGTTATTTTGTTATACTCTTACATGATGTCTAAATATTATTTCTTCAGTATTTCCATATTTAGATTTGGGGAATTACTTTTTATTATAAAATGCACATGACCAATAATTGTGTTTACCTTTGACCAAATGATGTGGGTTTTGATTTGCTCAATAATATATTTACATATGATTAACAATCACCATGAACATTTGACTGAATGGATGACTAAAAATATGACGTGAGTCAGGGTCACCTGGTCTAATTACTTTTGCTTGGCAACAGCCTAAAGAGCTTATGAACAATCAAATCTGACCAGGAGTAAAACAATTGCTTGACTGAAGGTTGTTCATGTTTCTGACAAACTTTCTGCAAATACCAATATACAGAAAACAGGAAAATCGCAAAATGGTCATTTTTTGTCGCTAGATCAAATACAAAAATGCAAATTTTGACATTGGCGAAGCCCAGAGCGATCTCTGAAATATGAATATTTCCTGGTTGCCTCTGTCGACTAAAATTCTCAAATTCGACTTCATGTTGGAGTTTGAATACAATTTCCCCGATAGGCTTACATCATTTTTAACATTTTGGCAAAATGCAAACCTACGGAGGCTCAAAGTATAGACCAAAATGAAACCGAATATTGAATATTGAATGAGGATTAACTTAAGCAAGTCATTTCAACGGACGTATATCATAATGTGTGTTTAATAAAAAACGTTGATCACATAGAATACTAATAAAACGAGTATTTTGGCAGATTAGATAGCTTGTATTTCGGCAGGATGTTGCTTTTTTCTTCAAGGAGGTTGACAGAATACATTAAAAATGTTTTTCCTAAAAAAATTCTTTCAGGATGGTGATATGTTGCATTCCACTGAAATGTAACGGGATTTCAGTTTTTGAAATTGTTCGAAGACCCATTGTCTCTAAGAAATCGAAGCATGTTAGATGAATTTTGTTTTCATTTATTAACCTTTGTTAGAATCCAGTTAATATTCTTCAATAACTCTAAGAGAAATCTAATTGAAATAAAAATAATGAATTATCGAACAATGGCTACGTTTAAGAGGTAGAAAGGAACTAAATACAAATACAAAATGACTAAAAAGTAAAAATATACTTATTCATATTATATTTGTATTTAGTTCCTTTTAACTTTTAAACGTAATTATTTTTCACTAATGCATTAGTCTTATTTACGTTTAATTTGAGAAACTTCACAACACATATTTTTAATTTAAGGAGGTGACCTAGGATAAGGGACACAAGCATCAAATTAATTTGGACAGATTTTGTTCTGTTTCAAATGAAACCTTGATAGATTTGTTGAAATTGAATATGATACAAATATATCACTGATTTCAAAAGTTATATCCCTTTCCCTAGGTCTACCTCCGTAAATAAAATTGAATAACACAAATTTCCATTAGTTGAAGTCATGTTACCTACTGTATATGTTTCGAGTAGAAAATTTGAAAAAGTTTATCCATCAGACATCTTGACTCAAAGAAAATTTCCAATCAAAACAGTACGTGTATAGTGCATGATCTACCTTCATGTCAATAGACTGTCCAAACCTGACCATGTCTGTCAACTTATAAATAAAACGTGTATACTGCATGATCTACCTTCATGTCAATAGACTGCCGAAACCTGACCATGTCTAGCAACTTATAAATATAAAATTAATATTCCGTCATGCATATAAGTAGTTCCACATATTATGTTGCAACTGTTATTTATTTATTTATTTTTAGCTTCTTAAACACACATGACTAACTGCAAGCACCTAAATTAAAAACAGTATATGCATCTAGATTACTCGAAACGGCGATCCTTGAAGCTAGCACAAATATCAAGTTACAGTTTCTTCAAATACAAAATTTTAAGTCTTTGTGATGATCCCCATTAAACCGTAGAACTACAAGTATGGGCACAGATTATATATTTTTTCTGTCCAGATATCTTTATATAAATAATAAATAAAAACAGAAATCATACTTGTAACATGCGTTTTGACGTTGATGCATGCGTGTATGCATGTAATTCATTGATAATCTATCAACTTCATTTTAATTTATTTAAGTTTTTATCTTACTTTGATAGGTTGTTGTATCATCTGCATCTTGTTCATAGTCATTTACAACCCAGCACAATCAATCATATAAACTAAATATTCGATTATATATAAACAATAAAAGTCCAATGCTCACCAGCTTTATAAGGTCACACAGGCAACCGTTACAACGATAAAGTAAGTATATCTAGCGCAATAAAAGGTTTTTTTCTGGTTTTCAAACACTTTAAAATTATTTTATCTATACAAATATTTGGAGTCAGGGATTTACATGGATGTATTTAATTTTCCTTGTCATTTTTGTCATTTTGAGTGTAATATCATGGGTTTTTGTATGGCCGTTGTAATGGAAAAATCAGTTTTCATCACTTTCGGTTCAGGACTAACACAAATCTTCGCTGGTATAAACGTCCAATGAATACCATGTTCCACAGAATCCTCCTCAATTACCACGAAGAAATGCATCCACAGAATCACTATGTCATTTTTAAGATCGTTATTTATACGTTATAAAGAAAAAATGTACAAATGTTTGAATTCATATTCTTTTTTTTAAATTATTATTATTTATCACATGCTAGTATCTTGGTACATACATTTTATTTTACTTGATAAAACCGGATGTTAAAGTAGGTTATCCGTTCAAGGCAATAACTAGCTATCAGCCCCGGTTTTTTAGTTCCGGTTATTTATGCATTATCATAGCGTTGTGCATAAAAACATTATCGGACTTGCAGAGGAAATCAGTATACGTTATGAAGAAACTGAAATAATAATCAACATATAATGACATACCTGTATATAGATGCTGCAAACTGTCTTAGGTCTCAATTTTCCTTTTCTCCAGATGTTTTTGTTGGAAATGAGATTATTACTTTTTTATTGATAAGATTAGTAAAATGACGTGACAATTTTGGTAACACACATATATATATATAGTTTCTTATTCTTATTCTTAATTTCATATTTACCTATTCGAACTACTGTTCTTTCTTTTCCATTTTTCGATAATTACACTTTTTGTTTATTAAATTGATAATGAATTATTGTTATAGTTGAACATTATTTATAAAACAGGTTAATATATGGCAATTTTCCATATCGCTCACACATAAAACTTGACTACGTCTTGGGCTAGTACACAGGGCGATCTGGAGGGTGCCATGTAGTAATCTTTAAATATTGAATTTAGTATACTTTGGGGCAATTTTCTTCTGAACAGATTTCCATATTCGAAAAAATTCCCTTTCCCCATCCCCCAATATACCACTGATTACCTGACCCAAGGACTGCACAAGCCTTTAAATAATTAAATCTCAAACCTTTACTGAAGACAGTGTCCTATATTTGTATGTCTGTGTCTTATTTCCTTTTGCTAAAGGTGCTGTTTCCTCAAGACATTTTGCCTCAGTTTTGAATCATTTAACTTTGTTGTATGTATAAAATGTACTGAACCCTGTAATACTTCTTAGAGAAGCGCCTTTTAAGTACATACAAGACAATGTAACTTATCTTAAAGCTGCGAACTTACTTTACTTATTGACCTATAGAATATGAACTTAAGTAGTGTTCCATGTAAGAATCATGTAAAATGTGATTCATGGTTGGAAAGCCTACATATGAAGGTGGTTATGGTTATGGTTTGGGTGGTTACAGAAGCGGTTATAAATTGGGATAAACTCCGAATTTGGTGTAAGTGATTTGATTTTATCATAATTAGTGTGGTTCTTATCTAATACAACATAATTGATTAACATTTAAATGTTTCCTTTTTAATGATTCGTTCTCTTTACCGTTTACAGCATGTGCATTCTGTCGTCTTTTTTTCAATTTGTTGGTTTTGATTGAAGGTAGAGACAGATCTGTCAAATAAAGTATTTCTGTGGAAAACAAATTCCCATTAAATAGTACTAGTATAATGGGAATGGAGAAATTGAGATGAGGAATGAGGATAGTAAAGGGGGATTTTAAACGGGTAAGTTAAGCCTTCTCGGCTTGTCAAGGGGTCTTGCCTATTTGTAGATTTCAAATCCGGGTAAAACTAAAAAAGAAAACTGTTTTTTGTTAACTGATAACGTAGTAGAGGAAATCACACCGTAGCACTCAATGAATTAGTGATGCCAGTGAACTTAGGTAGACATTTTGGCAATTAACAAGAAGAATTAAACTTTCGATCACTTCATCGGTATCACTGTGTCATTTAGAAAAGTATACAGACTTCTCAATTTCAAATAAATGCTCTCATATTTTCAAAATAACATTATTTTAATTTAACGCCGGGTTTGACAGTTTTATTTTCTTTCACTGACAATGGCAACAATATCATGAGTTAAGGCAGTCAATGCATGGCCACAGCCTCTATCACATATCGAAAGAGAAAAAAAAAGGACATTTAAAGGGAAATAACTTATTGTAACGGTATTGATATCTAATTTTATAAAGACTTTAATTTCAATTTCCAGTAGTTTATCAAGTGTCATTTAAAACAAAACAAATTTTATTACCTGACGTTAACGGCACTACACGCTACAATCGGTTGTCATACTTCATGCAGATGAACCAACATTTCAAGGTGTCAACAGTTTTAATTCTTCCCTAAAAGCTTTGATAAGATTATGCACATTAAAAGCAGAATGTCGTAACTAATTTAACCTGATCAATGGTCAGTTGGCCAATATTCATGGGGACAGGTAATCACTAGTCACAACTTCTACATCACATCGTACAAAAAAATTGACATTTAAATCGAAATAACTCTTTGTAAAAGCATGCGTTAACACCTCGAAATCAATAGAAAATGGAAGTGTATTATTTCCCTCCAAAGCAGTCAACTTCTTTGTTGTTACAATAAAATACAGCCATACAGTTTCCGCAATTAATATATTCCACACTGCAACAAAAAAATAAATAAAATAAAAAAATACGTTGACGAGTTTAGGGCATTAATCGGTTTTGTTAAATTATAAAAACTGCCAACAACTAATGGAATGGAGTTTGAATTAGTTTTTAAATGTATAGAATAACTAAATGTATGTATCAAAATATACGTACACAAATATTGTTTTTGTTTTGTCTTTGTCTTTGGTTTTTTTTTTTTTTTTTTTTTTTTTTTTTTCCTTATTTAAACACTACCACTACAACTAAATTTATGAATCAATCATTAAACTAATATCGATAGTTATTATTTAAATGATTAAATATGATGTTTATCGCTGTTTTACTGAAGTGTAAGGTATTAGTTTTCTTTTATTTTCACTTTTCCTACCTTACATATGTTAGTTTTATAAGCGCTGCAAAGATTCTTTTCGGGACTATTTTTCGGCGGAGTTCTACGTTACTCGCGGGTGTTCAGCAGCCTTGCAATAATTTTTATTCTAACTCGACTGGCGTGAGATTGAAAATTATCGTATTGCGTATAGCAAGCTCAAAGGGATTTTAAACAAAATAACCATAATTTAAATTACTATATTTGATTTCAAGGAATAATGTGAACATCAAAATAATGTATGTTTGAATGTTGATAGCAAAATAATAATAATAATAATAATAAATAAATAAAAATAAAACTGAACTCAAGGAAACCAAGTTCTCGCGGTAATCAAAAGAATGTAATCAAGGAAAAAAGACCAGACATGGAAAACAGACATACACAACAAAGAACACAAAGTAACTAAAATCATACGTACAGAGTAACAAAAGCAAATGAGCAACTCGGACTCCACTAAAAACTGGGAGCATGGACCAGGTACAACGGTACGGTATGCAAAGTAATTAGAAAGCAAATAACAATTTATTGGCACTAGTTATACCCTTCGCAATGAGATGTAAATGTGAAAATGTGGACTTTCTACATTTCAATATTCCTGTCTTACATGTAAATGATAATTCACACCCACGTTTTTTGTTTTGTTTTGTTTTGTTTTGATATTTTTGTATGTTTGTTTCTTTTTTCTTTAAATTGGGTTTGAAATCGTTTTTTTTGCAAATGTAAACATTACATAGTGTCAGAATAATTTTTGTTCATCTTGTAGGTTAATATTTGTTGACATACCAGCACATTGGTCCGTCGTATCGAGTCTCGTCACATGACGTGATTTCGTTGCAAGGGTTGACTGTGCAGTCATCGATTCTCTGTGTACAGTTCACTTTGATGTCTGGGCATTTGTCTAAAATGTAACTTTTCGGTCAGAAATAAACAAAAAAAAAAAACAAAACAAAAAACAAAAACAAAAACAAAAAAACAAAAACTAAAAAACAAAAAAAAACAAAAATAGCGAACACAATTAAAATTTAATCACTCGGAGAAGTTTCTAGGCAAATGGTTGGTCCTTACTTATAGAACTTGTCATGATATATTCATAGAATATCTTAAAATATATTGAATGGTAAATGAATACCGGTATAACCTTGACTTAAACGAGTCTTAATTTATTTTATCTGTTTCGCCATCGACTAATATATATTATGAATAGAATACTTACACCTGCCATCTTTTTCGGCACATCTTTCTGAGAAATAAAAACAAAGATTATATGCAGATTCAAAATATAAATTGTAACAATAAAAAAAAAACGGGCAACCTTGTTCTTATCAGAATTTTCTACGATTTACAATAGTCTCCGTCAAGGGTAGTATATATGGTCAAAGTTTGGCTTCCAAAAAGCACCAAACGTGAATAAATCTTCTCGTTGAAAACCGAGGCCACATTTTGACGCCATATTTGCGTCCTCTTCCCTAATTATGCCGTCTTACAAGAAACTTAATTGGATCGCTTGGACATGCTAACCCGACTCATCAGCTATGAGGATTGATTCGGACAGGAACATGCATCACATGCCATCCATTTCATATACCTACTTTAGAACTCCGGTGAAATGTGTATATCGGTACATGATTTATAAGATCTTATTGTGTCATTATCAATTTATTAATCACATTTTTCTGAAAGGTGGATACGAATTTTTCGTGCTGTGCATGTGATCCTTTCTTAGTCGTGCCATTTCAAATAATTAGAAATTGAATGTCATTCTCGTTCATAAAATGAAAGATTTACTTGAATATAGGATGACAGCTTGAAGCGAGAGTATTTTATCTGCGTTGGATAAGATTCCTCTTTTTTAATGTATAAGAGTTAGTTCAGATTTCAAGTCTCGTCAAACAAACCAAATCTGCAAGAGAAGCGCAAAATGCTATGAACATTATTTGCATGCATACGTTTTTTTTTTTTTGTTTTTTTTTTAAATATATAGAGTATACACCATTTACAACCTTTTGGAATATATTCCTTGTGAGTACATATAATCCCTTCATTGCAGTGCTGGTCTTTTTTATACACGACAGGACTTGTTGGAACAATGGATATACCGTTCATCGGTGTACACCATCCTCCCTAAAAACCTATTACTTACCTACTGAAGTCGTTCCAAACTTAAACAACACTACGGCGATACACACAACAAAACTCAGACTAAATCTATACATTGTAAAAAATAATAATGATGAAAAATAACGGCAAGAAAACGCGTGTGATAAAGATAACTTGGATTATAAATGTGAGAACATACCCGTCATCAACCAGTTGTTACTCTCACTGACGCCAGCTGAGAATAATAATTGAATTAATTAATATATTAATTATCAAACAGCAATAATATTATAATGATTCCAATTGTGAATTATAAATAAACATTGGGAATACATGTTTTGTCAGCGTGAACCAAGAATTCGTTCGTAACTGAAACTTTCCTTTGCATTTTACTATGTACAAGTAGGAGGACAGACATCAAAATCCAAGTGCATGGTAAAAATGTGAAATCCGTCAAGAAACATAATGTAAGCTCCATGCAGCGTTTTCTCTCTTACTAATCGCTGCACACAGGTCTTATCTGGTTCCCTGGTCAATATCATAAGCGACCCTTATATGTGAGAGAAACTCGTGGAACGATAATAATACCCGGGCTTCAAGGTTACGCACAGATCTTTCACAATTATCGGGCTTTATTAAAAAATGCGTCGTAAGACAATCGGATAGCGTCGCGTAAAATCATTCACTTTTTTCCGACTTTGCAAGATTTTTTTTATATTTTTTGAGAGGGATGGCTGCAACGTCTAGGGTGAATTTCGAACGTCAAACGCGGTTCGAGGCTTGACATGGTTGATCGCCATACACAAAATGATAACCGAATAAAATACAAATACATGTAGTAGTAAAATAAAAAAAAACTGAAGTTAAAACAAGATAGCGCGCGCGCACACACACACACATAAACACACACACAACTAAAGCACTCTCAATGTGAAAATGGGATTAATCATCAGATGGATTGATTTCCTCAAAATACCATTGATAGGGTTTCTTTTTCGAAAAAAGGTTTCAGTCAAGTAAAATCACAGACTTAGGCTTGTAGCCTCACCCCAGAGAAAACCTTTATTATTGTTGGATTTCATTAAAGTTTTTAAAAGAAATTGTTAATAATGACAGCTCAATTGCTTTGATTTTCGTAGAAATTCCTTGAGGGAGCCAACTGTTGTATAGCTAGTGACCAACATGAGGGTGAGTGGGTGAGTGGGGGTCTATTTCTTTCAAATGGTTTGCATATTTGTACTTAAGTTTATCTGCATAACTTTGGGCGCTGTCAAGTTCAGCTCTACAAGTGGTGACCTTATACTGAAAATATACGTAAAAAGTCACCGAATTTGATATTTCAACTTTACTTACTTGTCCATGCCATACCTCCTGTCATGCCTTTTTGTGCATACAAGACATACAGGGTAAACCTGGGAGATACAAAATTACATACATGTATTAACATTACAGTATGTGACATTTATCTTTTTATTTATCTCCTGCATGTAATATTCAAAGTATTTTTGAGTCGGCTATCACTGCTGTTGTTTCAAAACACTTGAAACAAGTAAAATGAAGAAAAATAAAAAAAAAAACGAAATGGAGAACAGACCAAAGCATATTTCTACCTCAAGCTTACCTAGCATTAGTTCAGCAGGAGATTTATACATTGCTTGCTCGCCTTGTTGGTCATCTTCGTCAATAATGTCGAAGTAGTCCATGGGCTAGGAGGATCAACCGTGCTTCCACCCCCCCCCCCCCCAACTCATCAACTTCATGGTGATATTGAGGTACATTTATACCTCCCATTGCCGAATCAATTTGTCGCCAAAGAATATCTTTGGATTCTTTTTTTTTCAGTTTAAGCCTATATTTGTACCCCACTGGGTCAAAAAGCCAAGATTTTTATGACTAAATTGTTTGAGCCTCTAAGCTTTCCTGGATAGCATGTGTGAACAAACTGAACACATAGAGGTATCATCGTATAGCCCAATGTCTCAGCTTTACAATGGTACCATGAAAGTTGCGGTAACACTGGATTTTGCGATAAAATGAAAAGAAATTACCCCTAACCGCCAAAAAATCGCTTAGATTGATACATTTTTCTATGTCAAAACCACTTAAGTGTTAATGCTTCAGTAAAAAATGGCTTATTTGGTATTTTCTATTTAGTATTACCACAAATTATACATCTGGGGTTCTTTTGATGAATTTTGGAGATTTTCGTTGTCCGATTTTATCAAAAATGCAAAAATGAGATTTTCGAGTTTTCGGTCAAAAGTCAAATAAATTCGACTCTACAAGTTATTACTCAACTAAAACATCTCTGAAATGAATGTTCAGCTCTGTGATCATGCAGGGTATTTTTTTATTATTGATAGCTGTTCCATTCATCGCTTGAACTGAGAAATTCGTGTCAGTACTTTTTTTTTCAGATGGGTATTGGTTACATTTTTACCTCTCTAACCTTGAACTAAACATAGCTGAACACTGTTGCCTGAAAATTAAAACTTTATTACAACAGGATAGGTTATTTAGAGTCATAAGATCCAACTTAAATATTGGACAGGCAGCAAATGAAAGATCAATCAAGGGAACCAAGAATCTAGCGGAAATCAAAAGAATGTTATCCAGGGACAAAGACAAGACATGTAAACAGACAAACACAACAAGGAACATTAAATGACCAAAATTTCATATATACAAAATAACACAAGTAAATGAACAACTCGGACTCTACTAATGTACGCTGTCTGTTTCAACGTCTGCGCAGCTCACTTCATGCAACAATGCAACAGTCACACAGAATTATTACGTCATGAAACTACAGTCAAATACGTCTTAAGTGACCCTACAAAGGAAAGCAAAACATGTAACCGTCTTCAGTGCTAAATCAAAATAAGGCTCACACTTTTGGGTAGATGAGATGTATGTTTTAGTAATCCCCTCACGAAACTAGGATTTTTAAAGACAATATGTCATCTGTGTAGCGAACATTGAGATCAAAGGTTCATGCTAAACGATGTTCCCTTTTGGATCAGACCAGCTATATAGTCAGTTTCATAGAAGTGAAGGAATTAGGTCGGCGAGTTGCGGAGCACAAATTTTTCCTGTTGGAATGCCGACCGTCTGTTGAAAAACACGTCCACCACACTTGACAAATATGCTGTCGATTGGAATTCCAGCATTTTTACATCTTCTTTTCCGGTGTATTGAGAAGATGATTTGGGTTTTATCTTTTTACAATGTATAGAGACTATATACCCAATACAATGTATTTGCATTTAGGTGTTCCGTCTTTTGTGGAGTAAGAATGACGTATACCATTTATGAATCGGAATTCCAACTGAGTATGGGGAAGAATAGTATAAAGGGTTGAAAATCATAGGTCTTGATTATCATGCTTTTATTCAAGAACATTATTATCGATTGATACAAAAATGAGACAGATATGACTTGTATATGAAAGGAGTGTATACGACTGCAATATAAAGACCCTGTTATATTGGCACTGACACTTAGTCTCTCTCGTCTACATTAAAAAATTGTCAAAATAATGTGTGGACAAATGCCTATATTGCCTAACGGCAGCTACGCCTTTCAGAATCAACTTCAACTTGTCATGGCAAGTTTATTACTGAATACAAGTGGTTGTTAAGGCAGGTTATTTCTGAGTACAGGTGGTTGTTAACACAGGTTATTTCTGAGTACAGGCGGTTGTTAAGACATGCTATTACTGAATACAGGTGTTTTTAAGACAGGTTATTTGGGAATATAGGTAGTTGTCATGACAGGTTATTTCCTGATACAGATGGTAGTTACAAAAAGTTATTTCTGAATACAGTTAGTTATTTGGGGGTACAGGTGGTTGTTAAGACAGGTTACAGGTGATTGTGAAGATATGTATTTCTGGAGCTTTTAAGTTTTTTTTCTGATTACAGGTGGTTGGCAAGGCAGGGTTTTTTTTTAATACAGGTGGTTGTCAAGACAGGTTACTTCTGAATACAGGTAGCTGTTAGGACATGTCATTTCTGGATACAGGAAATTGATAAGGCATGTTATTTCTGGATACAGGAGATTGATAAGGCATGTTGTTCCTGGATACAGGAGATTGATAAGGCATGTCATTTCTGGATACAGGAGATTGATAAGGCATGTCATTTCAGAAAACAGGTTGTTAATACAGGTTTTAGTTTATCCAAAGAATATATTAATACTCTCACCTACACTTTTATACATTAGGAAAGCTGAATTAGTGATCATAGACATCCATACCTGTTAACCCTTGAAACAGTTCATGTTGGATATTCTCCCCATTGACACTGTCTGATGTGGAAGATTTTTTTTCTAATGTGGGAGTGTTACCAGGTATGGACACCTCTCATTCCTAATCTACAGACTAAGAGAACAGAGACTCCAGAATGTCAAATCTACATCTATGTACACCATATTAAATTTGACCTGTGTTCTAATGATCAAAGCTGTGTATAAACAACAGGCTCCCAGGAGCCTGAATCACTCACCTGGTTAAATTTTTGCCTTTCAAGGGCAATAACTCTAACAAGGAGTTTTCTGAAAATTTTAACTCCATAAAAACTTTGGCAGAACTTATCATAAGGATCAATTCATCTACTGGAAGTTTCATTTAATCTATAATTATAGTTTTCAAAATATTGGCCGAAAACTGCTAAAAACATAATTTGTTGCCTTTCAAGTGCAATAACTCATACATGGAGTCGTCAGACAACTTTAATCCCTTGGAGACTTGTGTAGGCCTTATAATAAGGATCATTTCAGCAATTAAAAGATATTAACTAAACCTAAAGGTTTTGAACATCTATGTACAAAACTCCTGTCTGACCCCTACGTTCTATTTTAGTAACAATGATCATGTTTTTCAACTGATAAAAATAAATCAAATGATCATTTTATTTAGGATACCCTAAAAAAACAAGAATACCAACTTTCGTTGAATTCGACGAGGAAAGACACTAAGTGATGGCAATAGCTCACATGGTCTATGGCCAGTTGAGCTAAAACTGAACGCATTAGAATTCACTTTTCATTTAAAACCAAAAATGACCAACAGAAAAACATACAAAAAGACAGACAGAGTCTATGAGAAAATATGACAATGACTCACTGAACATCGAGAAACCAAAAATAAGTGGTAAAAAGGATAAAAAGACTCTGCCCACTGAACATTGGGAAACCAAAATTAAGTGAAGTCTAAAGAATAAAAAGACAGACAGATGGACAATATGACCATGACTCATTAAGCATTGGTAATCAATTAAAAACAATGAATTGAAAATCCTCATATATTTATCATTCAATATTTATTATGTCATGTAGACAAATTAACTCCTCCAACCGTTTGGGCAGTTGCACTTTCTGAACAGTGTCTTTCAAGGAATGGTGAGGGTTTACATTCAGGAGACTTTTACGCACAACAAGTCTACATAAATGCTGTAACTCGCCAGGTGTCCTTCTTTCAGTAGTAACAAAACGAATAAAATTAATTTCACTTTCTGTGACATCATTTGACTGAGTATTAATTTTGTGTTTCACGCTTGACACCCAATGCTGGTATTCAACCTCAAACCCACATTTAATAAGTTTCTTTATGAAATTACGACAGGCATCACTGAAGCTCAAAATCATATAACTCAGGGGGTTTTCTATCTTGTATGGAACACAGTTGGCAGCAACAATGCTTTCTGCAAGACTTATATCACCTTTGGCTAAAAGCACGTACGTTAGCATTTTCATCTCAAGGCCATGAGAATTTGGTCTCATGACATTAACATCAGCACCCTCTTTGCACAATAGTTTAGCAATTTCAACATTATTGTGTTCAATAGATGTCCATAATGGAGTATATCCATAATGATTCTTGACATTTACATCAGCACCCTTTTCTAGTAGCATTTTACAAATGTTAAGATGACCATGTGAAGCTGCAAGGTATAATGGCGTACATTGCCAACGATCCAAAACATTAACATCAACATTCCGTCTTAAGAATTCATTAACTACTCTTTCATATCCTTTTCTACAAGCTTCGCACAAAGGACAACTGCCTTTATGTTTATAATTAGGGTCAGCATTCATGTTGAGTAGTTGTCGTTGTTCTTCTAAGATCAAGCCTTCTCGATCAGGCTCAGAGTTGTGGTTCAATATCCCTTCCCCAGAACATATGTAAAATAGTCTTTTGCTGTAAGCAGTTGGGGATAGAGGACTTTGACTGTCCATCTACAAAGAAAAAATGTATATGAATAAAGAAAGTTGAAGTTTTGCAGTGTTCTTGACTTTTTTTAAAATTTTCAAACTCCCTTTCTCATTTAATCATTTTCCCACAACGTACCGGGTAATTGAATGAAAGAGCTGTCAATTTCACTTTTCCTGCTTCAAAGTTCACTACCCATCGGTAAGAGGAAATGGGAATTCAAGAACACTGTACTATTTTGCATTATTTATTGTCACTTAGACATGGTGCAAAGTACACATCAGTGTTCTCCGTAAAATTTACCTATAGCATCACGGTTACCCCTGAATTTCAATATGGCATCTTACATCTAAAAATTATAGCATCCCATTTGTATTGGACCCTATGCATGCTATGGGAAGTTCTTTTGGGATAACATTCTGGTAAAAAAATATAGCATCAGGGCATTGTGATACTATATGAGCTTGGGGAAACCACTGCATATACATGTAAGTCAGAAAGTAGGAGTAGGGAATTGCAATCTGCAAGTGCAATAAATATGAAGATTTTTACACGAATATATACATGTAGCAAATTTGACTAATTGACTCCTACCAGCATAAAATACAAAATAAAAAAAAAACAACTACAAACAGGTTTAAATAATTCACAAATACACCAACTTACCAAATTTTACTGTGAGTTCTAAATTGCTTGAATCACTCACTTTATAAATTGGAAACTACATTTAGTACAAAACCTTTTGGGAGTAAGCCCTCCTTTTCTTTGCTAAGCCTTATTTCAATTCAAACTACTCTGATACTACCAGTAAATTTTGCACTTATGCAAACTTCAAAACTGTCTTTGGATTAGATATATACTTTTCAGAAATTCCTAATATTAGAATTTGGAAGTTAGAAGTGTTATACTTAATTAATATTCAGCTAATGCACATACATTAAACACTGAGAAGAGCAGATATAAAAAAAAAATAGATTAATACATTTTAAGTGTTCTAGCTAGGATTTGAAAATAGAGGTGTGCAGGAAAGAGGGCACTTTAACACATTCATGTTTTTTTGTTTTCTTCGACCAAAAAGGGACATTGATCTGACTTTTTTTTTGATTGTTGTTTGCATTAAGTCAGAAATATCTTCCTTCATTTTTATTTTTTTTTTGTACGATTGTATTCTTATCGCATATATACCTGCCAACTTTTGAAAATGAAGGTGGGACAATGTGTGAATGGACAGTGTCGCTTGGGGTAATTTATTATAATGAGCCACAGTGTAGTTACAAAGGGACATTCAGATAATTGTAAATGAAAATTTGGTAGAGAACTGCAAAGAGTTTTTATGAGTATGTGTAGAATTTATTTTGGGAAGCTGACAATCTAACTGGGTCTGCTCAGAAAATAACACCAACATGATAGGTCAATTCACAGGCACAAGGCGTTCAATAACGGGGAAAATTGATCATCTTGTGTCTGTAGTCGAATATTGATAAAAATTATTAAAAAAAAGGCAGTGCTGCCCGTCTATGCATTCAAGGACGAGGAGCCTCTAGAGGCTAATCTCCACACATCTGGTTTGCGTCAATAATATACAGAATCGTGACAGCTACGGAAATATTTATTTATGACTTCTGGACAATGTTTACTTGTTTACTGAACAGTTTTCTAATGAATTAATTTTTTTTTACATTTTACATATTGTTTCTGTTGAACAGATTTTATGTTTGTCAGACTTTTAATACTTTTGATAATTTGGAAAACTTTGTCAAAGACTATGAAGGAAAGAACTACATACAACTATGAATAAGAAACTCTAAAACTATTGAAATTGCTATCAAACGTACAGCAGAGAAAAATATTGACAAACACTTAAAATATGTATGACTTACATATTCATGTATTCATTGAGGCTTGATGATGACACAAAAAAGGATGTGAGAAAAGGATGCTTAAATTAAAGGCTAACAGGAAAATGGTACAGTGTGAAATTTTGTTCAAAATAGTCTCTCATGTATATTATTTTATTATTAGTTTAGTTAAAAAGTAAAATACATTTTGTAAAATACTCTCCTATATTTAGCTTTTAGTTCAGATTTACCATTTCTAATATCTGACTTTAATTCTTAATGATTTTTAATTGATATATGTTACATCTGATATGATTTTATAACTTTTATTGTATTTGCATCATTTTATATGTAGTTGTATATTTTTGCAATAAAGAAATGAATTTCTTGCAATTTCAATATTTATTCCGTAAATGAGGCTTGCAGTATCAATATTAATTCTGTAAATGAGGCGTTTCCGTCACGATTCCGTACATTATTGGCACAAACCGGATGTGTAGACGATTAGTCTCTAGAGGCTCCTCGTCCTCGAATGAGTGGATGAGCAGCCACTGCCTTAAAAAACAAAAAAAAAAACTGTTATCATGGTAAACATAACATGTTGTAGTCGTATGCATAATAGACAAGCCCCTATTTATTGGGCAACTTGCCAAGAATAATTAATTGGCACCAAGTTTTATCAAATTCTATTCTGTAGTTTCAGAGAAGATTTTTTAAAGAAAAGTTAACTATAAACGACAAGGAAAATGGCCGCTAAGTAATGACAAAAGCTCATATAGACTTAAAAGAAGCTTAAACACTTGTGGTTTACAAATTACAGTAGGAATCCTTCACAACTATGTTTGAGAATCAACGGCCATAGTATATGTGACTATTTTGACTTTAACTAATTTTGTGAATGTTTAGCTGATTTGATTACAATTTAAATTACATTTAAAACCAGTTGAACTGCGACACGAATTGGACCATTATGCGTAGTAACAGAGTCGATAACTCCTGAGAAACACCGATTGGCCTTGTTCAGTGCAAGCAGAGATTATAACAAACGTACCACTACCTATTGTCTCTATTTCTGATATTTCTCATAGATATTTCGAAAATGACTTATTTGTAAAGATAATTAATTACCGGTATACCCCAAATGTTATTCTCTTCCGCAAAATTGCCGATAAATGCCGGAATGGATATATTTTTGGCGTACATACATGTTGTAGTTTTCTAGACCGAGAAGATACTAGGGACGAAACGAAGGAAATTCGTTCGGTACTCATCAGAATTTTACGTCTTTCAAAAAATGTTTCGATGATCCTGATCAGCAGCCGACCAAGCGAAAAACATCTAATCGCCTTGAATAAGAACTGTAATATATTGATTGTTGCCAGTCTCATCTTTAATTTTCCAAAGCATCATATATTTTGTACAAGAAAGGTGTCTAATAACTCTGTTCAGAGACGTTCACCTCAGACTCAGTCTCCGAATGACTTTGCCGGATCTCACCGTTTATAAAAATAGATTCACAACTGACACAAGACTTAAATATAAGTACAAAACCTTATGTTAAGTCGATTAACTTACTTTTGAAAATTTTCTCCTGTCTTCAACGCTGGTAGGTCGTCTCACAACTTTCCACGTTTCAAGGGCTAGTGCCGGTAGTGGCTAAGGCTTTTATATGACCAGTCCAGCCCTAACATTTAAGACATTATGATTATGCATTCTCTTTTCCGAGCATACATGCACTTTGATATTTAGGAGAATATGCTACTTGGATTTATTTTATTAACTTACATTGAACTCTCAGGGCTAGTTCAAAATTTTTGCAGCTACATGTATCTTCATTATTGAAATTTTTCTCTTCCTGACATCCAGGCAAGCAATAAAAACTTCTTTTAACGATTTTTTGAATAGACAATCCAAAACATTTGAATATTTATGTTAACATAGGAAGATAGTTTACAACAAAAAAATAAGGAATTTTCCATCTCGGCACAGGCAGATAGACTTAGTAGATTCAAATGGCTTCTGGTCAGTTTAAATTCCTTCAATTGACCAATCAAAACCAAATGAGAATTTTTTTAAAAATCTTTTGAACTGATATTCAAGAGCAATTCAAATGTTAATTTCTATATTCAAATTAAGATGATTACGATTGAAAAATAAAGATTTTTTACATCTCAACAATTGGACTTAGTGGTTCTGATTGGCTTTTGTTCAGTTGAATTCCTTCAATTAACCTGTCAAATTAAAATATGACATCATAGCAAAAATGAGAATTGTAGTTGCGGCCCAGGGACATTTTGTGTTTTGACATTTATATTCCTGTATTTATATAAATGTCATGATATGAAAAATACATTGAAACTACAATATTATGAGGCAAGTGCCAGCAGATTTTCCTCTGAATATGCAATCCTTCTTGATTTAATTGAGGCCAAAAAAAAAATATGTGTGTTTCCTATCACCTACAAATTTTGACTGCCGATAGGTAGGTCAGAAATAGTTTTCATTTCACAAAAAAACATTTTTTTCCTTGTGCAATGTTTTTTTAATGGTTTAAGTTCCCAGATCCTCATGTTTGGAAAGCAAATGATCTGCAGTGTCCGAAGACATCTTGATACAATTTTATATGTTTAAGTAAAGTCTTCAATAAAAGACAAACACCGAGATTCTCTTGACTTTACCAATGAGGTAAAAATTGTTCCGAGTAAATCAGGATCGCTCTTATGCTTTACAATAATGATATCAAGTCTGCTTCTATAAGCGCTTTTGGGATTACGTTTTAAGATTCATCAAATAACCACGACGTAATTATGACCGCAAGGAGACAAAACGTACCAAAAATTAAAAATTTGGGGTTTTTTTTGGTGAAAAAATGTTTCAGGTCGGCGCCATTATTTCAAGGTCAGTCAGGTGACCGGAAACACACATATTTTTTTTTGGCCTTACAACATTTCCGAAGGTGCCAACTTGCATGGATGTCTTTTCAAAAGAGTGCTTTTGATGTGGAGTTATTTTCTTGCATTCGTATATGTACAAATATATTTTGATTGTTCATCTCATGATTGTTTAATTTCAGAACTGTAAGGGATTAGGAACACCAGGGAAGATGAGAAATTTAAAGACTGTATTAAGGTCTTTAAAGAGATTGCCGAAGAGTGGTTTGGTTATTGGTGGTGGAGTGTGTATTCTGGCTTACGCATATCCAAAGCTTTCAAAGTCCAATCAGGTACAGTTTAAATAGAAAATAATACTGCTCTGACTACACAAATATCTGTTTTTGAGGAGTTTTTTTAAAGTCCTGATAAAGTTTTATAATGCTAGCTCATTTTCATTGTTCCTTTCTACAGTCTGTGGGAAGTATTTAAATGTCTAATTTCATTTACATAATATGTGCATTATAATAGAATGTGTCAACATTCTTGAGGGAAATGCATGGTGAAGCAATGCTAGACCAACAACAGCAATGTACTTAAAGTGACAAGAGGGTTTGGTATGAGGCAGGTAAAATCTGAAATGCTCCTGAGAAAACATTGTTTTGATCTCCATTTTAGCATTTTAGTTAGAAATGTGTTGTTGCACTCATCAGAAATTATAAATTAGACTGGTAACATCATTTTTGTAAACTATCTGTTGACTTTTTGACCATGTACATGTACATGTATGTATTGACAAAATAAGCAATGGTTCCATTTTTGTATTAAATGATCAAGGCTTACAAATGTTTTCAGAGGATTCAGGCAATGGGTGGCACATCATTTTCCCCAATTTAGTCATTTTTGTCTAAAATATATTCAGTACATCTAGAAAACATCTAAAAAGCTATTTACGTTCATCCTGAAGCATCTGTGACATAGATATTTCTTGACTGCTTATATAGGGAAAGAGTGCGGAAAATTTTCTCGCCATTTTTCCATACTGCATTTCAAGTGAATTTGACCAATAAATATCTTAAAAAGACACATATTACAAACACTTTGATGGTTATTTCTTTTGTTTATCAGGTATAATTAATTGGTTTATGCAATAAAATTTCTGCGTTTTTTCTATTCCGGTGCCACATATTAGTGTTCAATCACATTTAACAGTATATAAAATCAATTTTACATGATATTATTTTTAAACATCCATACAGTATAGTGAAACCAAATTGATAATGTTGATAATATCAAGAATGTCAATGACAACGTCATCATCATTTTACTTTTGCAGCTTCCATCAACAGTTACTGCTGCCTCAGCAGATAATGACCAGCAGTATGCCTGGTCACCGTTACCCACCAGAGATGATATGCTGAAATCTTTACAGACAGAACAGTTTGATGTCCTTGTCATTGGTGGTGGAGCAACTGGTGCAGGAGTTGCTCTTGATTCAACAAGTAGAGGTGGATTTTGTTTTGAGGTTTCTTTTGTTAATGTTTGACAAATACTGAAGTTAAGGAAAATATTTTTTGTAATAGCTTGAAATATCTCATAACAATTTGAGGTGGAGAAATTATAGCGTGAATATTAAATGCACATCACTTTGTTTATAATATTTGACTTCAGAACAAAATAATATAACATAAAAAAACTCACAACATAGGCACTGATCTAGACTGAAAAAAATAAATTATTCCAATTCTGTAAATATTTTATGAAATTAAACTTAGAAAATAAAATCTTAGTAAACATTTCATGATAAAAAAAAGGCATCAGATTTTTTTTTCCTGAAAGGCTTTGTTTCAGAATAAATGTGAATTGCAATGTGGGCAAAATTATAGTGTTCATCAAGTTTTTCGTGATTTTTTAAAAATTTTCATCATAGGGTTGAAAACTGCTATGGTAGAGAAGTATGACTTTTCCTCTGGAACAAGCAGCAGAAGTACAAAATTGATCCATGGTGGTGTCAGATACCTGGAAAAGGCAGTCTGGAATGCTGATTTAGAACAAGTAAGATTATTTCTTGGAGTAAAGGTATTGGATGGGTCAATAATACAAATGTTTTTGTCACTTTACTTCCAAAGGGCCAAGTATCAAAGTTTATAAGTTTCAAAATGTCCACTGGAAGCTGTGTTTTTTAATATATTGTATGATGAACTGAAGAAATAAATCTCTGAAATTCCATGTTATCATTGTTTTACCATGGGCTGGCTATTTATGTTGCATTGTTTAACCCTGAGCAATAGCAAGGCCAAGGGGTTAAATAACAATGTAAATGGTTAGCCCATGGTAAAACAATTAAAAAAATGGAGTTTCCCTGATTTATTTAGATTTTAATAGGGTTAGTTTCTTCATGTTTTTGAATAGACACAGCAAATGTGTTGCACAAAATGTTGGTCATGTATTAATCACTATTTTTACCATGGCTGTGGTGTAAAGAGTTTTGAAGCCTGTCATATTAGAATAAATGATTCTGCAATAGTTACAGCCTGTATTTGGAGGAATTATTTTGGCAATAAAAACATTAATTTTACATACAATTTAAAGTTACAGTTGTCATTTCTACCTTTTACTATTTTGATTACGGATTTGGTAAAAAAAAAAAGAAGACATAATTTTAAGTCATTTTTGGCATTGTTTTATATGAATATCAAATATTTGTTTCCATCCAAGATTTAAACAAATGTAATATTTCCTCCACTAAATTTAACTTGCTGTAGGTAATGGGAGTGCATTGGAGTCGTACTTTGCTAATGTTACAGGTCGATAGTTACTTGATACCAAATTTCATGTGAAAGGCAAAAAACTAGAAAAAAAAAACACAAACAAAATTTTGACAGGTTTTGTGCAAGTCCATCCAGTCACTGCATGTATAGGATCTAACAACAGTCCATTCTACTTTCTGTTCAGGTTCAGATGACCTTTTTAAAATCCTCATTTTTTGTCCTTTGAATCATGCTTTCAAAATCATGAAAGATGAAATCTGATTGGCTAATCAGAAAGGTTGTCAGTACAGAAAGTAGAATGGAGTGTTGTTAGATTCTACATGCAGTTGATAAGTCAATTTTAATTCATTTAATTAATTAGTTCTAAACTGCCCTTGTATATAAAGATATAAATTGAATTGTTTTAATTATACCAATTTATCAATTTTAGTACAGAATGGTTAAAGAAGCATTGCAGGAAAGAGCCAACTTGATTGATATAGCACCTCACTTAGCTTATCCATTCCCAATTATGTTACCCATTTACGCGTAAGTATTTTAACTTTAACAGTTGACCAATTTGACACATTTATAAAGATGAGTGTAGAACTGCCAAATGAAATAAGACTGTGCTGAGCTTTTACCAAAGCCTGACATCAAAGTTTCTGTCAAAGCACTGGAATGTTGCTGTTGTTTTATGGCAAGAAATAAAACTTAAAGCAAATAATGTTTAAAGATAGAAATACAGTGTTTTTGATCAGAAACATACAACGTCTTGGGATTTTCAAAATAATGTAAATGTTTGTGATGGTGCAGGAAAAAGTTATATTCAGTTAGTTACAGTTCCGGTATATCACTTGTAAGTATTCAGCAGGGATAATTTTTTTCGCATTTTAGTGAAATTCTGCTATTTAAAATCCAGATTTCACCGTTACAATCCTTTTTTTACTGCATATTTACTTCCGGTGTTACCGATTTCCGCTTTGCTTATAGACTTCGTAAAATCATCCCTGATTAAGTGAATGAATTTTGACTGCAGAAATAGATCAACATGTAGAATGGTTGTATAAATATGTATACAGAGTACAACAATATTTGTTACCAGAATTTTCCATTATTTCTAACAGTAAAATTGTGTCACTGTATATATGTAAATTGTTTCATCAGGAGTTCAAATTGACTTTTAAGATTAGAAAATTTCAAATTGCTGGTGCTCTTGAGCAAAAGCAGAAGTCCTCAATTAAAGGTGTGAAAAGTTCAGGAACTGCAAAGGTCCAAGGTCAGTCATTCCTTAATTAAATAGCATTGCATTTTTAAAACATGTTCTTTGATACACTGTTATTTTCATTTTCTTAAAATTTATGTTATTTAGTATAATGCTTTTTGTTTCAGAAAATCTATATTCCAAATTATATACTTCTGGCTTGGTATAAAAATGTATGATGTAGTAGCTGGGAAACAGAAACTAAAAAGTAGTTATTATTTGTCAAAGAAGAAGGCTTTAGAAAAGTTTCCAATGTTGAAGAAGGACCAATTAAAAGGAGCTCTAGTTTATTATGATGGTATGGAAATTATAATACATGCATTTATTAGAGAGAAAATTAATAACAACATTTAAAAAGTATTGTCTATGTAATAATAGCTTGCGATTTGTTTTAAAACTTAGGATTGTTCCAGAATTTATTGTGTGTTATTTCGGAACTGTCCTAACTACATGTATTAAGATACATTAAGTACCAGTCCATATGAAATTCAGACACTGCCAGTGGTAAAGTGATTCATGGTTAAGAAAAACCCACCAAACAAACAAACAATGTGTTTTCAGTCTACTTATGTTATACTTTCACATAATGATAATCTTTTCAGCATTCAAATCTGCACTTTTTAAAAAATCATACATTCATCTCCCACTAAAATCAACCAAATGAAGCCAAATCAAGAACAATAACTCTTGTCAAATGCAAATTTCATGTACAATCTATATAATTTTTATCTCAAAAGCGCAACAGCCAAATGAAAAACTAAAACTGGTTATGTGATCAATAAATGTCTCTGAACAAGAAATAAAACTGAATTCAGTGGGTTTTTAACAAACATCTTCTGTTTGATTTTTAGAAAGACTACTAATTAAAAATTAAGAGATGTAAACTGTCACTTTATGAATACAGCAATTGTTTGCTGAGATGATAAATGTTAGGTGTAGAATCTTAAAAAAAATTAGCATGTCTGCCTCATTGCTGACTTTAATTATACAAAGAAGAAAAACAAGTCCAGCCGAAAATCAAAAGTGAGAAAACAATGTTTGTGATAGACCAGTTTTCTATTCAGCTCAAATGAATAAGGTTTCTATCAAAGAAAAGAAAGAAAGAAACCATTCTTGTCTCTGTCTATAGATGTATTGAACAGGAAATCAACATATTTCTTTGACAGGTCAACACGATGATGCCAGAATGAATCTGTCTATAGCAGTGTCAACAGCTAGGATGGGAGGTTCTGTTGCTAATTACATAGAAGTATTAGAAATACATAAATCTACTGATCAAAATGGAAAGGAAGTAGTATCAGGGGCAAGAGTTAAGGACAGGATGACAGGTATTTAAAATGCAAAGTCTTGTAAGTGGTTGATGACCATGCTTTTGCAGAGTTTTAAGTTTATTACCTCTCAGAATGCTCTTTACCTATATAAAAAAAGCTTGAAAGACCTTACATATCTGAGTGGGGAAATCATTAACCGACCAAGTCACAATTCTATGCTAGAGCCAGCTTTCTATTTTTTTTTAAGTAGATCATGTAGAAAAGATTTAATTTTATGATACATGTATAACTATTTCAGTACATCATAAATCCATTATATATTTAAACCAGTGGGTAACCTTAGAACACTACAGGGTATTTTGTATGGTTATATACATGTAGTTATATATTATATTATATTACATTTTCTATATCAGCGTGTATCAATACGAGATTGCTTTATCTAGCCCAATACCTCTGCTTGTGGCTTGAGAGCAGATATGGATCGAAGGTTTATCAAGAGAGGATATGGATTAATGCCATACCATACTGCTTTTATCATATGTTTAAACCATTACCAAAAAAACAAAACTATTTTAAGTCATATTTGAATGTAGATTTAATATTTGTAAATAAGTTTTTCATTTATAATCAGAATGTTACATTCTCACAGATGACATTACTATTGACAACAGTCCATCTGACTGATATGTGCTTGTAACATCAGGCATCATTAAAGGAGCAAGCATCCATATCACTTCCAAATATGGTATAAGTACTTATTGAGAATGACTATGAGTATGAATTTTTCCTTTTAATGTCTAATTTTCTGCCAAAAAAACCAAGCTTGAACAATGGGTTGACATGAAAACAGGAAACAAAGACATTTTTCATACACAATTTAGCAAACTGAATAAAATAGATTACATATAACAAACTGACAAAAAGGAAATATGGTGTACCACAAATTCAATTTTCATGAAAGAAGTTTTATTTTTCTTCACAGAGAAAGAGTTCAACATAAAAGCCAAATGTGTGATAAATGCTACAGGTCCCTATACTGACACAATCAGATGTATGGCTAACAAAGATGAAAAAAAGATCTGTCAGCCCAGTCAAGGTGTTCATATAGTCTTACCTGATTACTACAGGTAAAAATACAGGTGTTTTATATTTGTATGTACTGGATTACTACAAGTTAAAATGCAGGTGTTTTATACATGTACTTGTTTGTACCTAATTTCTATAGTGGAAAATAACAGGTGATTGTTAAATATTATCTTTTTTACACATAAAGCACAATTTTAGGGGTTTATACTTAACTTCAACTGATTTTCATATACATCGTACTTGTATATGCAACTTGATTATTGCAAGATGAAGTATTTAAAAAAAAACTATGCTGCACCAATATGATTTAAAACAAGCTAATTCAAGCATTGCTATGATCTGTTGTCTTCTTCAGTATTAAAAAAAAAAAAGAAATAATATGATTTAAGTCAGAAAAAAGATTTTTTACACGTACTTACAGTAGTCTGCATCTTTGTATGTAACAATGTAATTGTGATACCATATTAACTAAAAAGTTACTCATATATATATGTAATGAAGTGATATTATTATGTGAATAGATTTATTCTGTTTTCTGATTGGTCTAAAAACAACTTCCAGGTCAAAATATATCTTGAGAGTATTTAAAATTCACCCAAATACAATTAATTCTTTCTGCTTGCAAAGTTATGCAAAAGATAAGTCAGTAGCGGTCAACCTGAATTTGATAGCCTAAGATTTTAACCTAAAAATAGAATACCAAATGAGATTCTCACAAGCACATTGATTCATTTAATAAAACACTTAATGACTTTGATATAAGTCACCATCATGTTTTATCAACCCAAAAATGTTATATTTATCTCACCCATGGCTTGGTTAATACATCATTTTTGTGGGTAGATAAGACATAATAGCAACATATATCGAAGTCATTATCTGTATAATATTATATGTACATGCATTAATTATTTCAGCTACATCTCAACAAATATCACATATTGAATGTATTGAAGAGCATGGTACATGAGGAAAACTAAGCATTAATTATAATCTTGGTATAAATACAAGAATTATCTGTCAGTTTACGGATTTAACATTTTGAATTGCAAATGTTGAAACTATTGACTCAAATCATTATGAAACGTTATTATTTTGTTTTACAGTCCAGACAATATGGGACTTCTAGACCCTTCAACAAGTGATGGACGAGTCATTTTCTTTTTGCCATGGCAAAAAACAACATTAGCAGGTTTGAATGTTGCCTTCTACATTTAACAAGAATAGGTTTGGTGTAAATGTCAAAGAGACAGCAACCCCACCAGGTTGAAATTGTCAGCTTAAGCATGTTTATCTAAAATATTGGTTAACAATTGTAAAGTCAGGCATTATTTAAGGAGGTAGACCTAGGGTAAGGGACATAACTCATGAAGTCAGTGATATGTTTGAATCATATTCAATTTCACCAAAGACTATCAAGCTTTCATTTGAGACAGAATGAAATTAATCTTCGTTACTTTGATGCTTTCATGACATTGATGTAAAATGCTGAATACAAATTTTCTGATGATTTGTAAGAGTTGAGTTCCTTACCCTGGGTCTACCTCCTTAAATTGTAAAATCAGGTATCATTTAAAGTAGAGTAACTTCCAAGAATCAGAACTAGATGACAGTACAATTAAGGTTTGTAAGCCATGAATTAAGTACTGGAATCATGAGAACCAGGCAAAATTGAAATATAATGAATCATGCTCAGAAAGAAAACTCACAAAGGTATAGGTGCATTAAGCTATGAACATTGCCTAAAAATATCTTGTTTGTAATGACATAAAAGTTGATCATGTCATAGTAAAATATATAAATATAAGGAAAAACAATATTTTGTGGCATTATCTGATTGTAAGGCAAAAAAAAAAATATGTCTGTTTTGGGTTTCCCTACCGACCCAAATTTTTTCTCTCAACCCTAATACATTTTTTCTCCAAAATTAACAAAATCGGTAATTTCTGCCAATTTCTTGTATAATACGGATCATTTCCGATAAAACCGAAAGTACGTTTGAAACCAGGTCACAATAGTGTTTGAATAGGAGACTGATTTATATCATATAAATCCAAGCGTATTACTGATGATGAGCACAATGGAAACCAAGAGTGTACATGATTAATTGGTGTGTATGTTAAAAATTAGACTTTCTACTTAAAACCATACACTTTCATGACTTAAACATGATGCTATTTTACAAATATAGGCTCAACTTTAGTCGCGAAGAAATAAAATGAAAATGCCTATCTACCTACCCTATTTTTGGGAGGAATGTAACCCTAAACAGACATATGTTTTCATTTTTTCCTAATGAAATCATAATGGTGCCACAGTTTTATATGTCATTTGGCAAAAACTGTTGATAATTGTAAATTTTGTTGGTTACTGTGAAAGTACTTAAATTTGTGGGCACCAGCTTTCATGGATAAGGAAAGAAACACAATTTTTTCAGTATACACATCAATGGAAATCTCATTTTGTTGGGAAGCAAATTTCATGGTTTGGCCTACTCACGAAAACAACGAAATTTTGTACATCCCAAACATTAGTACTTTCACAGTATTATTATTTTTCTTATTATTTTTTTTTCCTGAACATATCTATATCCAGAAAACTATGTTCACACCACAAGAAACAACTTTGAGGTAAAGATTAGGAAATACAACCTTGAAGCCAGACGATATTTTGGTTTAATATTTTCTTTATATTCAAGTAATTTTTACTCAAAGGTTTGGTTGAAATATAGTAGATAAGGGCCACTGAGCAACTGCCAATTTTTATCCCTGAACTTAATATTTTCACATATAAATGATTAATGATGTAATAGTGCATGTATTCACTAAATATGTCGTTGTTTCTTGGGTGTGGACACCATTTCCTTGCCAAATATATGACCAGAAAGAGCCCAAAAAGTACAAAACTTGTATATCAGATATTAAAAATATCTGAATATTGTGAACAAGCAATTTTTTTTGTCCTTTCAATGCAAAAATTATCAGAAGTCTTTCTGATGGATTCAAGTTCACTATCAAATCATTCAACACTTAATGATTAATTTTCAGTCGATTTTTAGGCCAATAAGACCATTTATCCCCTTCTCCTTTGACAATGTGGGCACATAGTTTATGGTCACTTAAAGAAAAATTGACAGTTAAAAAAAAGAAGCATCAAATTATTGAAATAATAGTAAGGTAACAGTGTACGAAGACTGAACCATTTTTCTAACTGTTCCAGGAACCACCGATGTTGCATGTGAAGTTACAGACAAGCCATCACCATCAGAGGCAGAAATACAGTTTATATTGTCAGAAGTTAGGAATTACCTTCATGATGATGTTGATGGTAAGAATGGGTATTTTTTAGGACCTTACTTCTGACCATGTGAAACATGTTGGACTGTCTGTTATTTCCAGTCAAAAATACTGTGGTTTGGAATAATCTCAAAGATCTGTTCCAAATGTTTAATACTTTTTTTAGAGTTAATAATACAACTGCATTTGGTGAGGTAAATTGAAAAGATTAGATATTTCCTTACAACAAATGCCGAGAAAAGCATTTTAACATGGACTGCTACTTGCCAATTCTGGTTTTACATAATGGTCAGGTATTGATTGTGAGGGAATGAAGTCCTGTAAAATTCTAAGCTACAGGAGGTCCTTTGTACACTTTCTAGACTCACCTTTCCTGTATCATTCTATCAAGTTTTATTCTCTAAAATTCTTTGTGGTAAAGGAACTCTAAGTGATGAATAATTAACAGAATGATTCAACACAGTGTGGTGCAGGCTTAGCATTAACGACTGCACACAGTCTGTGTCAAGACGCTCTGTGTTTTTCTGGTTTGTACTCTTCTTCATATCCATCCCTCACAAACTTCATTGGTTAATATTCCATTCAGCTATGAAGTCTAACTGCTTTCTTGATGAACTTTGGCCCACTATGTAGTGACACTCTTAAGCACTGTCATAGCAATTTGAGGACGGTGCATAACATGTGCCAAAACGCATCAGGCAAATTTTGTGTGTGTGACTTCTACCGTATTTATGAACATTCGAATTTTACCTTTTGTCTGCAAGAGGAGGCAAACTATTTTGTCAGTCCGACTTTAGTTCTCCTTTCATAGCATTGTTTTCTTAAAATTATTTGTCACAGCCGTGTAATTATTTTTTTAAGTGTCAACTAGATGCAAATGAGTAGTGCTAAACTCTTAATTTTTACTATTCAGAAATGAGTAGAGTATGTAGAAGCCATAATCAGTAGATAAAATTGGGAAAAGAACTAACACATGACTGTTAAATGTTGACTGTCAAGATTATATTGAAAGGCACACTATTGTACAGGGAACTGACTTTAAGCCTGTCCAAAAATGTGCCAAACAATATCATTTGTTTCAAAACTATCAATAAGCAAATAAGTTCAACGATACATAAGATGTGGTCTTCATGTTGTGGGCTTAGAATGATGTTAATCTTTGGTTTTAGATTCATAGTAACAATGTAGTAAAATGTATTTTATATCATGAAATGTAAGAGTTAGGATTAAAATTATGAAAAGCTTGAATAAAACTTAAAACGTTTTCCATCTTTTCCATCAAATAGTTGAGTGCTGTTATGAAGTAAAAAAAAAAACAAAAACATAAATATGAAAAAAAAATGATAGGAAGTATTATGAAAGTTGCTGTAAAACTGTAAAGAATTTTCATTTTCTAATTGGTAGGTAAAAGACTTGGTAAAAGATTAAAGAAAGGTTTTAATTAATTCAAACAAAAATCTAAAAAAATTATACAACTTTCTTAGACCTCAATGAATAGAGAAAATACATTTTAAGGGAAAAAAACAAGGAATTATATTAAATGTTTTCTTACCTTGCTCTTCCTTTGGTTCTATATATTAAACGTTTTCTTACCTTGCTCTTCCTTTGGTTCTAATTTTTGGGTTATCTAATCCTGCAGGTCAAGATTTATTTAAATAAAATCAAAACTCAGTTTGTCACTACTCTAAATGCCAGGAACACTCAGCAGTCATAAAAAACTCTTTAATTAGGCTACAATTACTGCATTTAACCAAGCATTAAATTTACAAACTGTTATGTACAGCATAATTAATTAGCCAACAATGTTGTTTTATTTTGGTATTTATTGGAATTTATTATGTTTTGACATTGTTTGTTGCAACTTTTTATTTAAGAACTGTATTTTATTTTACCTGCCATGCAATTAAAAGATAGATATTTTGAAATGGTAGTTGCAAGTATTTGCAATAAACAATTAGAATTTAAATGCCAGAGAAAAAATATTTCCTCATTGATTATGTGCAGAATATTATGGAATGATTAATAAAAATGATTATATCAAGGTGAACAGTTGATATACATGTACCAGTGGTAAAATGGCCTAATAAACCCAAAAATAAAAGAAACAATTTCTGGTGTTCTTCAAAATATTTAGAAGTAGAAAAATGAATTGGAGAAAATTTTTTAACACTTGTCATTGCAATTTTATAAATGATGTATGTGTTAATCATAGAATTTTGGCATATAAAAAAATAATGCAATATTAATTTATGTACTTCTAATGGTGAGCTTGAAGTCATATACTAATTCATCTCATTCAAGTTTATTCAGTATCAATATGAGAACGATTAACTACAAAATATGAAAGAATAACATTCATAAGCATTTGTCAAAATACTTTCACAAAGATACAAATGTTACAATTCACATAAATAGTAATGCAAAAATACAAAATCCGATTCGTACTAGATACATAGTGGGAAAAGTGGAAATATCGAGTAGCACTTTGTGGACAGTGAAAAATGGAAAAATCGAACGTGACCCGTTTAAGAGAGAGTAACTTTAGAAATAAATATGTATTATTTGTGGGGAATGACAAAATATAAGTTTGGTGTTGTTATTGTCTCTGGACATTTAAACATTTACATGGAAAAGGACACCTCGGATAAATATAGCCACAAGTCAATATCTAGAACAATATATCAAAAACATTATGCATATATAAAATACACATATCAAATGGGTTTTCAAGAAACATAAATGTACATACCGTATTGGTAGACTCAATAAACCCTCAAAAGTGATCATTCTGATAATTCTTCATCGAAATAGATATGTGACCTTCATTGTTTTCATTTAAGAGTAAGCTTTTTTAAAGGGACATAAACCAATGTAACATATAATTCTATGCAAATTGTGTGAAATCAATCAATCACCAAAATCAAACACTGGTCTCAACAGTACTATCAACATGATCAAAGGACATCTTAAACAAGAAATGGTAAAAAAAAAATAATTTGCCAGATTAATTATTTGAACATTACTAGAAGGTATTTTATTAGATTTTAAACCTTTTTTTATTATTTCATAGGCTTAACCAAGCTATTCTTTCTTATTTGCAAGATTCTGAATAGGAATCATCATATACATGTAGTTGTCTAAGTCTCCTATACCTTTTTCAGTTTGCGAGTTTTGCCCTTAGAAACATCTAAGCTTTATGTATTTTTAAGTTAATACATTAATTGGTCTTCAATTTGTGAATCTATTCAATATTATCTCATTTCTATTTCTCAATGCATTTTACACATATGATAATATTATAGTGAAATTCAGGCTGTATAATAATTAACACTTAGAGTGCTAGTATTTAAAAAAAATGCTGATAGAGAGCATATTAGTTGTTAACTTTATGAGATTAGTGGTGGATCCAGGATGAGGGCTCTGGGGGTCAAAGCCCCACTTTTGTTGGAAATTTATTGAAAATTTTGTGTGCAGTTTTGGCAAAAGTTATCAAATGAGAGCCTAAAAAACCCTTTATTTTCTGAAATTAATCTTGAACCTCCCTTTTTCAAAATCTCAGGATCTGCCACTGGAGACTGATGTTTGTGTAATCTTTTTCTTTTCTGGAAATTGTAGTTGAATAAGTTTTTTCATGCATATAGGTTTTATTAGAGAAGATGAGTGGTTGCTTGACTCTGTTGACATTATAAAAATCAAGACTTTTGAATAAAAAGTATGACTTTTTAAACATTGTATTTTTTTTTCAGTAAGAAGAGGTGATGTATTGTCAGCATGGTGTGGAATCCGTCCTTTAGTCATGGACCCAAACAAGAAAGATACACAATCTATAGCTAGGAACCATATCATAGAAGTTTCACGAGATAATCTCATCACTATTGCTGGTAAAGTGAAAAATTACTTGTAGTACTTTCACAGTACTATTTTGATTTAGGAAAAACAAAAATTTTCAAAATTGCTTTGCTGTATTTTCTATTAAAGTTAGAGATTAAAGAAAAAAAATGTAAATTGAGATTGTCTTCAAAACCAAACTGAATGAAAAGTTATTTTTGTATTAACGAAGCTACCTTTTTTCAAATTACCCAATATTTCCTCATTGGTAACTCATTTTGAAGTTATGAATTCTGTATTTGGTAATTATCATTGTTATGGCCCATTGACTATGTTCTTTTATTTTAAAATGATAATCTAAGTCAAGTCTTATATGAAACCCTTTGATATTCCACACCACACTTATGAAAGAAATTTTTTTGCATTTTAGGAGGAAAGTGGACCACATACAGACACATGGCAGAAGAGACAATAGATAAAGCTGTGGAGGTCTGTGGACTTCAGCCCAAATCTGGCTGTCGGACCAAGGGTCTTTTGTTAGATGGTGCTCATGGGTGGACTCCTACATTATTCATTCGACTTGTGCAAGATTTTGGTCTTGAAAATGAGGTATAGATCATAATGAAAATACACAGAATAAAAGAAAAAAAGAAATGTTAGCTGTTCAGGCATCACAACATTTACCAAAAATTATAAACTACTAAACTTCAAAAAGTTACATACAAAAAAATGGCAGTTTTGAAGTCAAGACAGAAAATATCACAGGGAACATGACAAGATGAGATTTGATGTTCTGTCAAGATGCTCAAAACTGATGTTGTTCTGTTCATCAGGGACGTTACAGTTGTTAGGAAATAGCTGATACTTTCTACTATCACGGCAGTAGCTTGAGATAAGAAAATTAACTTTTGCCATCCAAATTTCCTTACCTTGACTTTGTCATGATTGAATGTGTATGTAAATTGATGTACGGTTATTCTCATCTGTCACTCTTCAAGTGCACATTTTTTACTGCCTTAAGATGAAAATGGATTTTTGTGAATTTGCTACACATACTTTTAATATAGTGCACATAATGTACTTATAGGTGGCTAAACATTTAGCCAGCACATATGGAGACAAAGCGTTTAAAGTGGCCAAATTGGCAACCTTGACTGGTAAAAGATGGCCTGTGACTGGAAAAAGACTCCATGAGGAATTCCCATACTTAGAGGCTGAGGTATAAACAAATGTCTTATTCATACTCACAAGAAACTATGGACTTAATTCACTGAAAGCTTCATAATGTGCCTATAACATCAGTGCCAATTTACATTGTCAAAAACAATCCATATAAACTTGATAATGCACATCAGTTTAATTGAAATAGGTCCATTTTAGAAAGTTAATTACATTTGAAGTTATTTGTGGATTTGATTTTTTTGTATGGTTATTATACCCCATGCAATGAAATTGCAAAGGGTATAATGTTTTTGACCCATCCATCTGTCCGTCAGTCCAACTTCAGTTTTCCGGACTTTTTTTTTAAACGCTTGCAGATATTTTCATGATTTTTGGTAAGTTACAGGTCAAGATTAACTTTCGTTCCGCTCTGATGATTTTTGGTATGTAAGTTCACCATGATAAGTTACAGGTCAAGTTTGACTTTCGTTCCACTCCGACGATTTTTACCGAATTTATGGATCTTGAACTTAGCAAAATTCACAGAAATAACACTTTTCCGAACTTTTTTTCTAAATGCTTTCAGATATTGACATTATTTTTGGTATATAAGTTCACCATGATAAGTTAAGGTGAAGTGTTATTTTTGTTTTGCTCTAATGATTTTTACTTAGCAAAATTCAAAGAAAAAAACGTTTTCCAGATTTTTTTCTAAATGCTTCCAGATATTGACATGATTTTTTGCTATGTAAGTTCACCATGATAAGTTACATTTCAAGTTTATGTTTCGTTCTGCTCTGATGATTTTTACTGATATTACGGGCCTTGAACTTAGGTTAATTCAGAGAAATAACTGTTTTTTGGTCTTTTTTTCTAAATGCTTGCAGATTATGACATGATTTTTAGTATATAAGTTCACCATGTTAAGTTACAAGTCAACTGTAATTTTGTTTTGCTCTGATGATTTTTACAGAAATTACGGGCCTTGAACTTAGCAAAATTCAAAGAAAAAAAACGTTTGCAGATTATGGCATGTTTTTGGTATATAATTTCACCATGATAAGTTACAGGTCAAGTGTAGATTTTGTTCCGCTACGATGATATTTACATTGGATTAACTAAAACTCAAACAAATTATAGTCTGGAGTTTGAAACTACAATTCTGAGTAGAATTCTAACAGAATTTAGTTAGAAGATAAAGGTCTAAAGCCTGAAAAAACACTCTTATTCCTCCTATTATTGGAGTCCTGCAACATTTATTTCTCTTACGAACAAATTTACTTGAGTATCCAACATTGGGACGCATGGGGTATGTGAGCGCGCTCACTAAGGTTCTTTAATTTATAGCATGTCAGAGTTACCTAGCATATGCTTTTGAACATTCATACTTCTATTATACATGGATTAAGACTATTTATATCTGTCGACAAAATTCGTATTACATACACCATGCTTTTAAATATCTAACTTTTTATAGCCAAAAGTCATAGGCCATTTATAGTCATTAGTGCCATAATGGGTATGAACACAAACAATTCTTGAAATTTGAACTGCAGTACATACTCAAAAATGAAAAATTTCAGGCAGGACCTTCTGAGACGAGGTGATTAAAGGTTAAAATCTACAAATTTTATATGACCTTAATAACTGCATAGCTATAAAGTTGTAATTGACTTCTCAATCTTAATAATGTTGTTTTTATAGGTTAGATATGCAGTTAGAGAATATGCCTGCAGAGCTGTTGATATTCTAGCCAGGAGAACGCGGTTAGCATTCTGTAATGTACATGCTGCTGAGGAAGCGTTACCAAGGATTGTAGAAATTATGTCAGAAGAGTTAAAATGGGATAAGGCTAGACAAAAGGTTTAATATTTAGTGTATAATGTGGAAGAATTACTGTTTCATTGGTAGCAGTTTTTTCATGATTTTCATGGTTTGTTCAAATCACAAATTAAATCTGCTATGAAGTGTTAATTTTGTAAAAAATTCGGGAGGCAGTACTGAAAACCGAAAAATTAGGAAATATCTAAATTTCAGTTTCTCTTACTTTATATTTCAAACACATTAAAATACAATTCAATCATTGGATTATTTTATTACTGGATATTTAATATGAAAATATTCAAAAATAATAATTTAAATATCATTATGTTTCTTAAAGTTCAAGTTAGCTTTTAGCTTCATGGTTACCTTCTAGTTCTATTACTGTAATAGTTTAATATGATCTATAACAAGCTCTCTCATTGGTTAGGTCTTTTTGAGCGAACCAAGTTATTTTGTATAACTTAGCTTGGTGCTCTGACGTCAGTAAGAGTGATTGGTCTGCACTCCACGATTCAAATAATCGATATCAAGATAACATTATGATTAAGAAGCAATTATAAATACATGTATTTGGGTTGTCAATCAATAGAATTTAAAATAAAAGAAATATTTCTGACTTTTTTTTTAACAAGATGTACTCAACAACCTGGTTTGAGCCAGTTAACAATTCCTTAAATTCACAATTTATATGTGTAAACTGTCACAAACCAGGTTTTTTCGTAGAATCTGTTCAAAAATAAGAATCATTCCTGAAACATCCATGACTTTTTTCTTACATTTTATTTCTATGGATTTCATCAGGCTGAGGTTGAACATGCCAAACTGTTTTTACGAAGAGAAATGGGACTACAACTTGGCTCTGGTACATCTAATATACCTATAAACTTTACTAAGGATGAAATCAATATATATGTGAAGAGATTTAAATCACTGGATTATGAGAATAAAGGTTTTATCACAGTTAATGATCTCAGAAGATACTTTAAGGTAAGTTAATGTACATGTAGTATCATGCTTTAAGTATATTTATCCTGCCCTATCTTCACATCTTGAATAAAGATCCCTGCAAATTTTCTTTCAGTGTTAGTCCAAAGTCATATTGTTTTGTAATATCAGTTGGGCAAAGTCTCCAAGTCTGTCTGTCCAAATGACAATTTGTATGCAAGTTTTAGGGAGCAAAAGGTCTATGCCAATTTTCTTTCTGAGGTAGTTTGAAGCCAAGGTGTCCCTTATTATACCCCCACTTGCAAAGTTGGGAGTATATAGTTATAGGGGTGTCCGTCCTTTCTGCACTCCCTTTCTTCCATTACAAAAGAGGAGTCTCCAACTCTTATCCATTACTCTTCCAGTACTATTAAATAGAATGTAATGAAACTTTCACAGAATCTTTATAACAAATTCCCTTTATGCCCATTAGATTGTGATCTGAATCAATTTGAAGGTCACAAAGTTCATGTTATCATTTGGGAGGTGGGAGTATCAAGGTACATGTAGTGAGCATTGCTTACAGTTTTTCTTGTTTTCATTCTGGTAAAACCTCTCAAGGCTGTCAGTCAGTAAGTAGATTTCTTTCATTTAAACAAAAATTTTGTTAACACTGGTTTGTATTTAGTCAAGAATTTGTTAAAGACAGACTCAGATTTTGTTACTATGTTTTGCGCCTTGCCATTTCAGGAGAGCAGGGGCTATAAAGTTGAGCACGCTCATCAATTTTTGGAACTCCAAAGTTGTAAAAAGTAATCCTTTCCTCCCTTTTCTGTTTGTACCTGCATCATCAGTAGTTGGAACAGGTCTAGTAGCTTAAGCCACTTGACTCTTTCTGTCCCTGCCAATTAAAGAGTAATTACTTTGTGCAAGCAGTGACTGAAAAAGTCTGAAACTGTAATGTGACAATCAAAAAGTATGAAACCAATATCATTAACAATTTTGTTTTATGAAAAATAACCCGAAAAGAAGAAACCAACTTTTAATGGTCCTTACCAGTACTTCAAATACATTTATATCCTTGCATTCTATATTGTAGAAAATTGGTGAAAGGGTTACAGAAGACCAGCTTCACGATATACTCAATGAAGTTGATGTCAATAAGAATGCTCAGGTTGAAATAGGAGAATTTTTACAGGTTAGTATCATGTATGGCTGTTGGTTTAAACATGAATTTTATTTCTAAGAAAATTTTGCATGAATTATTTATTTGAGACATTTTGTATTAGTGGCATTCAAGAGTTAATGTTAGGCATTTGGGAAAATAGTATCTCATGCTTTTCTTCTAATTTATGTATTTTTTAATTTGTATGTCTAGCAGAGAGATCTATTAAAGACCCAGAAAAAGCTAATGTTGTTGTATCAAAATTGACCTCTATTGGTGCTACATGTATTTTGTAACGGATTTTTTAAAAAGAAAATTACCTAAAGTTTGAGTATATACCTACTGTAAATTGGACTGGAAATAAAAATATATTTTCCTCTTATTTTAGGTAAGAGGGAAATAAGTATTTGTTTGTCTATTAATTTTGGTACTTTAAGCTTACCTAAAACTTTGCAGTTTAAATTCTGCTTGGGTGTATACCATGCTTAAATATGAAACTCACATGTAATCTTGATTTTTGCTTGGCTAAAAGCCTTGCTATGGTCATTTGAAGTAAATTTTGTCTTGGCAGATTGCCTTGCACTAGCATAAAAATTAATCCAACTTATGCTTGGCAGACGATAGTATCATGATTAATACCACCAATGTTTGAATCATCTTGTAGAGCATATGTTGTAAGTTATTTTGGTTACAACTTGCTGTTTAGTATCAATTTTTTGTATAAATTGTGGGGAGGGGGAGTTACCTATTACAACATTGCATTCAACTTCATGTTTCACTTGGCAGAATGGCCTGTTACATGTACATGTATGAATTGAGATTTATTTTGAGATTTGCTTTTGTTTCAATTCTTACCATATGCTATCTTGTCTCTGCAGTTAATGAGTGTTTTGAGATCTCACAAAGAAAATCCAGTTTATGGTATAAAGTCCTCAATTCATAAGATGAAATCATTACTGAGTGATCGAGATTAAGAGTAAGATTGTGCTTGGTTTCTTTTCTATATTCCTGGCTTTACTAAGATCATAGTTATTTGTCCATTAACATTCCTAGAAGAACATCAGTTAAACATGGGCTTGAGCTGATTGAAGACGAACATCAACCTTAATCTTTTACTTTTGTAAATATTTTGATGGTTAACAACTAATTGATTGTGAAAAATCAAACTGCATATTCAGTCTATTATGAAAATAGGTAAATTGGCTTTTTAGTTCCATAAACACATGGATTGGTTAATATAAAAATGTTAAGAAACAAGAATATATGTGTTTTCAATAAATCTAATTTTCAGTTTGATTTTGGATTATCTCCCTTAGAGTGTTTTTTTTTTTTATTTTTTATTTTTAAAAATTTTTTTTTGTTTTTATGTGTGTGAATTTAAGATCAGTTGAATTGATATTAAAGTATTTTGCTTTGATTTCATAAGATAAAGTTGCTGTCAATTAAGCATTTAGATGAAATGAGTAATCTAGATTTAACTGAAGAACCATCAATTTAACTATCCATACATTTTTTAGTTTGGGTTTTCTTTCCATATTTCACCTTTTTTATGGTCACTAATTAAATTTTATTCCAAGTAATTTTCTTATTACTTTAGATGGACATTTTTTATCAAATTTCTTACATTACATGCTGAAATTACCAAATAATTAATGAGACTCAAAAAGAGTTCTGTAGCTCAAGTTCCAGTTTCCTAGTAAAGCTTTGGCATAAATACCTGTAATTTGCTTTGATTAATTTGAGTGTAGTACTACAATGTATGTCGTATCTTTAAATGGCTGTCTTGCACCTTTGCACCTGACTAATGAAATTTTCTAAGTGTTTTTGTCCTTTTCCTTTCTTTAATACCGAGTATCTCCAAGCAAGACTAATGATAAATGTTCAGTCAAACCAGAATAGGTATCAGACAGGCCTGCAGAAATGGGTCAGGGAAATGAATTCAAAGTGAGAGTAGCCTTTAAATTTAAATGTATATGCAAAAAACCAAGAAAAAATAACAAGAATTATTTACAGTATCTTAATCAGGTGCAGTTAATTATTATTTTTTTTTAATGTACAACTGTTTTACCTATCCTTTTCATCCCTTTCAACTATTGTCCTTTTTTTAAGTGACTTACAACATGTTAAAAAAACTGTGGGATAAGAGAGTAGCCTTTAAATTTTGAATGTATATTCAAAAACCCCAAAAAAATAAAGAATTATGTACAGTATCTCCGTCAGGTACACTTAATTATTATTTTTTTTTAAATGTACAACTGTTTCACCTATCCTTTCTCGACTGAGTTTCGTGAAACTGTGTAGGTAATTTGGGCATGATTTGCAGCTTTGCTTATTAAAAGGAATTGATGATACGCTGAATTATTTGGGAACTGCAGGTAATCCTTCCCATACAGTAGCACAATAGAGTGTGTGAACAGAGAAGCTTCGTCTGCTATAGCCAGATAGTGTACAGGACTTAAGCAGGGAAGCATTCCCTGAGATAAATCAAAAGAGCATCTATATTCATTTGAACTTTTGAATGAGGGGGAGTCATTCCTTTTTTTAGGGAAAAACAAACTTTAATTTTACTTGTCCTGTGCCAAATACACATACAGGTTGCTTTTTTTTTCATTGATACATTAATGCTGACTTTTCCTACAATGAATGGACACCATGTATGCCTGTGTACATTAGTGTATGAAGTCAATGATTGCAGGATAAAAGTTTTCTTGAGTGTTGTAAAGCAAAAGAAGTTGTGTGCAAAATTTCACAGAATTTTAGTTGAAGAGATCAGACATGATTTTTGTTCCTTCTTAAATAAAAATTCCTACTTTTTTTTCTAAAATTTTAGGATAAAAATACAGATTTTTGTCTTATCAGGCAGTTAACAGTGTTATTTTTTTTTTTCATAACCATACCCCCCCCCCCCCCCCCCGATTTTTTCTCCTAATTTTCTACTTTTTTTAACAATGACAATCTCTCAGTGATATAATTAAAGTCATACAAATTTTTTGTCATCATAAAGGCTAATACAAACCCATCAAAGTAGTTTCTTCATGTTTAAATTATTCTGACCAGATTAGTTTTCACGACCATTAACTGCTTAATAATCTGCAAAATGAAATTGGTTATTTTTTTCTTGGACCAGAGATACTATATAAATGAGAAATCTTACATGTATTGTTTTGTATGTAGTGTGTTTTTTTCTCTTTTCACTGTTTCCTGAGATCATTGCACGAATATAGGTGTAAAGAATAAACAACCCATGGATTGAAACTATGATCTTGGTGCAGGAACTTCAAACAAGTACTATCTTTCAACAAAAAATTGTACCTATTATTTAAAGTTTCTGTATATCATAAAAAAACAATAGCCCATGAGTTTTCAATACAGTTCTTTTAACACCACTAAGTTATCAGGATTTGGCCAATCTGGAAACAAAATTAGGATCAGGTGCCTTGTGTTTTAGGTTAAAAGGCATAACTAAATCAGCTGCATCAGAAAAGAAATCCTTGGAATGTTCATTGGTCTCAATGTCATTTAAGTAATAGTAGTTCAGTGATTTTGTCAGTTCATTATTGATTTTCAGTTTTGGATCGGCATATGACACTTTTCTGTCCCCTGTACCATATTTTACCTTTGCATGAAAAAAAAACAGTGAAATGTTTTCAGCGTGATGAGATCTGTCTGTGGTCAAATTTTTGTGTTAATTTGTTAAGCCATGTTGGAGTTATTGCCCTTTTTCAGCTTTCTTTCACTATTTTAAATTTAATTACTCCTCAGGAACTACTGGACAGAATTTAACGAAAATTGATATGATTGATCCTTAGGTGTGAGTGTTTGGGAATTTTTATCCTAGAAAAAATGTAGCCAATTTAACAAAAATAGTATGCTGTGTATCATGCTTACTGAACCAGGTGAGATTCAGGCTTCTCAGAGCCTTTAGTTATGAGTTCAATTTGTATTTTTTTTTTCATCTTTGTTTTGTTTTGTTTCTTAGTTTTTTTAAATTTTGATCACATTTCTTTTACACTTCTTAAGACGTTTAGGTTTCCCCACACACACCATATCCAAACACGTTAAATGCTTACCAAACATACGATAAATGAACACTCCTAACTTGCATTTAACAGCACGATGGACAAATGCTCATATTGTGCGTTTAAATGCATGATAGACAAATGATGAAAAATAATAATATTAGCAAATAATGAAGAAAGAAAAAATAGAAAATAAAATTAATGAAATTATATAAATTAATAAATAGCTAAAAATATAAAAATAACAGTTGAATCAAGGAAATAATCAAAGTACAAAAATAAACGGATGCTTCTGTCGTGCATTTAAACATTTACTTGTATCATGCGTTTAAACAAACACTCCTATCGTGCGTTTGTCGTGTGTTTAAACGAACGCTGAAATGGGAAACATAAACGTTTCAAGGAGTGTAATATGGGTATTGAGGCACCTTCTGGTTAGAGAGGACCTAAGATTCAAGAAATGATTTTTATCATACCTCACCACAGTAAGTGCGGAGATATTAAGTGATACCCCCTGAAAAGTTGTGTGTCCACCTGTTCATCCCCTGACTGTTCCTAATAATAATGGATCTACTATTTTTTTCTAAAACTTTGGACAGTTGTTTACTACAATGAAGTACAGGTAAAGTCCAATTTTGAGTAAAATCAAAGTTATAATTTTCGAGTAGGGCCATTTCGAACATTTAACCATCCCCCTTTTTTTCACCATAACATGATAGGTTATCACTTGATGTTCCATTAATGCCTTATTTTTTAGCACTACTTCACTCTTTTTTTTTTAATTACAGATTCTTTTATTAATTTTACATATTTTTATTAGTTGATGTATGTAGAAAAATTACTTAAGGAACTTCAGAAATTGGCCGATGAAGAAGGTCAATATCATCTACATCGTCTATTCTCCTTCGAGGTACCTGGTGCACGTACTGCTTAAATTCAAAGCTTGAACAATTTCTTTTTCATGTATATATAATTGATGTACTTGTATTCCATATCATTACAAAGCTTATGGTTTAGTATTGAATCATAAATAATAATATAATTTATGCACATTAGAAAAAAATATGTAGGGATTTTTTTAATCATATTGTGTTTTAAGTCACATTTCCTTTCTTCTGTTTCATCCTTTTAAAATATCCAGTTTCATAGGTTAAAACATATTTGTTACTAGTTTGCTTTTTAGGTTTTTGTATAGCATATAACCATCCATTTCAAAAGTGATATGAAATGATGGATTTTTGTAGGATAATTTAATGAATGATATTTCTGCACCTTATTATACCCCTGCTCTGAAGGAGAAAGTACTGTTTTACTGTTTTTCATGTGTCTGTGTTACCATGCGTCCATTTCATTTGTCAATGTTTCCGAACCTTTTTTTTCTATCACTGTTTTCTCAACAAGTACTCATCACAGCAGCTTGTAATTTAAACAGTCTTCGTGTAGGTATACCATATGGTGGGATCCATTTTTGCAACAATTTTACAACAACTTACCTAGGACTTGTTTATTTTCTATATATCACGATTGAAAGTGGTGTATCACTAATGAGCCATTGCTCACAGATGTTGTGTCATGGTATAACCACGAAAACCACAAAAATTGGTACCCCACGAATAGTAGTATTTTCACAGTAATTTATACTTTTTAAGTAAAGCGTCTGTCTGTCTCTCTGTCTGTCTGTTGGTCTGTGCATCTCCCCGACAGTTTCCAGATGATAACTTGAGGACAGAGCAATGATTTTTTTTTTATTTTAGTGCCATAGAGTACAGGTTAAGTTAAACTATCAGCAAAATCCAAAATGTAGTATTGAGTTGGGGCATTTTGAACATTTTGCCGTCCACCATTTTATTGGTTCACTCAATATTTCATTAATGCCCTATTTCTATGTAACTAGTAATATTATTTAGGGGATGAATGACAGTTCACCTCATTTTTTTTGATAACTACAAATCAATGCAGGAGTCAGGCAGGATCTGTAGACACCTTAATATTTAATTTTGTGGAACTTTGTATCATTGAAATAAAGTCAGTGCTTCTCAAAAATAATCCATAGACACTTTAAAGTGCACATTTAGGATGGTGAAGAAATATTTTATCTTTTTGAGTTCCACTTCTAAATTTTACCACCATCTTTTTTTTTCTATATTACCTGTTAATTATTATTTCTCTTCACCATTTCTTCTGTTTTTTTTCGTCTAGTCATTATCTCTGGATAATGTTTTTTTCATTATAATTTGAATCCTTGTTCCATTAATTTTCCTTCCTTAGTTTTTCTCTCTGCATTTTTTATAAATATATAACAGTTTAATACCATTTGCTTTACATTTTCCTTAATAGGCATGAAGTTCCTATAAAACAATTTATGTAAACTATTTTATACAAATAGAAGCAAATTTTTATCTTTATAACCAATGAAGAGAGCAGTTCCTGAATATTTGAATAGGAGATGTGGTATGATTGTCAATGAGACAGTCATGGACCATAGCCTAGCAATGAACAGTTAAACTTCTTCAGGTCTCCACCTGGTCTTCAATGAGGCTCTCAATTTTAAATGTCACAATGTTCATAACCTTCGTCCCATTGATCATTTTGGTATAGTATCAGGAGTACCTAATATGTGTTAAAATCTAGCTATTGTCTCACATTCTATTTTATTTGAAGATTTGTTCTTTTATTATGAATAGTAACGACCAATTTCATTATATTATTTGCATGTTGGAATAGCTTTTTATAAGCCTTTTTCACATATTATGTAATTTTACTTAACATGTAAGAGTTGTTTTGTTTTTATCTACAGGCCAGTATACTTAAAGCATTTCATTAACAGTCTAATTAATCTCTGATAGTTATTAAAGAAAAGAAACTATAAAGAAATTAACACAAAATGATACTATCTAGGAAGATGGAATCATCTGATGATCTTGACCATTTCTAATAGTACCATAGTTTGACAACTATATAAGATTTTTCAATGACAGAGGTGCACTTTTAGATCTCCCTAATTTCTAACCATACCACTTAGTTTGATTAATAAAAAATGTGGAATAGTGTTTTCCTATTTAGTCTGCTGTTATTTGTGTCTGTAACAGTTTATGTTTTTTTCATTGATCTTGTAATGGTATTCTTTGTTCTTCTTAGAGATTTAAGTAGTGGTCTTTTTAAGAATCATGCAAATTCTGTAGTATGCGATACACCCCAAAAAAGGCTATGCTATTAAGTTGCTTTATAGGTCTATATGATGAAATTTATAATTGTTCATATCATTCTGTCTGCACTTGGTTTATAATCAACATTGAAAATCCAACAATTTCTATTGTATTTTAGTGTTACTGACAGAGTTTTCCTTATTTTTGAACTCTTTAATACATTCTATGTAATATTTATCTCATGAGAACAAGAGTTATATGAGGAGCCACATGTTACTTTCTGTTTACTATAACATTTTAAACAAAATATCAAAAATAAAGATATGTAGGCTTTCCAACCATGAATCACATTTTGCATGATTATTATCTGGAGTGTTACTTAATTCACCTCTTCAACTTTCTGTAAAAAATCACAGATATTTGTTAACCTTATCTGGATGCTTTTTTCCAGATCTGTAGCACTATATATTTGTAATAAAAATAATGATTAATATTGCTTTGTGTATTTATTTTTTCAGTTAATGAGTGCTTTGAAGAGTGGCACAGTGTCCAATTCTAGATTTGCCAAGGCAGTTGAACGAGGATCAGAATTAGAAAAGATTCCTGTAGAAAGAAGTGGAGGAGGAGTCTAAGGGATCAGAGGGCATGATCTGTGACTTTTATATCATTTATTTATTTTATTGACCACCTGATATCAGAGTCATCTGCATATGGTTTACATTATCAAGAAGAAACACTTGGATATTTTTTTATATTGTGTGATAGCTATTGTGTATCTTAGTTTTACAGCATTGAAGAACTTGTTTCCTACTTTTTTGGTGATTTTTCGATTTTAATAGCTTTTTTACCATCTGGCCCTGGTTTTAAACTCAAATTTAATACATTTGCAATAAGTGCTTCCAATGTTAAATGTTGAGTTAATTTGTGTTCATCAGTTATTTTCATAATACTTTGTGTTACTAATTTTTGGAAAAGAATATTCATTATCACATTGGATGGGAGAAGAAATTGTTGTTATAAAACCATGATGAGTCTTGCCATTTTAACCAACTCTCTTGTTTTGTTTTGTTTTTTTACTGTTGAGGGAGGAGTTATTATGAATTTTGGTTGGTTGACAATGCATAACATTTATATATGTTACCATAGTTATATGTACATTTTGTAGCTTGTCAGGGTTGGAAACTCACTCAAATTCTAGCCAGTCCTGAATACAATTTTTCAATATATTTACTATATGACTGTATAAATGTTTGCTAAAATTAGCCAGCTCTGCCAAAAAAATAGCCAGTCTTGGGCTGGTTGGCAAGGTACTTTTTCTAACTCTGAGCTTGCAATACACTGTATATTTATATATGTAAAGGTATGATGTATTGATGTGATGCTTTAAATTGAAAAAAAAAAAACTTTAAAGATGTAATAGTCACAAAGTCCATTTTGTAATTGTTTCCTGTTAAAAAATATCATTCAACATTATATATTTTAACTTACAGTTACTCCTTTTAAACAAGTTCAGTTGAAATTGTGGGAAAAAAAAAATTATCTCTAAGAAGAAATTTTCATTATATTCTTCTTTATATTGTGCTTAATAGTATTGATTTTTCCATTAAAAATGACCCAAGGACCGATAAGTATGAAAATCTTTATAAATGTCGTATAATATCTAAAAGAATAAAGAATAAAATTATACTTATTTGAACTATTGAAAATTGAATGAACTTCTATCCTTTTCCTGTAAATTTCATACCAGATCTGAGAAAAAAATATTATATTTAAAAAAAAAAAGATATGTAGGTACCATATTGTCTGTTAAATATAGAGTTTTGTTTCTGTGAGGTTCAGATACTTATTTATGCTTTTATTACGATCTCAATAGGTATTGTGTGACATGAAGATATACATGTACATGTACTTATATTCATACATGTTATAATATCTGTGTTACAAAAATCAGGATTCACTTAATATATGTAGAGAAATCTGATATAAATACTTGTACATGATTAATGCAGCCCTCAACTCTTCATCAACCACACCAAGTCTGCCAAACTTTCTATTTTATACAAGACATTGGTCAGAAAATAAGGGAATTGTTTACCTACCAAAGTATTTTTACTGGAAATGACCAATAGTGGGACTATGTATTGATTTATCTTCTGCCATTGAAAAGATTAACGTGGTAGCAATATTATAGAATTAATGCGCAAGGTTTTTCATATTGTCTTAGTTATTGGTCTGAGCCTAGCCATATTGGACTGAGGCATAGTCAAAGTCCAATATTTGTAGCCGAGGACCAATAACTCAGCCAGTATGGAAGATCTTATGCAATTATACCTTTATTGACTAACTAGTCCAATATGCTGTGCCAATATGGATTTTAAGCAGTCCAATATGATGATAAGAAAACCCACCATTTCGAAATTTTAGTTTGACTATTTGCACCATCAGAATCAAGGAAAAAAAACAAGTTTTTAAAATGAGTTATAATTTCATTGAAATGCACTTAAAATGAACATTTCAAGGGCAGATAACTCTGCCAACAACCTCTTTTTTCTCACATTCTATTGAAAAAATTCTGAGCAGATCAAGTGAGGCAGAGATCAAAATAATGTTGTTTCTTGTACTTAAATTTCCGTCAGATTGAGAAACTTTGTGATTGTTTTAAAAGGAGTGTTTTTATACTTGTTGAACTTTCGTTTTCTTTGTTGTGTTTTTAAACTTGTCTGTTAGTCTTTAATTTTTATGCTAGAATATACAGCACTTATTTCTAGGTTTTACTCTTAACGTTATGTGCATTATTTACTGTTGAGGATCAAATGTTAAATATTCCTTGACTTCCATTGTTATTAAATAAAGTTTTTATTTACTGTACATGTATGTTAGTCCCTTGCTAAATATTGTCAGACAGAAAAATGAACTATGTTATAATGTTTATTTTTGTTAGTTGAATCCTTGAGACTGACTGCTGTCAAACTTCCAATTATTTGCATTTTTTTTTCTTTTAATGCCAGAATGATCTTTTGACTTATGACATCAACAGTCTTTCAGTATAAAAAAACATAAAATACAAAATCTTCTATAATGGCTGACAAAAACAGAAATATGTCCGTTAGCTAGATTTGGTCTTTTTACACCATAACAAGTGGAAATGTAAAAAAAAAATTGTCCTGTAGTGTAGATAAATTCTTGGAATATTTAATATATTATACATATATAATGATATTTATTATGTCTTCCTTGGAACACATTTTTTTTTGTTCACCACTTATTTAAAACGCTGAATTTGATTTATGCACTGCAATACAATGTTGAAGACCGTGTTATGATATACATTATTGATTTTATTTTTTTTCTTAAATTTCTTCCTTAAGACGACTGATATTAGACATTTTGACCTAGGGAGGTTTGCTGCTCTGTTTAAAAACGGCAATGATTTCAAAGGGTTGTGAAATCCTATAAGATCTTTCATGCTAGAACCATATAAGAAAAAAAAGTGGCTGTGTCAGTGTGCTCGTTTTTGAGATATACATGTAATCTTTTGAAATTTTGGTGGGGAAGGAATTTCCCTTGACTTTTCATAGGTTTTATCTTAGTTGGTTTTATTTATTGAAACCCTGAAGAAATAAAAAGAATTTAAAAAAAAACAAACTTCCCAAATAACATTTTAAGGTGTGTTATTGCAATTATGAAAAGAAAAGTGGGGGTCACTGAATAATAAATATTAGTGTTTTGAAATAGATAAAACTCTAGGAGTAAACAAATCTGACCAAAAATGACTGATAATGAGCAGCAGTCATCCTTAAATTCCTTCTTGTGTTTTATTTTCTGCATTTACATGAATGTCAAGGATATCTGATGTGTAAAAATTTATTATTTTTCTTTTTGTCTTTTTCTCAGAATCAATAACATTTGGTTAAGTCTTAAGAATACCAAGAGGCATGAGATATTGCTTGCTTAAATATTACATTTTATTAGCTTTTATGGAATTGAGCAACAACAAATGGTATTAAAGGAACATCTTGCAATTGGCCAAACAGGAGGTAGCACATCCCACATTCCTCCCCTTGACTTTACCAATACACGTTTTATTACAGGTTGCCTCTTTGTATAGGGAAGAGTCCACTATACATGCCATACTCCCACTCCCACACTCACTGGTCCAATTTATTGTTGATCAACCATACATTCCCGGGTTAATAAACTTAACTTCTTTTTTTTTCTCCACAAATTGAATTTTTTTTTTTTTTTTTTTTTTTATGACCAAACACTGTTGTCACTGAAGAACAAATGAAATGAGGTAAATTTCTCACAGGAGTAATCTAGTACAAATGTTTAATTTAGCATTAAAACAAGGTACTACATGAAATTGGAATTATTTTGGATTTAAGGAAATTTGTAAAAAATGATTTATATATCTTACCCCTACTAAGGAGGTTAGTCATACCATCATGACTTGGGTGGGTAGTATTCTTTCCATGCCTTTTGTTATCCAACTAATCTTATCCCTTAGCCATGCCAGCATGACTGACCTTCTTAGTAAGGGTTGGTTTTACAAATTATCTTTTTTTTTTTGTCATTTTCTAAATTCCAAAATAATTCCAAATTCAAACAATACCTTGTTTTAAATTGATTTACCTTAAACAGATCATGTATCTACTAAGGAATATATCAAATTACTTGTAACTGTAATAACCTTCATATATACTTGTAGAAAAGGATATTTTACAAAATCACACAAGATGAAAATTTAATTGCATGTAAAGACAACTTTCTAAAAACTTTATTGAATCAAATTATTATACCAAATTTACATATTGACATATGTTTTAGAATATTTGTTTATATTTCTTTTAAGTGAAGTTTAATTATTTCATTCTTTCAGGAATAACCAGGGTCATTTAAATACTCTACTTTATTTCATTAATCCATTGAATTTATTAAAAAAAATGTTTGAAATCACAAAGTTTTAATTGCAAAATTCACAGATTTTCATTTTTGATATTTAGTTAGCATTTCTGTGGAATTGTTTTAAAGAGCTGGATTCATTCCGGGATGATGACAATTGAACTCGGCTTTCATAAAATATGTTAGCTTGATAATTATATAAATTTTGCTGCTATTCTTTTTATAATTTTGTTTTAGTAGTATCATTATTTAAACTGAGATATTCATATTGGTTTAGATTTGTTTCATTCAAAGTCTTGTTTTATTAAGGAAAACTTAGTGCTGATGACTTTACTCATGTTACTATATAAAGCATTTCCAAATAGATAAGGCATTTAAAGTTAATTTCTTTTTTAACATGCAGTGTTTTATAAGGAATGATGAGGGACAGGGTCATTTCTGTTTTCTTTATTGCCCTCAAAATTGGCAAAGGTGCTTTTCACATTGTGGACACAGCCAGATAAATATTTTCATTCTATGGAAGTCAAAAATAAAGAGGGGCAGTGAGGTAAACAAGAGGGTCTTAGAAAAAAAGAAGTTACTTTTTTGTTCACTGTACTTTTGTTGATGTCTTTCTTGTTTAAATGTTATTGAATATCTTATTTTAATAAATATGAAATATAGCATCTTATTTTAATATCAGGGAGGGTTGTAGTATGTAAAAAATGTCATTCTCAGACTGACTTAGTATTTCAGGTGATTGTGATTGTAAAAATAATCGATTACTGGATAGGGAAAGGTACAAATGTTATTTGGAGAATAGTTTGTGAACTACTAAGACCTATTGCCAAGGGTTATATATTTTTCCAATATCATAGGGGAGATACATTTGCCTTTTCCACTTAGAAGAAACCATATAGGTCTCACATGAAATGTATTTGTAATTATAAGGGGATGTTGATCCTTATCCAACCACGCATCTATCATGTTTTGAATCTTAAATAAATGGTTTGGGTCTTGATGACAAGATGGATTAAACGATTGATTGATATTCACGTGACTATTTATAGGTATTGACTTCAAACAATATATAAATGCACGCATTTCACAGCTGTGACATCTTTTGTATTATATACAATAATTATCGAACATTTTGAATAAGACAACAGATATGAGCCAATCCAATTATCTATTTAACACGTACTGCTCTTTGTAACGAACAGGTTATGGTTAAGAAAGACTTGTCATGCGAAGAAAATCAATATATCTGTTTAATTCATCTAACTAAAAGTAATGACATGATTTAATTATATATATACAGTAAGGCACATAAGAATTTCTGATTAAAACGTCAACTATATATATATCCATCGTCCTCCAAAATGTTTTATGCGTTATTTGAGGTTGTTTCGGTTTCTAATTTACAGAAAATTTAATGTAAATAACTGACATGTGGTTTTACCCAATGTTTCACTTCTAAAACCAGTAATGGCGAATATCTAATACTTGTAATTTATGTGTTATGGTCCTTGATGTTTTTCTAGCATGAGCTCAACTCTTTCACATAGCTATGGTACATGTGTAACTGTCTGATCACTCAGTAAGGATATTAGCTCTTCTCTCCTGGATGTAAATTGATCCACAAGGCGAAGTCATTACTGAATACAAATTCGGTGTATTGTACCGTTTTCTTGCTGTTGGGAGTTGATTCCTGACTAAATGGTATAACATCGCCTATTTCATCTGTATAGGTATATGATTGTACATGTATCAGCAACATTATTTCAGTGTTGTTATCGGTACACATGCATATAACTACATGTATACGTAGGGAATTGGCAAGCCATTAAACTACACGTTATGGTTAAGAATAATATTTATGTAAGTTGAAAACCTGTTTTGATTTAGTCTGCCTTAATTTCAGTTAATCTGATACATTTCAATCTGGACAAGTGCCAATTAGTTCATTTGTAGGTTCGGTAAAGTTATCAATGAGATAGCGGGCGATACTCGTAACAAGGACTTTCCCGTATAGTCTCACATGACTATGAACATTATTATATCCCCGTGATAGTTCATTCAGATATTCTAAAAAAGGAAGTAAACTTTTAAATACATTTGTAGTAAGTTGTACATTCTCAAACCTCTCGCGACGTGTTGTTTTATTTTTTAATATTACAAGAGGAAGTAAATAAACCTAGAGTGTAACTTTACTATCATGTCTATGTGGAAAAGTAGTTTATTTGGGTGTTTCGATGACCTAGGATTGTGTATAATAACTTATTTAATACCATGTTACACTTTTGGAAAGAATGCCGAAGCGATGGGTGATAGCTGCATTTGTTGTGGTAAGTACTTGTATATGTACAGCACCTCACTCTAAAAAAACTTTCATGTGCACTGAATCGCAATATTGTAATCACTTTATCCCCCGACCCTTTAAAAAAACTCCCCCACCACCCACAGACATATGTATAACCGAATAACACACAAAATTTATCAGTATTTTGCAAAATATTTTCTCGTAAAAGGTGGGAGGCGCCAATCCTAGAAACCACCACCGACGCGAGAATTAACTTGCAGATGTTGTTTGCTCTTTTTTTCAGATGTATAAAATGTATAAACACTTCAACTCGACAAAAAAGAATCAAGATGAACCTTTCTGGCATTTCACTGACTATCGAAATCGGATTTATACGTTTATAAGCACTTTACATAACAATTTGATATTTATCTTGCAATGCAATGACTTTTTATGCAATGTTTTAAAATCACTCATTGATTCATCAAAACTTAGACCCCCCTTTTCAAGAAAAATGGTAAGATTGAAATCCATGTAAACAAGATATCCTTCATTACACCCATTACACCCATACACAATTTTACATGAATATAAAAGCCAGTCCCTCCATTGTTTATTGCCCCAATACTTCAGACTAGTAGCTGGAAACAGAATTGTAACCAGAAAGCTGATTAAAATTTCTAAGCCTTATAGCTTACACTATTACATGTACATGTACCATTAGCCTCGTCTTTGAGATTAGAAGTACCATTGTATGTTTATTTTAACCAAACATATGCTCTTGCTTTAAACGGAAATTTTATCCATTTGAGCCAATTGTTAATTCTACACATGAACTTGGACTTTGAAAGATCTCGTGATAAACAATTTAAGTACAGATGTTTATTGATGTACTTTGACAAAAAGTTGGAACTCATCTTTCACGTGTTTGAGGAGGTAGACCTAGGGTAAGGGGAAAGCCTCTTGAAATCAGTGATATGTTTGTATCATATTCAACATCACCAAAGGCTTTAATTCAAGCTTTCATTTGAGAAAGGAAGAAATCAAAGTTACTATGATGCTTACATGAGATTGATGTCAAGTGCTGAATACAAACGTTCCATTAATGATTTGTAAGAGTTGTGTCCCTCACTGTAGGTCTACCTCCTTAAATGCAATCTGTTAGTACGCATAACATGTATGCATAAATTCCATTGGTTTTGCCATCTTTTAATGTAATTTATAAAAAAAAAAAAAAAAAAAAAAACACACAATTTATTTGATTTTTAGAATGCATACATGAAAATAAGGGGGTAATCACGTGACTGTTATAAACGGGGTCAAGTGACAAAAATCAAGGGCAGACGTAGACATGAGTGATGACAAAAATAGACACTAACAAAATGAAATCGGAATTATGAACGATCTTTGGAATAAATATCCGCACATTCATAGTGTTATTGATAGTAAAACAAAAAAAAATAACCGAATTCGAACCAGCTACATGTATAACTGGATACCTACCGAGACTTTACAGAGATGGAGTTACCTTTCTTTTTCCTTTCTTTTTCCTCGTGTATGATTATGTAAGGCTATTTCACTCCTACAACGTAAGAGGTTGGAATTCCGTTCCTCTATACCCCAACCTCTTACTTCCTAGCGCCATATTGCATAGCGCTCGTTCCGCCGTTCTTTGAAATCGGCAGAATTATAGTAAGCTATTTACCGTTTAAAACGTTTTATACAGTTTCTTTAATATTATACGGGAGAAGGTGACTAAACTGAAATAAGAAATGACCTACGTGGTGAGAAAATCTAGCAATCCTGGAAATCCTTTGTAAATGCAGTTAAAATGAACTTCATATTTGGTTTTTAGCTTTTGAATGCGTAATTCCAGTTGATAAAGTTACGGATTTTAAAATTATCGAAACGAACATATCAAATTAACCAACGAATTGCCTTTACCAACTTATAGTTCGTTTTGCTAAAAATATACTCAAAATTGCTGGTCATTTTGACAACTGTTTTCATTACAAATGTTTTCTAGGTATTTATCTCACATTTTGGATTTTTATCGCTCGATTTCCGGCATGTTAAAATATTTTAAAACACATATTTAGCTAATTCACATTTGCGGTGGCTTTCAACGTGTCAGATGCTAGAAGTTAGGATGGCACCAAGTCAGAAAATAGCTTGCCAGACAACCTCTAGCATTGCTGGAATAAGGCTATTTAGGAACAGAGGCAGACATGCATAGAGGTCGGGTGGTACATGTCTGGTTTGACACTAAATTAAATAACTATATTTTACTCTCAAATGTGGTTTCCTTTTTAGGGGCAGGGTGGGAGAGGGACGCATACGCACATACATTTGAATAATTATAATTATTTTTTTTATCATATTTCAGCACTGACGTACATGTTTCCAATCATCCACCTGGTGGCTGCAGTCAGTATCCGCGGGAAAATTCGAACAGAGAAAAGTATAGAGGGCAGCACATGCAGTGACTTACTAACTGTTTTATTCTGTCCATTTTGTGCATTGGTGCAAGAAGCGATAGAAATCCGAGATCCTTTAATAGGGCAAATGATGGCAAGAGAATGAGTTATATGTGTTCCATGCCGGAATAAAAGAAGTGTAAATAAATTTGCATAATATATGTTTTCGGAAAAACTTCATATCTAAGGACAGGTCCCCGTGCTTGTATTTCGGAAGCATATTTATTAATAATTTTTTTTATTGTTATATTAAAGGTGAAATATACATACATTCAAACACATTCTAGACTATTTTATATGTGTCGAAGTCCTTGGATTAGAACTTCCGATGATTACAGGTACAAGTAGATATATACCTAATCATTACTTCTCCGGTAAATCGCCCATATAGAAAAACCGCGACGAACGATTTTCCCTTAACTTGGAAATGAGAGTTTCTGCTTGTGTGTTATAAATAGAGTTTGTTGTTTGTATTATTCAATAGAGTTTTTAGTGAGCATGAGCAAGACATGCCATATGCTATTTGAAGTCAAGGGCGTAGCTATGTCTACATGTAAATGATGTGTATTCAAAACAAATCATTAGGATCGTGCCTACCTCGGAGAAGTGGCATTACGACAGGGGTCTGGGGCCGATCACCATTTTCTGGCACTTCAATTGCTATTAGAAAAATATATTTCATGAGACTCAGTTTGAATTTTGACGGATATATGAGTATATTAAGGCTCTGACTGAACTTTAAATGTTGTCTTGTCGATGCGCTTAATTTCAATGATTTTGACTATCTTTATCAGGAGTCTCCAATGAGAATTTTTAATTTTTCATATATCCCTGTTTTTACCCATGGATAGCCTGTAACTGCGAACAACCAGGGTGAAAAATATTAACCCACGGCAAGAAACATGATGTGTCTTCAATGAACGGCGGCTCCACCGAGGAAAGCCTAGCTCACGACAAAGGATAGCATTGCATACAGGCCCAGCAAAATAAATTGTACTATATTGCATTTTCAGACTTTATTAGCAACATCAAAATAGATATTAGTAGACAAAAAACACCAACAGAGGGACCACACAATCCTGTCATGGTACAGGCGTAAACAAAGTAAATGCAACTGGCCTGTTGACATACATTTGTACGCCAGCGAAGCCGAGAACGTGACTCGAAGATGCTACGAAACAAACATACATCTTTCATGTAATAAATATCTTTATCTCATACGTACAAGATTGAAGTAATCACTACAGAAGTTTTAATGTCGTCATCATGAACTTATGGATCGTTACGGCGTATCAATCTGTACATGAAAACTGATTTGTTCAACGTGTCATAGTTTTACTTTATTCGTTCGTCTACCCCGGACTTACCCTACCAGTGCACCTGGTCTATGCTCCCAGTTTTAAGTGGAGCCCGAGTTGCTCATTTACATTTTTTTACATTGTATGTATTATTTTAGTTACTTTATGTTCTTTGTAGTGTTTGTCTGTTTTACGTCTGATCTTTACCCCTGCATGGATTACATTCTTTCAATTTCCACTAGAAATTTGATTCCCTTGATTACTCTTTTACATCTGTATTGGACAATGATTCATTTCTTACATTTCTCCGTCTCATGTATGAATTAATGGAATGGGGTTAACATACATTTCATTTTTATTATACTGATCCATACATGGTAGGTTAATTATAATGGTGAACTTTCCCTCATTTTTCTGTCATTGCACTGTATTTTTCACCGTCTCTCAAAAATTCAGACTTACATATGTTAGGATAAAGTGGAGAAAATTCTTCTATTTTTACCATTTTGAACTTTATGCAATATATAAGTCAAAGAAAGTAAATCAATTGAAATGGATTGAATCCATAATTCAGGTTTTAATATTGGATGACGTATTACATATGAGAATATGACGCGGAACATGCTGTTATTGTAGTCTCCTTTATCTCGATCTCTGGTGGATATATTGACGGTAACCATTTACCAAAAGAAGGGTTGTTGAAGGACGACACATCATAATATATCTGTATATAAAGTTGAAGGATTTAACATCTTTTAATTTTTTTATTCTTTATTTACGAGGTTCTGGAGAAATTCAGTCTCGTATGAAGATAAAAACAAATCAGCTAGGAGAGAGCACAGTTAGTGATCATTGGAATGCCAACTTGTTGAAAAATAGCTCATCCAAATGTTACAAATATGTTATCAACGAGAAAAATTTAGACTTCAAAATTAGAATCATTTTTTCATACCCTGACGAGTAAATAACTTACCTATCAATTTTGATATTTCCTGACAAAAAGCCTCGATCTTTAAAATTTATCGTAAGTTGAAATTAATTTTGTATAATCGAAGTATTAATGTTTTGCTATACCGAAAATAAAAAAAAATCGACTGAACACCAGAGAAAACTGTCACAGTAATTATTTCAATTAGACGATTCAAAATATCAGTTATGTTAAAAGTAACCACCTATTGAGTTACGGTTTGTTAACTTCGAAATTCATGTTTAAAATCGACACATATGTACCTTTGCTAGATTTTTTTTAAGGAGTGATATCTCCGTTAACCGCAGTTTTGATGCTTTAGAATAATTGAGAATAATCTTATGTTGTTTATTTAATATATTTATAAAAACATTGCTGTACTTAAAAAAGACGTGAAAATGTTGTGTACTAATAAACTATTAATCTAGTAAAAAAAAATAACATAAAAATGTTGCAAATGTAATTATTCTCCGTTAAACATGTTCTTCAGGGGCGGATCCAGGATTTGAGTTGGATTAATAAATAAATGAAATAAATGCGGTGCAAAGCAAGGCAAAATATATCATAGGATGAAACTTGTGGTGCAAAGTTAAGATTTCATGCAGACATTTTTGTCTTATTTAGGGGGGTAGTGTCCTTGAATACGCGCCTGGTCTAAAAGAATAAAAGTTCGCCAAAATTTACGCGTTTCTGGGCTTACGGGTTGAAGAAGATAGCGCCAAAATGGAAACATGACCAAAGCGAGACAACTCCAATGGAAAAAAAGTAAGTCACTTGAGTTCCCTTTTCACCCCAAAAAAGGATGAAAACCTTTATGTTTGATATAACGTTGCTATATAGGCCTATATGTTGTAATGTATTGTAATGGATAATTCATTCCAATCTGTCTGCTCTAAATTCACATATCAATATCCAGTGCTTTCTTTTTGTATTTTGTATACCCGAATAACTTTTGGGTTTCCTGTATGCTTTAGAGGAGGGGGCCCGGGGAGGGTCTCCAAAAGAGCTGAGATAAGACTTTTTCCAGATTAAGTTATGAAATTTTACGTTGAACTTGCAAAGTTATCTCCAAAAATACAAAAAAAACCAGAAAACAAAACAAACAAACAAACAAACAAAACAAAAAGAATAACAAAAAACAATAAAAAACAACATATATGCTAATTCAAAACAAAAACAAAACAAAAACAAAAACAAAACAAAACAAAAAAAAACGACAAAAAAAACAAAAAAAAAAACAAAAACAAAAAAAAAAACAACATTAACTACAAACACATTAACATTAACAAAAACAAAAACAACAACAGCAACAGCAACAACAGAATACCCGTACCGTAAAACTAAGTGGAAACAGAATCAGGACAGTCCCCGTCAGGAGCTTGACCTAATTATCTCAATTAAAATAAAATGCACAAGAGGTGAGTGAGTATTCAATGCTCGGCACCTGACTTATTTTCATATGCAAAACTGTTTTTATATGGAATAGATATGTTATTTCAACAGTACCTGGCACGGTCACTTGAAAGTATTCAATTTAATTTGTTGGACATTTGTTGACAATTTTCATTTAACATCCTGCAATTGTATCAATTTATGACAAAGGAAGCTGACCCTCGAAATCAAATTAAAAAGGAAATGATACTTTACATGACATTAGCTTTGACGGGAATTATGTATTAATAGTAACAATTTGCCAACAATTATGTTTTTCCTCATGCAGGTAGATGTAGCAGGTACAGTAAGATAATCGGAATTATGTCCTTCTACAAAAGTAGATACGTTTTCGTAGATAATGCTTGATCTCTCGTGTATTTATGACTATGTAATTTGCGATGATACTTTTTAATTATGACAGTAGAACGTGCATTTTTGTCAAAAAAATGTTTTTAACGAAGAAATATTGAAGTTGTTGAAGCATGTGACTACACCTACTGCTAGGGAATGAATTTATAACATTTTTTGTCTCCAATTTTGTCAGCATTTACACATTGTGGCCTAATTTTGCACCGAGGTTTTTATGTTTTGCTTGAATGAACTGCAAAAAATAGGTTTTGATTTGCAAGATATGCACACATTATACTAAATATTATGCAATATCAATACCAATTTGGTCAAGTGTATTATTAGGACAGAATTTGATATATATTTAACAAACCATTGAGAAGTCATTGCCCATTATAGTCCGGTGACCAACATTTAAAAAGTCGCATGTTAACAGAGTTTCTAAACATACAGCTGAGAATGTGCATGCAGCTTGTCAAATGATCATTATTTAAGCACTCCTCTGTCTAAGAATCAGGCAAAATGTATATAAGGTGTGGCACTTGAAGAAAAAATACACAGAGATTTTATTGCATTACCCAAGTATTTACACCTCAAAACCCCAGGAAATTACTGTCAAAGTGTTTGTAAAGGATAAACTTAATTACTTGTTCAGTTGTTTTCTAGATGTAGTGAATGTATTTAAGGCAAAAAAGATCTAACTGAAAATTATAATGCGCTACCCATTGCCTCATTCTTACACAGAATGGTACTTAATTCGTAGAGTTAAATAAATTATTCAATCACAGAGGGAACAGTTTTTATTAACGTATAATCAGTATAACATAAAATGTACAAATATTATGATACAATAAAATATATTAATGTCATTCTTAAAAGAATTATGAGTCTTGAATTGAACTCTTTAAACATATCTATTTAAAATTAAGAAGATCCTTAAAATCATAATCAGAAACTTTACTAACTTTAAAAGGTCTCTAGTTAAAAAAAATAGTAGATATTAAAATATTATGATAAAAAAGAGGTGAACAAGTTAAAACAACATAAATAAAGAATATTGAATTAATCTAACTAGTGGTTAAAAAATCGTTTTCGCCTATACGTAAAATCAGTTTGCAGGTTTTGGCACAAGCTTGAAACAATGTTACTTCTTTGCACGCTAGGACATTTGACAGTTTCTTTCTAAATTTGTCAGGCCATTAAAGAATGGAAATGTTTCAGTAATGGCGTTCCTATCTAATTCACACATCATTAAAAGTTTCAGTAAATACACAACTTTGATTCGGCAGTCTAGGACTCTTCGACATATGATTGTATTCATAAAAATATGCTTGTATTACTACCTACGAATCTAGGTATAGCGTCAAAGTTTTAAATTGATCGTTAACATAATTATTTTACATTCCTTTTTCAGAGAAAAAACTTAATATAGTATGAAACTGCTTCCTCGTCGACTCGACCACTGCAATCTTGCGATGTTACTAGTTGTTCCAGTACTAGTACTATGCATACCAAGTAAGCGCGAAATTAGCATAAAACATATAACAATTTATATTACAAGTAGTACAAATAGTATATACTATCGACTAAAGTTCGGCTATTAGCCTAAATAAGATCAAAACTGTCAATACAATACAAAATTCAAAAGAGCGCCAATACGGGATTTAGTCGCCCATTGCGGCTTTTATCCAGGCCAATATGACACATTGGGCTAGTTAGTCATTTAGGGTATGATTGCGTAATGTTTTCCATATTGGACGAGTTGTTGCATGGCCATCCAATAACTAAGCCAATACAAAAAAGCTTACGCAATAATACTATATTATTCGTATAAAAACAAAGAATGGACAAATATTGGACGATGTGTATGACATCCAGACGAATCCGAAATTATCTCGTCATTGCCATAAATCAGAAGTAAATTTTTGCAACAAATCTGCGAGGGTATTGTTTTAGTATCCTCTATTAATATAGCAGGTGTAATTGTGAATGCTACTTTTTCAAATGCTTATTTTGTTGGAATATAGAAACTGTCTCCAAAACTAAATAAATAAATAAATAAATAAAATAAAATAAAACAAATAAACTAAAATTGGGAAAAATACAATAAAAATTGCCCATGAATTAGAGTCTGTATAAAATATTGTGCTATTTTTACTTATAGTCAACGCTGTGTCGTCCTCGCACATCAGTTTTCAAAGCAAATTCATCTTTGAAGAAGGGACGTCAAAGAGCATATGCTGTAGCTATGACAAACCAGCGAAAGAGATGTGGATATTTCATGAAATGAAAGGAGTCTCTGAGAACATGAATAAATCAAGTTTTTGTTATACTATTAAAGCTTTCACATTTGTAGATGCAGGGAATTATACCTGCTTTGTTCACAGCATACCTGACATAGTTAACAGCATACCTGACATAGTCGATAAAGAAAGCAGTGTCGTGGTTGTCACTAGTAAGTTAACTTAATAAAAGAACTAATGCATTAACGATTGCAAATGTCTACGAAAACAAAAAGAACGTCATGTTTGAAGGATTGTTTTTCTTACCATGCATGGTTCCATAATTTATTTTAACATATTGAATTATTCCTCATTATTGTCCCCCGCCGCCGGGCGAATACCGGTGTCCGTGCGTCTGTCCATCCACTCATGCGTGTGACTTAGTTGAATTTGTAAATTCTACAGTAAGGTTGCACAAAACAGATGGGATTGAGGTGCACTGTTTAGTACTCAAAAATTAACCTGGCAAATTATGCTTAACTTAATGATAAAAGGTGAAACTTGGTGGAAATATTAATTGTGGGTAATTGAGTATTCGTACATTTAATAGATACAATACTTGTGAAAAAAAAAGATGTGTAAAATGCATGCTTTAAGCTATCCTGAAAGATTCAGACGCTTGCCGGATTTGGTTCTCTTCCCTGCACTAACTGGCGGTTTTTTTGTTAAATGCAAAATTTCATTCGACCTTAAATGATTAAAATCATGAACAAATAAGCGGAAAAACGTAGATATTTTATTTGTTATTGTTTACACTAATACCATGTCTGCTTACTTTTTCTGGCATTTTTAAAATGACTGAAATTTTAGAAAACCTGCTTTTTACAATAAATTTTGGGAAGGCACCCAAAATTTGTTATGGAAACTGATATATATTTTATTATGTAATCATGGCTACAGATTTTCATGACAAAATTGAAAAGAGCATCTATCTTTTTTTCATGGATCTCTATAATTTATGGTTTTGAAAAATATATACTTTTTACCGGGAACAAATTTTAGATTTTCTTGTTAATGTGTCTCCATATAGTTTTATTTCCACACTTTGGAATCACTTTATTAACTCGATTATTCGGAAACTACTTAACGGATTTTGTTCAAATTTGAGAGATCGTTAGTCAACACATGCAATTGATCATCGTTTGCTGCATTTTTATTCAACAAACTTTACTGCAGTTATAGGACTTTCGCACTAAAACTTTTTTTTGAGGGCAGCAGACATATGGCTACGCGTAGGAATCGTGCTATATTTGTACTTTTGTTTTAGTTGGTTTGTTCTCTAGTAAATCAATATAAGTAATGGAGAAAACATCGTTGTGAATTTTTCAGACCTTTCTATTTTATTTTTGGCGTATATCAATATACATGAAATTGCAGGATTAAATTACAATAACTAATTTTGAAATTTAATTGCAGATGATGCAATACCAACCAAAGCAAAAACATTTTCTAAATTTATTGTTATTTCCGTCTTATGTGTAGGAACCATTACAATTACCGGCGTAATCATGTGTATGTATAAAGTTAACATACAGGAAATTTGCTGATTTGTGTGCGTAAGAAATATTAATGCATTAAAATGAAAATTAAAGATGAATGTTTCAATATATGCCTTTTTATGGAATTTTCCTTCTGTGTTAAAATAATCAAGACGTTAAACCCTCAACAAGGGACATCATCTCTATATCACTTGCATAGGGTAGTTCTATTGTACAACTCATACATTATGTAAGGGCTTGCCGTAACTTCGTTTCGTACAATGCAGTTCTTCTGGAACAAAGTTGTGTTGCTACAAGAATGAAACCATCACTACAAAAGTTTTATTGTTGTCATCATCACGAACTCGTTGATAGTTACGGTATATGCATCTGCACCATAAGACGATTTTTTTTACCGTTTTACTTTATAGTTTAAAAAAAGTGTAATGATATGTTTATCTTTTAAACCAACTCCTTATATGAAAAGATTATACCTTTATCAGACCAAACAGTTGCAGTTGATAGTTTAATGTACCAATCAATTGGCGACATTGGTCTTCAAAACAATAGGGCCAGTGAAAATAACTTCCTGAGGGTAAGCTAAAAATATAACATTTAAAGATAATTTTTTTCAAACAATCATAGATAACAGTGACCGTACCATTGTGACAGTTATACCTTTATCGTTATATAACTAGAGAAAAAGATCCTTTTAATTATTTTTTAACATTAAATTTTTGTGAAATTCTGAATAGTTCAGCGTTATCGAGCAAAACTGTCCATTTCGTATAAAATATCTTGGTATTTTGCCACACCTAAGTACAAAACTACTTCAATTGGATATCCGAGTATACTTAAAGCATACATGTAAAGTACAAATGACGCAATAGATCGCAGTTGACACTATTGATCCACATTAGAAAAAAAAGTTATGATTTCATATTATACAAAAATATTTTGCCCGATGTTTTTGTCTTAAAATAGAGAACTGTTCGCAATAGTTGGTTTAATTATGGGATATAAACGACGTAGGGTCTAACAAACAATTGAAAACAATCCTTAATAACATTTTGTACGCAACTCCATGAATACAGGAGACGAGAGTTACAATGGATTGCATTAAAGATAAATTATTGTGGTAATTTAGCATACGGTTGAGAGACGAATGACACCGTTATGGGTCCTCTCTATGATACAATACCAACAAAGGAATTTTGTTTATACAGGACGGACAGTTAAACTATGTAGAGTTGGACTTTCAATCGATGCGACAATACAGTGTTCCTTCCACGCGAACTGGTCAAGAGAGAACAGAATATGCAGAAGTTGTATTGTGAATTATCATATAGTTATTATTGTTTGCCTATTTAATATGATAGAAATAAAAAGTGCAATATTTGTCGGTATTTTACCGCTTCTCACTTTTTTATGTATTTTAACAAAAATACGTAATAGTTCCAGATGTCGATGTTTATTGTACACCTGCTGCTTTGTAAACAAAATTAAATGTCGGAAACCTGAGTGCAGAATGACAGATTCACATTTTTAATTTTGATTATTGTTGAAATTTCGAACATGATAATATGACCGGAATTTGTAGTTATTTCTTTCAAAACTGTTGTTTTGAATATATTATGCCGAAAATGAATGGAATAGAGCAGATGGCACCGTTTTAAGCCTCTGAACGGCTCTATCTTTTGTCGAAGCGTTGGTAGCCATCTTATTTATGATGAAAAAGGTGAACAACCAATCATAATGCGCGAAAATAATATATGCTGATAAGATAGGAATATTTACATTGTCAAAAGAAAACTACAGTCATATTGAACTACTGCTTATATTACTATATATTGTACCTATTTGAAATATTGGAACAGTGTTTAAAATCACACCTCAGCTATATATATATACTCAAGGAACACTTGAAAAAAGTATAGCTGTATAATATAGGGTTGTTGTATGAATATCCATGAATATTTATGCAATAATCCTGGATCGTAGTTTAAAATTATATTTTTGCCAAACATTTATACTATAGTGCTAGTATACTACATTTTTACGGGTGTACAAGTTGAAACGCGCTTGAACATATCATAAATGGTTAAATCAACAACGTTGACATTACATTATAAAATTTTCAATGTCTAAACTGTCTGCAAAATATTTAGCCTTTTCCAGTAATTATAGACCTGAAATTGGAATACCTCTATCCCTTGTTTGAGTGACTCTTTTTAAAGAACTTCGTAAAACTCGTTTAAATCACCAGTTTCCATATCTCTACGTTTTGGGCCGAACTTTTCGAACCTACCTAGATTGACTCAGCTTTAATAGCCCAACCTGAATAAAGTGTTCTTTGGTACATTTTACCATTTTTCAATTTTAGTGTTTGATGTTTTACCGTTTTCAACTTCTAAAATAGCTTTATTTATTTCCTCTAACATTTTTTTAATCTAACTTTGTTTTCACGCCCCTTTTTGCTAATCGAAATATCCGTCGTTGCGTGTCCTTCTCTGGATTGCTCAGCTTTGCTGGCCATTTCCCCAATTACCGGGTCCTGTCCTAGATTGATCGGAAGCCAGATACTCGTACAACTTACGTCGTCTACCATTTTAATCTGATGAACAGCACATCGTTTTTCATATTTGAAGCCAAATCTGGCTTACCAAACTTACTTTTATAAAGCGTCAAAGACCGACCCGGTAAATACCTTGTATCAAAGCCATATCATTCCACTGGTATTACATCAAAGCAATAAAGATTATGATTATGTCATTAGATTAAATGAATGGCTTTGATCGTTCACACCATGTCACACTGATGCCGTCATTCTAACGAGTTCGATTTTCCAGGGATCATTTGCATAATTTTATTGTCGGGAGCAAACATTCTGTTCGAGTATTTGATAAATCGGTGTTCGAGAAATCGGAGGTAATTATCATTGGCTATATGGGAAGAAAAATGCGTACTTTGATAACAGTTCGAGTGTTTGAGCCATCCGAGTTCGAGCGAGTGAAGCTCAACTGTTTTTGCATTACTGTAAACGTATCAATTTTCGTGGATTCTGTCAGGTGAACACATTCGCCGTTCCAAATACTGATTAGCGTTATAAAGTATGAAAAATAAATTTTGCGGCTACTATTTGTCGTTGCTTTCTGTTCAACGCGAAAATTGTGAAAAATAGAGCACCAAAACAGTTTGTACGTTTACAGTTTTTGAGGTTTAACCTAAAAAAAAAACCAATTTAGATCTACTAATTTACTTCGTACTTAAACAAGAGCAGTTCGCACTTCCTTTTTTCATAACCTTTTCTGGTAAAAAGTCTATGAAAGGCACTTTAGTTCAAAGTTGATCTTAAACAGAACTAGTCTCAAAAGACATATTTATTAACGTTATAGCTCCTGATATAAGATCTGTCTATAGCTATATTTACCAATATCTCGAGTAATCAAAGGAACCAAGGTATAGCGGTAGTAAACAAAATGTAATCCAGGGACAAAGACAAGACACGGAAAACAGACAAACACAACAAAGAACATAAAGTAACTAAAATCATACATACAAAGTAACAAAAGCAAATGAGCAACTCGGACTCCACTAAAAACTGGGAGCATGGACCAGGTGCACCGGTAGGGTAAGCGTCCTAATGTTAATTGTAAATGTTGCCATTAGCGCCGGTAGAATAAGGTTTCTAGAAACACCCGCCGAGTTTCGGCAAGCTCTGGCATAATGTATGAGTTGTGATATGAACACTCCATACGCAGGTGCTGAAGGGATGTTGCCACAGATGGAAGGAAAGGTGACAATTCTGAATGAAAAGTCATCACGTTTGTCGTAAAGTTTGGTCAATAGTTTTCCTTTACCATCAATTTCTAAGCGTAGGTAAAGATATGAGGCTGACTTCACAGTGTCTGTAGTAACCTTATCTCAAGTTCTTTTGGGTAGATGCGATGTATCAAATCCCCGAAATTAGGATTGGTTAAAGATAATACGTCATCCATATAGCGGAAACTGAGATTGAAGGATCTAACCAAACGATAGTCTTTCTTTCTGATCAGATCAGCTATAAAGTCAGCCTCTTAAGAGTGAAGGAATAGGTCAGCAAGTAAAGGAGCACAATTTGTTCCCATTGGAATGCCGACCGTTTGTTGAAAGACACGTCCACCCCACTGGGCAAATAGAAGTATACAGTGTTGAAAAATCATAAGTTTTAATGCTATTATACTCAGATAATAGTCTTCAACTATTTGATCTCTCGATCAAAAAGATCTTTCGAATTTTTCAGGATCCAAATTAATACCACTACGGGAGTCACAAGTGTTGTGGTCGGACTGGAGACCCTCTTTGACAGTTGTGAGTATAGAAGTTAAACGTTTTGAAAGAGGTTTGGTGGTACATTTTGCAGATCCAGCTATAAACGTTGTCTGTATGGATTCTTGTAGAGTTTAGGAATCCAGTACAGGAATCTGAAAGCTGATGTATGAGCACTTGGAAGAGTAATCAAGGGAACCAAGGTTATAGCGGTAATCAAAAGAATGTAATCCAGGGACAAAGACCAGACATGGAAAACAGATATACACAACAAAGAACATAAAGTAACTAAAATCATACATACAAAGTAACAAAAGCAAATGAGCAACTCGGACTCCACTAAAGACTGGGAGCATGGACCAGGGGCAACGGTAGGGTAAGCGTCCTCTGCTTTTCTAGAAACACCCGCCGAGTTGCTCATAAAAAGTCATTGAAGCTTTGAATACGAGTCAATGAACCCTACACTACTGTAACTAAATAAATGGACATTTTAAAGAAAGTACAATTATAGTAATACATAATTAAAATTGAACAGTTTCTTTTCTTATCTTCTATCTCTGATATATGAGATTTCCATTAATCCACTTGACTACAGTTGTCGGTATTTCCAGGAAAATACATACAAGCGCAGCATATGCAATAACTTCTGCGCTGGTGCAAGAATCGACTAAATCATAATTAATTTCCAGTTCTATGCAATCAGGTATACAAAGTGGGATATATTTGATTGCGTTTATCATGTGTTTTATAATTTTTCGACTTCTAAAAACAGGTTCCATGTTTGGATTCCTAAATATTACTACTTGATTACCAAAGCCTGATTAGTTCCAAAGATCAGTACGAAATAATTTCAGCGACAATAGGAAACTTTTAGTACAACTATTCAAAACCTTAAAATCCATTTTGAAAAGAAATTACTTCATATGTACATATATTTACAAAGAAGAAACGTTGAGCATTTTTGATTACTCGATCAGCTTTGGTGTAGTTTAACCATACTCGGATGTACACACGCTGTAGTTCATGCGACAGTTATAACAAAAGAAAAGAAGGATATGGATCAAAGTAACAAAAATAATCAAAATAAAATGTTAGGACTTAGACACGTTACCCAAAAAGTAAACTTTGCAAATGTCAAGATTCTTCACCTTAGGATAGCTTTAATTGTCGCTACGCATATTCCGTCCATATTTTTCTTTTCTTTTGAGAAAAGATACAAAAATCGGTCACATGTTCATGTCCGAAATTTCAACAATAATCAAGCAAAAAAAGTAAATCTGTTATTCTGCAATAAAGATTCTAACCAAACTGATTTCTTGTTAAATATAAAAACTCACAAAGAAATCAAAGTCCAACTTATATAATTCACTTTCTTATTGCCGATGTGATATTATATTAAGTAGGAAGTTTGAATTCGACACATCCGAAAACCAGTATCAGGAGAAATCTTTTCGAAAAACGGACACACGGAAGCAAATATCGCTGATATGTCATGGTCAGAAGACACTTTATCAACCATTAGTTAATATTTATGCTAATAATAGGCTTACATTAACTTTAAATGTAAAATTTATTTCTACAAAACAAGTAATATTGCAGGAACTGTGAGTAATTGGAATTTCACACATCCCTTCCCTTATTTGGCATATTATCCAACTTTCAAGAAAGACTATTTATAGATACAGAAATAATATACTTTTGTGAAATGATTTAAAAGGAAATTATTATATTTCAATTTTAATAGTAACATTGTACTTTTGTCAGTAATATTCCAGGAAAATATTATATGAAATGATTTTGATAGGGGTTAATAAGTTTATAATTAAAAAAATGTCCTCGATTTCCTTTCCTATATCATGCTAGTTGGTAGAACAGACCTTTTCATTTGTAGTAATCAAGAAATGGTATCATAATTACAGACTTTTCACTCTTCTTAGACACAATGCTTCTATATATGGACAGAAGATTGGAATTTTGATGATACAATTTTTTATATGTACAACTGGTCAAATAAGTTGTATTATTTAAGAAAAAATCACAAAAAGATTCTGCTGCAGCGCATAGATATGTACAGTTATAAATGCAAAAATTCCAAAAAGGAGGTGGAAGCACTAAGATGTATACTTTAGTGCTTTCCTATATAATCAACAATATATATTCGATATGTGTGGTGCGCACCTTTCACTCCAACCCGTATTGTTTCGATCCAGCTATAATGCTATTGAGTCACGTATTGTATATATTCAAACCAACTATACACTGAAAAAGCTAAAACAATGGTAGACCGAAAACAGTATTTCACTAAAACTCGTATTCTTGGATTGTTTGTACATGTTTAATTAAAGAAATAACACAGTACAGCCCTGTTTGATAACTCAGTTAAAATTTCCACTAATTTGACACAACTCACGTTAACAAATTCACACTTACAGAACCAAATGCAACAGACCGGGAAGGATTGGAGAAACATTTCTGATAAAAGGGAGTGTCCAAACCCGGAAATCCCGGTTCAAATTGATATAGGGTCTTATAGGGCTAATGTTTAAACGATAGGACAGACATAGATTCATGGCACTGGTATTGTTCCTGCACGTACAAACAAGATAAAATTATGATTTGAAAAAAAAAAAAATGCATGTATCATTTACTGATGTTTGAAGTAAATTCATCTCTAATTGTAGGCACAAACCTAGCAATATCATGCTACAACACAATGATGAATGTAGTACATGTTTGTCCAAACATGCTTCGAAATTCTATAAGCGTGCTTAAATTGTATACGCTAATTTGCTATTGGATACAAAGTGTAAAAATCAAATTTAATTATTATATCTGAATATGCATGGGCCTGATTGAATACAAATATCGAGTGAAAAAAGGTAGGTTTATGGAAATGGGTGGTTTAGGAATATTACATATATAAAACCCAAATAATTATGCAGCGTGTTAGGTCACCGTCATTACTTTGATGGTATTCTTGTTCGTTGTTGGTCAGGTAATATAGATCAATACCTTGGGAGGTTGCCTTTTTTCTTAATGTTATCGCCTTTTTAAAATAGTTTCCGGTAACTTTTAAATAAATATATATATAATACATGGAAATTATCGAGCATTATTTCTCCACTAAAATAACCCAAAATGCAGATTATATAATACCGTTGGTACGAGTTTTTTTTCGCCTTGTTGACACCAAAAACGGGAGAAAGAAAGTGGGGTATATGACTCCAAAAATACATCCGAACAAATTCTTAAGAATTTATCCGAATACGACCTTGATGATTTTCAGTATAATATAACACATAACGCAGCTGAGGATGAGCAATCATCAATCAAAAACGAAGAAAAGGCATATATTATGTATTAAGAACTCAGCGCAAACATATTTACAAGAAAAAAACAGAAACAAAAACAAACAAACAACAATAAAAAAAGGAACGAAAAATCATCATTTTAATACAGTATTTCAAATACCCGGTAATTTCTGTTGTTTATATGTTTAGATTAGTTGCATTCAATTTTGATTTAAATTTCCTAGTCGTTGAAGCTGTTATTTATTCAAATGTCTATGTACAAATAACCCTTACATAACCATATTTGATAGGCAGTTACCATTGAGACAATGTAAACTTTGAATTAGTTATCTGAACATGCAGTTGATAAATGATCTCGTTAATGATATTAACATTATTAACTGCACCATGTAAATTTTATAGAATGACCTTCATGAAAAAATGGATAAGGTAAATCTGGATAAAATGTATAGATGAATGTGACACGGGATATGTTTCCTTTTTCGTTTTCATCTCTCTTCTTGTATTCTATATCCAGCCATCTGTATACAACCGATTGCTGATTGTATCTTAACATGACATACATAGTCAGTGTCCTCTCATTTATTCAGTACTTGAGTGGACTAAAGTATTCCGATGTCCGCCCGCCCTCGTGTCATACAATAACTAAACAAATAACACCTCGAGACAATATCAATAATATTATACACAGACAAATTTTAATTAAGTATAGCTAAAGTCTAACACGTCGCATTTATTCTCAGATTCAACATAGTTTCCGTTGACGGTACATATACTTTTTATATATGAGCATTTAGGTATACACACTTTGAAATCTGACTTTAATGTTATAGGATATAGAATAGAAAAGAAGTTATTTGACTGATTGATTGTTTTTTTTAATTAATAGAAGACGTGTTACTTAAATAAACGTAATCAAATGGCGTGAAAACAACAACTGTTAAACCTAACAAAGTTTTTTTGTTGTTTCTTAAATGCTTCATCTATCTTTAAAAAAATGAACGAAGAAAAAACATCCTTTCATTTATCTTTGGCAAAGTACAGAATTTGGGATAAAAAAACAATTTCTAAATTCAAGTGTACATACTTGTACCATGAGTATATATCTTGCATTTAAAGTTGAGTACAATTTACACTCTCGATCAATAATCGGTTCAGTCAGCTAAAATAAACATTAGAACATTCTAAACTTAGCCTGGTGTGAAACAACACGAAACCTCACGCATGACACGGCAAATCACTTCAATTGAGTTTGTTGACTTATTTTTTATTCTTATTTACGCTTAACTGAGTCACTTCATAATGTACATTATTATTGATTTTAAATTGAGTTTGGTCTTAATTGTCGTCCTCAATGACGTTCACCCTTTATTTCATTTCTTGTATGACAAAAATACAGATCTCAGTCCCATATTCATATTCGAACCGTCGACAATTATCAATATACAATTTCTAGAGTCGTCTTTCTATGTAAAGGAAAAAACACATAAAAATCAAATTCCAATATTTTACATTACATGTTTCTACTAACAATATCAGTGTCAAAATAATATAAGATACATGATACCGCAATATGAAAGTATGATGCTGAAATATACGTACTTCCAACATTGCAAAATATTTACTTTAACAAACGATAGGCAGACATGCGCAGACCACGCTTACTTACTGTTGCCGTGAAAAATATATAGATTTGCTATTTTACGTAAACTTGATGTCTATTATACGCTTTCATAGGACTGAAATATTAATATTTTGACAAAAAAAAAAAGGGAGAATGATAAATTGGAATTTCATAACTACCTTCCCTTCCAGTTATACACACAACAATTATCATTATACTTTTGTTAATATATAAGGAAGTTATTAGATTTAGTTAATGGAAATATTTGACTCCACCCACACTTGACATGATTTTAATAAGGATAGGCAATTCAAATACTTGATGAAATAACCTCGCCGTTTATTCCATTCATAGAATATAAGTTATTACTTATATAATTTGGTTGGTCAGTCCCAAGCAAGAAGTATTAACACAATACTTTCTAGCAGTATCCTAATTAAGACACAATGCGTAGATATGGACAGCAAATTGGTATTGTGATATTTTTTGTTCAATTAACATGTACAACTGGTAAGTAAAATTTGTTATATTGTGTAAGAAGACGATCGATTGGACACAGTGTATATATACATATTGTAAAACAAGACAAGTTTGACGTATAAACTATATGCAGCAAGTTAGGGAATTACAAAAGTAAGAGACCGATATGAATTACAATAGACATTATTGGAATAATCATGATCGAAGTGTCTGTTTGCGGTAAGCGGTTTCAACACATCTTTCGATGCAGGTAAGGTGTTTCTTGGTCGTCTACCCATTAGAAGTTGTGAAGGCGATAAGTCAATACCTTCCAATGGAGTAGTTCTGTAGTCCAATAAATACAAATGATTGTCATCAGATTTCATCCAGAGGTTTTGACGGTATGAATTGCTCGCTCGTTTTCTCCGTTCGCACTTTGAAAGTGGGGACTAGACGTTTTGTGGTCGATTCCCATGAACTCGGACGAACTAAATTGTGGTCAATTTTCAGATCGAAGTCTAGTGGGTATTCCGAGCATAGCAAAGATTGACTTAAGAGCATTGACGATAGTTATTGTATTTGATGATTTTAAGGTAGCACATCATTGTACTTAGAATAGTAATCCAAAGTTAGAATGCAAGTTTTACTCCGAAAGTCGTATTCATTCTACCAAGCTGAATGCAAGATCCAGAGTCATAGTTGGTTTGAAACGGTTCTGAAGGTCGCTGATTTTGATACGAAGCACATAGTGAGCAATCTTGTACACAATTCTCGATATCTGAGTTCATGCAAGGCCAATAAATCACTTCACGTGCACGTTTCTTGCATTTAGTCATTCAAAGATGAGACTTGTGTACGAGTTTCATCGTTTCGTCGCGCGTAATAACGATTCTGAGTCCTTTTTAGATAATGCCATCTAATACGGACAATTGATCCCTCGAGTACCAGTACTGTCGAACTTAGAACGGATTTTCGGATTTCGTATCAGGCCATCCTTTGAAAATGGTTTCATGTAACACGTGTAATTCAGACTTTGTCGCTTCTTTGATTTCAGAGTATTTGTTCTTGCTAATCGCAATCATGCAAATGATATTCTGAACGATGTTCCCTTCGTCACTGTTGTGTGGACTTGCCAGTAAGAATGCTTTCGACAATGTGTCGGATATTTTCATGTCTTTACCTTTCTTGTAACACACTTGAAGGTCGTACCACTGAAAGTTAAGCATCATCTTCTGAATTCGCAGTGGTGCTGACAATAACGATTTCTTGAAGATGTGTTCCAATGGTTTCTGATCATTGTACACAACTGTATGTTTTCCAATATATAACAATGAAATTTTCTAGTGCTGAACACAGTAGAGAGCATTTTCTTCTCAATGTGTGCGTATCGTTTTTCAGACTCGGACAAAAATCGGGACGCATAAGCGTTTGCACGTCCTTCCTGCATAATGACGGCACCTAGTCCATTTTGACTCGTCACACTCAATTTCTACTGGTTTTGATACATCGAAATATGCTAGAACTGGAGAAGTATTACACACTCTCTTGTGCTCCTGAAAAATATTATCCTGTTCGTTTCCTATACGAATAACAGTATCAGAGGTTGTCGAAGTGGAGCCTCCTAGGAGTCTACCAACACCCTCTTTATTCGTCGGAGTAGGCATATTGACTATTGATGCAACTTTCGACGGGTCGAGACTCAAACTTTTATCGGTTATAACATGGCCCATGTACTTGACTTCCTGACGTAACATTTCTGGAAATTCAGACGGTGGTTGTGTTCGGTTGTGCGTTTCAGAATACTTTCATATTCGGTCGTGCCAATAATACCTTTTAACATCTAATCCATGATCCGTTGATACATTTCCGGACCGCACTTGATTCCGAAAGGTAAACGGAGCCACCTAAAACGGCTTATCGGAGTGTTTAAAGTTGTCAGATATGATGACGGTTCGTCAAGTTTGAATTGGAGAAATTCTGATTTCGCGTCTAGCGTTGAGAATACTTTTGGGTTTGAGAGTGTCGTTACCACGTCATCAATAGTCTTAAACGGATAGTTTTCACGTTGTACCACTTTGTTAAGATATTTTGGATCTATGCAGATTCTGACTTTATCGTTACTGACGGCTACAACCATAGAGCTAACCCATCCGGTCGGTTCCAATACTTTCGTAATATAACCGTTGTCTGCCATGTAATTATGTTCTGCTATCGCTTTATCCTTGATCGCTGCGGGCAATCGTCTCGGCGGGTGAACTACACCTTTCGCGTTTTCCGCCATCTTGATTCGGTATTCGCCCGGAAGTGTGCCTGACGTCTTGATCAATTCCGGAAAGTCATGTGACCAGTCATTCTGAGTGTCAATTTCGCTGATAGGCGAGACATCGTCGATCGCGTGAATTCTTTTCACCAAGCAACTCGAGTGTTTCTGCAAAGTCACCACTGATTATATTATCCTGTTCGAAATTTCGAATGTCTCTTCGGTTTTACAATCTCTGTATTAACTGAAAGTTCGATTTTGCCCTACTGTTTTATTGTATGACCGGTGTACGATCTCACCGTTACTTTGTGTTTCGCACTAAGTAGTAAAGCGTCAAAGTGTCTTTCGAAATAATGCTACATTTGTCACCAGTATCGATCCCGAACTTAATCGGATTCTTGTAGATTTCCAAATCCACAAGCCACTTTTTCGAAGAATGTGAACTGTCACTTTTCACTGTTGAAATGTGCAAAATTTCGCCTTCGCTTTTGTCGCTACCATAATCGGAGTCATGTATCATGTTTACTTTACAGACAGTTTCTCAATACTTGCATTTTGTTCCTTTTACTGGAATAACAAGGCAAGTTTGGCGTACAAAATATATTCAGCAAGTTAGGTGATTACAAGAGTAAGGGACCGAAACAAACTACAATAAATATTATTGGAATAGGTCAATTTCGGACCATAAGTGTTTCGGGCTTAATATGAAATGAGTTACACATATACAGTTACATTTCATGAAATTCTGAAAAGGAGGCGGGACACTGATTTGCATATTAAGGGGCCCATAAGTGTCAACCAAAATGTTCGAGCGCAAGGGGCACCCCTCACCCCCTTTTTGATCCGCATATAATGTTTTTGTCACATTTTCATATTCAAATTAACCAAACACTTATTTTACAATAGGGAGATGACAAAAAATGGTAGACCAAAAAATGAGTTTTTGTCATGTAGTTACAGATTTAACAAAAAAAAAAAAAACAAAACAAAACAAAACAAAAAAAAAAAAAAAAAAAAAAAAACAAAAAAAAAAAAAACAAAAAAAAAAAAAAAAAAAAACAACGCAGCGCTGCTTGAACTGATCAAAATAAATTTAGAAACAAAACATATTTCTTTCGGTAATGGATATGTGAGTTATCAAATTTCCTTGATCATACTGTAAATACAATAAGCATGTTTTTGTGTAGTTTTGAATGTTGTAATGGAGCTTTTCGGGGGGGGGGGGGAATTACATGGGTTGCCCCTGTTGGTATCATTGAGAATATGCAGAAATAAACGAGACATGCTCTAATGAACTGAATAATACTTTTTAGCTTCCGGACGATCTTACTTAAATTTCTCTGGAGAATTCATCTTTGAAGAAGGTACATCAAATCAAATATGTTGTACTTCTCTTGTCCCGCTGTTTCAAATGTGGATTTTGCACGAGAATAGAACGGTTTTATTGACTTGCAACAAATTAAAATCCTGTTACACAATTAAAAAGGTGACGTCTAAAGATGCTGGAAATTACACTTGTTTTGGAAACACTACATATCGGGGACTGCAATATGAGAAAGGTGTTTTAGTAGTTATTGGCAAGTACATATACATAAAACTCCAATACAAAAAGACTATACACTTCTCATTATACTGGAATTTATACCTGCTTTGTAGACAAGACATTTCTGAAAAAAAATGTTTTGGAAGTTTGTATATGCATAAACATAAATATCGCCAATAAAATACAAAAGCGTTACATGAATACATGAAACGGAGACGATCTATACACAATGTTGCGAACCGATTAAAACAGTAAGCATGTCCTACTCCGCTATCAGCGTGCGTCATATTGCAAGTGAGTATAATCCTGTAAAAATAAACTATAATACAGCTCCGCAACACTCGTCAAACTCGTATCTAAAGAGACATTATTGAATTCACATGTGGGATGAATATTGAAATTATGTTATTTTGGCTACATTTTTATCAACAACGGGTCATTTTTAAAGAAAAATAACACAAAACGTCTACAATCTGTACTTTAAATCAGAAGTTTAATCTTATCCTTATTTTGTTCTGATTATTTCAAAGACTTGTATTAAAATAGTTAGAATTAATGTATGTTGTTTTTGTTTATTTTAGATCCCAAACCAATGTTTAATAACCGAATACATTTCCCCTTGAACCAGTCCAATAGAACACTGACATGCAGCTGCAAGAATACCAGTCTCGCCATTAAAACGTGGGAACATCAATCATTCGTCGGTGAACACATTCGATACCTCCGTGCTTCTATACACGATAAAATAGGAACAATCACGTTACCATATATACCTGCAGAATCAGAACGATACCAAGATGATGGGCTTTATGTATGTTGTGTTGTAGATAACCAGAAGAATGAGAGCATTTATTTTCCACGTGATGAAATTATAGTAAAATCAACAGGTACATTTGTACAATGTATAAATTCTAGAATATAATGGCGTGTTAAAAATGACTTAATTTGACCAAGTATCTTTAAAAAAGAAAGATTCGATTACTTCTATCGTTTGATAGAAATTCAAGATTCCAGGTTTTGTGTTTCTGTCACTAAGTCTGTATTACTTTTATATATTAGTGCGCATGATGGAACAGTTTAACATCCAATATCAAAAGGATATTTCAAAGCAACCTATGCTAATCTTTTGAATTAGTACCATATATTCTTTGCTTGATTTTAAATTTCAGGCCCTCCTATATTCATCGCATCAAATCAACCAAGGAGGCATGGCCATTTAAGCCCGACTAGGCAGTTAAAGCTTCGGGTATACACAAACAGCCCTTTATCATGCAGTTTTGCTGAAATCACAAATATGTCATCATCAATGGCTTTCAAGCATGATATAGAGGTCCAGCGTACAAATTACAGAGACCTCTTCCATGGGGAAATGGTAACTGTATCAATTTTCGAAACAATTACGGATTTACGTAAAGTATTCAACGACGATGTTCAGCAGTATATGATAACAGTCTGTAATGAATTTGGCAATAGCAGTTACATCGAAATCCAGTCATCAATGTACAAGAGTAAGTCATATACTGAATTTTTAATTCTCTTATTTTATGCATTTTGTGTATTGAATTTACCGACGTCGGTGTTAACTTTATTTCCCACATACGTTTGTAATATTTCTATTTACAAAATCAATGTAAGAAGCTAACGGAAGTGACACACCTGCGCATGCGATATAGTAAGATGAACAGACGAACGTTTAGCCTGACGATGTAGGACAGTGAGGGATAGAAAATTCGACAGATCACTTCAAATAATTTTCTATGCATTTTAAATATTTCCTTACCATTACATAAATGTGTTGTAAACGAATATATCAATTGTTTAGGGCCCTGATTGTTTATACTTCTAAATATCTTCCAAATCAAACTTATATATCTATAAAGGAGTATGGAAATAATTTTACCCCTACATATGTCAACCCTTTTTTTCTTCCTAACAACAGAGCAATGTATGCTAACTTTGATCCTTTGCAGAATATTCTACGTGGACCAATGGAAGAAATCTTATTATTGTCGTTGTGGGATCCGTTGTTGGTGCTGTATTAGGGGTCCTTGGTTTTATCAGTCTTATTATAAGTAAGTATGAGGTGGTACAATAAACAATAACTAAGGCATAAATCGTTTTCTATTCGAGGGAGCCTCCGATTTTTATGTTGAGTTAGACAACTTTCAAACAAGCGCGAAAATATATATATATATGTATATTTTAACAGCAGCCTGCAAACGTTCTATTTGAGTAGTAGAATGTATATTTGATATTTATTGTGCATTAAAAGTGTTTTTTAGGTTTGACTATTCAGTGATGTCATGAAATGTTGAAAGCCGTTGTTTTATAGATTTTTCCTTGAATATTAACGATGCATTGACTTGATAAATTTTGGATGTACAATAATTGGTATGAACCGATGAAAGTTCTCGACAGTATTTCGAATTGTTCTGCTGCTCACAGTTTGAACTTTGTATATGTTTTATGTCAAGTCACTTGAGAGGAATTATCTATTAACATTTTTATGGTGTTTTAGTTCAGGGCCATGCCTTACTTGTTCTAATCTTAAACAGGTGCAAATAATTTTCTTGAAATCCCCTATTTTCAAGAGCAGTCCTTTTCAAAACTTATAGAATATACCATACGACTGTACGATTTAGAATTAAGAGACACATAACATCAGAATTACGTATATACATGTCTCATATGCCGTTGCATAAGTATTGATCAATTTTGTTTCAGGTAAACGGAGATGCCATGAAAGTAATCAGTAAGTAGGTTTTTATGTAGATGTTTGTCTTTGAAAACTTGACTGATATGTATTTGGCACAAATCTGTCTACGAATACGGGAGGGTACGTTTCAGAAATATCCCAGTATAAATATTGCAGATACCGGATAAAAATTCTAAAAACTGCGATTTTTTCCTCTCTCCGTTTTACTTCACATAGCCTTTGTACCGCAAAATAGAAACACAGATCTTAATCAGGTGAACATATATACCTTTACATTAATTTTAGTTGAAATAAAGCAATACTGAAAATGGCGAGAAAGTTCCCTTGCACTTTTTCTCTATATAAGCAGCCAACAAATATTAATCTAGGTCGCAGATGTTTCAAGGTAAATTTAAAAATCTTTTCCTTTGTAATTAATCTTGAACAACAATGCCTCTAACATGTATCATTTTTCAGACAAGATGAAATTGAACACATTGATAATGGTTGGTATTATTAATGTATATTCGAATCTGAGAGAAACAAGTGCAGGATTCGATTTCCAGTTATTTTGTTAATTGTCGCGGTTTTTTAGTGTTCAAATCAATTTCGCGGGAATAATTTTGCGCGGTTTTCTGTCAACCATGAAAATACCGAACTCTTTGAAAATTAGGAGGTTTACAGTATATATCAAGAAAACTAATTAGGAAAAAGATTAATTACTTAGATTTCAAAAGAAAAACATATTCCGCCAATTAAAAACCAAAATTTAGAAGCATATTATTCAGCATATTTTCAGCAAGAAGAAATTGTTAACGATCTAGCAGCATTATTAAACACAATTATATGCATGTAAAACAAATCAATTACAATATGATTTCAGTATTTGTCGTTGTTACAAGCAAACATCAGTTTAACATAATGCATTAATGAAAGAATATTTTTTTGTGCTTTGATGATTTTCATTATCAATATATATTTTTTTAGATCATGTAGGGCCAGTTGAAAACGTTATTTATCAGGCAGCCGGTGACATTGGACTCCAAAATCAAAACGAGGTCATACAGTCATTACTATTTACATATTACAAGAAAATTTGAATTGAAATTAATAACGAAAAATCCAACAAATTGCGTTATACTTGGTGTATGTACATGTATCTGTATTGATTTAAATGTGTACGTAATAATTGATGAATGAATAATTGTGTTCTCCTGCCCGTTGCTATACCGCTCATTATAGCACAAACCATCTTAGAGGAATCGAAACAATTTTATCTAGCAATGTTGATTTAAGAAGGGGAACAATATATACAATTACATTTTTTTGTAAGAAATAATTCCAAATCATCTTCCAAATATACAGAGGAAGATGTTTACAAAATGCTGGAATTTTCAATCGACAACATATTTGTCCAGTGTGGTGGACGTGTTTTTCAACAAACGGTCGGCATTCCAGTGGGAACAAATAGTGCTCCTTTACTTGCTGACATATTCGTTCACTCTTATGCTGCTGACTTTATAGCCGAAATAATATCGTTTGGCTAGATCCTTTAATCTCAGTTTCCGCTATGTAGATGACGTATTATCTTTAAACAATCCTAAATTTTGGGATTTGATACATCTCATCTACCCCAAAGAACTTGAGATAAAGGATACTACAGGCACTGTGAAGTCAGCCTCATATCTTGACCTACACGTACAAAATCGATGATGAAGGAAAAATATTGACCAAACATTACGACACACGTGACTTTTCATTAAGAATTGTCAACTTTCCTTTCATCTGCGGCAACATCCATTCAGCACCTGCGTATGGAGTGTTCAAATCACAACTCATACATTATGCCAGAGCTTGCCGAAACTACGCAGACTTTTTGTATCGCGCTAGAACTCTAACAAATATGCTTCTAAAACAAGATTATGTGCCTACAAGATTGAAGTCATCACTACAGAAATTTAATGGTCGTCATCGTGAACACGTGGATCGTTATGGTGTATCCATCTGCACAATGAAAATTGATTTATTCAAAGGGTCATAGTTTCCCTTTCCTCATTTGTCTACACAGGACTTGAATTTTTATGAGCAACTCGGTGTTTGTTTCTAGAAAAGCAAGGGACGCTTAACCCACCGGTGCACCTGGTCCATGCTGCCAGTTTTTCGTGGAGTCCGAGTTTCTCATTTGCTTTTGTTACTTTGTATGTATGATTTTAGTTATTTTATGGTCTTTGTTGTGTATGCCTGTTTTCCCGGCCTGGTCCTTGTCCCTGGATTATATTCGTTTGATTACCGCTATAACCTTGGTTCCCTTGATTACTCTTTTGTAATACTTCTCAAAACATCTAAATCTCTCATAAATATGTAAGTGCATGCACTCTCATCTATGACAGTGCTTGCATATTTTGAATGTGAAAAGGAAAATTTATTTAGAATAATATGACAATAGCAGCGTTCGCTGGAGGAAAATAATAAAAAAAGGTATACCTATAGAATACCAACATGTGAATAGCAGATCATTTTAAAACAAACATATGAATATAAACCTTCAAATAAAACGGAATTATGCAAGGAAACAAATTGGCTTTTACATATCTTACAGAACGAAGAACTTAAGTATGCAGAGTTGGACTTTTGCCCATTACATCACTTTCGGGTTTCTGCAACAAGAGCTGCACATAACAGAACAGAATATGTGGAAATTGTGACTTGAATCATTGCTCTATAGTTAACAAACTTTTCCTACATTAATGAATATGCTGGCCAGATGATATTCTTCTGTATGATCTATACAAGGCGAAAATGTTGTTTGCACAAGAAAGAGTAAAACGTTTCGTTTCATAACACACCTACCGCCCACACATTCACACAATGGAGTATAAAGAAAACATTAACGTAGCATGATAATTTGTTTTTTTTTTAGGATCTATTTCATGCGAAAAAATGTAATTAGCATGTCTATTTAATACTAAAATTATACATATGAAACAATAAATGTATTCAAGATACAAGTGTCCTCACTTAACTAAGACTTCGTTGCCAATTTTTCCTCGCAAATCTATGTAAATGATTACATCATCTATGTGCAATATATTCAAATGCTTCACAATGATCGCGGAAAAGTATTAAATGAAAAGTTTTCATGATATATATTCAAAAATACCAATCATTAAATACTTTAAATTTCGGTTTGCTAGATATGACTACAGGGGCGGGTCTAGACAGTTTTAAAAGGAGGGATGCCAGCCGGAGTTCCTTAGAAAATACGGGTGCTGGGACGTTATTTTCCTTTTATTGTCAATTTTGCATTTTGCACATGAAAATGTCAAAGTTTCTGAAAAAAAAGATAGTTCCAGCCCCCTGCCTCTTCTCTGGATCCGCCACTGTCATAAGTGCAGCATTAGAAACAAATTGTAATGTTTATGGACGCATGGAGAACTGAACCAGTGTTTTTTATAAGAATTTTGGCGGAAAAAGAATCACTTCCGTTGTTTTGTGCGCATAACCGTTTGTTTGTTTGTTTATTTATTTTTTGTAGTATATTGGTTTCCTTATTTCCAGGTGTATATACGTGAATAATTAATTCTTTTGTGTACATTGTGTAGACCGTCCATTTTTGTTTTGTTTCCACGCTTTGTATGTATATTTGATCTGTGTTATCTTTGAATTTGAATAATATGAATTAGTCGGTATTATCCTCCAGTACCATAAATATGGCATACAGTCTACATTATGTACAGTGAAACCTGTTATACTGAACCCTGAACTAACCGACAACATGCCCATCACCAGAACATTCAATTGTTAATGAAATATACACGAAGTTGTTCAACCCACGTTACAGTTAAAGTACAAATAACCCTTACAGAACCACAATTGATAGGCAGTGAGACGATACATACATGAATACATCAATTTTACATTGTATGATATATGACCACGTTATAAATGCGACATGTCAATCTTCTTAAACGACCTTCAAGAAAAAAGTGGATAATGTAAATCTGAATAAATGATTTATATGTATAGATGAATGTGACATAGAATGTGTTTCCTCTTTCGTTTGCACATCCCTTTGTCTCGTATTCTTTATTTATTATATACATTGAACTAATTTGTCCTCAAGCACGACAAATATAGTCAAATGGTATCCTCAAATAGAGTTTTTTATTACTATTATTAGTAAGTAAATCCCTCTCTGTCAGTTCACGCCTCATACGAATATTCAAAATCGCCTTAAGCAATTTTAGCTAAATCTAAAAATACAACATGACAGATACAGTGTGCTATAATGCAAAGGCTATTTATTCATCCATCCCCCCTAAAAAGACATTTTTAAGAAAGCAAAACAACTTCACTGTATTGACTTTTGTGCCGTACAAGACTTCTAACAATTAGGCTTGAACAAATGTTTTACAGGGTTAAAGTCATCACTACAAACAGTTTGGGGTTGTCATCATGTACTAGTCGTTATGGTGTTTCCATCTGCACCCATCTGCACATGAGAACCGATTTGTTTAGCCTACCATAGCTTTCTTCTTTTGTCTATCCCCGATCCTGTCATTTAATGAGCAACTCTGCTGGTGTCTTTAGACAATGCTTACCCTACCTGTGCATATGATCCATACTCCCATACTTTAGTGGAGTCCGGGTAATTACTGTGAACGTTTTTTTCAATTCGTTGATACCAATTTTTGGATTATGGTAGAAGCACAAGTTCGTGGATTTTTGAATTCGTGGTATTGAGGTTTATTACTTAAAACACTAGTTTATGGAATCTTAGCTAAATCTAAAAATACCACATGACACACACAGGTACTCGTCTAATTATTACTTTTATTATCATGATTTTATAAGATGTTTCTTCTACATTGTGCTAATTACTGAATTTGAAAAAAAAACAAGATTTAGCTTAAATTCAACCGAATAAAAAGTGCATAAACATTTAAAAAAAAGGCAAAACAGGTTCCTGCGAAAATATAAAGCAGTGCAAATCTTATCTAAAAGCACCCCAAGTAATCTAAATGAGCAAAAACAAACATTTCATGCGGAATCTTCTTGGTTTTACATAAAATTAATTCAATTTCCAAAAAAAAGTCACTATACATAGTTTTCACATAACATTAAACCTGTAACAATTATTCCACATCAAATTATGAATCGGCAAATTGACTTGATACAAGAAATTATCGGATTAGTTTGCATTTAGCACGCGCTAATATTCCGCGTAGAGATCCCTTTTTTGGGAAAGCCAATGAAATTACGTTTTATTTTGACGTTGCAACCACCGGCAAATTTGTACTTGTATTTAACCGGTACTTTAAACAATATTATGTAATTCAAAATTCAAAAGGAAATACGGTATATGTACAACAATATCACAAATCTCTTTAACATTTATCCTGAAATGGTATAATAATCAACACTTTTCTTTAGCCACGATAAACATTTGCTGCATTCTTAAATGTAAATCGTCTGCTGTCGCGCAGAAAAAAAATAATTATGTTGAAAAACCATGATGGTCTTACAAACATGTATGTAGCTGATGTTAGTCTTGTCTTGTAAACTAGTTACTATTTTTTTAAATAAAACTAAGCAAATGGAAGGTAACCATATAACTAACAATTTTTTTCGTCCTTTTGCGAGCAATTCTTATTACACATGAGAGACTTTATCTTCAAGAGAACTGACACAGTCGTAACTTACATTTGTAGAAATTATATAGTTCTCAAAATAATCATGATAATAATACACAACAGATGTTAATCTTATGGCATGCCAACCTTCCTCTAACTGTTACATAGGTTCATCAACTGACGCACGTGCTAAAGTTTGACTGGACTTTATCGGAATTCATGACGATCGGTGGTCGCCCCGTGCAGGTCCGTGTGTTAAAAGAACAGACCTGTAGCAGCGCTAAGCTTGTCGTATAAGGCGACTAAATAGTGCTCAGAAACCTAGCCGGGGGCTAGGTGCTCTGCCCACAAAGCAACTGGTGTGTGTGCCCCAGGTGGTGGAATGGGGTACCCCTGGCGTGTTGCATGCTGGGGTTGTCAGGCTATAATACGGAAAACCTGACCGCAAACCATAGTGGTGCACCGTGTTGGGAAAGATGCCACGTTCTTCGCACGTTAAAGAACCCTGCTGTGGTATTCGATAGGAGTAGGAACCTTTGCGCTCCGCCACATGAGGCTAAATTGCCCGACCTTACCCATCCCTCCTTTTACCAGTGGCAATCAAAATTTGTCGACCCTATTATCCTTGTGACCCATCCTTTTTTTTCATTTCATGTTCATTTTATCATCCATTTCATGTTCATTGTCTGAATATAGCTGAAATATTTCTGCTCGGACGTTAAACCCCAACAAACAAACAAAACAAACAGTGGTCATTGATAAAATAGTCCACATTAAATACATGCTTTTGATTGATGTCTTTAACATATTTCAGATAATGATCATCATTTTCCTTTATAAATATCAAATTACCGATAAAAAGAATAAATGTTATTTTGTTTTAGATAGTGTATTCATCATGGTTAATATCAGGGCCCACCCTTGCAGGATCACTTGATATAAATCGAGATAAAGTCACTGACAAAAACAAACTGCCCTTTTCTCCCATAATGAAACTTGAACAGATAGATAGATAAATAAAAACAAAGGTACTTACCAGTTAACGATGAACATACCAGCACTAAACTTATTTCCAAGGATGATTCAGTTAAATGTTTAAAGACGCGTGGAGAAACAAACGCGTGCTGTTTTCATTAAGCTTCATCTTTTGTTTATGTGCTATAATGTAAAAGCTGTTCATTTCCCCTAAGAAGCTGCTGATTTACCGTTATTGTGTGTTTGTTCGTTATATTTTGGTTATTTGGTGTTCATTGTTGTGTGTGTGTGTGTGCTTCCCCGGACTGTTTTAAGTACACATAACCCTTAACTTACCACAGTTGATGTGCAGTTATCATTTGAGATGACATAGAATAATAGACATCAACTGTACATGCAGTTGTAAGAAGACATATGAAAAAAATATAAATAATAACTATTACATACATATGTCGATCTTCTATAATGACCTTCAAGAAAAAAAAAGGGATTAACACTGAATATATGATTTTTATTTATAGATACATGTGACATGATTTACTTTTCTTTTCTTTTGTTTTGCACTTTGCACATTATTCGCTTTTGATCTTTTAATTTTAATTTCCTAAATAAAGTGAACATCACAAACGAAAAAAAACACACACAAAAACATAAACAGTAAAGACAAAAAACAAAACAAAACAAAACAAACAAAACAAAACAAAACAAACAAACAAAAAGAAGACACACACACAAAAAAAAAACAATAAAAAAACCAACAACACAAAATAAATTAAAAAAAAAACAAAACAACAAAAATAATAAAATGGAATAAAACAAAACAAACCAGACGAATAAACAAACATATTTACCAACATAATATGTAGCTTTGTTTGTTATGCGCGGTGGCGATAAAACAGAACTGTGACAGCAAAATTAAGCAGTGGATTGATATAAACACATAAAATCACCACTCCCTGACATTAGCCATAGAAATCTTGTAGTTCGAATCAATTGTTAGTACGAGTATCTATTCAATTGTTCTCTCATCATCTCACCTTATAACTACATGGGTGAAAGTTTTTTTCTGACGACTATCAAAATTGATAACGTAATGTTTTTTGCTTTTTGTTTTGGCCATAAATGTCAATTAAGTAGCTGTCTTTGTAAGAGTCATGCAAAATCTGAAAAAAATGTGATACACCCCAAAAAAGGCTACATACTTTTATTTTTGTAATTAAGTTATTTTATGGGTCTATACTATGAAATGTGTAATTATTCGTTCAAATCTGCCTGCTTTTAGGAGATAATCGACATTGAAAATACAGTAGATTCTATTTTATTTGAGCGCCATTAACAGAGTTATCTCCCTTAATTCTGAAATCTACAGTGCATTCAATATAATTTTTATCTCTTAAGAGCACGGGTTATATGAAAAAAACGCATGTTTTTTTTCTGTTTACTATGATATTTCAAACAAAGTATCAAAAATAAAATATATAGGCTTTTTACCCATGAATCACATTTTGCATGATCCTTAGCTGGAATGCTTTTTAAATTATTTTAACCCGGTTATTGTACAGAGGTCATTGCATTTTTGGTGTAATTGTAAAATTGTTAATCATCTTCAAAACACATTTTTCATCACCAAAGGTTGTGCTTGAAACAAGATTGTTTGAAAAAAATAGGGTGCATATAAAAACGAACAACTGTGATTTGTTCCATATTTTAGACCCGTTTAGAAATAGTGTTGGTTCAAAGACTTTACATAAATTGTATCATTAACTGTCTCTTCACTAATGATCTCGAAATGATCATGAACTGAATATACTTATAAATCGTAATGGCAAGCCCTTCTTTTTTTAATTATTGTCTTCAATTAAGTTATATGTCAAGTTATGCTGGCAATATCGTAAAGTAACCGTGACACATTGTTATGTGGTTGCAAATTGGGAATAAGATATCAGTTTTGGGGGTGGTAAACGGGAAAACATTCCTTCGAAACATTATCCCAACTTACACCTGAAAATCTTAAAATACATTAAAAAGTATATTAAGAAATTTACGGTGTATAGACTTTTGAATATCCGTCCCTGATTTTATTATCTTAAATTATGTGCCTCATCATACCCAAAACTATATTTTCGGAGCGTATGCAATGCGTCTTTTGTGCGTCTTTATTGTATTTCATTTGTTTTGTTTGGTTTTGTTATTGATCTCATTTCGTTTTTTTTAAATATTGATATGTACCATATATAAGAGATCTATATTGCTCAATTCATATGATAATCAAATGACAATCATCATATGATCATAGGAGTTTCATATTCAATTGATATATGTTATTCTTTTTTAAGATCAAATAGAATTAATTGTAGATTCTCATCCCCTACCGCCCCTAAATAATTGACAAAAATCTAAACAAAAACTGGGACGGAAATTTCAAAATCAGGATTCGTTTCACGTCGGTTTCTAGTATTGAGGTACTATGAGACACAATCTTTCATTTTATGGAGATTTAAATAATGATTCGTCTCTGAAACTTATGTTGCTGTGAATTTAGAACTATCTAAATAAGAGCAAAATTATGCCAGCAAATATCTTGTAAGGAATAAACAATAAAATTCTTCCACCCATCCCATATTTTTTGTAAATGTTGGATGAAAATCCACAATTGAAATTCACTTATCCTAAACAAGACATGTCTTTGTCTGTAGCCAAGAATTGGACGATGCTGCTTCTAAAACATAACAGAGGCCACTCCACAATCAATTATGCATGGTCAATCTAGATTGATCACTTTGTATATCTGTACTTTTGTACATGTATTTTGTCCATTTAGCATCCCAAAATATATCTATTAGGCAGGAAGTAATATATGAGTAAATTCACGATTGTAGATCAGACCTAACTATAATTCTTGCACGTCTATAGTGCAAATAAATAACGTTACAACTTATAGATAAATTATTGATTGTATTTCAATTATAGTTTAGTAAAACTGAATGTATTTTGTTATATATATACACTTATCATAAATATATTTCAAGGATTTTGTATTGGTTCTGATCACCAGTCGCCCCACAAATATATAGTTGAATTATTAATTAGTTTCGTAATTACATTTATAAAAATGCTGTAGATTTATATTGATAGTTTAATTGTTCATGATAGACGTGTGTTAAGGTTTTAAGGCTACGATAGGTGGTTGTTTAATAGTAGAGAACATTCATTAATAATACAAGACCAGTGCTTTAGTCACAAATACGAAGTTATGTGTAATATTGAGTGGTATTTTGTTACAAATGTTAAAAAAAGTTTTTATTTGTTTTATTGATGTTAAGTCTGAGAGCACACGATCTGCTAATGGGCATAGCTAGCTGCACATTTTGCTGAATTTCAGAAGTCGAGTAGGGTTGTTGGAATTATGCATTACGTATTAGACTTCTAATAGATCCTAAGTGTCTTAAGGCTACACCTTAAATGAAACCTTTCAAGGTTCCATTTTAATGCGCACTTTTCTATGCAGGTATTGAAAACTTTCAGTTTTCTAGTAGGTCGGTTGCTTCAAACCTTTCACACTTGTTAATTGTTAAATCTAAGAAGTTTACAGAGAAATTATAGAACGGAAATGTAAGACTATATTTTAGTAGTTCATGTTCTTTATTTAAAGTTTATCAAAAGACATCATTATAGACAATAAAGCCATAATCTCGGAACTTTTGATGCATAATTATGTTGTTCTTTTTTTGGGATTTTTTCAACAATCAAGTAATTGAGTTCATACGCTATTTTGTGGCCTATTTCAGGGCTAGGGACTCTCCCCATTGCACATCCTATACGCTAAATGAAATTAGACTGAGCAAATTTAAATTTGTTAGTGTTAAGAGCTAATTCTAATATTAGAAGTAAATTTTCTTTGATCGAAAGTGGTATAGCATAGTCTTATCTTTCATTTCAAGGTAGACGTTTTCAGTCGCCTTGCATTGTAATTAGTTCATGGAATGAAATGAAAGTGTCATGTTATATCAAAAGAAATTTGTAGTCATTAAGAAACTGTAAATGTTCCGAGCTTTTGCGTATTTAGTCCTTTGGATGTTTACCTGTAGGTAGCATAAAATATTCATGAAATCTACCGAAGTATTTTGTTGGAGAACCACAATGAGAAATTATCGGACGGCCTGGTAATCTTATCTCTTCTCTGTTTGTGTTAAAATCTAAATTGGTTATAATGTATAGTGGTGGAGTAATCAAGTTTCTGGAAATCCAGAAGCCTAATTGTAAGAGGTCTAGCGCGGTACAAAAATTCTGCGTAGCTACGACACGCTCTGGCATAAAACATGAGTTTGGTCAATAGTTTTCCTTTACCATCGATCTCTATGTGTAGGTCAAGATATGGAACTGACTTTATAGTGCATGTAGTATCCTTTATCTCAAATTCTTTGGGCATAGACATGATGTTTAATTCCCCAAATCTAGGATTGTTAAATGATATTAATACGCCACCTCTATAGCTGAAACTGAGATCAAAGGATCTAGCTAACTGCTGTTTTTTTCCTTTGGATCAGATCACCTATAAAATCGACCACGTAAGAGTGCAAGAACTACGTCAGTGATTAGAGGAGCACAATTAGTTCATGCATTTATTGGTAGAAATATAGTCTGTCTCATTTCATATTCGTACATCCTTGTTAAAACCCTGTTTAAACTTTGTCCTTTTCTTTATTATTCTAACCTTTAGTCTACACGCCATTCCCCTCTTCCCCTTTTCGTTTTTCTCTTTTTATATTATTGTCTACCTTAATTGTTTTAAAGAAAAACAGAATACAACATTATTATTTGTTTTTACCATTGTCGATTTCTTTTCTAAAAAAAATATCATAGCCCCCCCTCCCCCCTACCCCAATATGAAAATGGTGGGTGCCTAAGTACTACCAAAAAGAATCAGGCAAAATGTTATTCATGGTTGAATACAGCCTACATATTTTTATTTTTGATATTTTGTTTAAAATGTTATGGAAAACAGTATTTAACATTCGGCTTTTCATATAACCTTTGCTCTTATAAGTTTACAATTATACAGAATGCAGAGTAAAATTAAAAATTAAGGAAGATAACTCCGTAGATGACACTAAAATACAATAGAAACTGTTTGTGATTATAAATATGAATTATCTCCTAATAGCAGGCAGCTTAGAATGTATAAGTATCATTTTACCGGATTAACCCATAAACTACTTAATGTCAAACAAACAAAAAAAATGTAGCCTTTATTAAATGCATCACATATTTCAGAATTTGCATAATTCTTACAAAGACTACTGCTTAATAAACAAATACTAAACATAATAAGAATATTCAGACATGTTTATCATAGATCAGTGTGCGGGATTCGCATGTATATGTTTCAAAACACGTCACATTACCGACAACAGCGACTTCTTATTTGGCATCCAAAAACTTTCTAATATGCTGAAAAAGATAATATAAAATTAAAGGGTTGTACCAGAAAAATATTGAGTAAAACGTTTATTATCCGATAGATTCATTAACTATCACATTTATGTAATATCGATGATCTATTTAGTTGTTATGAAACACTACAAAATTTGATAAAGAAAATGAACTAAAAACCAAAACATAACAAAGAAACAAAAAAAAAGTAACTTTTCATGAGATGGAAACTGATTGAACTACATGGTTTACAAGCATAAATTCTATGAAGACATCGATAGATTTAGCTGTGTAAACGTCTCAGTATCTCAATTGATCGTATTTGTTTTTGTCATACCAAAAAAAAAAGGGGGAGTGCTTGCTATATTTGAGGATATTGTTTCATAATATATATATTCAAAATGTAAATTACATTTGTCTTCTGCCCAGAAATATTGAATAATTTAATAGGTTAGTATATAAGCCTGTTTTATAGCATCCGACTAAACTACTCGGAGCTCCCCATATTAACATGTAAGAGCGTCCTTTTAGTAATAAGGTATATGCATCAGTGACATTGGTGTTTTATAGAATAATGTACAATGAAGGTTAACAACAGCATAAAGAAGCCGAACAAAATCAAGAAGAATAACAAAAATCAGTGTCCATGTAACAAAAATATCAATAAAACGACTGTAATTGTCTTGACTTTGCATATGCTTTTCTGATTGAAATAGTCATTTGAACGGTCTTGTAACGCGCTAACATATCTCCACTTCCAGTGCATTAAATTGTTTCCCGAATGTTCAAAAAAAAAAAAAAAAAAATCATGTTTGACTTACATTTCTTAGTGTGAGTAAAGACGAAAATTATTCATTTTATTGCTGTGTTGGGGTCAACTTTCATTATGCCGTAGTCTAAAATGTATTTCTACCACATCAGGCCTAACATTTTTTTGTGATATTGAAAGACATTTATTATATAGGGTTTAGATATCATAATAATTTAATACCAGTGTTTTCAAATACCGCATTCTCAAAATTTCAAAGTTTACAGTTTTAATTTACCTTGATTTTTAAATCCATAACCGCCATAACCGTATCGACCACCAATAAGGGCACTACCGCCATAACCCCCAATAGCTCCACCATAGCCTCCTCCAATACCTCCACCGTATCCCCCGGCCAATAGACCTAAGGCACCTGATAAACTATGTGTGAGACCAGGAGCGGCAACCCCGTAACTCCTTGAACCATATCCCCCGAATCCATAGCTAGCACCTGTAAAACCACCGACTCCTGCATAACCACCAGCTCCGTAACCATATCCCTTAAAAGCTTGACTTTCCAACCACTTCGAGAACTGTTGTCGTTGGAAGTAGTTGCGGAGGACGTAAGCTGGAGTGTATCCCTTTTCGCCATATTCGGCGGCAACAAAACCGAAAATAACGGTAAGGAACACAAGTGCGGTCTTCATACTACAATAGAAACGTTCTTTATTATCATATTCTGGTAATTTCTTTTTTAAGACGACTTTGATTTTTCATTCATTTCCTAAAATGAGTTAAAAGCAATATCGCTAACGTGATTTTGTGGGGCTTTTTGCTCAAGTGTACAGGCGTGTGGCACTTTTGAAATAAACTCAGATACAAAACGTATTCATTGTCTTCTTGTGATGATACATATTCCAATTTTACTTGAAGTGTTTAAAGTTAAAAGAAAGGGACAATGAAAAGAATGATTAACGGTATACTTATGTTAGACAGCTAAATTATGAAAACTGACAAATCACAATAAACAGCACATATTAATTAAATATTAGTTCTGAAACTAAAGTAGAAACTAGAACACGCATTAAACTTAAAATAGAATACAAATTAGTGGTCGTTTTCCAACGAAATTTTTAAGAGTAAAATAAATCGTAAATTGTGACGTCATAATATAATACAGCATTGTGACGTGACAGCATACAATTAATTTTTACTCTTACGACTTCTTGTGAAACTTACTGCAGTTGTAAAGGTGAGGTAAAGTACTTCTGATTTTCTAGAAACATGAACATGAATGTCGATATACTATACTTTGTTAAACATAAATTTCTGTGGCAAACATTACATAAATTCATGTTTTTCTTCATAACAGTTATTTTGTTAACTTACCTTTGTTTGAGCACGGTCAGTTTTCTGATTCTTGTCACAACTTTGTCTGTATTTATATTAAATTTAAAGTAAAATGATTGATCCAGTTAACAAAAAAAGGTTGTTTATCAATCCACGACACTTTAAAAATGACCGGCCTACTTTGTCATCTTTAACATTCATCCATTACAAAGATTTCTAAATTTCAGGAAATGACAAATTCGGAATTATAGGGTCGGTCAAAGCCTTAAATCATGACAGAGAAATATGGTTTTGATTGATGCTAATTTTACGTCAGCGTCAACTGAGGGAATGTAAAAAAGAAACTTCTGAGCGAGAAGAATAATTGTGTTTAGATTTCTTGCACCCAATATACCCGTGAATTTTGTAAAATCGCATTGCAATCAAGCAACTTCTTATATACATTATAGTATAAACAAAGAAACTATAAAAATACTTATCGACAGAAACTGCAGGTATCACATATATCATAATATCAAACAGCACTAAATATTACTTTGAAATATATAGACGGGGCACATCTTTTATGTATCTTTTCGAAAGCTGTCAAAGCTCTTTGCCAAAGGGAACCCAGATAAAAACAATAGTAAAAATAATTAAAACTAAAAACAAACAAACAAACAAACAAAACAAAAGCGAAAATAATTAAAAAGAAATAAAACATAACAAACTAAAGGAAACAACAAGAGAAATATACCATAACATAAAAACAAACATGAGAAAATAGCTTTGCTGCATATCATTTTCTTTAAACGCTTCCGTATACCAAAACGTAGAAGAAATATACGTTTACTTTGTTACCTCTGTTATCAAATAGTTGTGAATTATTTATAGGAGTTTTCAGATTTGAATTATTTTTTTTAGCAACCCTGTTTGAAGACTGTGGATGCCATTGTATAGGTTAGTTATATATTCTTCTTCAGTAATTGGTGGTTTAAATCATTTCCCAACTCAAGATGATTGTATCTAAATTTCACCAATGACAGTAGAGATAAATTCAAGTCAGAAATAGATTGAAGAAGAATGGCGGGAAAACACTCGCTGAAATTGAATTACCCCGCGTTGTTAAAAAGTAGCAGATAAGTATGTAATCATATTTTTTTTTAATAAATATCGACCACCTAAAAACAAAACATTAGATAGAAATCATCACAACGAATAATCAACCACACAAACAAACAAACCATCATATATCATTCAGCAACTTTGCATACAATGAAGTTTCACGTTTTGTATGGTAAAACACTGTTTACATTTTTTTTTAATTGTAGCATCTCATTTGTACAAAATTAGTATTCAATGTAATGGTTGTTTTATTAGATGAGACATTATATTCAATATTACATTCAATATTATAAAGTTATCCAATCCAACGAAAGTCCATATTTCTATATCAAGTATAGAACAAGTTTTGTCTTTGTTAAAAGACTTTATTCGCGTGTATGTAATGAAAAACATTAGACTAAACGATTAGCATAAAATAAGACGCCATGATGTATTGCGAATGTATTTTCGTCTTTAAAAGTAGAACGTCAACGTAATAATTACGAGATGATTTATTTTGTCTTGGGAATTAATATAAATGATGTATATAAACCTTATGATTTCTTTGATTTTGATATTTTTAACAGTGTATTAAAAAGTTGAAGGCAGTCGGACACTTATCTTGTTCCCGGAAAGGCAAACATATCCACTGTCTTCTCTAATTTATTTTCAAGGACCACGCATTGCACAAATAGACTGATTCATGACTAGTTAAGTAAAGAATTTATATATTACGAGAAAAACAAATCCAGAGACAAAAATGAATGACAATATCAAACAGCAAGAAAAAATTAGTATCGGAAAGTAAGAATAATAAAGTAAATAAATGAATTATTTTGGTATTCAAAACTATTTCTTAGGTAGTAGAAATGTTGTCTTTGTGGTTGTCTTAGAAAGCTATTTTCTCTTTTAATTTGCCCGTTGACTTCCAAAAATTTACATTTTATCTTCATTTTTTTTATATTAAGTGTACTACATTTAAGTAAATCAGACAGAAGGTGATTCATGGATGCCAAATAACCCATAAAATTTACATTTAATTTTTATTCAGAAACAGTCAACTCATTATTTGTTGTCCGATTGTTGCAATTGTTGCAATTCCTAGATAAAAGTTACTTAAATTATGTATTCGTATTCAGGAACACTTGCAAACTACATAAGCGCTCATAGATTCAATGTCTTGTGGTAAAAATGTGACAAATTTCATATGAAATCGATTCTTTGTAAGATTTGTCGCTCTTGATTTGTGTGATTAGGTTGAATTTACTGGGAGATTAATTTATGGTTTTCTTACAGATGTAGACCTGGAAGATATTTGTGTGGTTTCTCTTTTTCAATACAAATTAAGTAGTAATATTAAACGCAATCATAACACCTTGATTCGAAATATGACTATTGATATAAAATATATTATAGTAGTATATAGTATTTTGATAATAATTGCCTTCCCTACATTAAGATACATGTGTATGTTTTGGATATTGTTTACCACTATCTTCAACATTTTGTTATATAAGAACAAAACAAAACAAAACAAACAAAACAAAAGAAAACAAAACAAAAACAACAAAAAACAAAAATAATACAAGCAAACAAACACACAAAAAAATGATACAAAAAAAAACTAATTAATTAATATTGAAAAATCGCCAGCTATAAGAAATATCATTTAATTAGATAAATGAAAGCAGGGTTTTCACAAAACTATTCTTTTCTGATATAAAAAAGATGTGTTAATGATATCGAGAAATGACTTTAAATACATGGCTAAACAATTTTAAATACAAAGTAGAACGGGCTGCATAAATATGTATTAAAGGCGTCTCTTATCTTATTTGTCTGTAAACAGTAGTTGCACTGATACATACATACGCCCCAATTAGATATAAAATTTTACATAGTCGAATGCTAATACACTACATATTGGTACATCAGACAAATCGATTGTATATGAGTGCAAACTTCTTCTTATTATTATTCTTTTCAAGCATTGTAAAAATGTGCTTTTCAAATCGGTTAAGGTATATAATCAAAATGAAAAAAGTTTCAAATTACATTTGCCAATTCATTTCTCTCTATTTCTATGATATGGTGAAAAGTCTCGAGCCAAAGACCTGAATAATTCAAACACGTATCAAAACTACATCTTTTAAAATCCCTCTATATCAGTTTAAATGTATTTTAGAAACCTTGGTAATACCTGTCTTAACCGAACTAATTGTAAAGTTTAGTTTAGAAAGGTTTCACTGTATTATTTCAAAACCAACAGACATGTAAATTATGGGATTTAGGGCCATTTGAATTGTGTTGTTATAAATTACCAACATTTCTAAGTATAACAAAAGACAGAGTAGAATTGATATGAATAGACTTTACATATAACTTTAATCCTTTGTGTAATAATTATGAATACAAATAGCAAATTGTCAATAAACGATTAAACAATTTGTTTTGACGGAGGTCATGAAAAGTCCTTTCAATTTATCAAGCTGTCTTAAAAACGGAACTTTTTTTTAATATAGATTAACATATTTATTCTTGGATTTATCTGTTGCATAAGTATAATAGATTGATGACGGCCTTTTCAATCATACACTGTGGTACTACACTTCTGTATAAATAAGACCATGTCATTTTATTGCAGCACAGCTTCCACCGACCTTAAGAAAAATAACAAGTAAGTTTTGGTTCTTTTTTTTTCTATTTATAATCGTAAACAGTCATAGTTAGGTCGACGAATAAACATTTGTTTTTTCTTGAAATTTTGAAAGTGAATGAATGTGTTTTTGTGAATTGAAATGTTTATTTGTTCATATGTAGCTGCATGGTATGATGGTATGGCAAGTTCAAGTTTAAATTTTAAATTTGGTTCCTTTGAAAGCAAAGTCAATACACACTAATTCGAAATGAAATATGCCAATATTGCTTAAATAAATGAACGGGAGAAAAACACACGAAATTAATTAATTGTTTGTGAAGTACGTATTCAATGTGTACTTTTCTACATTTTCAATCGTTCTTTTTTTCTTTATCTCCAATTTGTATTTTAAGCATGAAAACTGCACTCGTTTTCCTCGCTGTTGTAATCGGATTTGCCGCAGCAGAATACGGTGAGAAGGGATACACCCCTGCCTATGTTCTCCGTAACTACTTCGAAAGACAACAGTTTTCTAAGTGGCTACAGAACCAAGCTTTTAGTGGATATGGTTATGGTCTCGGGGGAGGACTTGGTCTAGGCGGTAAATACGGGCTCGGTGGAGGATACGGACTAGGTTGGGGATATGGACTAAGTGGAGGTCTTGGGTATGGTTATGGTGTAACTGTTGGTGGTCTTGGAGGATATAGCGGTGGTGCTCTCGTTGGTGGAACTGGTTACGGATATGGCGGATACGGAAAATCGCGTACGTAGCCATTCAAGAAAAATATAAAAAATCTAAGAGCATCATTCCAAAATCATTTCATGTTTTGAATTATGTGAAATGTATATCATGTTCAGGACAATAAGGCGATAATTGATAACTCTGATTGACGAAACATTTAAACAAGCATAAAGTCAAAGGAAAAAGAAATGAAACAGACACAGTAAAATAATAATATACAACAACATGAACAAAAATAATAAAAGAATGAAGAAAGTGAAGACAGAAGACGGGTTGCTGTTTTTTGTTTTGTTTTTTTGTTTGTTTTGTTTTTTGTTTTGTTTTTTGTTTTTTGTTTTTTGTTTTTTTTGGATACGTAATAAAGTATATCGTTTTCATTAATTACATTGTGTCTAAGCCGTAGAGGTCTAATGAACTATTTATCATATATATTACAATTGATTTGAATATATGATACTGACTAAACACATTTAACTTTTCTGGGAAGTAACAGCATAACGGCGAATTACCGGCTCATGTTAAAATATGGTATAAAATCACATATTCATACCTTTATTTTTGACTATATTTTAACAACATACCCACATTCAAATATCGTACATCTTCGCTTAGTTCTAAGTCTTGATACTGCCATTAGGTATACGAACATTTTTTTAATCTGTTACTTTAAACTACTGCGTAGATTTTATCAGTTCGGTAATTTTAGCCTTCATTCAGTGTGTATTTTGTAATACTAAATAGAGGTCTGGTCATTTTAAGTGGTTGACGAGACCAAATCGAGATACTGGCAATTCCACTGTTCCTTGCCACTTCATTATACATGTTAAGATGAACATTTGGACTCTTTTTTTTCATCAAGTAAAAATATAATGGTACATGTCCCAAAATTAAACTTCGTACGGAATGGAAGTAATAATGCTGACTTTTTTTACATAACGGCATTTTACAAAGGACAAATGTTATATTCACACGACTTCTGAAAAGCGAGTACATTGTTGGGTATACTTATACTTTGTAGCAACACTTGTTAATGCCACTTGCTTTCAAGGATCTTATCTGTTTTGTTATGTGCGGTTCTTTCTTATTCTAATTTTCCAAACCACATTTTTGTGACAATTGTGTTCCTTTACAATTTCCACTACGTTAAATACGCAAAAAATCGTTTTACCGACTTGTTGGCATTCACATAACAGTTAATGATTGATTTTATTTAAATATGAATATCAACATTCAACATCTTTATCGGTTTTCTGCTCAACCTATTTGTTTTATTTTATAGTGATTGTTTGTAATGTGTAACAACAAACAACTAAAAAACAGTAACAAGCCACATAACCAGACTTAGATCATTTATCTGTTGTTGTATTTTTTTTAGATAAAAATGAATAGTTTGAAAGAGTAATCAAGGGAACCAAGGTTATAGCGGTAATAAAAAAAAATGTAATTCAGGGACAAAGACCAGACACGGAAAACAGACATACACAACAAAGAACATAAAGTAACTAAAATCATACATACAAAGTAACAAAAACAAATGAGCAACTTGGACTCCACTAAAAACTGGGAGCATGGACCAGGTGCACCGGTAGGTTAAGCGTCCTCTGCTTTTCTAGAAACACCCGCCGAGATGCTCATAAAAAGTCTTGATTTGGTTAATTAAAGTAGGTAATACCTATTACTCGCATAATTCTGTTCGGTCATCTTGCAAAATCATGCCGACATATATATTTGCAATTAGCTAATAGGATGAAAGTAAAGAACAAATAATTTGCTAAAATATTTTTGCAAAGATTTTTTTTGCATAAAAACCTCTATTGTAAAATTATAAACATAAACTGTAAAAAGGCTGTTTCAAGGATATTGGGGGGAAAATGTTGTATTAGAACGGGAACTTGATTTTTTTGATATTACAAGAAACATTCGGCGAAAAAATTTTGAAAAATGGAATAATGTCAGTTTATCGTTCTTTATATATCTATAAGAAATGTTCTCCATCAGTATTCTAATAGTACATGTAATATTGAAAATTCCCTACAGAATTCATAAACAATGTTTAGGAAAATTGCCTTTATGAAGGCTCAGTTACCTCTAAATCAAGTTTATGATCTATGCTTTTTAAATTTAGAATTCTGAGGATCGTTCATCATGGTCACCTTGGATGAGAAAAAACTAGGAATATCTACAAACTAGAAATATCAGGTATGATCTACCTTAATGAGGGAGATAAATGTTTGGTTTTCCTACCACTGTCTTTTGTTTAATTAGACTCTTATTTCTGCAGGTGCATTGGATTTTTTAACAAAAGGGTTTTCGAAGTGCATGGTCTCAATGCCTCTGTAGTATTTCATGTAAGAATGAATATTTTGGCAATTTCCATCCGATATTACCTAAAGATAAATGCGTTAGAAAGGAGAGCAATATTCCGAAAGTTGAAGACATAATCCGTCGTCTGTCTTTGGCACAATTGCACTATGGTTGCACTGGCCAAGGGGTTTGGGTTAACATATCACTTCTAAAGACTGTACTCAAACGTTAATACTAAGTTCACAGTCCGGGTTTTTTTTCTAAATAAAAGTATTTTTTGTCAGAACGTATAGACGGCATGACATGAGATGAAAATGATGCCTTTTGAAGGTTTACCATAAAACATTATGATGTATGTTATACCACAAATATGGCGTGGTCAATGATAAATCCATGTAAGTATAGTCTAATACTGTGAATTAAAAACTTACTGCTTATTACATCTGGCCTATATTCGCATAAAGAAAACTCGCCATATGAACAGTGCGGGATGCGTTTTTAACTGTATTTTCGGTGAACAAAACAAAAGAAAACAAAACAAACAAACACATAAACAAAAACAAAACAAAACAAAGAACCAAACCAAAACAAAATAAACAAAAAACACACACAAACAAAATTACAACAATTAATGTTCACAATAACGTATGAACTAACAGTGTGTTGGTAGGTTAAATAGTGATTAACTATCAAATGTTCAAAAGGAGAATAAATTCCATTCATTGAAAATTCCCTGAAGGGGACTGTGGATTGCCGTTATTACAATTGTTTTCCTTCAAAAAAAGAACAAAGACCTTTCTCTAGAAAAATGTTGTGTTTTATATCTTTTTTAATATTTCACCAAGAACATTAAGATGATTCAAGATGGATCCAGATTGCCTGTTATAACATAAATGGGGAAGGACGCTTACCCTACCGGTGCACCTGGTCCATGCTCCCAGTTTTTAATGGAGTCCGAGTTGCTCATTTATTTTTGTTACTTTGTATGTATGATTTTAGTTACTTTATGTTCTTTGTTGTGTATGTCCGTTTTCCATGTCTGGTCTTTGTCCCTGGATTAAATTCTTTTGATTACCGCTATAATCTTGGTTCCCTTGATTACTCTTTCGATCATGCCTTTCCAGACGCGTATAAATTACCAGGACATGAAAATAGAAAACCAAACAATGTTGCTAGTATTTTCAAATATTTTGATAAAACACATTGGCACGGGTCATATGATTGTTCAGAACGGCAAGATGTCTGCTTGAAATTCTTACCAAGTAAATTTGTATAAGACTGCTCGATTTAATAGTACAATTTTAATGACGAGGTAATTAACTTTTACGTTTTCAAATTGCATTTCAGTTAACTGCTAGTATTAGAGGGCTGTGGTCATTCAAAGTACTTTAACCCTACCGCATTAGTTATGCTTGTTCAAGTAAGGATTTTCTGTATGTCTTGTTACATTTTCGCTTATTTTTATGTTGCTGGATTATATAAGGGCAATAATTTCGCTGTACCTGTGTAATAATGTTGTATTAGAGCCAGCTGCAGTCTGCCTTAGGTGGCCTTTAGCAGACATTTTTTTATTCCGCTGGGGGCTGACTTCTCTTTGATATATTCGCAGAGTGTTATATTACATGTAATGTAGAGCTAGGTGGAAGGCTTTTGCACTTCATAACTCTACCGCAGACACGTTGATCGGGTATGAGTGCGAACATTTTTTTTATTAATTTCTATTGAATCCGGTATACACCTCATGAAAAAAAGAATAAACTTTAAATTTTGTTTGCAAATTTGTTTTTGTCTAGTTGTCTTGTTGCATGGTATAGTTAAACCTGTTTTAACCAATACTTGAAGTACTCGAAAGCCTGTAAAACCACACACATTTTAAGGAGGTAGACCTATGGTAAAGGACATAACTTTTGAAATCAGTAATATGTTTGTATCATAATTCAAATTTAAAAAAAGCCTGTCAAGTTTTCATATGAAACAAAATGAAATAAGTCTAAGTTAATATGATGCCTACATAAGATTGATGCAAATTCTGATTACAAAAATTCCAAGAGTTGTATCCCTTACCTAATACGATCACAAAAATCAAATCATCCGCACACATTTTTGAACTTATTTGAAGGAGATCCTGGAAAATACGTTTCAATTCATAGTGACATCTTAATAATAGAGCATATCTTATGGATGATCATATTTTTTTCTTGATTTTGTTTGTTGCATAAGTGTAGTAGATTGATGGCAGACTTTTTAATCAATAATTTTAATACAACGCGTTGGTATAAATATGACCGTATCAGTTTAATGCAGGAAAAGGTTCCAACAAGCTAAAATAACGAGGAAGTTTTTTTTCTTTCTCTCTTTTGGTCTATTCTTTAAAGTTTCAAAATATTTAAGATAAAGCCAATAAACGAACATTTGTATATTGACGTGATTGAATGAGTATTTCCAATTTCCAAATAATCGTTATCATTGATAAGTAGGTCTGCATAAATATAGCAGTTTTTTTAATGTGGTTTCTGGTATTGTTAAGAAATTAAATGCACGACAACTTTAGATAAAGTATGCTGATTTGTTGTTATCTGAAAGGTTAAAAAGGTAAAAAAAAGAACAAGTAAATGAATTATTTTATCTTTTTTTATTTGTTGAAAGCATTTGTGACATGCTTATTTTGTTGAAGTATGTACTGCATTTGTAAATTGGCCCTTTTATATTCAAATATTTGTCATGTTTTTTCTCCATTCTATGACATATCATTTTTTGTCCAGTATGAAGACCGCACTCGTTTTCCTCGTTGTTGTTATCGGTTTTGCCGTGGCAGAGTATGGAGAGCAGGGATACACTCCAGCCTATGTTCTCCGTAACTATTTCCAAAGACAACAGTTTTCAAAGTGGCTTGAGTGCCACGCATTCGGAGGATATGGCCTTGGGGGAGGACTTGGGATCGGTGGTAAATACGGGGTTAGTGGAGGTTACGGATTAGGAGGGGGATACGGACTACATGGGGGATATGGACTTAGTGGAGGTCTCGGATATGCTTATGGCGTAGCTGCCGGTGGTCTTGGAGGATATGGTGGTAGTTCTGTCGTTAGTGGATCTGGTTACAGGTAAGGTGGATACGGAAAATCACGTAAGTAACCATTTTTAAAACACTCTAAAAGCAATTCAAAATAATTCCATGTTTGAAATAGGTTATATTAATCAATATTTGCTCCGGAAAATAAAATCATATTTGTAAAATTTAAATGACAAATAAAATTGGCGAACCTTGATTGGAAACAAAAACCTCAAAAAAATGTTAAATAGAAAACAATATAAGGAAATCAAAAAAAAAAAAATGAAATTGTCTTTTTTCATTTCATGTTCAGACATTTACAATGAGTCATATGCCTTTGGTTCCTTTCAGGTCATTAAAACTACAAAGACGGACAACGGGTTGCTGTTATTTATTTCGATATGTAATAAACTAACTCTTTTGCAGTAATTATATTTATTGTGTTTATACCATTAAGGTCTCATTAACCACTTATTTCCATTACTTCAACAGACGTTTCGAATTTTCTGAAAGGTCCAAATTATTGCAAACCTTTAAATATAAGAATTTCAGTCAGCATTCTAATGGCAATGTGTTCGTAGTATTTTTTTTTTCAAAATTGACCCGGAGAAATGATGCTAAAATGTTTACCTTTTCTGCTAGCTTAGAGCATGGGGGCAAATTTCTCAATTTGTAAACAATATGCGTATACATATGTAGTACATAACAACGGCAAGCCCACTGTGACACGTAACTTCTTATTTTACAACCATATAAACATTTGAAACCTTTTGTTTTGTGACGAGAGAAGGAGCGTGATTTTTTTAACAGAAATAACCTTCAAATAAACCTTTTTCCCAATGTTATGACTTAACATATTTTTTTTTCGGAAAAAAAGTGTTTCTATGTGTCCTTTAAAATTAGAACTGTTTTCATATGAGAAGACGTAATTTTGCAATTTGAGGTACATTGCCCGATCATCAACATGTTCGACAAAGGAATCGTCACTCCTCTTAACTAAGAACGTGAAAGAGTGGCTGCCATATTGTATACATGAACGGTGCTATTAACCGTATGTAAATTTTAAGATAAATTTCAAAGCATATTTTCATTGCAGTCTCGGTCATTGAAGTTGTACCTATGAAAACCCTTGATTTTTTTACTTAAGCTAAGGATCATGCAAAATGTGAATCACGGATAAAAAAACTATATATTTTTGTTTTTGATATTTTGTTTGAAATGTCATAGTAAACAGAAATAAACATGTGGTTTGTCATATAACCCGTGCTCTTAGGAGATAAACATTATATAGAATGCACTGTAGATTTCAAAAATAAGGAAGATAACTTTGTAAATGGCACTCAAATAAATGGAATTTACTATATTTTCAATGTCGATTAACTCCTAAGAGCAGGCAGATGTGAATGAATAATTACACATTTCATAGTATAGACCCATCACAGAACTTAATTACAAAAATAAAAATATGTAGCCTTTTTTGGGGTGTATCACAATTTTCAGATTTTGCATGATTCTTACAAAGACAGCTACTTAATAAAACATATAGTTCTGTTTAACTCTACATAAGTTCTTACACGTATGTCGCACACTGAGATGACTTATGCTGAACTAATTTCGATTTTCGCGTAAACAACACAGATCTACATTTGATCTCGTATGGTCAACATGGAAACACTTACTAGCCATGAAACCTGACTTAACTCTCTATTTCACTTTGACATGCCTGCAATAAGTCAAGAACATTTGTTTTTATATTTCCTGACTTTGTGACTATTATGTTGTTTGTTTATTATTTATTAGCTTTTTTGTACTCATCATCATAATTACGTAAGGAATGACTGTTATACTTTTTCGGTCTATGACGCAATAACATTTAATCACGTAGTGCACACGAAATAACTTGCGTAGTAATTTTAAAGTGTACGCCACGGGCTATTTCAAACAGACCAAAAAAATATAACAGTCATTCCTTCTCATTTAATTTACAAATTACTCATTAGGTATATGAGATGATAAACAGAATTTCTGATCCAATCAGAAACCGTGTTACTTCTGAAATTAAATTACAAAGGAATATACTACAATGAAACTTGTCTATACTGAATCCCTGTCTTGGTTCCTTGTATTACTCGAAATGAAGGAGGCTATACAGGCTATAATAATAATAATAATAATAATAATAATAATAATAATAAAAATAAAATTCCTTACTAGAGCAGCTACATATCATCATCTCTTGTGCATGGTGTGTCTATTGATTAGGGCAAGTACTAACTAATCCTGAATCAGGGGTGATAAGAAAAGCGCCTTAAACGATCTCGTTATTTTTTTTTCAACGTCTTTGGTTAAAAAATACCTATTATTTTTTAGAACAATAAGTAATGATTGTGTTATGTAAATGATTCTTTTTGCTAATGTGTTCACTGGTTTGCCGATTATGACACTATAACATGCAGATGTAATTTAGTCATCATCACAGTAAAACCTAGCGTCTCGCTAACCAATTCCGGATCAAAAGGCCACCCCCTTCGTAGTACCAAACGCACAATGAACCTACGTATCTATACATTGTAATTGCATTTTGTGTGTATATTCTGATCAAAAGTTGTCAACTAAAGTTGCAAATGTGTACTTTAAAATCATATTTTACTAAAAAAGTGTATAAATATTGTTTACATGTGTGAGTAATTTGATTCCATGCTGTCAGTTAGCAGGAAAGGTAAAATGTGGATTTTCAGTATCATTTATTCAAGTAAATTTGGTCATGAATTTCTACGGTCATCGTACCATTAGCATAATGATTTGGAAAGCCATGCTTTGCAATGGTACACATTTGTAAGATGACATTTGTCAAGGGAATTCAGAAAGTTTGGAAATTGCCTTTTTAATATGTAAAGTAATGGGAACGTTTCAAGTGGTTAGTGAGACCTAAATTTAACCTACCATTTTGTTTGAAATGCTTGTCCCATGTTAGGACCATTGAGATACCAGCTACGCCGGTGGTGTAATATTTATGTTGTCAAATTAAATTCGGACTTGACTTTGATTATGGATCTGATTAGTGTTCAGTCATTTTGCTGTTACCCTTAGTTACACTTATAACTCGAAAACCGTATGATATACTGATATTTAATTGAAAATCGCTGGGGAGATTTCAAAAAGGATGCAATAAAAACAAATCTCAATTCAAATTTTGAAGGAGATCAGATTAGTTTTATTTAAGTTAATGCAAAGAAACAAAGGTAAACGACGACGACGACGACGACGACGACGACGACGCCGACGAGGACTACAATGTGATAGCAAAAACTTTTTTGCGGTCGTTGAAAGTAGAACATTCAAAATTGATTTTTAACATATAAGCGCTAATAAATTTAAATACTGCCAAATTTGTAACCCGCGATTATATTCACTTGAAAGTTTCATTCAAACCTGTTACCTTTACAGTGTTTTAGAATGGAAGGAATGTTTGAAAATGAGAATATTTTCTTTATTCCAATCAATCTAACGACTTTATTACGGTTATACTACGGTTACACTGGCAATTGTAATTCTAGCGACCTTGTTCGAAGTTTATTCAATGTTCATGACCTGTTTTTCTAAATAAAAGTATGAAATATGAATATATTTAAAGTTATAACAAGCATGCGATTGATGCATTTTTTAAGAAGACATATTCAGTCATAATGATCTAAACAGTGGAAAAAAAGGATTGAAATATTCCATAATGCATGTTATACAACAAACCTGGTGTTGCTCATGATGAATGAGTGTAAACATTGTGTTACATTGGTTTGTTTCTTACGGCTTAATTTCCAATTGCAAGTACATATTTCAGGTGTTACAAGACGAACATGGTTGACCAATATAATAAACCATGCTTTGCGCTTTTCATATACGATGTGTCGGAGCCTTATTATGTTTGTTTGAAGCAACATTCTGCAATAGTCTATAACACCTTTTTGGACACATCATTGTTTTTGGTAAAAGAAAAATAACCAAGTCGTTAGTATAACTTGGCGGAGAAAAAAAAAACATGACTTCCAACATACTCGGCTTCGCTACAGCTTTAACAAACGTTGAAATAGCTAGGACAAATATGAAGACAACATAAGCCTGATGTAGCTTTGAATATAGTTTATGCTTTTATGCAGGCACAGTTATCAGAGAAATTTTGGTTTGCAATTAGACAGGATTTGGAAGGAATACAAATTTATACAAAGTTAAGGAGATGTACAGCAGCTATTTCTGTCCTATTGTTGGCCTCAAATCTTTAAACAGTATGGTCATATCACCTTAATAAACAGAACATGACAAACAAAAACAAAAACGAAAAAAAAAAAAAAAAAAAAGAAATGCGGGTCCATATCAAACGCAGACTGAAGGCGACTTATGCGTGTCAAAATCAACCAGTGTTTTTTCTTAATTCTACATCAGAAAGAGTTACAGACCACATAACCAGTCTTAGTATGTCATTCGGTTGTTGTACGTTTGAATGAAAATTTTGAATTTGCAAGGGTTACTGTTCTTGAATTGGGTTCATTTTAGTGGGAGAAAAAAAGTATGGTTTTCCTCAAAACTACCTATTTTAATACAGAAAGGATTATTATTACCTTAAAACAGCATTCGTAGAACAAAAAAGCATCGTTTGTTCTGTGGCTTTTCTAGCCCACGAATAACCTCTACCGCAGGCAGTGTGTGAATTTTATATAAACTGATACTAGCACTTCAATACACATTATCACATGAAATATTCTTTACTGTTTAATAATACATCATATTGCTAGATAATCCACCTTTACAGTTACAAATTAAGAAATCAAGAAAGAAAACTATGTGTACTTTTCAGTTATTTCATGGTTTAAAGTTTATATTGGATTTCAATTTGAAAATGAAATATTGATTTGAAAATTCCTGAAAACATGCATATTACCATTATACATGAATTAAGTCTCTATATAGATATTCTGACAAGAATCAGATTACAAACACCACATTGTGTGGCTGGGTATAAAAATGTTTGAAAGGCCTAAATACAATTAGGGAGTTTATTGCCCCTCTCACCTTACCAGACTGATTTTTAAAGATGGTAATATGGTAATGTAATCTGTTTCAATTTCTTAACATGTAGCTCTTGTTTGATATTACATAAAAGAATTGAAATCAAGTTTAAAACTCAAGTATTTCCAAAAAGGCTATATATAGCGTTATAAATCATATCTAATAAGGATACGCATTTTCCGTGGAGGGAACCAAAATTCTAGATTAAAATGTATCCAAGTTTCCATTGGTACACAGTGTACTGTATCTGAAGTTTTTTTTATGTTCATAGAAAACTTTCATCATTTGAATTATGAAAACAAATAGGAAAGTCAAATTATCCACTAACATTTGAAGGAGGTCCTGGAAAATTCGTTTCAATTCATCATGACATCTTAATTATAGACAATATTTTATGGATGATCATAATTTTTTTCTTCATTTTGTTTGTTGCATAAGGGTATAAGATTGATGGCGGCCTTTTAAATCCATCATTTTGATACTATGCATTGGTATAAATATAACAATGTCAATTCATTTAAGGAGGAGGTACACCAAGCTTAAGGAAATTAACAAGTAAGTATTGCTTTCCTCGTTTTGTCTTTATTTTCTATCTCTAAATTTTTTAAGCAGTTAAAAATAATCCAACCTAAAAACGTTTTTTCTTCTTCTTTGAAATTTGATTGTGATTGACTTATTGGATGTGTATTTTGTATTTCAAAATGATATTTCCTTTTATTGATGTGTAGGTCTGATAATATAGAAGTTTTTAGTTTTCAATTCGGTTGTAGATATTAAAAGGAAAGTCAGTGCGCAACAACCCTAGATAAAATATGCTTATTCGTTGTTAAGATTACGAAAGGTTAAACATGAAGGAATTAATCACAAAACATTGATGAATTATTTTGTCTTTTTAAAGCATTACAACATTTTTAATTTTTGTTGAACTACGTACACAGTTTGCTAATTGACACATTTTTAATCTTAATTTTGTATTATTTCTCTTCATGAAGTATATTTTTTATTCTAGTATGAAGACCGCACTGGTTTTGCTCGTTGTTATAATCGGTTTTGCCGCGGCAGAGTATGGTGAGCAGGGATACACTCCTGCCTACGTTCTCCGTAACTATTTCCAAAGACAACAGTTTTCTAAATGGCTAGAGAGCCAAGCATTCGGAGGATATGGTCTTGGAGGAGGTCTTGGATTAGGCGGTAAATACGGGCTTGGTGGAGGGTATGGATTGGGTGGAGGATATGGACTAGGAGCAGTATATGGACTAGGTGGAGGTCTCGGATATGGTTATGGCGTTGCCGCCGGAGGTCTTGGAGGATATGGTGGTGGTGCTCTCGTTGGTGGAGCTGGTTACGGATACGGTGGATACGGGAAATCACGTTAGTAGCCATTTTTGTAACATTCCAAAATATTCAAAATTAATTCAAAAAAATTCCCTGTTTATAAATAAAATAATAACATTATGTCTAAGGGAAATGATTTAAGTACTTTGATTGAAAAGAACCATTCGACAAATATAAATTAGAAAACAACAAACAAAAAAAGAGAAAAAAAAAAAAAACAAAAACAAAAACAAAAGCAAAAAAACAAAAAAGAAGAAACAAAACAAAACAAAAAAAACTAGACGAATTGATAAATTGAGTGAATGTAAAATGTCCTATATATTGACTGGTAAAGAAGACAGAAATGTCTGTTGTGGTTATCTTTAATTTTCACAATTAATCTTAACTGACAAATTGTCTTTTTTCATTTCATGTTCAGATTTGTACAGTGAATCATATTCCTTTGATTCATTTCAGGTTATTAGAAGTACAAAGACGGAAAACGGGTCGCTGTTATTTATTTTGATATGTAATAAACTATATCTGTTGCAGTAATTATATTTATTGTGTTTATAACATTAAGGTATCATGAACCACTTATTTGTATTACTTGAAATGCTAAAACCAGAAATTTATAATTTTCTGACAGGTCCAAATTATCACAAACCTTTGAATATAAGAATTTCAAAATCAGTATTCTTATGGCAATATGTTTGTATTATTTTTCTTTACAAAATTGACCTGGGTAAATGATACTAAAATGTTTACCTTTTCTGCTAGCTAAGAGTATGGAGGCAATTTCCTCACTTGTAAACAATATCCATCATATTGATAATATACTTTTGTAGCACATTATCAATATGATATTCGAATACAATTCATTGACCAAGATATACACATACAATGCATTTCAAATGCAAATAGTTAGGTTTCGTATATAGTTTTAGAAAACACTGTACAAAAGTGTAAGTTATACAAAAAAAAAAAAAAACCCCAAAAAAACAAAAAGAAACAAAACAAAAACAACAAAAAAAAAAAAACAAACAAAACAAAACCGAAAAAAAAAACCAAAAAACAAAATACTAAACAGCAATCCCACTGCAACACATCACTTCTTATTCTACAGCCAGATACACATTTGAAACCTTTTGTTTTTTCACGAGATAACGGCCATGAATTTTTGAACATTAACGAAATACAAATAATTTTTTTCCAATGATACGACTTAACTTGCATATTTTTGGGAAAAAAGGTTGTTATATATCTTTTCAAATTAGAACTGTTTTCATATGAGAAGACGCAATTTTGCAATTTGAGGTACGTTGCCCAATCATCAACATTTTCGACAAAGGAATCGTAACTCCTCTTAACTAAGAACGTGAAAGAGTGGCTGCTAAATTGTATACATGAACGGTGATATTAACCATATATACATTTTAAGATCAATTTCAAAGCACATTTTTCAATGAAATCTCGGTCATTGAAGTTGTACCTATCAAAACCTCTGACTTTTCTACTTAATACAACATTTAGTTGTGTTTAACTCTTACACGTATGTCGAACACTGAGATGACTAGTGCTGAACTAATTTCGACTTTCGCGTAAACAACACAAATCTATATTTGATCTGGGATTGTCACCATGGAAACGGTTCCCAGCCATAAAACCTGATTTAACTCTCTATTTCACTTTGAAATGCCTGTAATAAGTCAAGAACACTTTTTGTATTTTCCTTGACTTTGTCATTATTATTTTTTGTTTATTATTTTTTAGCTTTATTTGTTATCATCATCTTAATAATTTAAGGAATGACTGATATACTTTTTCGGTCTATGACGAAAAAAAAACTTTAATCACGTAGTGCACACTAAATAACTTGCGTATTTAACTTGTTATTCTAAAGTGTAAACCACGGGCTATGTCAAATAGACCAAAAAAATATAACGGTCATTCCTGATAATTTAATTTTAGCACCTTAGTTAAAAAAAATTAAATATTTGATGACATCACAGTCATTACAAATTACTCATTAGGTCTATGAGATGATACACAGAATTTCTGATCCAGCCAGAAACCATGTTACTTCTGAAATTAAATTACAAAGGAATATACCGCAATGAAACTTGTCTATACCATTGGTTGGGTATAAACAGGTGTGACCTACATTTAAAATAAACTTTGTAAGTTTTTAAAAAAACAGAGGACACTTACCCTACCGGTGCACCTGGTCCATGGTCCAAATTTTTAGTCCGAGTTGCTCATTTACTTTTGTTACTTTGAATGTATGATTTTAGTTACTTTATGTTCTTTGTTGTGTGTGTCTGTTTTCCATGTCTGGTCTTTGTCCCTGGATTACATTCTTTCGATTATCGCTATAACCTTGGTTCCCTTGATTACTCTTTAAGTCATCCTTAAATCTAGGTTGTCTTCAAAATTTACATTTAGAATGCAAGGTTTTCGAAAATTGAGATCAAGGCTTTTAAGGAAAGCACTATTTATCAAAGATAGACGCATAATATTCTACTCAGAATGTAACAAGAAAGTTATCAACAATACATATTAATCTCAAAACAAAACGATGCATGGAACATCTATCATAAATTGACACAAACACAGTTATATTACAAGGTATTCCCGTGATATAAATGAAACTTGTGTGAGTGGTCTGCATGCTAAAAGAGGTTGTTGTGTACGGCTGCGTACTCAATGTCTTCGTAGTATATACATCTATGTCATATATGAATGAGCAATTATGGTGAATTATATATATCTTAACCTGTTCGCTGTACTAATTTCTGAAGAACACAGTAAACCCCCCAAAAAAGATTTTAAGGTGGAACTTTTTGGTCTGATACAGATATGGTGATGATGTATTACCCATTAACAGGCCATTGTTTGGTCCTACATCTCGACAAAGGTCATCAGAGTACTGCGATTCACTGATAAAGATACGACTTTTGTCTTAAAATTAAAAAAAAACAAAGTTCCTTACTTGTGCAGCTGTATATCTCCATCTCTTGTACATGGTGTGTATTTTGAATCGCTACGCTACAGCAAGTACTAACTAATCATAAATCAGGGGTAATAGGAAAAGCGTCTTAAAAGATCTCGTAACACATTCTTTTTCAGATATCCGTTTTTGGTTGAAAAATACCCAGTATCTTTTGAGACAATAAGTAATGATTGCCTTTTGTTAATAATTCCTTTTCCTGGTGTGATCAATGGTTTACAGATTTGACACTACCGATCAAAAGGCCACCCCCTATGTAGTACCAAAAGCACACTGACCATAGATCTATGCATTGTAATTCCATTACTTGTGTGTATTGTGATCAGAAGAAGTCAAACAAAACTTATAATGTGTACTTCAAAATCAAATTTGTAATTTACTACAAAAGTGTATAAATATTGTTTACATGTGTGAGTAATTTGCCTCCATACTGTCAGTTACTAGAAGACATAAAATGAGGATTTTCAGTATTATTTATTATTATTTCAGTACATTTGGTGAAGAATTTCTACGGTCATCGTACCTAAGTATAATGATTTGGAAAGCCATGCGTCGAAATGGTATGTATTTGTAAGATGCCATTTGTCGTGGGAATTCACAGTAAAACTTCTAAAACTACCTTTTTTTAAAATGTAAAGTAATGTAAACGTTTGAAGTTGTTAGTGAGACCTAAATTGAACCCACCATTTCGTTTGAAATATTTGTAACAAGTTTGGACCATTGGGGTACCAACTACTCCGATGGTGTAATATTTTTGTTGTCAAATCAAATTTGGACTTGGCTTTGATTATGGATCTGATTAGTGTTCAGTCATTTTGCTGTTACCCTTAGTTACACTTATAACTCGAAAACCGTATGATATACTGATATCTAATTGAAAAACGCTTGGAGAGATTTTCAAAAGGGATCTAATAAAAACAAATCTCAAGTCAAATTTTGAAGGAGATCAGATTATTTTATTTAAGTCAATGCAAAGAAACGAAGGTAAACGACGACGCCAACGAGGACTACAATCTGATACCAAAAACTTTTTTTGCGATCGTATAAAGTAGAACATTCGAAATTGATTTTTAATGTTTTATAAGCGCTGATAAATTTAAATACTGCCAAATTTGTAACCCGCGATTATATTCACTTGAAAGTTTCATTCAAACCTGTTACCTTTACAGTGTTTTAGAATGGAAGGAATGTTTGAAAATGAGAATATTGTCTTTATTCCAATCAAACAAATAACTTTGTTATAGGTAAAATATGGTTACACTGGCAATTGTGATTCTAACGACCTTGTTCTAAGTTTATTTAATGTCCATGACCTGTTAGATTTAAAGTTATCAGAAGCATGAGTTTGATGTATTTTTAAGAAGACATATTCAGTCATAATGATTTAAACAGTGGAAAAAATGATTGAAATATTTCATAATGCATGTTAACAACAAACCTGTCATTGCTCATGATGAATGAGTGTAAACGTTGTTTTATATTGATTTGTTTCTTACGGTTTAATTTTCAATTGCAAGTTCATATTTCAGGTGTTACAAGTCGAACATGGTTGACCAATATAATATACCATGCTTTGTGCGTTTCATATACGATGTGTCGGAGATTTATTGTGTTTAGACAGGATTCGGAAGGAATACAAATTTATACAAAGTTACGGGAATGTACAACAGCTTCTTCCGTCCTATTGTTGGCCTCAAATCTTTAAAACAGTTTGGTCATGTCACATTAATGAACAGAACATGACAAAAAAAAAAAAAAAAAAAAAAAATGCGGGTCCATATCAAAAGCAGACTGAAGGTGACTTATGCGTGTCGAAATCAACCAGTGTTTTTTTTTTTAATTCTACATCAGAAAGAGTTACAGACCACATAACCAGTCTTAGTATGTCATTCGGTTGTTGTACGTTTGAATGAAAATTTTGAATTTGCAAGGGTTACTGTTCTTGAACTGGGTTCATTTTAAAAAGTTCCTTACTTGTGCAGCTGTATATCTCCATCTCTTGTACATGGTGTGTCTATCGATTCGCTACGCTACAGCAAGTACTAACTAATCATAAATCAGGGGTAATAGGAAAAACGTCTTAAAAGATCTCGTAACACATTCTTTTTCAGATATCCGTGTTTGGTTGAAAAAATACCCAGTATCTTTTGAGACAATAAGTAATGATTGCCTTTTGTTAATAATTCCTTTTCCTGGTGTGATCACTAGTTTACAGATTTGACACTACCGCATCAAAAGGCCACCCCCTATGTAGTACCAAAAGCACACTGATCATAGATCTATGCGTTGTAATTCCATTACTTGTGTGTATTGTGATCAGAAAACAAAACTGATAATGTGTACTTCAAAATCAAATTTGTAATTTACTACAAAAGTGTATAAATATTGTTTACATGTGTGAGTAATTTGCCTCCATACTGTCAGTTACTAGAAGACATAAAATGAGGATTTTCAGTATTATTTATTATTATTTCAGTACATTTGGTGAAGAATTTCTACGGTCATCGTACCTAAGTATAATGATTTGGAAAGCCATGCGTCGAAATGGTATGTATTTGTAAGATGCCATTTGTCGTGGGAATTCACAGTAAAACTTCTAAAACTACCTTTTTTTAAAATGTAAAGTAATGTAAACGTTTGAAGTTGTTAGTGAGACCTAAATTGAACCCACCATTTCGTTTGAAATATTTGTAACAAGTTTGGACCATTGGGGTACCAACTACTCCGATGGTGTAATATTTTTGTTGTCAAATCAAATTTGGACTTGGCTTTGATTATGGATCTGATTAGTGTTCAGTCATTTTGCTGTTACCCTTAGTTACACTTATAACTCGAAAACCGTATGATATACTGATATCTAATTGAAAAACGCTTGGAGAGATTTTCAAAAGGGATCTAATAAAAACAAATCTCAAGTCAAATTTTGAAGGAGATCAGATTATTTTATTTAAGTCAATGCAAAGAAACGAAGGTAAACGACGACGCCAACGAGGACTACAATCTGATACCAAAAACTTTTTTTGCGATCGTATAAAGTAGAACATTCGAAATTGATTTTTAATGTTTTATAAGCGCTGATAAATTTAAATACTGCCAAATTTGTAACCCGCGATTATATTCACTTGAAAGTTTCATTCAAACCTGTTACCTTTACAGTGTTTTAGAATGGAAGGAATGTTTGAAAATGAGAATATTGTCTTTATTCCAATCAAACAAATAACTTTGTTATAGGTAAAATATGGTTACACTGGCAATTGTGATTCTAACGACCTTGTTCTAAGTTTATTTAATGTCCATGACCTGTTAGATTTAAAGTTATCAGAAGCATGAGTTTGATGTATTTTTAAGAAGACATATTCAGTCATAATGATTTAAACAGTGGAAAAAATGATTGAAATATTTCATAATGCATGTTAACAACAAACCTGTCATTGCTCATGATGAATGAGTGTAAACGTTGTTTTATATTGATTTGTTTCTTACGGTTTAATTTTCAATTGCAAGTTCATATTTCAGGTGTTACAAGTCGAACATGGTTGACCAATATAATATACCATGCTTTGTGCGTTTCATATACGATGTGTCGGAGATTTATTGTGTTTAGACAGGATTCGGAAGGAATACAAATTTATACAAAGTTACGGGAATGTACAACAGCTTCTTCCGTCCTATTGTTGGCCTCAAATCTTTAAAACAGTTTGGTCATGTCACATTAATGAACAGAACATGACAAAAAAAAAAAAAAAAAAAAAAATGCGGGTCCATATCAAAAGCAGACTGAAGGTGACTTATGCGTGTCGAAATCAACCAGTGTTTTTTTTTTTTAATTCTACATCAGAAAGAGTTACAGACCACATAACCAGTCTTAGTATGTCATTCGGTTGTTGTACGTTTGAATGAAAATTTTGAATTTGCAAGGGTTACTGTTCTTGAACTGGGTTCATTTTAAAAAGTTCCTTACTTGTGCAGCTGTATATCTCCATCTCTTGTACATGGTGTGTCTATCGATTCGCTACGCTACAGCAAGTACTAACTAATCATAAATCAGGGGTAATAGGAAAAACGTCTTAAAAGATCTCGTAACACATTCTTTTTCAGATATCCGTGTTTGGTTGAAAAAATACCCAGTATCTTTTGAGACAATAAGTAATGATTGCCTTTTGTTAATAATTCCTTTTCCTGGTGTGATCACTAGTTTACAGATTTGACACTACCGCATCAAAAGGCCACCCACTATGTAGTACCAAAAGCACACTGATCATAGATCTATGCATTGTAATTCCATTACTTGAGTGTATTGTGATCAGAAGTAATCAAACAAAGCTGGTGATGTGTACTTTTAAATCAAATTTATAATGTACTACAAAAGTGTATAAATATTGTTTACATGTGTGCGTGATTTGCCTCCATGCTGTCAGTTATCAGAAAACATAAAATGTGGATTTTCAGAATTATTTATTCAAATACATTTGGTGAAGAATTTCTACGGTCATCGTACCTAAGTATAATGATTTGGAAAGCCATGCGTCGAAATGGTATGTATTTTTAAGATGCCATTTGTCGCGGGAATTCACAGTAAAACTTTTAAAACTACCTTTTTAAAATGTAAAGTAATGTAAACGTTTGAAGTTGTTAGTGAGACCAAAATTTAACCCACCATTTCGTTTGAAATGATTGTACCAAGTTTGGACCATTGAGGTACCAGCTACTCTGGTGGTGTGATAATTATGTTGTCAAATCAAATTTGGACTTGCCTTTGATTATGGATCTGATTAGTGTTTTTTGAGTCATTTTGATGTTACCCTTAGTTCCACTTATAACTCGAAAACCGTATGATATATTTGATATTCAATTGAAAAACGCTTGGGAGATTATCACAAGGGATCTAAAAAACACAAATCTCAATTCAAATTTTGAAGGAGATCAGACTAGTTTATTTAAGTTAATTCAAAGAAACGAAGGCAAACGAAGACGACGAGAATGAGAATAATTTCTGTATTCCAAACAAACTGAAGACTTTGTTACGGTTATAGTACGGTTATACTAGCAATTGTAATTCTAACGACCTTGTTCTAAGTTTATTCAATGTTCATGATCTGTTTTTCTTTTTTCTAAATAAAAGAATAAAACGTGAATAGATTTAAAGTTATAACAAGCATGAGTTTGATGCATTTTTTAAGAAGACATGTTCAGTCATAATGATTTAAATAATGAAAAAAATGATTGAAATATTCCATAGTGAATGTTATACCACAAACCTGTCGAGCTCATGATGAATGAGTGTAAACATTGTTTTATATTGATTTGGTTCTTACGGTTTAATTTTCAATTGCAATTTCATATTTCAAGTGTTACAAGACGAACATAGTTGATCAATATAATAGACCATGCTTTGTGCATTTCATATACACCTGTTTTGGAGACATCATTGTTTTTGGAAAAAGAAAAATAACCAAGTCGTTAGTATAACTTGGCGGAAAAAAAACCATTACCCCCCACATAAACTTTAACAAAGGCTGAAATAGCTAGGACAGGTTTGAAGACCACATAAGTCTGGTGTAGCTTTGAATATAGTTTATGCTTTTATACAGGACGCAGTAATCAAAGAAACTTTGGTTTGCAATTAGACAGGATTCGGAAAGAATACAAAGTTATACAAAGATAAGGGAATGTACAACAGCTATTTCTATTTTGGCCTCAAATCTTTAAAACAGTAAGATCGTATCCCCTTAATTAACAAACATGCAAACAAAAGAATGCATGTCCATATCAAAAGCAGACAGAAGACGACTTATGCGTGTCAAAATCAACCAGTGTTTTTAAATTCTTCATCAGAAGGAGTTACAGACTACATTACTAGTCTTAGTATGTCATCGGTTGTTGTACGTTTGAATGAAAATTTTGAATTTGCAAGGGTTACTGTTCTTCAATTGTGTTCATTTTATTTGGAGATAAAAGTATGGTTTTCCTCGAAACTATAAGTCATAACACAGAAAGAATTATTATTACGTTGGAACATAGCAAGCGTAGAACAAAAAGCATCGTTTTTTTTTCAGTGGGTTTTCTACATCACGAATAACCTCTGCCACAGGGTGTGTGTGAAATTTATATAAACTGATATTAGCACTTAGATTCGTATTATCACATGAAATATTCTTTACTGTTAAAATAATACATCATATTGCTAGATAATCCACCATTACAGTTACAAATTAAAAAATCAAGAAAAAAAATTATGTGTACATTTCAATTATTTCATGGTTGAAGATTTATATTGGATTTCAATTTAAAAATGAGATATTGATTGGAAAATTCCTGTAAACATGTATTTTACCGTTATACATGAATAAGGTCTCTATATAGATATCCTGACAAGATTCAGATTATAAACACCACATTGTCTGGCTGGATGTGAAAATGATTGGAAGGCCTAAGTATATATTGGGAGTTTTTTTACCCCCAACCTTTACCAGACTCTTTTTTAAATATGGTAATATAATCATTTTCTTTTCAGATAGCTATTGTTTGATATTACATTAAACAAATCAAATGAAGTTTGAAACTCAAGTATTGCCAACGAGGCTATATATCATGGTATAAATCATATCTAATAAACATATGCCTTTTTCGTGCAGGGAGACAAGGTTCTAGATAAAAATGTACCCAAGTTTCCATAGGTACAAACTGCATAGTATAATTTATCTGGAGAACTTTTAGACTCATAGAAATCTTTTATCTTTTGAATTATGAAAATAAACACAAAAGTCAAATTATTTACTAACATTTATAAACTGGTTGGCCAAAAGGTCATATGAAGGAGGTCCTGGACAATTCGTTTCAATTCATCATGACATCTTAATTATAGACCATATTTTATGGATGATCATAATTTTTTTTCTTCATTTTGTTTGTTGCGTAAGGGTATAAAATTGATGGCGGCCTTTTCAATCCATCATTCTGATACTTTTCATTGGTATAAATATAACAATGTCAATTCATTTGAGGAAAGGTTCATCAAGCTTAAGGAAAATAACAAGTAAGTATTGCTTTCCTCTTTTTGTCTTTTTTTTAAGTTTTTAAACAGTTAAAATTAATCAAGCTTAAAAACTTTTTTTTTTTTCTTCTTTGAAATTTGATTGTGTTTGAGTTACTGCTTGTGTATTTTGCATTTCAAAGTGAAATTCTCTTTTATTGATATGTAGGTCAGAGAATATAGCAGTTTTCAGTTTTCAATTCGGTTTTGGGTATTAAAATGAAAGTCAATGCGCGACAAACCTAGATAAAGTATGCTTAAGGTTAAAAAAGGAAGGACGTAATCACACAAAATTGATGAATCTTTTATCTACTTTAAAGCATTGTCATTTTTAATTTTTGTTTAACTACTACACAGTTTGCTAATTGACACATTTTTAATCGTAATTTTGTGTTTTTTCTTTATTCTGAAGTATATGTATTATTCTAGTATGAAGACCGCACTGGTTTTGCTCGTTGTTATAATCGGTTTTAGCGTGGCAGAGTATGGTGAGCAGGGATACACTCCTGCTTACGTTCTCCGTAACTATTTCCAAAGACAACAGTTTTCCAAATGGCTAGAGAACCAAGCGTTCGGAGGATATGGTCTTGGAAGAGGTCTAGGATTAGGCGGTAAATACGGGCTTGGTGGAGGGTATGGATTTGGTGGGGGATATGGACTAGGAGTAGGATATGGACTAGGTGGAGGTCTCGGATATGGTTATGGCGTTGCCGCCGGAGGCCTTGGAGGATATGGTGGTGATGCTCTCGTTGGTGGAGCTGGTTACGGATACGGTGGATACGGAAAATCACGTTAGTAGCCATTTTTGTAACATTCCAAAATATTCAAAATTAATTCAAAATAATTTCCTGTTATTAAATAATATATAAAAAAAAACGGATGGATTTATAAATTGAGTGAATGTAAAATGTCTACATATTGACTTGTAAAGACGGTAATGTCTGTTGCTGCTATTTTTAATTTTCACAATTAATCGTAACTGACAAATTGTCTTTTTTTCATTTCATGTTCAGATTTGTACAGTGAGTCATATTCCTTTGATTCATTTCAGGTTATTAAACATACAAAGACGGAAAACGGGTTGCTGTTATTTAATTTGATATGTAATAAACTATATCTGTTGCAGTATTAATATTTATTGCGTTTGTACCATTAAGGTATCATTAACCACTTATTTTCATTACTTGAAATGCTAAAACCAGAATTTTCGAATTTTCTGAAATGTCAATATTATCGCAAACCTTTGAATGTAAGAATTTCAAAATGAGTATTCTAATGGCAGTATGTTTGTTTTATTTTCAACCTGGAATAATGATACTAAAATGTTAACCTTTTCTGCTAGCTTAGAGCATGTAGGCAAAATCCTCAATTTGTAAACGATATCCATATACTTTTGTAGTACATATTCAATATGATATTTGAACACAATTTTTTCTTTCTTAAATAGACCAAGATATACACATACTATGAACATAAAATGCACATGGCTAGGTTCAGTGTATAGTTTCATATAACACTGTACAGAGGTGTAAGTTAGACCAAAAAACAAAAAAACAAAAAACAAAACAAAACAAAAAAACAAAACAAAACAAAAAACACAAAAAACAAAAACAAAATTCCACTGTGACACGTCACTTCTAATTTTACAGCCAGATAATCATTTGAAACCTTTCGTTTTGTCACGAGTGAACTTTTTTAATAGATTCAAAATACAAATACATTTTTTTCCCAATGATATGACTTAAATTGCATATTTTTGTTCGGAAAATGGGTTGCTATATGTCCTTAATAAAAACTTAGAACAGTTTCCAGATGAGAAAGACGTAATTATGCAATCAGATGATCAATGTGTTCAAAAAAAGAATCGTCACTCCTCTTAACTAAGAAAGTGAAACAGGGTTTGCGAAATTCTATACTTGAACGGTGATATTTACCGTATGTAAATTCGAAAATAAATTTCAAAGCTTATTTTTCAATCAAATCTCGGTCAATGAAGTTATACCTATCAAAACATTTTCTACTCAATACAACATATTGTTGTGTTTAACTCTACATAAGTTCTTACACGTATATCGAAAATTGAGATGACTAATACTTAACTAATTTCGACGTAATCCACACAAATCTACATTGGATCTTGTATGGTCACCATGGAAACGGTTCCTAGCCATACAACCTGATTTATCTCACTATTTTACTTTTAAATGCCTGTAATAAGTCAAGGACATCTTTTTTCATTGATTTATGTATGTTTTTGTTTATTAGCTTGTTTACAATCATCATCTTAATTACTTAAGAAATGACTGTTTTCTTTTTTTTCGGTCTATGAAGAAATAACCTTAATCACTTGCTGCCCACCAAATAAGTTGATTAATTATTTAAAAGTGTGTACCTCGGGTAATGAGGCTTTAAAATGTAACAGTTATTCTTTATAATTTAATTTAAGTACCAAAATTTAACAAAAAATAATTAAAAGAGTTTAAGGATGTCATATTCATTACCGATTACTCATTTGGTCTATGAGATGATAAACAGAATTTATGATCAAATCAGAAACCGTCTTACTTCTGAAATTAAATTATAGAAGAAATACATTTACTTTAATGACAATTGTCTATACGCAACCCCTGGCTTGCTTTGGTATACACAGGTGTGGCCTACATTTAAATTGGACTTTTTGAGTCATCCTAATATTTAGGATGTCTTCAAAATCTACATTTAGAAAGGAAGGTTTTCGAATATTAAGATCAAGGTTACTAAGGAAAGTATTATTTTACAAAGATAGACGCATAATACTCTACTCAGAACGTAACAGGAAACGTTATCAACAAATTCATATTAAGCTCAAAACAAAATGATGAATGGAACATCTATCTTACATTGACACAAACACAGTTTCAATTACAAGGTATTCCCGTGATATATATGAAATTTGTGCGAATTCTCTGCATGCTTAACGAAATTGTTGTGTACGACTGCGTACTCAATGTCTTTTTTAGTGTATACATCTATGTTATATATGAATGAGCAATTATGGTGAATTATATATATCTAAACTTGTCCAGTATACTAATTTCTGAGGAACACAGTAAACACCCCAAAAAGATTTCTAGGTCGACCTCTTTGGTCTGATACAGATATGGTGATGATGTATTACCCATTAACAGTCCATTGTTTGGTCCTACATCTCGACAAAGGTCATCAGAGTATTGCGATGCACTGATAAAGATACGAATTTTGTCTTAAAGAAACAAGTTCCTCACTTGTACAGCTGTATATCTCCATCCCTTGTACATGGTGTGTCTATTGATCCGCTACGCTACAGCAATTACTAACTAATCATAAATCAGGGGTAATAGGGAAAACGTCTTAAACGATCTCGTAACACATTCTTTTTCAGATATCCGTGTTTGGTTGAAAAATACCCAGTATCTTTTGAGACAATAAGAAATGATTGCCTTTTGTTTATAATTCCTTTTGCTTGTGTGATCATTGGTTTACCGATTATGACACTACAGCATGCAAATGCTATTTAGTCATCACAGTAAAACCTAGGTTACCACTAACCCATTCCAGGTCAAAAGGCCACCCCCTATGTAGTACCATAGATCTATGCATTGCAATTGCATTATTTGTTTTTTTTTTTTTTTTTAAACAAAGGTAGTCAACTGAAGCTGCAGATGTGTATCTTAAAATCAAATTTGTAATTTACTACAAAAATGTATGAATATTGTTTACATGTGTGAGTAATTTGCCTCCATATTGGCATTGATCAGAAAAGATAACATGTAGATTTTCAGTATTATTTATTCAAGTAAATTTGGTGTAGAATTTCTACGGTCATCGTACCATTAGTATAATGATTTGGAAAACCATGCTTCGAAATGGTATATATTTTAAGATGAAATTTGTCGCGGGAATTCATAGTAAAACTTTTAAAATTACCTTTTCAACATGTAAAGTAATGTAAACATTTGAAGTGGTTAGTGCGACCAAAATGTAACCCACCATTTCGTTTCAAATGCTTGTACCCAGTTAGGACCATGGAGGTAACAGCTATTCCGGCGGTGTGATATTTATGCTGTCAAATCAAATTTGGACTTGGCTTTGATTATGGATCTGATTAGTGTTCAGCCATTTTGTTGTTACCCTTAGTTTCATTTATAACTCGAAAACCGTATGATATATCTGACATCTAATTGGAAGTCCCTAGGAGAGATTTTCAAAAGGGATCCAATAAAAAAACAAATGTCAATTCAAATTTTGAAGACGATCAGATTAGTTTTATTTAAGTTAATGCAAAGAAACGAATGTAAACGACGACGCCGACGAGGACTACAATGTGATACCAAAAACTTTTTTGCGGTGGTATAAAGTGGAGCATTCGAAATTGATTTTAACGTTATATAAGCGCTGATAAATTTAAATACCGCAAAATTTGTAACCCGCAATTATATTCACTTGAAAGTTTGATCCAAAATTGTTATGTTTAGAATGGAAGGAATGTTTGAAAATGAGGACATTATCTCTATTCCAATCAAACTAAAGACTAACTTTGTTACAGTTTTAATATAGTTAAACTGGCAATTGTGATTCCAACGACCTTTTTCTTAGCGTATTCAATGTTCATGACGACCTGTTTTTCTTTTTCTAAATGAAAGTATGAAATATGAATAGATTTAAAGTTATAACAAGTATAAGATTGATGTATTTTTAAAGATGGCATGTTCAGTCATAATAATTTAAACAGTGGAAAAAAGATTGAAATACTCCATAATGCATATTATACAACAAACCTGGCGTTGCTTATGATGAATGAGTGTAAAAATAGTTTTATATTAACTTTCAATTGCAAGTTCATATTTCAGGTATTATAAGACGAACTTGGTTGACCAATATAATAGACCATGCTTTGTGCTTTTCATATACGATGTGTCGGAGCTTTATTGTGTTAGTTTGAAGCAACAGTCGGCAAGAATCTATAACATCATACTTGGACATTGTTTTGGTAAAAGAAAAGTAACCGTCGTTAGTAAAACTTGGCGGAGAAAAAACCCATGACCTCCCACATTTTCTGCTTCGCAGAATACAGCTTTAACAAAGCATGCTAGGGTTGAAATAGCTAGGACAACTATGAAGACCACATAAGCTTGGTGTAGCTTTGAATATAGTTTATGCTTTTATGCAGGACACAGTAATCAAAGAAATTTTGGTTTGCAATTAGACAGAATTCGGAAGGAGTACAAATTTATACAAAGTTAAGGGAATGTAAAACAACTATTTCTGTTCTCTTTTTGGCCTCAAATCTGTAAAACAGTAAGGTCATATCACCTTAAGTAACAAAACATGACAAACAAAAGAATGCGGGTCCATATCAAAAGAAGACAAAAGGCGACTTATGCGTGTCAAAATAAACCAGTGTTTTTAAATTCTACACCTGACAGAGTTACAGACCACATAACCAGTCTTAGTATGCCATTCGATTGTAGTACCTTTTAATGAAAATTTAGAATTTGCAAGGGTTACTGTTCTTGAATTGTGTTCATTCTAGTGGGAGATAAATGTATAGTTTTTCTTAAAAACTACAGATCTTAACACAGTAAGGATTATTAGTACGTTCAAACATAGCATTCGTAGAATAAAAAAGCATTGTTTGTTCTGTGGGTTTTCTACACCACGAATAACCTCTACCACAGACAGTGTATGAATTTTATATGAAATGATACTAGAACTTAGATACAAATTATCACATGAAATATTCTTTACTGTTTAATAATACATATTATTGCTAGATAATTCATCTTTACAGTTACAAACTAAGAAATGGAGAAAAAAAGTGCGCTTTTCAATCATTTTATGGTTTAAAGTTTATCTTGGATTTCAATTTGAAAATGAGATATTGATTGGAAATTTCCTGTAAACATGCATATTACCCTTGTACATGTATTAAGTCTCTGTATATATCTCCTGACAAGATTCAGATTGCAAACTCCACATTGTGTAGCTGGGTATAAACATGTTTGAAGGTCTGAATACACTTAGGGAGTTTCTTGCCCACTACTTGACTGATCTTTAAACATGGTAATATAATCTTTTTCAATTTCATATAAGTTACCTCTTGTTTGATATTACATGAAACAATTCAAATAAAGTTTGCAAAGAGGCTATATATTGTGGTATAAATCATATTTAATAAGGACTCCACGAAAACCTGGACCAGAAATTCTGGTAGGGTAAGCGTCCTCTGCTTTTCTAGAAACATCTACCGGACTGTAAATAAAACATAAGAATATTTTTAGTAAGGAATGTAGTTCTCATTCGAATTGGGACGCCATTCAAAAACAGCCTAAGCTCTCCAAACTTTTCCCTGGGGCCCGGTCTTGGCATTTCGTAGACCTACAAGTCTAAGAGATGCCCTAGTAAGAGCAGAGGTTTCATCTCAACCCAAACAAAGTACCAATGGACAGTGTCGACAATGTAGAGATAAAAGATCTAAGACCTGTACCCAGATACTGCATGCCAAAACGTTTAAAAAGATTTTTTTCCGATGTGACTTGCAAAACAAACAAAAAAAAAACATATACATTTTCCAGTGCCGATTTGGTATGTAGTATCTTGGCAAAACATAACAATCTTTCAATGATGTTATGGTTTATCCATCTGCACCATGAAAATTGATTTATTTAACGGGTCATATTTTTCCATTCCTCGTTTGTCTACACCGGACTTGACTTTTTTATGGGCAACTCGGCGGGTGTTTCTAGAAAAAAACTGAGGACGCTTACCTTACGCGTGCATCTGGTCCATGTTGTCCATGCTCCCAGTTTTTAGTGGAGTAGTTGCTCATTTGCTTGTGTTACTTTGTATGTATAATTTTAGTTACTTTATGTTCTTTGTTGTGTATGTCTGTTTTCCATGTCTGGTCTTTGTTCTTGGATAACATTCTTTTGATTACCGTTATAACCTTGGTTCCTTTGATTACTTTCAACAGGCGCATGCATGGTCATCTCAGTGACTACAAATGTAAACCACACTTCCCTCTTAGATCTGCCGTACACACTCAGGAGGATCTCCACAACATTGTTCTTACGATCATAGTACATAATAAAAACTGGTCAAAATGTGAAAGAATGTCTTGGTAAAGATTTGGATGAAAAAATAACAATGACCTTCTCCAGATGGAATAAACAAGAAATATGATTCGTTTTTATGTCTTGGTCTAAGGCTGGTACAGCACTACATGCTTTACATCAATACGCCGTACTACTATATTCTGACGGTTCTTAATTGTTTTCCACGGTTAATTCATTTTTAATTTTTTATAAAAAAAACACCCTCTTTCTTATTTTCATTCAGATTCCTTATCATTTGCTTATGTGTACCTTTGATAAAGGCACTGTCTCCCACAGGACCATCATGTCAATTATGAACTATACAATAACCTCACAATATACCGATTAACTAGTCTTTAAATCCAATATGAAAATTATGTGAAAATTGCATAGTAATTAATAAAAAAATATTTTTACTCATGATTATGAAAACTAACAAACAGGATCTCCCTAGTCGAAGCTTTGTTGAGTGAACACTCGATGGAGAGCGAGATTTATCGATGTTGATCCTTAGTGAAATCCCATGTCTAGAATGTGTGGTATAAAGAAAAATAAGATAAAAAAACATAAACAAATTAAAATCACGCTCCCAACAATAGAAATATTGTTTCATTTATATAAATGAAAATTCTACTATTTCAAAACCAAACAGAAATATAAATCAAAATTGTTTTGTAAAAATGTACCCAAGTTTTCATTGTTGCAAACGACATAGTATAGTTGACCAGAATATTCTGTAAGTTTCATGTACAACTTGTATCATTCTAATGATGATGCGAATACAAAAGCCAAATTATCCGCAAACATTTATGAACTCATGAAGTCAACAGTTCATTTGAAGGAGGCCCTATAAAATTCGTTTGAATTGATCACAATATTTTGTAATGGAACATATTTTATGGATTATCATATTTTTTTCTTCATTTTGTTTGTTACATAAGAGTATAAGATTGATGGCATCCTTTCCAATCCATCATGTTGATACTATGCATTGGTATAAATATAACCATGTCAAATCATTGTAGCAAAAGGTTTAATTAAGGAAAATAACAAGTAAGTTTAACAATGAAACAGTTAACGTTAAACAAACTGAAAAATGTTTTTTTTTTCTTCTTTGAAATTTGAGTGTGATTGACTTTCGTAATTTAAACTGATATTCTCATTTATTGATAGGTAGGTCTGCGTTATGTAGCGGCTTTCAGTCTTTAATTTGGTCTTGGGTATTAAAGGGAAATTCAATGCACGACAACCCTAGATAAAGTATGTTTATCTTTTTTTTTAATTATGAAAAGTTAAACAAAAAAGCATAAATCACATGGCATAGATGCATTATTAGTCTTTTACAGTGTATCGATTTTTAAGCATTTATGTCGTTTTTAATTTTGTTGAAGTATACCCACAATTTGTTGATTGGCACATTTTTAATCGTAATTTTGTGTCGTCATTCTGATGTATATATTTTTCAACCGCACTGATTTTCCTCGTTGTTTGCCGCGGCAGAGTATGGAGAGCAGGGATACACTCCAGCCTACGTTCTCCGTAACTATTTCCAAAGACAACAGTTTTCAAAATGGCTAGAGAGCCAAGCATTCGGAGGATATGGTCTTGGACTAGGCGGTAAATACGGGCTTGGTGGAGGATAGGGATTGAGTGGTGGGTATGGACTAGGTGGGGGATATGGACTAGCTGGAGGTCTCGGATATGGTGATGGCGTTGCTGCCGGTGGTCTTGGATGATATGGTGGCAGTGCTCTCGTTGGCGGAGCTGGTTATGGATACGGTGAATACGACAAATCACGTAAGTGGCCATTTTTTAAACATACCATGATATTCAAAAGTAATTTAAGAGGTAAATATGAGAACAATGCTAAATATTTGAACTAAATACCTGGAATGAAAAAATCCGCAGACAAATATAAAATAAAAAACAACAAAATTACAAAAATAACAAAACATAACAAAAAAAAAAACAAAACAAAACACAAAACAAAAAAAAAACAAAAAAAACAAAAAACAAAAAAAAAACACAAAACAAAAAAAAAAAAAACAAAAAAAAAAAAAACAAACAAACAAACAAGCAAAACAAAACAAAACAAAACAAAAGCAAGATGAATTTATCAATTGAGTAAATGTACAATGTCCTGTATATTGACTGCTAAAGAAAATTGAATTATCTGTTGCTGTTATCTTTAGTTTTCACAACTACTTTTGGCTGACAAATTGTCCTTTTTATTTCATGTTCAGATTTATAGAGTGAGTCATATTCCTTTGATTCTTTTCAGGTTATTAGAACTATAAAGACGGAAGACGGGTTGCTGTTTTTTATTTTGATATGCAATAAACTATATCTGTTGCATTATGCAGATTTGCTGTGATTATACCATTATGGTCTCACAAACCACTTTTTCAAATACTTTAATTATTATAAACAGAAATTGCAAATTTTCTGAAAGATCCAAAATATTGCCAACCTTGGAATACATTGTATAATAATTTCAATATCACTATTCTAATGGCACTACGTTTCTAGTATTTTTTTCATCAAAACTGACTTGAATAAAAGATACTGAAAATGTTTACCTTTTCTGCTGGCTGAAAGCATGGAAACAAATTCCCCAATATGTAAACATTTTTCATGCATTCTTGTAGTAAATTATAACTTCATGCACGTACAACGCGTATATCTGGGTTTTGGACATATTTCAGGACAACACTGTATATGGGTTTAATTTAAGGTTTAAGGCAATCCCGTGGTTACATTTCACTTCTTTAATTGTAACCAGATCAACATTTGAAACCTTTTGTTACATCATGATATTACAACCACGATTTCGTCGAACAGAATTAAAATACAAATACACATATTTTTTCCCAATACCAAAATTTGACTGTTTGTTTTTTAAACGTAAAAATGTTTGAATAAGAATAAGACGTTATTATGCAAACATATATTCATTGCCGGATCATCAGCATGTTCGAAAAAAAGAATTGTCATTCCATTCTTACTAATACACTTATGAAAGTAAAACGGGGACTATAAAACTGTAAAATCGTACAGTGAAGTTAAACATATATGAATTATAAAATATATTCAAAAGGATCCATTTCAATATATGAAATCTTGGACACTGAACTTATACCTATCAAAACTATTTACTGTATTAATGCAAAAATCGTGAAATATAACATTGAAATTACTACTATTTAACTAATTGTGACAATCGACACAAACCTATACACAGGTACTATAATAGTCACCACTGATACGAGCGATTTTTTTTTTCGAGCAAAAAATATAAATATATGTATATATCTAAAGAAATATGAAAATGTATTGTTGATATGACTTCTTATTTACGTTACATAATAAAACAACTATTTTGTGCATTAACCGGTAAACAATTAACCTCGGCCATTATGAAAAATAAAAACACAGTATTAATGATATATGTCAGAGATATATTCTTTTAACACCGTGCAAGTTATAAAGTAATTATAACACTCTATTTACAACGCGAACAAAAAAGATAGTACCCGGTTACGTGTTTTTTAGCGTTTTGATCAAGTACTCATCTGCCAGATTTTACTCCCCCATTTTTTTCTTTTGATTCCTTCCTTTACAGTTTCAAAAAATAACACTGAGAGCTGTAACACAAACTTCTGGACGTCCTCTCACCCACAATTTATAAATGTCCCACAAATTCAATCACTCTATGTTTGTTTGTTTGTTTATTATTGTTTTTATTAAACAATATCTGGGTTCCCTTTGACAAAGAGCTTTTACAGCATTCGAAAATGTTCCATAAAATACGTGCGCCGTCTACATATTTCAATGTAATATTAAGTGCTGTTTGATATATATATATATTATGTGATGTAATACCTGCAGTTTCTGTCGATATGTTTTTTTCTTTTTTTTTTCTTCTTTTTTTTATAGTTTCTTTGTTTATACTATATAAGAAGTTGCTTGATTGCAATGCGATTGTACAAAATTCACGTGTAGAGTTGAAACTGAAGTCAAATTGAGCAATCAATCAAAACGTTTTCCTCTGTCGTGATGTTAAGGCTTTGACCGACCCTAAAATCCCGAATCAGTCGCATCTTATCATATTACCATTTTTTTTACAAATATGATGATGAGGAAGTCTCTATTGTAGTATGAAGACCGCCCTTGTTTTCATTGCCGTTGTTTTCGGTTTCGTTGCCGCCGAATATGGAAAAACGGGATACATTCCAGCGAACGTCCTCCATAACTACTTTCAATGACAAAAGGGGTATGGTTAGAGAGCTGGTGGATATGCAGGAGCTAGTGGTTTAGCAGGTGCTGGTTATGGATTCGGGGGATACGGTTCAAGGGGTTACGGTGTTGCTGCTCCTGGTCTCACACATAGTTTATCAGGTGCCTTAGATCTGTTGGCCGGGGGATACGGCGGAGGTATTGGAGGAGGTTATGGTGGAGCTATCGGAGGTTATGGCGGTAGTGCCCTTATTGGTGGTGGATACGTTATGGCAGAAATGGCGGTTATGGATTTAAAAACCAAGGTAAATGAATACTGTAAATTTACTTAAACCTATATAATGTTTCTCAATATCACAAACAAAGATTAGCCCTGATGTGGTACAAATACATTTTGACTACAGCATAATGAAAGTTGACTGCAATACAGCAACAAAATGAACCATTTCCTTTTTGCCATTAGGAGATGTAAGTCAAACATGATTTCTTTTAATTAGATCATTCGAGAAACAATTTAGAGTACTGAAAGTGGAGATGGGTTAGTGCGCTACAAAACTGTTTAACTGACTGTTTCAATCAGAAAAGCTTATGCAATGTCAGGACCATTGCAGTCGTTTCCTTGATGTCTCCATTTGTTATATGGAAACTGATGTTTGTTATTCTTCTTGGCTTTTTTTTTTTTGCTTCTTAATGCTGTTGTTAACCTTTATTGTACATTATTCTATAAAACACCAATGTTACTAATCCACTCGACATATAATAAAGTGACGCCCTAAATAATAACGAGCCAGTAAGGGTTTTGGTCAAAAGTCAGAAACCTTATGACTAAAAGGACGATCTTAAATGTTAATATGAGTAGCTCTCAGTAGTTAAGTTTGATGATATAAAACAGGCTTATATAGTAACCTACTTTCAACGACAAAGGGGTATGGTTAGAGAGCTGGTGGATATGCAGGAGCTGGTGGTTTAGCAGGTGCTGGTTATGGATTCAGGGGATACGGTTCAAGGGGTTACGGTGTTGCTGCTCCTGGTCTCACACATAGTTTATCAGGTGCCTTAGATCTTTTGGCCGGGGGATACGGCGGAGGTATTGGAGGAGGTTATGGTGGAGCTATCGGAGGTTATGACGGTAGTGCCCTTATTGGTGGTGGATACGTTATGGCAGAAATGGCGGTTATTGATTTAGAAACCAAGGTAAATGAATACTTATATATTAACCTATTAGACTATTCCAGAAAGAATTTAGAGAACTACATTTTTTTGTAGTGTTTCATAACATCTAAATAGATCATTGATATCACATAAATGTGATAGTTTATGATTCTATCGGATAATAAACGTTATACTCAATATTTTTTATGGCACAACCTTTTATTTTTATATTATCTTTTTCAGCATATTAGAAAGATTTGGATGGCAAATGTGAGGTCGCTGCTTTTTTTTGTACATGTATATAATAAATCATTACGACTTTATACTTGATTTATGTTATCAGTTTATAAGATGCCGGTAATGAGAAGCACGTGTATTGAAACATATACATATGAATTCCGCATGATTATTTATGATAAACATGTCTTAATGTTTTTATTGTTTTTATTTATTGATTTATTTATTTTTGTTTATTAAGTTGCAATCTTTGTAAGAATCAAGCAAATTCTGAAATATGTTATGCACTAAAAAAGGCTACACATTTTTATGTTTGTTATTAAGTAGATTTATTTGTTTATTCGGTGAAATGATACTTATACATTCCAATCCGCATGCTATTAGGATATAATTCATATTGATAATTACAACCAGTTTCTATTGTATTCTAGTGTCACTTACAGTGTGTTCTCCCTTAATTTTTAATTCTACTATGCATTCTATATAATTGTTAGCTCCTAAGAATAAGGGTTATATGAAAAGCCGCATGTTAATTTCTGTTTTCTATAAAATTTTAAACAAAATATCAAAACTAAATATATGCACTGGGTAGTTAAGGTATTTTCGGGAAAAATTCGGAAAAAAAAAATTAATGGAATTTACGGATTACTTTAAACCTCTCTTATTTCTTCCATGTGATAAATATGTTTCATTAAAAGTTATGATTTAAAAAAAACAAGCGATAATAATTACTCTATTTATTGTTTCTATATTTAGAATCGAAAGTTAGCATATAAAATGACATTTAAAGCCAATGGACGAACTTCACATAAAACTGAAAAGTCCTGCATGATAATCCCAACATATCTATATAACCAATACCTTAAGAAATGCGGCGTTAAAAGGAGTTTTAGAAAAGTGCTATGCCTACGATTATTAACAAGTTTTAATACCTTATTTTTGATAAAATTCATTGAAAAAATCTAACATTTTGACTCTCCCGCTGTTTAATTCGCTCTGCAAACTTTATACTTGGTTAATATCCGTAGGCATAGCAGTTTTCTTTTTTAATTGCCATATTATCGAGAATTGTTGAAGTTAAGCGGTAGGTCTTGTTACCCAGTACTTTTTACTTTTATTCATCAAGGTGGCCAAAGTCGTCCTTCCATATTTTGCCAAGCGCACAGGTGATCAGTTTCTAATATCGGTCCTCGATATGGAATAACTACGATATACGACATAGTAGCATATCCGGCGTATTTCTTCAATATGTTGAAATAAATGTTCATTTTTTTAAATACCTAATTTTTAATACAAGCTTATTAAAACACGAAGGCAGAAATGGGTAATAATTAGGTTCTTACTGAAATCAAAGTACTCATGTAATGAATGAATTCGTGTCGCTTGTTCGAAAATTTACTTTAGAATAAAAAGGGAATAAGATATACACAATAAACAGGGATCAACGCACCAAAACACAAATTTGTTGTATTAATTTATTAACATTAAACCCTTAAATTATGATTAAATTTCACCATGGTACTCAGCATAAATGACACTAATTTAGTCTTTAATTTATTAATTTAAGAAACTGTGATGGCTTCGGGTCACACTTTTATTTATACGCTTGTGTAGAATTTTGTAAAAAAAAGAGCAAATGAAACCCCTGTCTTTGTTGGATCACAACCTTCTTTTTGTCAAGATTTGAATAAACTTCCGCATGAAATGTGAAGAAACCTCATTCGATTGTTGTACAGTATCATTCTTTAGTCACCATGTTTCCCTTTAGGACTAGTGAAATTGTGCAATCTAATAGGGATTCTTTGCCTAGCCAAACATCAAATGGCTTTGTATACGTCCAACATTTGTAGACAACTTGAATGTCGAATGTAAACGACTGATGTAGTCATGTAAATACATGCAGATAGAAATGAACAACTGGTGCAGATAAGAGGTGAGACATCAAATGCTTTTAATTGAAATCTTATTAATTCAAACCAAATAATATGCCATTCCATGGGTGGATCCAGGTTCTTTTTTTATTTTGGGGGGTAGGGCCACAGTTAAAAGTTCTTTAGGTTAAATTTTTGAAATATTGTTTTAGAGCGGGTCCAATGTAGATATCTTTTGTAGTAAACTTAGCGAAAAATTAAAGTTTTCTCGTAAAACGAGATATTTTTTTATAATCGAACATTATCATAAGGGTGGGGTTCTAGATCTGACAGCTACTCACCACTACCTGAATTAATAAAAAAAAAAAACAACTCCAAGAGATATGTTTCATGGGTTAGGTGTTTTTTCAAAATAGTTGAATTTTAATCTACAAAAACTTACAAATGTATTCACATTCATATGTACATATTTGTTAAGATATTTCTATTAAGAGTTACATGTGTACTGTACATGATCATATACTGCAAAAAACAAAAAATTAGGACTAAGTTTGATTTCTTCAGAATCTGTATGAACCATATCTTTAGTTAATTAGAAACATTCATGAAGTATTATGAACTTGTGTATCCCATTTTTGCAGGGCACTGATGGCACGCTTAACTAGTAACATTTATAGTTTGCACAGTTACTCTAACTACTGTTCCCTTTTACATTTACATACATGTGTGTAACTATTATACCAACCAGTTACCATTACATGCCTTCCTTGAACATTTAACAATTATACATTTTGTGAGAAAACTTTGTAACTTTTGAAGAAAACAGATTTATTAATTTGTAGTGATAATAGTGATTCAACAAGTATACAAAAAAGGTCATACATAAAAAATTAGAATAAATTAGTTCACAATTATAGATTAGTTATACATGTATATAAAGGAATCATACCTATACAACTTAATAAAGAAGTACAAAGTACTATAATAAAAAACTTCTGTGTTTTTTTTTTTTGTTTTTGTTTTTTTGTTTTTTGTTTTTGTTTTTCTTTCTTTTTTCTGCACAAGTGCAAAGTTAACTACTTAATTGTTTAAAGAGTAATCAAGGGAACCAAGGTTATAGAGGCAATCAAAAGAATGCATTCCAGGGACAAAGACAAGACATGGAAAACAGACACACACAACAAAGAACATTAAGCAACCAAAATCATACATACAGAGTAACAAAAGTAAATGAGCAACTCGGACTCCACTAAAAACTACGAGCATGGACCAGGTGCACTGGCAGGGTAAGCGTCCTCTGCCTTTCTAGAAACACCCGCCCTAGCTAGCACTAAAATGTATGAATATGTTTATGATAAATGAGTATGCAATGAACATATTACTTCTGAAAATCTTTCCTGTACTTGTTGACCTCTAGTAAATATTTCTTTGCCATATAGTAAGTAGTAAGACACACATTCTGTTCTTTTTTTTTTTGATAATTAGACATTAATGTGCCTCTTTAAGCTTCATTCTCCCTCATACTTTTTTTTTCTATTATCAAACATGAACATTGCACTTCCTGTTCATCAACAAACAACACTTAAAATATCTAGCATCATTTGTTACATTGATTTTTGTATATGTACGTGTTTGCATATATATTCCTAATACCATATTATTTCATGTGGCCAATACAGCTCTCCAGAGTCAATATAAGCAAATCATTATTTTATTGATTTATCCAACATCATGTCATGACATAATAAATGGTTGGAGGTATCAGCTTGATCTCAACAATTTACTTTGTTGCATTCTGAAATATATAAAAATGTACAATATAGTTATGCATCTATACCATATTTTTACTGTACTGGATTATTGTTTTGATTGGGATGGCATCTTATATACAGCTTATAATTATACACCTAATGTAAGGGCTCTCTAAGAACACGGAAAAATACCAAATACATCATGTTATAACTATGGACCAAATATGTAGCTTAAAAATTACAAGCAACACTATTACTAGACAGACAAGATGATTGTGATTGTGCTTGTATATTTGTAAGAAGGGTACATGCATTATAAATGTGGTAGTCAGTACATCACATTATTTACAGATTTGCTAAAATTAAAACTGAAACAATTGAAGGCACACCTAAAAAAAATAAGAAAAAATCCATTGCATATTTCTTCATCAGGTAATATGTACATTGTACATGTTAGCTGTAGTATCATTCATTACTGGTACTTAGATACATTTATTAAAAAGATGATATCATTGAACTATTAATAGAGGGTGCTACAATTCATCATCATCCATATGCACTGGTGTGTGTCAGTGTACATTTAAAATGCACTTTTATGTATGAAATATATTAAATCACCTGGTTGTATTGGAAAATGTCTTTCATATTTGGTCATCTTCAACATCACTTAGATAATACATACATACATACATTTATGTGTATGTATATAATCCTTGTTCAAACTGTTCAGGTAGTAAGAAGAGAGGGTCCTTAAATTATAAATGCAAATTGAGTCCCATGTGTTTCTTTAAAATTTATATTTGTAAACTGATTATACAAATTGCTGATAAATAACAAAGAGATGTATAAAATGGGTTGTCATAGTATTATCTTGTGTTCACAACAGTTATATTTTGGTAAAAATCAAGCAAACATATTGCTCTTAATTGTATTTATTCCCGAATTCCTACACATACATGTAATACTAAATTCCCCGTCTAACCTAAACTGCTGTTCAGTGCAGAATGAAATTATACGCATTTCAAATGCAAAATATTGTAAGAATTTTCCCAAAGTTTCAAAACTATTAATATTGGTACAGTGATTTCAATTTCACAGGCAATATCCTGTAATTATGATTAAGGGTTTCCATACTAAAGAGTTTTTAGTCTGGATGTTTCCATGTATGTATCAGATTAGTAGCAGACCAAACACCAAAGTCAAAGATTACTATTATAGATTAGTGATGAATTGTACATAAGTAATGGTCAAAGAGAACAGATCAGAATGTAGCATGATACATGGATATGCATATTTGTGTGTCATACATGTTATCCTATACTTCTGTGATAACTTCGAAGGTGGAAATGACTTTGGCTATACACTACAAAGATATGCATGTTTATAATCAATCTCGACTCTATTGGCAAACCTTGATATTGAATATTAAAAAGCATGTCAAGATTGTGTACAACGTCGGGTCATCGTTTTTGGACCACGGAAAGGCAAAATTTTATGTGTATGATCAAAAATTATAGAATATCGACGGATAAAGTTAATAGACATTACCTGTAGCTATCACTTCATACGTTGTTACATTGAAAAAGCCGTAACATTACGTTCTGTAACGTAATTTTGTAATTTTCTTCTCGCTAGAAATGAAGCGAAGGCAATGTTATCTCCCCCTTGTAGAAACCTCAACGAAAGTACCGTGACTACTTTGCGTATAGGCTATATTAATCCATGAATCACATTTTGCATAATTCTTATTGGGAGTATTTCTTAGGCACAGATCATTTTTATATGGGATGGGGGATGGGATATTTTTGAGAGAAAAATCGAAAATGCTTTAAAAAAATAATAATTTGGTATTCTGATTTCTTTAAAATAAAATGTTAAGGTGGAAAATATTATAAGAAAAGAAAAAAAAAAAAGAAAAGGAGAGGAATGGCATGGCGTGTACAAATAGTGAATGTGTCATTGACTACCATTCAACATGTTAAACTATGTATGAAGAGGTATGAACTATTAGGAGGATGCTCAAATTTAACACCCATTAGACAAAAGATCAGAATAATAAAGAAAAGGCCAAAAAAAGTAATCGAGAGAACCAAGGTTATAGCGGTAATCATAAGAATGAAATCCAGGGACAAAGACTAGACATGGAAAACAGACATACACAACAAAGAACATAAAGTAAATAAAATCATACATACAAAGTAACAAAAGTAAATGAGCAACTCGGACTCCACTAAAAACTGGGAGCATGGACCAGATGCACCGGTAGCGTAAGCGTTCTCTGCTTTTCTAGAAACACTCGCCGAGTTGCTCATATAAAGTCAAGTCCGGGGTAGACAAACGAGGAAAGGAAAACAATGACCTGTTGAATAAATCAGTTTTCATGGTGCTGATGGATACACCATAACAATCGACGAGTTCATGATGACGACCACAAAACTTCTGTAGTGATGACTTCAATCTTGTAGTAACATAACCCTGTTCCAGAAACCTATTTGTAAAAGTTCTAGCGCGATACAAAAAGTCTGCGTAGTTTCGGTAAGCACTGGCATAACGTATGAGTTGTATCATTTACGAAAAGTTAAAACAGGGCTTTAACAGGGGTGTACGAATATAAAATGATAGAATGTATTTCTACCAAAATACAAGAACTAAGTGTGCTCCTCTAATGACTGACCTAGTTCCGTCACTCTTACGAGGTCTTCTTTACAGCTGATCTGATCCAAAGGAAAGAACATCAGTTAGCTAGATCCTTTGATCTCAGTTTCTGCTATATAGATGACGTATTATCTTTAAACAATCCTAATTTTGGGGATTTGATACATCTCATCTACCCTAGATTCGGGGAGTTAAACATCATATCTAATCCAAAGACCCTGAGATAAAGGATACTACAGACACTATAAAGTCAGCCCCGTATCTTGACCTACACTTAGAGATCGACGGTAAAGGAAAACTATTGACCAAACTATACTACAAACATGATGATTTTTCGTATCGTCTACTTTCCTTTCACTTGAGGCAACATTCCTTCAGCATCTGCGTACGGAGTTTTCTTATCACAACTCATGCGTGATGTCATAGCTTGCCGTAACTACGCAGACTTTTTGTCCGCGCTAGATTACGTACAATCAAGCTTCTGGATTTCCCCTAGAATCTTGATTACTCCACCACAAAATATCATAACCAACACCAACAGAGCAGAGATAAGATTACCAGGCCGTCCGATAATTTCTCAGTGTGGTTCTCTAACAAAATACTTCGGTAGACTTCTGGAATATTTTCTGCTACCTACAGGTAAACATCCAATGAACATATATACGCGAAAGCTCTGAACATTTCTTAATGACTACACATTTCCTGGTTCTTTGATATAACAATACTGTTTACAGACATTTTCATTTCATTTCATGAAGTAATTACAATGTAAGGCGACTGAAAACGTCTACTTTGACCTGAAAAAAGAAGGCTGCTATTCCACTTTCTACCAAAGACAATTTACTTGTAATATTAGAATTGATTCTTAATACTAATGAAGTTCCCAAACAAGCACAACATAATTTTGCATGAAAAGTTCCGAGATGATGGCTTTATTTTCTTTAATGCTGTTTTTTGACAGAATTCAAATAAAGAACATGAAGAAATTAAATATTTATACATTCTATAATTCCTCTGTAAATTTCTTAGATTTAACAATTTACAAGTGTGAAAGTTTTAAAGCAACCGACCTACTAGAAAACTGAAAGTTTACAATACCTGCATAGAAAAAGCGCACACTAAACTGGAACCACCCTGAAAGGTCTCATTAAAGGTGTAGCCTTACGACACTTAGAACTTATTAGAAGTCTAATGCGTAATGCATAATCCCAACAATCCTACTCGACTTCTGAAATTGAGCAAAATGTGCAGCTAGCTATGCCCAATAGCAGATTGTGGGCTTTCCGACTTAACATCAATAAAACAAATAAAACTTATTAACATTTGTAACAAAATGCCATCCAATATTACACATAATTTCGTATTTGTTACGAAAGCACTGGTCTTATATAATTGATGACCCTGAATGAAAAACTATTTGGACAACCACCTATCGTAGCCTTAAAACCTGGTCAAACCTTAATAACACGAGTCTATCATGAACAATTAAACTATCAATATATTCAATAGCATATTTGATCATGCTAAAGATAAAATAATCACCTGTATATACATTATTTGCATATGCATCTTTTACATTATAAATGTAATTACGTAATTAAAATACACTTTCACTATGTACTCGTGTGGGAGTGGGGCTGATGATCAGAACCAATACGAAATCCTTGAAATATATTTTGGATATGCGTATATATATAACAAAATACATTCAATTTTACTAAATTGTTATTGAAAAACAACCAAGAAGTTATTTGTAAGTTGTATCGTTATTTATTTGCACTGTAGATGTGCAAGAATTTTAATTAGATATGATATACAATCATGAATTTACTGATATATTACTTCCTGTCTAATATATATATTCTGAGGTGGTAAAAGGACAATGTATACAAGTATACATGTATACAAGGTATACAATCATACAATTAAATAGATAATCATACAAACATTTTACAATTAAATAGATGATATACTAAGATTTTACAATTGATTCAAACAACATGGCCAATGTCAGGAAGTTGTAGTTTAATGTGTTTGTGATATCAATCCACTACTTAGGAAAGGACAAATTATTTTTTTCCTGTCGCAGTTCTGTTCTATCTCCATTGTGCATAACAGACAGAGCTTCATATTATGTTTGTTAATATGTTTGTTTGTTCGACTGCTTTGTTTTGTTTTGTTTCATTCCATTTTATTGTTTTTGTTTTTTTTTAATATTTGTTTTTTTCTTTTTTTTTTGTTTTTCGTTTAATTTTTTTTTGTGTTTTTTTTTGTTTACTTTGTGTTTTTTGTCTTTGTTTCTTTGTTTTTGACTGTTTTGTTGTTTTTTTTATTTTTCATAATTTGTTCATATGTCTTAATACACATGCATGTAAAGTTGATATATATATATATTCTATATCATCTCAAATAATAACTGCACATCAACTGTGGTAAGTTAAGGGTTATGTGTACTTCAGTCAGGTGAAGCACAGACACACACGCACAAAACAAAGAATATCAAATAACTAAAATATAACGAACAAACAAACAATAACGGTAAATTAGCAACTTCTTAGGGGAAATGAACAGCTTTTACATAATAGCACATAAACAAAAGATGAAGCTTAATGAAAAAAAAAAAAACGTTGGTGCTTCTCTACGCGTCTTTAAACATTTAACTAGATCATCCTTGAAAATAAGTTTAGTGATGGTATGTTCATATTTAACTGGTAAGTGCCTTCGTTTTCATCTATTCCAGTTTATTTTTATTATGGGAGAAAAGGGCATTTTGTTTTTGTTAGTGACTTTATCTCGATTAATATCAGGTGATCCTGCAAGGGTGGGCCCTGATATTAACCATGATGAATACACTATCTAAAACAAAATATCATTTATTCTTTTTATCGGTAATTTGGTATTTATAAAGGAAAATGATGCTCGCTATCTGAAATATGTTAAGGAAATGAACCAAAATCATTTATTTAATGTGGACTATTTTATCAAATTCGGTAATGTGATATTATCCTTTATATGTAAATATCACATCACAAACATGTTTCGCGGTCTATCAATGTGATAATTTGATGTGAAATTACTGTTACAGGTTAAATTCTATGTGAAAGCTATGTATAGTGATTTTTTTTATTGAAAATTGCATTAATTTTATGTACAACCAAGATGATTCCACATAAAATGTTTGTCTTTGTTCGTTTAGCTTTTAGATAAGATGTACATTGCCATATATTTTCGCAGGAAAATATTTGCTTCTTTTTAACAAAACAAGTATATGCACTTTTTATTCGGTTGAATTTAAGTTAATACTTTAATTAGCACAATGTAGAAGAAATATCATATACAAACCATGATAATAAAAGTAATAATCATGAATGATAGAACGGATAACTGTGTATGTCATGTGGTATTTTTAGATTTAGCTAACATTCCATTAATTAGTATTTTTAAGTAATTGTATGACATGATAGCGACGGAAAATGATATAAATAAATAGCAAGTACATATAAAGAATAAAGGGAAAACATTGACGATGAGTGTCATGCTTTATTTATAATCGGTTAAATACAGGTTGCTTTACTTAGAATTAAGAATACACGACGAAAAGTCTTGAGAACTATTGATGAAGCACATCCCATACATGTGACATACATATATAAATATAAATATTTTTTTTAAATTTAACTAATCCATTTTTTTCTTGAAGGTCATTACAGAAGATTGACATAAAGCAGTTTTTATTTGTAACAAGTTTATATATCGTAGTACAAGTTCATGTTAAGTTGATGTATTTATGTGTATATCGTCTCAAAGATTACTGCCTATCAATTGTTGTAATTTAAGTATTACTTGTATTAAGAAAAATAACCGAAAATAACACGTACAGATAAACAAAAATAAATTTATGTGAGAGTACTGTTGTTCGTGGGTACCAATATTCGTGGTTTTCGTGGGTAGGCGAAACTACAATATTTGGTTCCCAACGAAAAGGATATTTCATTTAATGTATATACTGAAAACCTCAAAACCACGAATTCAAGAATCCACGAAGTTCCGCTTCTACTTTAATCCACGAAAATTGGTATCAACGAACTAAAAAACGTTCACAGTAATAACCCGGACTCCACCAAAATATTGGAGCATGGATAATATACACAGGTAGGGTAAGCGTTCTAAGCTTCTCTAAAGACACGAGCAGAGTCGCGCATACAATGTCAGGATCGAGGGTAGACGTAAGAAGAAAGGCAAACTATGACAGGCTAAACAAATCGGTTTTCATGGTGCAGACGGGAGCAGATGGAAACATCATAACGACAAGTTCATGATGACAAACCGAATTGTTAATAGACATGATTTTCATCTTGTAAAATTTTTTTTCAGGCCTCATTGTTAGAATTCTTGTGCGGTACAAAAGTCAAAACAGTTACGTTGTTTTGCCTTCTTAAAATGTTGAATATCCGTAGGCGTGAACTGACAGACAGGGATTTACTTACTAATAATAGTAAACAAAACTGTATTTAAGGATACCATTTGACGATGTATCGTGCTTGAGGACAAATAAGTTTAATGCATATATTGAATAAAGAATACAAGACAAAGGGACGTGCAAACGAAAGAGGAAACACATTCCATGTCACATTCATTTATAAATATAAATCATTAATCATATTTAAATTATCCACTTTTTTCTTGAAGGTCATTTAAGACGATTGACATGTCGCATTCAATATTCATAACGAGGTCATATATCATACAATTGCATGTTAAATTGATGGATTTATGTGTATATCGGCTCACTGCCTATCAATTGTGGGTATCTAAGGGTTATTTGTTCCTACAAAACTGTAGGTTAGCACAAATGTAACGTGGGTTGAATAACTTCACCAAGGACGTGTATGTTTCATTAACAATTTAATATTTAGCTTTTGCATTATGTACAGTAAAACCTCTCAAAACTAAACCCTTTTACATCTGTAGAATTTGGTTGGTTTGGACTGATGTACGGTTTATCCAAGTTCAAAATACATTTCAACTGACACAGTAAGACTTAAAAAATGTTCTGGTGATGGGCATGTTTTCGGTTAATTCAGGGTTCAGTTTAACAGGTTTCACTGCACATAATGTAGACTGTATGCCATATTTTAGGTAACGTGGGTTGAATAACTTCACCAAGGACGTGTATGTTTCATTAACAATTTAATATTTAGCTTTTGCATTATGTACAGTAAAACCTCTCAAAACTAAACCCTTTTACATCTGTAGAATTTGGTTGGTTTGGACTGATGTACGGTTTATCCAAGTTCAAAATACATTTCAACTGACACAGTAAGACTTAAAAAAATGTTCTGGTGATGGGCATGTTTTCGGTTAATTCAGGGTCAAGTTTAACAGGTGTCACTGTACATAATGTAGACTGTATGCCATATTTTAGGTATTGGATGATAATACCGACTTATTCATATTATTCAAATTCAAAGGTGTCACAGACAGAATATATATACAAGGCGTGGAAACAAAGCAAAATTGGACGGTTTACACAACAAATACACCAAAAGAAAAAAGCAATACTTATACAATGACGTATATAAGGAACCAATATAGTACAGTAATGCACACGAAACAGCGGAAGTGATTCTTTGTCCGCCAAAATTCTTATAAAAGAAAAACTTGTCTAGTTATCCATACGTCTATAAACAATATCATTTGTTCTTATGGTGCACGTTTGAGAGTGGCGGATCCAGAGAAGGGGGTGGCACTAAAATCATATATAAAAATAACAAAAGGAAATGAGCAACTCGGACCCCTCTAAAAACTGGAAGCATAGACCAGATGCACCAGTAGCGTAAGCGTTCTCTGCTTTTCTAGAAACACCCGCCGAGTTGCTCATAAAAAGTCAAGTCCGCGGTAGACAATCGAGGAAACGAGGAAAGGAAAACTATGACCCGTTGAATAAATCAGTTTTCATGGTGCAGATGGATACACCATAACGATCCAAGAGTTCATAATGACGAGCATAAAACTTCTGTAATGATGACTTCAATCTTGTAGCAACATAACGCTGTTCCAGACGCCTATTTGTTAGAGTTCTAGCGCGATAGGTTTCGGCAGGCTCTGGCATAACGTGATACGAACATTCCATATGCAGGTGCAGAAGGGATGTTGCCACAGATGAAAGGAAAGTTGACAATTCTGAATGAAAAGTCACCACGTTTGTCGTAAAGTCTGGTCAATTTTTTTCCGTTATCATCTATTTCTAAGTGTAGGTCAGGATATGAGGCTGACTTCAAAGTGTCTGTGGTATTCTTTATCGTAAGTTCTTTGTGGTAGATGCGATGTATCAAATCCCCAAAATTAGGATTGTTTAAAGATAATACGTCATCTATATAGTGGAAACTGAGATTAAAGGATCTAGCCAAACGATATTCTTTCTTTCGGATCAGATTATCTATAAAGTCAGTCTCATAAGAGCGAAGGAAAAGGTCGGCAAATAAAGGAGCACAATTTGTTCCCATTGGAATGACGGCCGTTTATGGAAGAACACGTCCACAACACTGGACAAATATGTTGTCGATTAAAAATTCCAGCGTTTTGTAAACATCTTTTTCTGGATATTTGGAAGATGATTTGGAATTATTTCTTAGAAACAAAAATGTAATTGTAAGTATCTTTCCCCTTCTTAAATTAACATTGCCAGATAAAATTGTTTCGATTCCTCGAATACGAAGTTTGTGCTTCATAGAAGCATTCACGGGCGGCATAGAAACAGGCAGAATAACACAATTATTCATCAATCATCTTATTACGTACACATTAAATCAATGCAGATACATGTACATATACTATGTATAACCCAATTAGTTGGGTTTTTCGTTATCAATTTTAATTCAAGTTTTCTTGTAATATGTAAATAGTAATGACTGTACGACCTCGTTTTGGTTTTGGTGTCCAATGTCACCGGCTGTGTGATAAATGACATTTTCAATTGGCCCTATATGATCTAAAAGAAAACATTTATTGATAATGAAGACCATTAAAACTCAAAGAAATAGTATTGCATTAATAAATGCATTATGCTAAAACTGATGTTTGCTTGTAAAAACGGTAAATGCTAAAATCATATCGTAATTGATTTGTTTTACGTGCATTTAATTGTGTTTAATAATGCTACTAGATCGTTAACAATTTCTTCATTAATGAAAATATGCTGAATAAATGGAATAATATGCTTCTACATTTTTGCTTTCAACTGGCGAAATATGTTTTTGCTTTTGAAGTCTAAATAATTAGATCTTTTTCCGTTTTAGTTTTAATTTCTATCCCTTCCTAATTAGTTTTCTTGATAAATACTGTAAACCTACTAATTTTCACAGAGTTCTGTATTTTCGTGGTTGACAGGAAAACTGCGCAAAATTATTACCGCGAAATTAGTTTAAACACTAAAAACATCGAAAATTACCGAAACAACTAGAAATCGAATAACGATCACACATCCTGCACTTGTTTCTCTCAGATTCGAATATATATATATATATATATATCAATAATACCAAGTATTATCAATGTCTTCAATTTTATCTTGTCTGAAAAATGATATAAGTTAAAGGCATTGTTCAAGATTAAATCACCATTTTTGGTAGGTAATTGGTGGAATATTATTTTTCTCAATTTGGTCATTTTTACAGAAATATATTCAATACATATAGAACACATAGGACAATATTTTAAAATTTAGATCTATATTTCTATTTTGCTGGACAAAGCTGTGTGAAGTAAAACGGAGGGAGAGAAAAACATGAATCGCATATTTTTTTTTGAATTTGTATTAGTTAAATATTTATGTAACGTGTTTATAAATGTATACATCCGATTTTGACAGTCAGTAAAATGCAATAAATCCATCATGATTCTTTTTCGTAGAGTTGAAGTGTTTATAAATCTTATACACATAAAAAGTGCAAAAAAAAACATCTACAAGATAATTCTCGCGTCGGTGGTGGTTTCTGGGATTGATGTCGCCTACCTTTTCCGAGAAAATGTTTTGTAAAATACTGGTAAATGTTGTGTGGTATTCAGTTGTACGTGTGTTTGTGGGCGGTGCGGAGAGTTTTTTTAAGGGTGAATGGATTGAGTGCTTACAATATTGCGATTTGGTGCATATGTTTTTTTTTACGTTGAGGTGCTGTACAAATATACAAGCACGTACCAAAACAAATGCAGCTATCAATCATCGCTTCGGCATTCTTTCAAGGAGGGTAACATGGTATTAATTAAGTTTTTATACACAATCCTAAACAACACGTCGCGAGAGGTTTGAGAACATACAACTTCCTAATAATGTATTTAAAACTTAACTTCCTTTTTTAGAATATTTGTATGAACTATCACGGGGATATAATTAATGTTCATAGTCATGCGAGACTATACAGGAAAGTCCTTGTTACGAGTATCGCCCGCTATTTCATTAATAACTTTACCGAACCTACAAATGTACCCGTCCGAGTAAGCGTCAGGTAAGCCACATCATACGTTCTAATAGAGATAATCGGATAACAAGCCTAACGTACGGATATAATGTGAATAGTAACAAAAATACATTCCAGTTATCTTTCTTTTTATACAAATGTATAGAAGTACACAAGTTCTAGATCTGGATACAAACCTTCTTGACGCTACAAGTCGCAAATTTACATTCGATTTATTCCCCTTTCGTTACTTTCTTCAAATAAGTTACGGTGTAGATTGCACATTGCGTTAATTCCGAGTACAATGCAAAATATATGACTGATATGTCATTTACAAATTTTAGAAATTCAGTCGATATACACTTTTGCAGTCCTACTCATAGAAGGTTCAAGGCATAACCACAATTCGGACTTCTTTTTACGGTATGGCACCTTTTGTCAAATTTCAAACAGTTCCATCTTTCAAAGTCAAATGTTTTCCCACATTATGAAAAGAACATGTTTTTCTCTTTTTGCAATGGTCATGAAATCAATGAAATAACCGTTGTAAAATTAAAAAAAATAATTATAAGATAACCGTCTTGTATCATTCACTTCGCCAATAATATTCAGTTCGTGCATTCTTTATAGTTTCTTGTTACAAGTTAATTCTACTTACGGTATTTTTTATCAATTAAGATCGAAGATCAAAATTCAAATACATGTAGCAGTCGCCAGAGCCTTGAAATTTGTAAAATATGGTAGCATCTGCAATTATCTTACACTACCGCAGTAAATCAGTCCAATTGGCATACATGTATCCCATTTAGGTTCAAATACAGAGAGTTAGGTTCATTTGATAGCCAGCACTCCATGGTATTGTAGAACTGCGTAATTTTGGTCTTGTAATCTGATGCTTTGTAACATTTATCACTTTAAAAAAATGTCAAGCATCTGTAAATCTATATATTTAGAAATAGCTCTAGCCAAGGCCTTCAGGATGCAGTAGAAATTTTCTGGAAAAAAATTACCCACAGCATATTGGGTTACCATAGAAACCATGCAAAATATGCAAAAATTTGCAAAAAAGTTCAAAAATCAGGTTTAAAAATATCAAATTTCCCGCAAAATATCTGCAATTTTTATTTCATCCCCTGAAACTGTTCAAACTTTTTCCTTCGAAAACCCCTTCCTCATATGGGCATCGCCGGTTAGATTTTGAGCTATTTCACTTTGTAGTCCACTTATTAAATTTAGCATGGTGAAAAATTGACTTACTTTCACTTTCACAATGAAGTCAAATTGTCATTGAAAAACAGCCCCTTCAACATTGAAAATATATAAAACATTGCAAAATACTTTTAAAAGTCCCTTTTTTTTTCAGAAAATGTTTTATCAATAATAGACTCTTCATTTTTAATCACTATAGCAACCACCGGTTTCCATTTATGTCATTTTTCATTCCTAGCCAAAAGTGGGAAACTAAACTAAACTGTGGAGTGCTGGCATAGGCATTTTGATATACCAAACTCAATTCTGTGTTATTTACGACAAACAAACCGAATAAACATTTTTTACTATTAACTGAATATGCTGATCAATTACACTACTAAGTTATATGTAGCAAAAACATTGTCTACTATACATGACAAGTATGTTGTCGTACCAGCAGACAAAGCCCAAAATAACATTGTTTTTGTCTGCAAAACGTTTTATATCCAATGTTTATTATCAGAGTTAGACGTAGAAAACAATAGCAGTGATAGGACCTACACTGCTACCACTCTCTCCAAAGAAGAGATTGTGGAAAACCATAAACCTGTGCTATCCTCTTTTGGTCTCTCTACCAAGGACGATGATTGTGATTTACCGTCTATGTACTGGATTCCTAAACTTCACAAGAATCCATACAAACGACGTTTCATAGCTAGATCTGCAAAATGTACCACCAAACCTCTTTCAAAACGTTTAACTTCTATACTCACAACTGTCAAAGAGGGTCTACAGTCCTAACACAACACTTATTACTCGCGTAGTGGTATCAATTCAATGTGGATCCTGAAAAATTCGAAAGATCTTTTGGAGACAATCAGCTCAAGTCTAGTATCTGAATATAATAGCATTAAAACCTATGATTTGTCAACACTGTATACTTCTATTCCCCATACTCAGTTAAAATCCCGACTTAAAAACATTATTCACCGTTGTTTTTTTTTCCAAAAAAGATGGTACACCTAGATACAAATATATAGTTCTTGGTAGAGGTTCCTCATACTTTGTAAGAAATAATTTCAAATCATCTTCCAAATATACAGAGGAAGATGTTTACAAAATGCTGGAATTTTTAATGACAACATATTTGTCCAGTGTGGTGGACGTTTTTTTCAACAAACGGTCGGCATTCCAATGGGAACAAATTGTGCTCCTTTACATGCTGACCTATTCCTTCACTCTTATGAGGCTGACTTTATAGCTGATCTGATCAGAAAGAAAGAATATCGTTTGGCTAGATTCTTCAATCTCCCTTTCCGCTATAAAGATGACGTATTATCTTTAAACAATCCTAATTTCGGGGATTTGATACATCGCATGTACCCAAAAGAATTTGAGATAAAGAATACCACAGACACTGTGAAGTCAGCATCATATCTTGACCTACACTTAAGGAAAACTATTGACCACACTTTACGACAAACGTGATGATTTTTCATTCAGAATTATTAACTTTCCTTTCATCTGTTGCAACATCCCTTCGGCTCCTGCGTATGGAGTGTTCATATCAAAACACATACGTTATGCCAGAGCTTGCCGAAACTTCGCAGACTTTTTGTATCGCGCTAGAACTCTAACAAATAGGCTTCTGGAGCAGAGTTTTGTTGCTACAAGATTGAAGTCATCACTACAGATTTTTTATGGTCGTCATCATGAACTCTTATATCGTTATGGTGTATCCATCAGCACCATGAAAACTGATGTATTCAACGGGTCATAGTTTTCCTTTCCTCGTTTCTCTACCCCGGACTTGACTTTTTAGGAGCAACTCGACGGGTGTTTCTAGAAAAGCAGAGGACGCTTACCCTACCGGTGCATCTGGTCCATGCTTCCAGTTTTTAGTGGAGTCCGAGTTGCTCATTTACTTTTGTTACTTTGTACGTATGATTTTAGTTACTTTATGTTCTTTGTTGTATATGTCTGTTTTCCATGTTTGGTCTTTGTCCCTGGATTACGTTCTTTTGATTACCGCTATAACCTTGGTTCCCTTGATTACTCTTATACAAGTCTGAATAGGGTACTTTTTGTTTTAACTTGTGCTAACTCTGTCTTAACTTTTCTAAATATGTCTGAAAAATACTTGGATTGTCTCGACTGAGTCTCACCATGACCAATCAAGTCTCAAATAGTCATGACTGAGTCTCGACTTGTCTTGACCAGTCTCGACTTGTCTTGACCAGTCTCGACTTGTCTTATCTTGTCTTGACCAGTCTCGACCAAGTTTTCACAAGTCTCAACCTGTCTCGAAGAGTCTTGAACAGTCTTACCAGTCTTGAATAGTCGTCTTGAATAGTCTTAAAGTAATCTCGACTAGTCTCAAATGAATTTCAAACTGTCTCGATAACGTATATTTAACAATTTAGGACTGAAAACATTTCGAATTTAGGAATTCAAAGATAAAACCACTGTATCTCTTTTATGCATGAATTGCCTTTGCATAATGTTAATGGAGACTACTCCTTAATTATTCAGGTTATAGGAAAGAAGAAAGTCAAATACAATTAATTTAATTGAAAAAAATGATGTTTCAGCGCTGCCTGTGAAATAAAAAAATAATTAAATACAATTTACTCTGCCGAATTTAAATAAATGCTGCATACAAACATTTTCAAGTAGATAACAGATTCTACATACTCTTAGATTTAAACAGCAATATTGTGCTGAGAAATTGTGCAGATTATAGCTTGAAAACCCGTTCGTGGTAACCTTTGAAGCCCGTCTTTTTTTAAAATACTCCTGTTCAGCTCCGAAGTTATTTTTAAAAAGAATCTGAATCAATCGATTTTCGGTGCATCTTAATACCGCGCAGATGTTCTGGATACACACAGGACCGGATAAAAATTCTAAGTACCTGTAAGTGACGTTCATCATTATGCTAGAGAAAATTGTATACTAATATTTAGCCATTATACAATATACCATGCAACCGGTCCTGGCGCGTGGCATTTATTACGATCCTCGAAATCACAATACACATATTACTTTCATAAATTTTGAACAAAATTGTGCAGATTATAGCTTGAAAACCCGTTCATAATAACCTCAGAAGCCAGTTTTTTAAACACTCCTGTTCAGCCTCGAAGTTATTTTTAAAAAGAATCTGAATCGCTATTCGGTGCATCTTAACACCGACCATTAGTCCTGGGTACACACAGGACCAGATGAAAACACTAGATACCTGTATGGGACATTCATCATTATAACAGAGAAAATTGTATACTAGTATTTACACTATTCAGGCAATATATGACATACCGTACAATCGGCCCGGCACGTGGCATTTATTACGATCCTCGAAATCACAATACCTACATGATCTACTTGAATCACATAAGCGATAAACATGGTACCGTATAAAATGATAATATTGTATCATTATTATACAGATTTATGTTGATATATAATGTTCGTATGGTAGATTAATTAGTGTATTTCAATGAAATCATAACCCAATTTACCCGAAGTATATGGAAGACTAATCAAGGGAACTAATAATGAAGCGGAAATCAAAAGAATGTAATTCAGGGACAAAGACCAGACATGGAAAACATATGAACACAATAAAGAACATCTAGTAACTAAAACAATACACACAAAGTAACTAAAGTAAGTGAGCAACTCGGACTCCACTTACAACTGGGAGCATGGATCAGGTACACTGGTAGAATAACCATCCTCAGCTTTTCTAGAAACACCCGCCGAGTTGTTCATGCATAGTTAAGTCCGGGGTAGACGAAAGAGGAAAGGAAAACTATGACACGTTGAACAAATCAGTTTTCATGGTACAGATCGAGTTTATGACTGTAGTGATGACTTCAAACGTACATTTGTATGAGTTGTGATATGAAATTTAAATACGCAAGTTCTTTGGGGTAGATGCGATGTATCAAATTTGCGAAACTTGAATTGTTTAACTATTATACGTCATCTACATAGCGGCAACTGAGATTAAAGGATCTAGCGAAACGATGTTCTTTCTGTCGCATCAGATCAGCTACAAAGTCGGCCTATTATAAAAAAGAATGACGGAATAAGTTAGCAAGTAGACGGGCACAATTTGTTCCCATTTGAAGCCGACTGGTTTGTTGAGAAAAAATGACACGCCCACCACGCTGGGCAAATATGTTGTCGATAAAACATTACAACATTTTAAAAATAATCTTATTCTGTATATTTGGAAGATGATTTGGAATTATGTTTTACATAGTACGAGGAATCTCTACGGAGAGCTATATATCTGTATCTAGGTGTACCATCTTTTCTGGAGCAGCAACAATATATAATGTTTTTTTAGTCGGGAGTTTACTGCTTATATGTAATAGACGTATACAGTGTTGAAAAGTCATTGGTTTTAATGCTATTATGTTGTTTGATATATAGATTAATGACGGTATAAATGCAGAAATACGTTTCATGTCAACACTATTTTACTTAAAAAAGGTCTGAAATACTTCATATCAAAATGCTTTATTTCAAAAGTTAGATTTTGAACTGATTACAAATTTACTCAATTGCATACATAAATAAATGAAACATACACAGTTAACACATAAGGGAATGTCACAATCATGTTATAAGAAAGATATGTTTTAAACACACGAACTCAACAGCCATAAACAAAACTTAATATTTAGCAAACAAAACGAAGACGTTTATAGACTGTAAACGGTAAACGAAGACAGCTGAAAAACAGACATACACAACAAAGAACACAAAGTAACTAAAATCATACACACAAAGCAACAAAAGCAAATGAGAAACTCGGACTCCACTAAAAACTGAAATCGTGGAAAACAATTACGTTATTGTCAACCTTATTATGTATGTAGTAATTAAGAAATAAATCAAGGAAACTGCATTTTATCATTATTTTACCACAAGCTGGCACGTTATGTCGCATTGTTTTACAACAAATGACAGCGAGGGATACCATAACGACATAAATGCCCAGCCAGAGGTAGAACAATGCCAAAATTTAGTTCCCGTTAATAATGTCGATTCTAATCGTTTCTTCATGCAGCTTATGATTGCAAGAAACGTTGGTCGTGTGTTTACACTTTTTTACCATGATTGTGGTCTAAAGAGCTTTGTAGCACGTCATACATTGTATTAGAATAGGTATTTCTACCTGTGCACTTGTAAACGGGGTTTTGAATATCCATCAAATTGACAATAGTAAGTGTAAAGAGACTAAATCCATACATTGTCATGTTATTTTCCAATCGACCGATTGTTTTAAATCATGCAATATATCAACATTTATTATCTAATGCTTTTTTGCGGAATGAAGCGCTCGTTAATCCGCCAGCAATGTTTTCTCTTCCATTTATCTAATTGAAAATCTTACATTGGTAAAGCCTTAAATAGTTAAATATTAAATGTAGTGACCAAAAGATACGATTCAATAAAATACTTTATTGTCTTGTAGAAAATAATATTTAAGAGATAAAAACTCACTTTTTGGCGTTTATCGTGACATGGTATTAAAAATACGTCTCAGTCAATTCTGGGGAAAATATGGATATATAAAAGAAATCTCTGGACTTTTAATTTACATATTCAAATAACGAGATAACCGCACCTTGCACCTGAATCGATTTCTTTTTGATATTCCTCTGACCTTCTTTTCAATTTGCCGTTCCTGCATGCATGAAGGATATACTGCGTGGTAGTCAAATAACGATGCATAATGACATATTTCATTCATTTGTTGTGGCAATTTTCATAATATGAGTCAATGGTCTCTATATTTTTATTCTCACCACCTGCATATTATTCGCGACGTACGCGCTTCTTTCGGACTCTTCGTGCTCATTTTGGTGGCATCAAGTCTCAGTTTTTTAGTCATCGTTTCAATCGTTCACCCTATTACAATAGCCTAAAACTGACAACGTTTAATTTGAATTATTTTTCCTTATAATTCACGGTCGACTCGACAATTGGGTAGAGAGGTCATACTCTGGATTGTCATTGGGTCTGTTCCAGAATATTTTGGGAAAATTAATAACATGTGCGCTTTGGTGTCGTCAGTTACGCAGACATGTGCCTGACTAAGATGCTAACTTGATGTAAATTGAAAATATATTAAAATTGAAAATCTGTCAATGGATCAGAATACTGTTTTGATGAATAGTATATTGAATCCATCCAAACTTTCAAACAAATGAAATCTTCATATTCTTTCTATTATTCCGTTCAAGTTATTAAAATGAAAATCGAATGTCCAAAAACTATATATTATTCCATCGTGTGTCATTCCCATCCTCGCTGGCTGAGAAATGAAGGCGCAGTAATTATCCAATACATTTTTTTTCGCATTATCGATACAGTATGTCAGATACATTAATGTAGGGAAATATCTATGGACTGGAAGATACAAGGTGACCTTTCAAGTAAATTCAGTTTGTTAACGTCGGCAAACAAAATGAGACAATGCAAATACAGCAACAGCCAAGATGCTGGATACACACAAACATACACACACACATACTGGTTTTTATTACAAAGAGAGGTATAAGTTTCAGCACCAACGTAAGGATGTCTATGCTTTCTGGTGGAGATAATGATACATTAAATTGAAATTGTACTAATATGTAGGATTGGGATGTTAGAAAACGATCAATAAAACCTGTATATCGTTTATTTAAATGCTAGCACCTTACATACAACCAGAGGTACATCCATATAAGGACATTACATCTCGAGGTACTTCCTTATAAGGATATTACCTCGTCTTGCATGCAAAACATATTATATACACTTATGTATCCACTAGAAGAACGCCCTATGGGATACAAAAGCAAAGTGCATGTTTCGCTATGAAATTTAATCTAAATCCAAAATAGGTGCTCTATGGCGTTGTGTTATTAAGATTCTGTGAATGTTTAATTAAATTTAATTCATCTCATTAAAGAAGTACATTTGTGGCAAACAAAAATAGGAAAGGACACCGTGATCACTTTATACTTCTACTTCTCTTCAAATTCCTAAAATGAGGAACAATGTCATCTTGATGAGAGAAATATATACTGGGTCCGATTTAGGAAAGCACATTGAGTTGACATTTAATTTTTACTCACTTTGAAGCTAGTGAACAAACTTTTTTTGTATATCTTTATTATGGTTAAACCATGTTGTCAATAAAACTGAAACAAGAGAACATTTTCCTACAATGCACAATAATGTTAAATGTCCAAAAATGAAGACTCCAAGCCATATACAATCAACTGAAATATAGCAGCTTTATATTAAGATATTACAATATTGCAATACAAGTAAAATGATATATCATTAAAGGGTTTTCGTGGATTTTGTAAACCAAGGTATACACACATTTTGAACATTTTCAATTTAGGCGGATGTATAATAGTTGCCAGAAATTAAAGAATTGGAAAAAGATTATGTAGGGGCTGTGAAAAGGTAGAATGTCTCGAAATGCAAGATTATGCGAAAACTAATGTTATAATTGCAATATAGATCATTATTTTAAACATTATCACAAGCTTATTCAAATACCTAGTAAGAATGTGTTAAGATATCATATAAATCTGATAAGCTTTACTGAAGTTATCGTTATTAAACGAAAGATAAGGGACACCACACCAGAATGATACCATTACACCTCTTCAAATTTGTTTTGTAGTCCTATAAAAAACCATTTACCTAATAGTGCATCACCAATTGATCAAATAATCAATAGGAAATAATAAGTGTATCAAGAAAAAAAAATACTTGTACATGTAGACATATAAAACTAACGGGCTTTAACTACATGTATTAGCTTTTAAAAAGTCATTGATTTGCATTTTAGCAAAAAATTAATTTTGATCATTTCCACTTAACTGCTTTAATACACAGAAGTTTCAACCAATAACCAGCTAAACATTTAGTGCTAATAAGCACTAGGAGTAACTGAATATACATCAAATGAAAACGATGCAAATACAAAACAACATTTTTGAAAATCTTAATTAGACACCCCACATAGTGAAGTTATTACTGCAGAATAATGACTATATTTTGTACAAATGCAATTGGTTTTATCTAAACAGCTTACTTGTTTGGAAGAGGTTTATTTCTATCGATTATAGAATAATAGAATATTAAAACTAATTTAAATCTAATTATAAAAAAATATCTTTTTTTATAATCCGAGATGACTTATAATTTAATATAAAATTATATCTACATAAAAGAACGAGTTAAACAGACAAGTTTAAAAGTATGTATTTTAAACAGAGAAATGAGCTCCTTTTATTGTACATTGGATAAGAAAACTCCACTTACAAAAAAAGTAAAACAAAAATGGTTTATTTCGTAACCCAGTCATTATCTACTGTAAAATGAGTCTATGAAACAATGTATGTCAACAACACCATCAATCTCAACACATAGATCCAAACGTACAAACACAGATTATATTGACACCATACAGAGGTACAAACACAGATTATATTGACATCATCAAGAGGTACAAACACAGATTGCACATCCTATTCGCTAAATGAAATTAGACTGAGCAAATTTAAATTCGTTATTGTTAAGAGCTAATTCTAATATTAGAAGTAAATTTTCTTTGATCGAAAGTGGTATAGCATAGTCTTATCTTTCATTTAAAGGTAGACGTTTTCAGTCCCCTTGCATTGTAATTAGTTCATGAAATGAAATGAAAGTGTCTTGTTATATCAAAAGAAATTTGTAGTCATTAAGAAACTGTAAATGTTCCGAGCTTTTGCGTATTTAGTCCATTGGATGTTTACATGTAGGTAGCATAAAATATTCATGAAGTCTACCGAAGTACTTTTTTGGAGAACCACAATGAGAAATTATCGGACGGCCTGGTAATCTTATCTCTTCTCTGTTTGTGTTAAAATCTAAATTGGTTATAATGTATAGTGGTGGAGTAATCAAGATTCTGGAAATCCAGAAGCCTAATTGTAAGAGGTCTAGCGCGATACAAAAAATTCTGCGTAGCTACGACACGCTCTGGCATAACGCATAAGTTTGGTCAATAGTTTTCCTTTACCATCGATCTCTAAGTGTAGGTCAAGATATGGGGCTGATTTTATAGTTTATGTAGTATCCTTTATCGCAAGTTCTTTGGGGGTAGATATGATGTTTAACTTCCCTAATCTAAGATTGTTAAATGGTATTAATACGTCATCTCTATAGCTGAAAATGAGATCGTAGGATCTAGCTAACTGATGTTTTTTTTTCCTTTGGATCAGATCACCTATAAAATCGACCTCGTAAGAGTGCAAGAACTAGGTCAGTGATTAGAGGAGCACAATTAGTTCATGCATTTTTGGTAGAAATACAGTCTGTCTCATTTCATATTCGTACATCCTTGTTAAAACCCTGTTGAAACTTTGTCCTTTTCTTTATTATTCTAACCTTTTATCTACACGCCATTCCCCTCTTCTCCTTTTCGTTTTTCTCTTCTTATATTATTGTCTACCTTAATTGTTTTAAAGAAAAACAGATTACAAGATTATTATTTGTTTCTACCATTGTCGATTTCTTTTCTAAAAAAATACCATAGACCCACCCCCTCCCCCCACCCCCAATATGAAAATGGTGGGTGCCTAAGTACTACCAATAAGAATCTGGCAAAATGTTATTCATGGTTGAATACCGCCTACATATTTTTATTTTTGATATTTTGTTTAAAATGTTATAGAAAACAGTATTTAACATTCGGCTTTTCATATAACCTTTGCTCTTATAAGTTTACAATTATACAGAATGCATAGTAGAATTAAAAATTTAGGGAGATAACTCTGTAAATGACACTAAAATACAATAGAAACTGTTTGTGATTATAAATATGAATTATCTTCTAATAGCAGGCAGCTTGGAATGTATAAGCATCATTTCACCGGATTAACCAATAAACTACTTAATGTCAAACGAAAAAAAAATGTAGCCTTTATTAAATGCATCACATATTTCAGAATTTGCATGATTCTTACAAAGACTGCGGCTTAATAAACAAATATTAAACATAATAAGACATGTTTATCATAGATCAGTGTGCGGGATTCGCATGTATATGTTTCAAAACACGTCACATTACCGACAACAGCGACTTCTCATTTGCCATTCAAAAACTTTCTAATATGCTGAAAAAAATAATATAAAATTAAAGGGTTGTACCAGAAAAATATTGAGTAAAACGTTTATTATCCGATAGATTCATTAACTATCACATTTATGTAATATCAATGATCTATTTATTTGTTATGAAACACTACAAAATTTGATAAAGAAAATGAACTAAAAACCAAAACATAACAAAGAAACAAAAACAAAACGTAACTTTTCATGAGATTGAAACTGATTGAACTACATGGTTTACAAGCATAAATTCTATAAAGACATTGATAGATTTAGCTGTGTAAAAGCCTCAGTATCTCAATTGATTGTATATGTTTTTGTCATACCAAAAATGGGTGGGGGGAGTGCTTGCTATAGTTGAGGATATTGTTTCATAATATATATATATTCAAAATGTAAATTACATTTGTCTTCTGCCCAGAAATATTAAATAATTTAATAGGTTAGTATATAAGCCTGTTTTATAGCATCCGACTAAACTACTCGGAGCTCCCCATATTAACATGTAAGATCGTCCTTTTAGTAATAACGTATGTGACTTTTGACAAAAACCCTTACTGGCTCGTTATTATTAAGGGTGTCACTTTATGATATGTCGAGTGCATCAGTGACATCGGTGTTTTATAGAATAATGTACAATAATGAAGGTTAACAACAGCATAAAGAAGCCGAACAAAATCAAGAAGAATAACAAAAATCAGTGTTCATATAACAAATGGGAATATCAATGAAACGACTGTAATGGTCCTGACTTTGCATAGGCTTTTCTGATTGAAATAGTCAGTTGAACGGTCTTGTAGCGCGCTAACCTATCTCCACTTCCAGTGCATTAAATTGTTTCCCGAATGTTCAAAAAAAAAAAAAAAAAAAAGAAATCATGTTTGACTTACATTTCTTAGTGTGAGCAAAGAACGGAAATTGTTCATTTTATTGCTGTATTGGAGTCAACTTTCATTATGCCGTAGTCTAAAATGTATTTCTACCACATCAGGCCTAACCTTTTTTGTGATATTGAAGAACATTTATTATATAGGGTTTAGATATCATAAGAATTTAAATACAGTGTTTTCAAATACAGCATTCTCAAAATTTCAAAATGTGCAGTATTAATTTACCTTGATTTTTAAATCCATAACCGCCATAACCGTATCCACCACCAATAAGGGCACTACCGCCATAACCCCCGATAGCTCCACCATAGCCTCCTCCAATATCTCCACGGTATCCCCCGGCCAATAGACCTAAGGCACCCGATAAACTATGTGTGAGACCAGGAGCGGCAACCCCGTAACCCCTTGAACCATATCCCCCGAATCCATAGCTAGCACCTGTAAAACCACCAACTCCTGAATAACCACCAGCTCCGTAACCATATACGTAAGGTTGAGTGTATCCCTTTTCGTCATATTCGGCGGCAACAAAACCAAAAACAACGACAAGGGACACAAGTGCGGTCTTCATACTACAATAGAAACGTTCTTTATTATCATATTCTGGTAATTTCTTTTTAAAGACGAATTTGATTTTTCATTCATTCCTTAAAATGAGTTTAAAAGCAATCTCGCTAACGTGATTTTGTGGGGCTTTTTGCTCAAGTGTACAGGCGTATGGCACTTTTTAAATAAGTTCAGATACAAAACGTATTCATTGTCTTCTTGTGATGATACATATTCCAATTTTACTTGAAGTGTTCAAAGTTAAAATAAAGGGACAATGAAAAGAATGATTAATGGTATACTTATGTTAGACAGCTAAATTATGAAAACTGAAAAATCACAATAAACAGCACATATTAATTAAATATTAGTTCTGAAACTAAAGTATAAACTAGAACACGTACTAAACTTAAAATGGAATACAAATTAGTGGTCGTTTTCCGACGAAATTTTTAAGAGTAAAAGAAGTCGTAAATTGTGACGTGACAGCATACAATTAATTTTTACACTTACGACTTCTTGTGAAATTTACTGCAGTTGTAAAGGTGAGGTAGAGTACTTCTGATTTTCTAGAAACGCCAACATGAATGTCGATATACTATACTTTGTTAAACATAAATTTCTGCGGCAAACATTGCATAAATTCATGTTTTTCTTCATAACAGTTATTTTGTTAAATTACCTTTGTTTGAGCACGGTCGGTTGTCTGATTCTTGTCACAACTATGTCTGTATTTATATTAAATTTAAAGTAAAATGATTGATCCAGTTAACAAAAAAAAGTTGTTTATCAATCCACGACACTTTAAAAATGACCGGCCTACTTTATTATCTTTAACATTCATCCATTACAAAGATTACTTAATTTCAGGAAATGACAAATTCGGAATTATAGGGTCGGTCAAAGCCTTAAATCATGACAGAGAAATATGGTTTTGATTGATTGCTTAATTTAACTTCAGCGTCAACTGAGGGAATGTAAATATGAAACTTCTGAGCGAGAAAAATGCTTGTGTTTAGATTTCTTGCAATAAAATATACCCGTGAATTTTGTAAAATCGCATTGCAATCAAGCAACTTCTTGTATACATTATAGTATAAACAAAGAAACTATAAAAACACATCGAAGGAAACTGCAGGTATCACATATATCATAAATATCAAACAGCATTAAATATTACGTTGAAATATATAGACGGCGCACATCCTTTATGTATCTTTTCGAAAGTTGTCAGAGCTCTCTGCCAAAGGGAACCCAGATAGAAACGATAATAAAAATAATTTAAACTAAAAACAAACAAACAAAACAAAATAGAAAATAATTAAAAAGAAATAAAACATAACAAACTAAAGGAAACAACAAAAGAAATATACCATAACATAAAAACAAAACATGAGAAAATAGCTTTGCTGCATATCATTTTCTTTAAACGCTTCCGTATACCAAAACATAGAAGAAATATATGTTTACTTTGTTACCTCTGTTATCAAATAGTTGTGAATTATTTATAGGAGTTTTCAGATTTGAATTATTTTTTTAGCAACCCGTAACATACTGTTTGAAGACTGTTATTGTGTAGGTTAGTTATATATTCTTCTTCAGTAATTGGTGGTTTAAATCATTTCCCAACTCAAGATGATTGTATCTAAATATCACCAATGACAGTAGAGATAAATTCAGGACTAGATTAAAGAAGAATGGCGGGAAAACACTCGCTGAAATTGAATTACCCTACGTTGTTAAAAAATAGCAGATAAGTATGTAATCATATTTTTTTGAAAAGCTTGAAAAAATTTGAATGATACAAGCATATCATTTATTTCAAGAGTTATATCCCTTTTCCTGGGTCTACCTCCTTAAATTGGCCAGGGATTCCGATTTTATCGGTGGTAAACGTATTTTAATGAATTGAATATACATATATTTTAAGTATGTATATCAAAACAATTCAGAAGTTCTACTGATAATAAACAACTTTTTTTTATCATCTATGACGAATATATCTTAATGATAATATTTACGCTAGAATAGAGATAAAAATTGATTTTTGAGTTTAACACAAACGACGGTCACCAAAGAAATGAAAACTCCAAAAAAATGCCAAACAGTATGTCTTAGAACAAATGGTTTTAAAAAGGCTATGAAAACAAAAACAATATTTGTATTACATTAAACCACTTAAAGTTATGTATTAAAGAATCAGGCGTAATTTTTGCTAATTATATTTATAAACTACAATGATAGCCATTGAAAATAAAACATAAAGCAGTAATGTAATTGGAATATGCCAAATATATGACAGTATAGCAGACTTAGTATTTATCTAGTAAAGTCAATTTTCCCTTTCAAATCTGAATACCACTTAATTGTTTAGTAAGCTGGGATGGTGCTATATGTGGTAGTTCATAAATTTGGATCATATTTATACCATGTTTCGATAGTTTTGATAGATCAAATATTTTTTATACATGTACATCGTCAATTCAATTATGTAACTTTTACGTATAACGATGGATTAAATCAGTTTGTGGGTTTGTTTGTTTGTTTTTTGTTTTTGCTTTATTTTTTCTCCATATTTATTCTTAATTTCATGTAATTAATGATGGTTTGAATATGAAATTTGAAAATAAAGTTTACACCCACAATTTTCATGGCCAACAATATATCATGCTTATAATCAGAATTATAAAACATTTATAGACGATGAAGGACGTAAACAGGATCGTAGGCAGGAGTTTGTAGATGAGGTTATGTGGACCCGCGAAGCGAGTCCTGCGCCTATTAGCATTGAACATAATGTAATATTACTCAGTCTCCGATTCAGAAACACGGACTCGTTACAATTGACTCGTTACAACACGGACTTAACGAGTCCACATAATCCCCTCTACAAAGAGTAATCAACGAAACCAAGGTTATAGCGGTAATCAAAAGAACGTAATCCAGGGACAAAGTAACAAAAGTAAATGAGCAACTCGGACTCCACTAAAACCTGGGAGCATCGACCAGGTGCACCGGTAGGGTAAGCGTTCTCTGCTTTTCTAGAAACACCCGTCGAGTTGCTCATAAAAAGTCAAGTCCGGGGTAGACCAACGAGGAAAGAAAAACTATGACACGTTGAATAAATCAGTTTTTATGGTAGAATAATAGAATATTTTCATAATAGAAGTATACAGTGTTGAAAAATCATAGGTTATAATGCTATTATATTCAGTTAATAGTCTTGAACTGATTGTCTCCAAAAGATCTTTTGAATTTTTCAGGATCCACATTGAATTAATACCACTACGGGAGTAACAAGTGTTGTGGTAGGACTGCAGACCGTCTTTGCCAGTTGTTAGTATAGAAGTTAAAAGTTTTGAAAGAGGTTTGGTGGTACATTTTGCAGATCCAGCTATAAAACTTTGTTTGTATGGATTCTTGTGAAGTTTATGAATCTAATTAGTTGGGTAAATACCTTATTTTCAGATTTTATATTCAAACCATCATTAAATACATGAAAGGGTAATCAAGGGAACCCAGGTTATAGCGGTAATCAAAGGAATGTAATCCAGGGACAAAGACAAAACAGACATACACAACAAAGAACATAAAGTAACTAAAATCATACATACAAAATAACAAATGAAAATGAGCAACTCGGATTCCACTAAAAACTGGGAGGATGGACCAGGTGCATGATGGCGATCATAACATTTCTGTAATGATGACTTTAACCTTCTAGCACCAAAAACCCTGTTCCAGAAGCATATTTGTTAGAAGAATAAAAACGGGAAAAAAAGAAAAAAAAATCTAAACACGCAAACCGCTTTAATCCATCATTATACGTAAAAAGTTTATAAGTGAATTGATTGACGATGTACATGTATAAAAATATTTGATCCATCAAAACAATCGAAACATGGTATAAATATGATCCAAATTTATAAATTACCAGAGATAGCACCATCCAAGCTTACAAAACAGGTAAGTGGTATTCAGATTTCAAAGGGAAAATTGACTTTACTAGATAAATACTAAGTCTGCTATTCTGTCATATATTTGGCATTTTCCTATTACTTTGCTGCTTCATGTTTTATGGCAAATACTTATTTTTCAATGGCTGTCATTGTCGTTTATAAATATAACGGGCAAAAATTACGCCTGTTTCTTGAATGCATAACTTTAATGGTTTTATGTAATACAACTACTGTTTTTGTTTTGATCGCCTTTTTTAAAACTGTACTATTTGGCATTTTCTTGCAGTTTTCATCTCCCGGGTGACTTTGGTTTGTGTTAGACTTTATACTGTATATTCAATTAATTAAAATACGATTACCACCAATACAATCGGAATCCCTGGTCAATTTAAGAAGGTAGACCTAGGCAAGGGGACATAACTCTTGAAATAAATGATATGCTTGTAACATTTTAAATTTCACGAAAACATTTCAAATTTTTCTTCGAAAAAGAATAAAATCATTCAGTTACTTTGATGTTTACATGAAATTGTATAAAATTTGTAAGATTTACATCCCTTACCCTAGGTTTACCTCGTTAAGTTACTGTCTATACTACAGTTAAAAAAGATGTTGATTCTTCTGAAACTAATGCTGAAACCCAAAGAAGAAGATTTGGAGAATATTAAAAAAAGGGTAATAGATAAATCACCAAAGTGACAAACTTTGATTGCAACTCCAAGCACAAACAGTTATTATTGGAAACCATATATTATTTTTTTTACAGAATGAAGACAACTCTAGTTTTCCTCACCGCTTTGCTCAGCTTCGCTGCCGCCGAATATGGCCGACAAGGGTACACTCCAGGATATATCCTTCGTAACTACTTCGAAAGGCAACAATTTTCTAAGGGTCTTGAAAATCAAGCTTTCGGGGGATATGGTTACGGTCTTGGAGGAGGACTCGGCGGAGGATACGGACTAGTTGGAGGTCTTGGATATGGTTATGGTGGTGCCGTTGGTGGACTTGGAGGATATGGTGGATACGGATATGGAGCCAGTGGTTACGGTGGATATGGATATAAAAAACCATGTGAGTAAACAAGAATAAACGAAATATACACTACTTTAGAAATTAAGTAACACTCCAGCTAAGAATGATGCAAAATATCATTCATGAGCAAAAAAGTCTACACATTTTCATTTTTGATGTTTAGCTTGAATTACCAAAGTAAAGAGAAATTAAAATTCAGTTTTTCATATAACCCGTGTTTAGGAGATAAAACATATTTAGAATTCACTGTAGATTTTAGAAGTAAGGGAGATAACTCTGTGAATGACACTCAAATACGATAAAATCTATTTGATTTTCAATGTTGATTATCCCCTAAGGGCAGGCACATTTTAAGGAATAATTACACATTTTAAAGTGTAGATCCACAAAAAAGCTTAATTACAAAAATTGAAATATGTTGTTTGTTGGGGCTGTATCACATCTTTCAGATTTTGCATCATTCTTACAAGGACAGTTACTCAAGTTGATGTGAATTTTCTTGAAATATTTATTATATACTGAGTATTTTGAACAACAAAATATCAGTCAAATATGACGGTGAGATACTGAGATACTCTTTCTTTTGCAGTGTTACTCTCTTGTAATGCATTACCGTACCTACAGACATTCAATTATTTGCGTGTTGTCTTTCATTTTTTTTTTGACTCAAATATGTTATATTAACAAATTTAAAAAAAAAACAACTCTATTCCTGAATTAATACAGACATTTTGCATTGATCTATGTGCCTTTTCTTTTCAGTTTATTAATGGTGGAGAGAATCTTAATTACTAAATACATCTTAAGATTGAAAAAATGATTTTAGTTAATTTATGTTCTTTGTTGTGTATGTCTGTTTTCCATGTCTGGTCTTTTTTCCTGGATTACATTCTTTTGAATACCGCCCTAACCTTGGTTCCCTTGATTACTCTTTGAATTAAGGGTTTCGAAAAGATCTTTCAAGTCGTTTAGGATCCACATTGAATTAGTACCACTACGGGAGTAACAAGTGTTGTGGTAAGGCTTGGGACCCTCGTTGACAACGGTGAGTCTAGAAGTTAAAAGGTTTAAAAGAGGTTTGGTGATACATTTGTAGATCTAGCTATGCAACGTTTTTGTATGGATTCTTGGGAAAGTTAGGAATCCAGGACAAAGACGGTAAATCACAATCATCGTCTTGGGTAGAGCGACCAAAAGAGGATACAGAGATTTATGGTTATCCACTATTACTTCTTTGGAGAGTGTAGTGGTAGTATAGGTCTTATCAATCCTGTTATTGCCTACGTCTACCTCTAATAATAAACAATGGATGTAATATGTTTTGCAGACAGAGGCAATGTTGTTTTGGGCTCTGCCTGCTGGTACGACAACATATTTGTCATATATAGTAGACAATGTTTGTGCTACATCGGGGTATTTGATAATGATGTAGCATTGACAATCAATGATCTATTATATTTCTGTTTTGCATTTTTTTATTTGTTTTTGGTTTTGTTGATCTTTTCATACCACGTTTCATGCATTCCCATATTTTAGTAGATGTACAATTAGTATTTCGAAAGTTTACAGGACAATATAGTATGCAAAGTCCACGAGACACGCAATTATAAACACAGGATAAACGCAAACATATTGTATCGTTTGGCATCATAACAGCATTACTGCTGACATTTATATGTACATACACATGACCATTTTTACGATTGAATTGTCTCCAATAGATCGCTTTATACATAAATGAATATTGCAACTTTCGTTTCATGTAAATAACATGCCTTCATTTAACACGTTGTTAAGTTTAAATAGAAAATTAAAAACTGCAGAAACTTAAGAAACTCTAACATTTCATGTGTTAGTCAAAGTTACAATATTTGTTTTTGGGCTGCACTTTTCAAAATGTATGAAGCTGTGCTGTCTTTGTATATCATTAAAGCCTTTTTGCAAGTGCAAATAAAGGAAGTTGCCACAAATCCAGAATAGTGTGGTGTATTGACAAAGATACGTCAAAGCTGAATCAAGCTGGTCTGATCCGACAAGAAGAATATCGTTTGGCTAGATCCTTCAATCTCAGTTGCCGCTATATAGATGACGTATAATAGTTAAACAATCCAAGTTTCGGAGATTTGATACATTGCATCTATCCCAAAGAACTTGCTTATTGAATTTTCATATTACAACTCATAAAAATGTACGTTATGCAAAATCTTGCCGTCAATATGCAGGCTTTTTGTATCGCGCTATCATTCTTCTGGAACAGAGTTAATTTGCTTCAAAATTGAAGTAATCACTACAGACGTTTTATGGTCGTCATCGTGAACTCCTTGATCGTTATGGTGTATCCATATTTACCATGAAAACTGATTTGTTCAACGTTTCATTGCTTTCCTTTCCTCTTTTGTCTACCCCGGACTTGAGTATGGATGAACAACTCGGTGGGTGTTTCTACAAAAGCAGAGGACGCTTACTCTACCGGTGCGTCTGGTCCATGCTCACAGTTTTATGTGGAGTCCGAGTTGCTCACTCACTTTTGTTACTTTGTATGTATTGTTTTAGTTACTTTATGTTCTTTATTGTGTTCGTCTGCTTTCCATGTCTGGTCTTTGTCCCTGGATTACATTCTTTTGATTTCCGCTGTATTCTTAGTTCCCCAGATTACTATTCCATATACTTCGGATATATTGGGTTATAATGTCATTGAAATACACCAGAAATGAATACTTCAAGAGCACATAACTCTTTAAAGAATAAATGACGCTTGGATTGAAAGCATGTCAACATCGTTTAGATGTTTCAAATATGCTTCTTACCTGAATTTTAATATTACATATAGGGTATTACTTGCATTATTGTTTTTTTTTTAATATAATTCCCTTGTCTTCTTAGAGCAAAGTGTACTCTCTCTATGGTACTACCCGTGTTTGGCATAGGTATATCCATTTATCCATTCTTTTTTTCCGATATATATACCTACATAAGTGAGCGTTCCCTTCGTCACATAAAATATGTTTGAATGAATTAAAAAAGTATATTTAAAGGTTTCAAGCAGACTTTTTTAATGACACAACACTTTGTCAATGATTTAACGAATAATAACAAAACCTCTACACAAACGCACATGATTAATGAACATTGTTGTATTCTCGATTCAAATCACAAGTCTAAATCGTGCTTAATTCGTCAATTTCGTTAACCCGGCCAAGGCACGTTACATGCCTCAGTCATATTTCTTGTGTCAATTTAATTAACTGACATACCATAGAGAAGAGTCTTCCCGTAAATAGATATCGCGTTTTGCAACTGTTCAGGAAACGATGCATACATGACATTCGATAACATTGATGAACGTTTGATAAAATCTGCTTATTCCAGAGCATCACGAAAGTTCATAGAACCAGCTGGTGAAAAGAAAATTCAATGCAATAACGACCAACATGGCCAGTAAAAGGGTCTTCCTTATAAAATTGCGTTGTAAACTCCTAGTGTGTGGTATTATTTTAATCATATTTTTTTTTCAGAAATTGGTTTAGACGTCTTTGTCATTTTTTCATGAATAGTTAAGAGGTGTATATAACGTTCATAAGGCTTTCATCAACCCAAATAAAACAAAAAAATCTAGGTGTTATGTCATGTCTTTATTAAGGCATTTAAGACATTTACTTAAATTTAAGTTCCTAAAGATATCAGCCCAATATTTTTTGGAAAGTTAAACAGTTTTGGAGTGGCTTAAACAATCTCTTAATGTCATATAATAAAAACTGCAAGAAAATGCCAAATAGTTTTAGAACAAACGTTTTTAAAAAGGCAATAAAAAACAAAAACAGTACTAGTATTACATTAAACCACCTAAAGTTATGCATTAAAGAATCAGGCGTAATTTTTGCACGTTGTATTTATAAACTACAATTACAACCATTGAAAATAAAACATGAAGCACTAAAGTAATAGGAAAATGCCAAATATATGACAGTACAGGAGACTTAGTATTTATCTAGTAAAGTCAATTATCCCTTTCAAATCTGAATACCACTTAATTGTTTGGTAAGCTGGGATGGTGCTATCTGTGGTAGTTCATAAATTTGGATCATATTTATACCATGTTTCGATAGTTCTGACAGATCAAATATTTGTATACATGTACATCGTCAATCAATTCACTTATGTAACGTTTACATATAAAGATGGATTAAGGCAGTTTGTGGGTTTGTTTGTTTGTTTGTTTGTTTTTTTTTTTTCATTTTTATTCTTATTTTCATATAATTAATGATGGTTTGAATATGAAATTTGAAAATAAAGTTTGCACCCATTATTTTCATGGCCAACAATACATCATGCTAATAATCAGAATTATAAAACATTTATAGACGATGACGGACATAAATAGGATCGTAGACAGGAGTTTGTAGATGAGGTTATGTGGACACGCGAAGCGAATTGAAAATAATGTAATATTACTCAGTCTCCGATTCAGAAACGCGGACTCGTTTCAATTGACTATATAGGTCATCAGTAATTTATGCATAAGGCTACAGCTGAGAGGTGCTTTTGGCGCAGATAGGTCTCCCTTTTGAGAACATTGAACAACATCACAGCAGTAGATGTTGCAGCACATATTGTCAACAGGAACAAAATTAGTAATTTAAGCAAAATACATAACTTTACAACACCCGTAGCGAAGGGGGTTCATAAGTTTGGTAAGATTCCCCTCCCTTTAAAACATAATTAAACTCTCTTCCTGAACTTATACATATATCTAACATTTATTTGGTATCTATATAATAGATTGTGGTGATTAAAGATTAGCTAATTGTCGATTTTGTGTTTTTTTTTCTTTGTCAGAAACGCTCAACAGCAATGATGCAGAAAATAATTGTTCTTGATCTTTGTTCGTAAAAGAAACAATTTTGATTTTTATTATACAAGTACACTAAAAACAAATAAAACTACAAATTTTACACAGCACAAGTATTGTATTATATGAGATGCAGCTGATGAGCTTATTACCCCCCCCCCCGCCCCGAAAAAAAAAATAAAAAAAAATAAGAAAGATGGTAGAGAGGCAGACTTGTACATATGCATGTAGTCGGTATTTTATGCCTTGCATATTTTTCATATGTGTGAAAATTGTATACCCGCTCCATCGATCGACAATAATAACAAATGCCAAAATCAAGTTTTAAGATTGATATTTGAAATAGTTATTTGTCATAACTATTTAATAGATATATCTTGCTATAAACGTAATCATTCATGTATTAGTAAAAACAAGTTGAAAATGAATATATTAATATTTTGCCTCTCGATGCAGCTATTTGCTTATTCAATTTCAAAATGTGTTGGTCATTGTTGTAAACATCAGATTATTATTTGGTCTATAACATTAACATATTTTTTCAGGTATTCGCTCTGTTTATTGTTTTAAAGTACACGTTATGAAAATTCCCGAAAATTCGTATCATATTTTTCGTATAAAACAAAAGAACTGTTTTCGCCAGCTGTTTCAAACGTTAATATCCGGAAAATAACGAAGTAAACTAACAATGTTCGATAAAATGGCCATCCAGCAAAAAAGCCTCTCCTTTTTTTTCTGTGAATGGTAATTAATACTGTAATGAGTTACCTAACATATTCGAAAATATTTACCGGAAAGGGTCAATCTTATATGATTACTCTGGAAATAGTATATATATATATATATATATATATATATATATATATATATATATATATATATATATATATATGAGAATTACAATGACTCCTTTATAAAATAGTTACTTGATTCAAATGTAGGTTCTGTCCGTCGATCTGTCTGCTTTATTACGGTGCTTTGTAAACGGTAGCTCATATTTTATCACCAAAAACATTTAAATTCTTAGGGTGCTGATTGTAAAACAATAATTCCCAACGGATACAAAAAGACAATACTGAGACATGATAAACACGTATCCATGGTTACTTCAGTTATGTTTAACTGAAATGTCATTAGAAAAAATATCTATTATCATTGAAATCTGGAAATATTGTTTATATCCTTGCGAGCCTGACGCCACTAGATTTTGAAAATACACAATTAGTGTTTTCAAAAAGATTTCATAGAAAATTGGTATATGTGTTTCTATAATAAGTAAAGGTAGTAACATACTGAACAATTAATTACAGCTTTGTTACATATAACTCTATTTTCATAATTGATACAATGCATTCTTAGACTATGACAAAAAACTTATTTTTAAATAAATAATGTCGTAGATTGTGAGTAGGATTATAGTTTCGATCTTTGTAATATGTTATCGAATTTTACTTCAAGCCAGAGAATTGAGGTGCAACGACAAACATAATTATCACATTCAATCACAAATCTCGCAATACGGCGTATGATATAACATGTAGTAAAATAAGTTCAAACCGTTTATTTTCAAAAATATGATCTTCTACATATTTTTTTTTACTGATAGGGTCCGATTTAAATAATTTCTTCAAGGAGTTATAGAAAATATTTACAAATCCTTGAATTCTTTCAAGAAAATAACACATGTCACTCAATTTCAAATTTTCGATACAGTTTTCGAACGCAATTTTAAATTGTCTATACATATTTATGAACGCCACCTAGTTATCAGTATTTGACCAATCGGAAACAGAATTGCTATCAGGTGACTTGCATTTCCACAGAAGAGCGCCCTTAAGGTCAATGGGTAAAAAGCTAAACTATACAGACTACGTCGGAAAAACAGACCTAAAATTTACAAAATGAAAGTATTCCCCTTATCCGTCACGTTATCATTTGCAGATATTTGTGAACTCAACAATAAAATACATTTCCATTTTCAACTAGTATGTTTTGATGCCAGAGTTATAAATGTACAGAAGGTTATGATGTTTTAATTATGTTGACCTTGAATTTAATCACTTTCGGAAGATACGTTTAGGACGGGAAAAAAATTGAGTAATATCATATATCTACGTGATCAACCTGATATGAAGGTTCACCACCTAAAACATGACCCCTGACTGTATGGGGTGGTAATGCTTTTACAGTTATATAGGTTTTATTATTTTATTTATTTATTTATTTATTTATTTTGTGTGATATAAACCCTGCAACTGTGTACTATCTGGAGAAGTACTAGAGTTTGGGTGGTTTAATTTTGACCATACTCATATTTTAGTAACATGCATTCGTCAACTGAGATAATTAAACAAACATAAACATGTTCTGTATTTGAATTACATTGACACGGATTTGTCCATGCATTTACATTTTTCTTCTATTTCCCCCCTTTCTATCCCTTCTTTGACGATTTAGAACAAGAATGTCTCTCTTTATTATCTCTGCGACTTCCTTTTTTCTATTTTGCTGTGGCCCCTGGTCGAATGACCTCTTATAGCCTACCAATTGATTTAAACTTTTAATAGTATTTCTCTCATGCATAAAAAAATTATCTGCACAAAACACGATAAAGTTAATGCACACTGTGAAAGAGTTGAACCTTTTGTATATATGTTTAACATTTATTTTCGTTATTCATTCATGTTAGAAACGGAGTTATTTCTTTAGTCGATAATAATGTAAATTTGACAAAAATGAAGTAAATAAATAAATGTGTGTATAAATGTTAAGTGAACAAAATTTATATCTACACTAGTGTAAGTTAATTCAATGACGCGTAACTGTCGTTTTCAATAAAATATCATACTATTCGAGCAGTCCGCAAATAATTAATCTTTGCTATCGCATGTAATGGATTTGTACAAGTCGAGTACACGGATGGAGGCAAAGTTTATTCGATTAGGTTTCTATTAATGATTGAACAAAAAGTATTTATTTGAAAATATATATATATATTGTTTTCTCCACTAAATCTCTGATTCAGCTTACAATTTCTTTTCATTTTCTGATTAATGATAACAGCTTCTTTTTTGTGTAATCTGTCTTGTTTGTTCCTTCATTCTGCGCTAAAGACGTGGATAGTCTCTTGTCTTGTACATTTGTTGTGCAGGAACCAGTAAATCATTCACATTATTTTTCACCTCTTCTTGATTTAGCGGTCAGTTGCATCGATCCTTCTCAAATGCTCTTGCAATGAGCATTTTTTCAATCAAAAGAAACTCTATGTGTGGTCTGGAAGCCACGGTTAAGAATGATGACCGCGTGGTTGGCTTTGCAAGAACGTATTGGTACCAGGACAACACTTTTCCATTGGTTCAAAATCATCAAACAACATGATGAAAAAATAACAACTTGAAACCATACTCTATGAATATACTTAACAGAAAAAGTAAGGCAACATCAGTACATATACGTGAAATTGTAATTTATTGATCTTTTGATAGAAAAGATGTAGCAAATAAAAGATATATATTTTGATATACAATCTCCATAGTTACATGTAGTTTTAAATATATAAAACATATGCGTACATGTACATATCTTGTTATTACAGCTATCCCTTTATACATGTTTCTCATGTAATTATATATTGATACCGTAGGTAGTTTAGTATATAAATAATTTAGCCACTCATTTTTTTAAATGCTCAAAATGGATAGAGAACAGTTGTTTGCAATGGTCCTTATCATGTATATGCAATACAGAAGACAGAAGTTTATATATTTACCATTTAACAAAGAGGAAGATTTCTTGTTTATTTTGATGATGAGGTTTTTCAACGAGTACAGAAGGAATAGTGCAGTTGCTCTGCCTTTTAACAACCCAACCATACGTAACAGGATACATGAAACGCATGATGTACCAGAAATTATGGAGACCAACAATTTATATGAATTACTGTTTACAAGACCGTACGAGCTTTGGATGTTATCTGGAAAGACAGTGTACTCGTTCAGGGATATGCTACTACAAATATAGCGGCGAACAGCCAAATTCAGATTTGAAGGAAGATGTATGACACTGGAGAATATACTTTTAATGACTTTAATGTGGCTACGTCAATATCCAACTGACATAGTAATTTCAATTTACTTTGGTGTTGGTATTGCGCCACAGTAAGTGCAGTACTAAACAGGATTTTGGTACTTCTTTGGGCAGAATATGCTGGATTTATAGCGTGGCTAGATGTCAACACATGGCAGCAAAGATCAGGATCCTGGCCAGAAATAGACGGACGATCTCATGAAATTATTGTATCATCAACAGAGCCACAGGAGGAGTTCTGCTGTGGCCAAAGAAAACAAAATGCCAACAAGTCCATTTAACTACTTTCTACAACTATTTTAACTACATTCTATTTGACTAACGAAGCAATAATTACCCGGTAAAATCCGTTGTTTCCAATGCGGTGGTTATGGAAAATAGGCTCGGCGAGTGATAGTTGTGCTGTAATATTTAAACTTGAAGAGCATTAAACAAATCAACATGTGTATGAAACATACAAATACACGAGCAACGTTGTGACTCCTTTTGCTGGGAATATTTCAATTATAATGTGTACAATTCTGGCATAGCCGAGCTACCGATGTCCTGATAACCGCTTTTGTTTTGAAAAATGATTTATCCTGAAAGTTAAACCCATATTTACTCTAAATGCAATGCAAATGCTACCTCAATTCATATCAAGCGTGTCAGAAACATTGGTTTTCCCAATACATGTAATATTTTTTTCGAGACTGTAGTTATGTTATTTATACAGAAAATAAGGGACAGATAATTTAAATACTATGACATCAATTTTGAATTGCATTTTACAGGTGACAACCAAATAAACATATGTTTCGTTCAGTCAGGATTTCTTGGCCATGATAATGACGCATTCGCGTACCAGCAGCTGGCATCAATCGGACCTGAGCTGAACTTGGACTTTCCGGCAAATTTGTTTTTGTTAGCAGACAGCATATACCCTAACACAGGGCCACTTCTTACACCTTACAAGGCCAATGAGATAGCTGGACAGACATAACTTGAGAAGAGGCATAGGCGTAGATTCAATATGGTTCATGGAAAGAGACGTGTGAATGTTGAGCACGTAATGAAGGAATTGAAGACTTTTAGGATAGTAGGATTTAGACATCCTAGATGGTAGCTATCTTGTATTATGGAGTTATGTGCAGGACTATCAAAGAAAATGGCAGATTTTATTCAAACTATGCTTTGTTAAGTACAATTTGCATTTTTCTTATATTTATCAGCACCCACCTTTAATGACGCTAAACAATCCCATTAAATAATTACATTAAACAATAAGCATTTAAATGTTGAAAACTTGAGGTAGTACAGTCATATTATATTTAAGAATAACGACTTTTTGAACTATAGCCACGTTGAAAAGGTATAAATGGAACTAAAAACAAATAAAATATGAATGAAAGGTAAGAGGAAATTAATAAATGTGAGCCTAAATTTGTGGCCTTACGGCCTTCGCCAGGGGCAAAGAGTATTGAAAATAAAATAAATTATATCAACGTAATTTCTAGTCGAAGCCTAAACTTAATACATTCATTTTCATTGACAGGCTACAGTGCAAATTTTGTCTGTATCTCACAAAACTAAAAATAAATCATACTCATGTACTGAATAAATTTTTATTGATCGTTTGTATTTTTTCGCCTTGAAGCACCCGACGCTCTATCATCTTTACACGTGACACGTACAAAAAGCCTATGAGATTGATTATTACAAAAAGCAATGTCACCAAATCTACACAACAAATTAACATCATTCCCGAGATATGCATTATCGAAATTCCTTTGTTATCATCTAAACATAGTTTCATTTTTATTCGTCATCCATTTCCGGGTTTCCGATGTCACAAGGCGGTAACCATACTAAAATATACGATACAGTGAGTGATACATCGAGATGTTTCGGGGGATATATGCTTCCTTCCTGTACAACGTTTGGCCAAAAATAGGTGTAGCAAATGATAGCTTGGAACCCTTTTCTCTGTATAAGTTTCTTGATCGGATGCACTGCTGTTTTGTATATACTTGGATCTGCTGGGGCTTGCATAAAATATCTAAAAACAGCTTCAACATTCCCCTTTATATTTCATTTCTGTAATCGATGAATATGTATAGCCTCGCAGGTTTTTCATTTTTAGCTAAACATTAAATGGTGTATTATGCGTCAAAAAATAAACAGACAACTTGAATATATCGACAGTAAACGACTAAACAGGAACTGATAAATTGTTAGATGTCAACTATGTTCAATCGTATCGTTGTTAATATAAATCTACAGTCACTTGTTTGTACATACCTAACACTACTAAGTTATACAAGTCTGAATAGGGTAAATTTTGTTCTAACTTGTGCTAACTCTCTCTTAACTTTTCTCAATATGTTTGAAAAACACTTGTATTATCTTGACAGAGTGTCACCTTGTCCAAACTAATCTCAACTAGTCTCGGCCATGTCTCGACTTGTCTTGACACAGTCTTGGCCTGTCTCGACCAAGTTTTCACAAGTCGACCAGTATGAAACAGTCTTACCAGTCTCTAATAGTCTCGACTTAGTCTCAACCAGTTTAACTTAGTCTTAAACTGTCTCAACAAATAAATTCAAAACTCTCAACAACCTTATTAGTCTCGACATGAGTTATCCATCCATTATATCATTAGAATGCTTGGAAATTGTCTTAATTTATTTAAAAGTGGGGATATTGTATTTGAAGTATATTTTTTCTGAATAAAGACACTTTTTATTCTAATATCTAAATATTAGATAAACCTTTACTTTAACATTTCACAACATATTGTCATTTTGTCAATTGTGTACCTTTAACTTATATTTTTGTTATGTAGTTCCTTTAAAATTAAATCGATCTAAGTATTACACCGAAAGTACCGTCTAAAAAAAAAAAGACTACATCTCAGATGATTAAGATGATTGTGTTTTGTTGTTAACAAATTCAAACATTCGATTTTATATTGCATAGTCAAACTAAAAGGAGTCAATAATTGCATGTTTTTATAACATAAAAAGTCAGATAGTTCATAAATCTTTTGTATATTATGTCAAACATGTACATGTAATCACAGAGGCTTATTAGCGTCAAATAAACTGTTTATTATATTTTTTGCGTTATCATACGAAATTATGCATGTACAACATTAAAGCGGAACATCCGCTACAGATTTTGAATACATATCTCGCAATACTTATACAAGTTACATCTTAACAAAAAGGATAGCCAGACACATTGTTTCCGGTGCAAGCGAGATTGTGAACTTTTATTTGGCTGTACTAGTTTAAAGGAGGGTCTGTTCGATTGGTAAAGTCGTTCTCGTCCTTTCTTCCAAAAGACGTTAACCCATATCATTAAATGGTCAGGTATTTGGATTCCCTATATACATCTTTTATAAACTATAATTTTTAGTTCATAAAAAAACCGCACACACAAGATAAAAAAAAATAAAAGAAGAGAAAAGAATTCTATTATTTTTTTTTGTAATTAATCTACCATACGAACATTATATATCAACATAAATATGTATAATAATGATACAATATTATCATTTTATACGGTACCATGTTTATCGCTTATGTGATTCAAGTAGATCATGTAGGTATTGTGATTTCGAGGATCGTAATAAATGCCACGTGCCGGGCCGGTACGGTATGTTATATATTGCCTGCATAGTGTAAATACTAGTAAACAATTTTCTCTGTTATAATGATGAACGTCCCATACAGGTATCTATTGTTTTCATCTGGTCCTGTGTGTACCCAGGACTAATGATTGGTGTTAAGATGCACCGAATAGCGATTCAGATTCTTTTTAAAATACTTTCGGGGCTGAACAGGAGTGTTTAAAACTGGCTTCGGAGGTTATTATGAACGGGTTTTCAAGCTATAATCTGCACAATTTTGTTCACAATTTATGAAAGTAATATGTGTATTGTGATTTCGAGGATCGTAATAAATGCCACGCGCCAGGACCGGTTGCATGGTATATTGTATATTGGCTAAATACTAGTATAAAATTTTCTCTAGCATAATGATGAACGTCACTTATAGGTACTTAGAATTTTTATCTGGTCCTGTGTGTATCCAGAACACCTGAGCAGTATTAAGATGCACCGAAAAGCGATTGATTCAGATTCTTTTTAAAAATACTTTCGGAGCTGAACAGGAGTATTTAAAAAAAAATGACGGGCTCCAAAGGTTACCACGAACGGGTTTTCAAGCTATAATCTGCACAATTTTGGCCAAAATTTTACATTTTTGTTATTGATTCAATTTCTCAGCACAATATTGCTGTTTAAATCTAAGAGTATGTAGAATCTGTTATCTACTTGAAAATTTTTGTATGCATGCAGAGTAAATTGTATTTAATTATTTTTTTTTTATTTCACAGGGAGCGCTGAAACATCAATTTTTTTCAATTAAATTATTTTTATTTGACTTTCCTCTTTCCTATAACCTAAATAATTAAGGAGTAGTCTCCATTAAAATTATGCAAAGGCAATTCTTGTATAAAAGAGATACAGTGGTTTTATCTCTGAATTCCTGAATTCGAAATGTTTTCAGTCCTAAATTGATAAATATACGTTATCGAGACAGTTTGAAATTCATTTGAGACTAGTCGAGATTACTTTAAGACGACTATTCAAGACTTGTAAGACTGTTCAAGACTCTTCGAGGCAGGTTGAGACTTGAAACTTAATCGAGACTGGTCAAGACAAGTTAAGACAAGTCGCGACTGGTCAAGACAAGATAAGACAAGTCGAGACTGGTCAAGACAAGATAAGACAAGTCGAGACTGGTCAAGACAAGTCGAGACTGGTCAAGACAAGTCGAGAAACAGTCATGACTATTTTAGACTTGATCTGTCATGGTGAGACTCAGTCGAGACAATCCAAGTATTTTTCAGACACATTTAGAAAAGTTAAGACAGAGTTAGCACAAGTTAAAACAAAAAGTACCCTATTCAGACTTGTATAAGAGTAATCAAGGGAACCAAGGTTATAGCGGTAATCAAAAGAACGTAATCCAGGGACAAAGACCAGACATGGAAAACAGACATATACAACAAAGAACATAAAGTAACTAAAATCATACATACAAAGTAACAAAAGTAAATGAGCAACTCGGACTCCACGGTAGAGAAACACCCGTCGAGTTGCGCCTAAAATGTCAAGTCCGGGGTAGACAAACGAGGAAAGGAAAACTATGACACGTTGAATACATCAGTTTTCATGGTGCTGATGGATACACCATAACGATCCAAGAGTTCATGATGACGACCATAAAACTTCTGTAGTGATGACTTCAATCTTGTAGCAACAAAACTCTGTTCCAGAAGCCTATTTGTTAGAGTTCTAGCGCGATACAAAAAGTCTGCGTAGTTTCGGCTAGCTCTAGCATAACGTATGTGTTTTGATATGAACACTACATACGCAGGAGCCGAAGGGATGTTGCCACAGATGAAAGGAAAGTTAACAATTCTGAATGAAAAATCCTCACGTTTGTCGTAAAGTTTGGTTAATAGTTTTCCTTTACCATCGATTTCTAAGTGTAGGTTAAGATATGAGGCTGACTTTACAGTGTCTGTAGTATCCTTTATCTCAAGTTCTTTTGGGTACATGCGATGTATCAAATCCCCGAAATTAGGATTGTTTAAAGATAATACGTCATCTATATAGTGGAAACTGAGATTGAAGGATCTAGCTAAACGATATTCTTTCTTTCTGATCAGATCAGCTATAAAGTCAGCCTCATAAGAGTGAAGGAATAGGTCAGCAAGTAAAGGAGCACAATTTGTTCCCATTGGAATGCCGACCGTTTGTTAAAAAAACCGTCCACCACACTGGACAAATATGTTGTCGATTAAAAATTCCAGAATTTTGCAAACATCTTCCTCTGTATATTTGGAAGATTATTTGGAATTATTTCTTACAAAGTATGAGGAATCTCTACCAAGAACTATATATCTGTATCTAGGTGTACCATCATTTTTGGAAAAAAAAACTACGATGTATAATGTTTTTAAGTCGGGATTGTAACTGAGTATATGGGGAATAGAAGTATACAGTGTTGAAAAGTCATAGGTTTTAATGCTATTATATTCAGATAATAGTCTTGAACTGATTGTCTCCAAAAGATCTTTCGAATTTTTCAGGATCCACATTGAATTAATACTACTACGGGAGTAATATGTGTTGTGGTAGGACTGTAGACCCTCTTTGAGAGTTGTGAGTTTAGAAGTTAAAAGTTTTGAAAGAGGTTTGGTGGTACATTTTGCAGATCTAGCTATGAAACATTGTTTGTATGGATTCTTGTGAAGTTTAGGAATCCAGTACATAGACGGTAAATCACAATCATCGTCCTTGGTAGAGAGACCAAAAGAGGATAGCACAGATTTATGGTTTTCCACAATCTCGTCTCTGGAGGAAGTGGTATTAGTGTAGGTCTTATCACTGCTATTATTTTCTACGTCTAACTCTGATAATAAACATTCGATATAAAACATTTTGCAGACAAAAACAATGTTGTTTTGGGCTTTGTCTGCTGGTACGACAACAAACTTGTCATGTATAGTAGACAATGTTTTTGCTACATATAACTTAGTAGTGTAATTGATCAGCATATTTAGTTCATAGTAAAAAAATGTTTATTCGGTTTGTTTGTCGTAAATAACACAGAATTGAGTTTGGTATATCAAAATACCTATAAAATGGACCTAAGTCTCTGTATTTGAACCTAAATGGGGTACATGTATGCCGATTGGACTAATTTATTGCGGTAGTGTAAGATAATTGCAGATGCTATCATATTTTACAAATTTCAAGGCTCTGGCCACTGCTACATGTATTTGCATTCTGATCTTCGATCTTAATTGATAAAAATACCGTAAGTAGAATTAACTTGTAACAAGAAACTATAAAGAATGCACGAACTGAATATAATTGGCGAAGTGAATGATACAAGACGGTTATCTTATTATAATTTTTTTTTAATTTTACAACGGTAATTTCGTTGATTTCATGACCATTGTAAAAAGGGAAAAACACGTTCTTTCCATAATGTGGGAAAACATTTGACTTTGAAAGATGGAACTTTTTGAAATTTGACAAAAGGTGCCATATCGTAAAAAGAAGTCCAATTTGTGGTTATGCCTTGAAGCTTCTATGAGTAGGACTGCAAAAGTGTATATCGACTGAATTTCCAAAATTTGTAAATGACATATCAGTCATATATTTTGCATGATACTCGGAATTAACGCAATGTGCAATCTACATCGTAACTTATTTGAAGAAAGTAACGAAAGGGGAATAAATCGAATGTAAATTTGCGACTTGTAGCGTCAAGAAGGTTTGTATCCAGATCTAGAACTTGTGTATTTCTATACATTTGTATAAAAAGAAAGATTACTGGAATGTATTTTTGTTACTATTCACGTTATGTCCGTACGTTAGGCTTGTTATCCGATTATCTCTATTAGAACGTATGACGTGGCTTACCTGACGCTTACTCGGACGGGTACATTTGTAGGTTCGGTAAAGTTATTAATGAAATAGCGGGCGATACTCGTAACAAGGACTTTCCTGTATAGTCTCGCATGACTATGAACATTAATTATATCCCCGTGATAGTTCATACAAATATTCTGAAAAAGGAAGTTAAGTTTTAAATACATTATTAGGAAGTTGTATGTTCTTAAACCTCTTGCGACGTGTTGTTTAGGATTGTGTATAATAACTTATTTAATACCATGTTACCCTTCTGGAAAGAATGCCGAAGCGATGGGTGATAGCTGCATTTGTTTTGGTACGTACTTGTATTTGTACAGCACCTCACTCTAAACAAAATCATATGCACCAAATCGGAATATTGTAAGCACTCAATCCATCGACCCTTAAAAAAAAAACTCTCCCCAACGCCCACAAACACACGTACAACTGAATACCACACAACATTTATCAGTATTTTGCAAAACATTTTCTCGGAAATGGTAGGCGACACCAATCCCAAAAACCACCACCGACGCGAGAATTAACTTGTAGATGTTTTTTGCAATTTTTTATGTGTATAAGATCTAAAAACACTTCAACTCTACGAAAAAGAATCAAGATGGACCTTTCTTGCATTCTACTGACTGTCAATATCGGATTTATACATTTATAAACACGTTCCATAATTATTCCATATTTATCTAATACAAATTCAAAAAAAAAAAAATATGCGATTCATGTTTTTCTCTCTCTCCGTTTTACTTCACACAGCTTTGTCCAGCAAAATAGAAATATAGATCTGAATTAGGTACACACATATACCTTTACATTGATTTTTAGTTGAAATAAAAGCAATACTGAAAATGGCGGGAAAGTTTCCTCGCACTTTTGTCAATATAAGCAGTCAACAGATATTAATGTAGATCACAGACGTTTCAGGATAAATTTTAAAATATTGGCTCATGTTTTCTATATGTATTGAATATATTTCTGTAAAAATGACCAAATTGAGAAAAAAAATATTCCACCAATTACCTACCAAAAATGGTGATTTAATCCTGAACAATGCCTTTAAGTTATATCATTTTTCAGACAAAATAAAATTGAAGACATTGATAATGGTTGGTATTACTAATATATACATATTCGAATCTGAGAGAAACAAGTGCAGGATGTGTGATCGTTATTCGATTTCTAGTTGTTTCTGTAATTTTCGATGTTTTTTAGTGTTTAAATCAATTTCGCGGTAATAATTTTGCGCAGTTTTCCTGTCAACCACGAAAATACAGAACTCTGTGAAAAATGGTAGGTTAACAGTATTTATCAAGAAAACTAATTAGGAAGGGATAGAAATTAAAACTAAAACGGAAAAAGATCTAATTATTTATACTTCAAAAGCAAAAACATATTTCGCCAATTGAAAGCAAAAATGTAGAAGCATATTATTCCATTTATTCAGCATATTTTCATCAATGAAGAAATTGTTAACGATCTAGTAGCATTATTAAGCACAATTAAATGCATGTAAAACAAATCAATTACAATGTGATTTTAGTACTTACCGTTTTTACAAGCAACCATCAGTTTTAGTATAATGCATTTATTAATGAAATAATATTAATGGTCTTCATTATCAATAAATGCTTTCTTTTAGATCATATAGGGCCAATTGAAAATGTTATTTATCACACAGCCGGTGACATTGGACACCAAAACCAAAACGAGGTCGTACAGTCATTACTATTTACATATTACAAGAAAACTTGTATTAAAATTGATAACGAAAAACCCAACTAATTGGGTTATACATAGTATATGTACATGTATCTGCATTGATTTAAATGTGTACGTAGTAAGATGATGGATGACTACATTTTTGTTTCTAAGAAATAATTCCAAATCATCTTACAAATATCCAGAAAAAGATGTTTACAAAATTAGTAAATTTTCGAACAAGCGACACGAATTCATTCATTACATGAGTACTTTGATTTCAGTAAGAATCTAATTATTACCCCTTTCTGCCTTCGTGCTTTAATAAGCTTGTATTAAAAATTAGGTATTTAAAAAAGTGAACATTTATTCCAACATATTGAAGAAATACGCCGGATATGCTACTATGTCATATATCCTAGTTATTCCATATCGAGGACCGATATTAGAAACTGATCACCTGTGCGCTTGGCAAAATATGGAAGGAAGACTTTGGCCACCTTGATGAATAAAAGTAAAAAGTACTGGGTAATAAGACCTACCGCTTAACTTCAAAAATCCTCGATAATATGGCAATTAAAAAAAAACTGTTATGCCTACGGATATTAACCAAGTATAAAGTTTGCAGAGCAAATTAAACAGCGGCAGAGTCAAAATTTTAGATTTTTTCAATGAATTTTATCAAAAATAAGGTATTAAAACTTGTTAATAATCGTAGGCGAAGGACTTTTTCTAAAACTCCTTTTAACGCCGCATTTCTTAAGGTATTGGTTATATAGATCTGTTGGGATTATCATGCAGGACTTTTCAGTTTTATGTGAATTTCGTCCATATGGCTTTAAGTGTCATTTTACATGCTTACTTTCGATTCAAAATATAGAAACAATAAATAGAGTAATTTTTATCGCTTGTTTTTTTTTTTTTTTTAAATCATAACGTTTAATGAAACATATTTATAACATGGAAGAAATAAGAGAGGTTTAAAGTAATCCGTAAATTCCATCAACTTTTTTTTCGGCATTTTTCCCGAAAGTACCTTAACTACCCTGTGCATATATTTAGTTTGGATATTTTGTTTAAAATTTGATAGAAAACAGAAATTAACATGCGGCTTTTCATATAACCCTTATTCTTAGGAGCTAACAATTATATAGAATGCATAGTAGAATTAAAAATTAAGGGAGAACACACTGTAAGTGACACTAGAATACAATAGAAACTGTTTGTAATTATCAATATGAATTATATCCTAATAGCATGCGGATTGGAGTGTATAAGTATCATTTCACCGAATAAACCAATAAATCTACTTAATATCAAACATAAAAATGAGTAGCCTTTTTTAGTGTATAACATATTTCAGAATTTGCATGATTCTTACAAAGACTGCAACTTAATAAACACAAATAAATAAATAAATAAATAAAAACAATAAAAACATTAAAACATGTTTATCATAAATAATCATGCGGAATTCACATGTATATGTTTCAATACACGTGCTTCTCATTACCGGCATCTTATAAACTGATAACATAAATCAAGTATAAAGTCGTAATGATTTATTACATACATGTACAAAAAAAATAAAAATGGCCACTTACGTGATTTGCCGTATCCACGGTATCCATAACCAGCCCCGCCATCGAGAGCACCGCCACCATATCCTCCAAGACCACCGGCAGCAACGCCATAACCATATCCGAGACCTCCAGCTAGTCCATATTCCTCACCTAGTCCATACCTGCCACTCAATCAATATCCTCCACCAAGCCCGTATTTACCGCCTAGTCCAAGACCTCCTCCAAGACCATATCCTCCGAATGCTTAGCTCTCTAGCCATTTTGAAAACTGTTGTCTTTGGAAATAGTTACGGAGAACGTAGGCTAGAGTGTATCCCTGCTCTCCATACTCTGCCGCGGTAAAACCGATAACAACGAGGAAAATCAGTGCTGTCTTCATACTTGAAAAATATATACATCAGAATGACGACACAAAATTACGATCAACAAATTATGGGTATACTTCAACAAAATTAAAAACGACATAAATGCTTAAAAATCGATACACTGTAAAATATTAATAATTCATCTATGTCATGTGATTTATGCTTATTTTGTTTAACTTTTCATAATTAAAAAAAAAGATAAACATACTTTATCTAGGGTTGTCGTGCATTGAATTTCCCTTTAATACCCAAAGACCAAATTAAAGACTGAAACCGCTATATAACGCAGACCTACCTATCAATAAATGAGAATATCAGTTTAAATTACGAAAGTCAATCACACTCAAATTTCAAAGAAGAAAAAAAAAACATTTTTCAGCTTGTTTAACGTTAACTGTTTCACCGTTAAACTTACTTGTTATTTTCCTTAATTAAACCTTTTGCTACAATGATTTGACATGGTTATATTTATACCAATGCATAGTATCAACATGATGGATTGGAAAGGATGCCATCAATCTTATACTCTTATGTAACAAACAAAATGAAGAAAAAAATATGATAATCCATAAAATATGTTCCATTACAAAATATTATGATCAATTAGAACGAATTTTATAGGGCCTTCTTCAAATGAACTGTTGACTTACGAGTTCAGAAATGTTTGCGGATAATTTGGCTTTTGTACTCGCATCATCATTAGAAGGATACAAGTTATACATGAAACTTACATAATATTCTGGTCAACTATACTATGTCGTTTGCAACAATGAAAACTTGGGTACATTTTTACAAAACAATTTTGATTTATATTTCTGTTTGGTTTTGAAATAGTAGAATTTTCATTTATATAAAGGAAGCAATATTTCTATTGTTGTGAGCGTAATTTTAATTTGTTTATGTTTTTTTTTTATTTTATTTTTCTTTATACCACACATTCTAGACATGGGATTTCACTAAGGATCAACATCGATGAATCTCTCTCTCCGTCGAGTGTTCACTCAACAAAGCTTCGACTAGGGAGATCCTGTTTGTTAGTTTTCATAATCATGAGTAAAAAGATTTTTTTTATTAATTACTATGCAATTTTCACATACTTTTCATATTGGATTTAAAGACTAGTTAATCGGTATATTGCGAGGTTATTGTACAGTACATAATTGACATGATGGTGCTGTGGGAGACAGTGCCTTTATCAAAGGCACACATAAGCAAATGATAAGGAATCTGAATGAAAATAAGAAAGGGGGTGTTTTTTTTTTATAAAAAAAAAAAAAAAAAAAAAATTAGAAATGAATTACCCGTGGAAAACAATTAAGAAAAGTCAGAATATAGTAGTACGGCGTATTGATGTAAAGCATGTAGTGCTGTACCAGCCTTAGACCAAGACATAAAAAAGAATTATATTTCTTGTTTATTCCATCTGGAGAAGGTCTTTTACATTTTGACCAGTTTTTATTATGTACTATGATCGTAAGAACAATGTTGTGGAGATCCTCCTGAGTGTGTACGGCAGATCTAAGAGGGAAGTGTGGTTTACATTTGTAGTCACTGAGATGACCATGCATGTGCCTGTTGAAAGTAATCAAAGGAACCAAGGTTATAGCGGTAATCAAAAGAATGTCATCCAAGAACAAAGACCAGACATGGAAAACAGACATACACAACAAAGAACATAAAGTAACTAAAATCATACATACAAAGTAACACAAGCAAATGAGCAACTACTCCACTTAAAACTGGGAGCATGGACCACATGGACCAGGTGCACCCGTAAGGTAAGCGTCTTCATTTTTTTTCTAGAAACACCCGCCGACTTGCTCATAAAAAAGTCAAGTCCGGTGTAGACAAACGAGGAATGGAAAAATATGACCCGTTAAATAAATCAGTTTTCATGGTGCAGATGGATACACTATAACATCATTGAAAGGTTGTTCTGTTTTGCCAACATACTACATACCAAATCAGTACTGGAAAATATATGTGGTTTTTTTTTTTGTTTGTTTTGCAAGTAACATCGGAAAAAAAATTTCTTTCCAGTGCATTAGCTTTTAAACGTTTTGGCATGCAGTGTCTGGGTACAGGTCTCAGATCTTTTATCTCTACATTGTCGACACTGTCCATTGGTATTTTGTTTGGGCTGAAATGAAACCTCTGCTCTTACTAGGGCATCTCTTAGACTCGTAGGTCTACGGAATGCCAAGACCGGGCCCCAGGAAAAACCTTGGAGAGCTTAGGATGTTTTTGAATGGCTTCTCAATTCGAATGTGAACTACATTCAATACTAAAAATATTCTTATGTTTTATTTACCGTCCGGTGGGTGTTTCTAGAAAAGCAGAGGACGCTTACCCTACCAGAATTTCTGGTCCAGGTTTTCGTGGAGTCCTTATAAAATATGATTTATACCACTATATATAGCCTCTTTGCAAACTTTATGTAATATCAAACAAGAGGTAACTTATATGAAATTGAAAAAAGATTATTCTACCATGTTTAAAGATCAGACAAGTAGTGGACAAGAAACTCCCTAAGTGTATTCAGACCTTTCAAACAGTTTTTATATCCAGCTACACAATGTGGAGTTTGCAATCTGAATCTTGTCAGGAGATCTATACAGAGACTTAATACATGTACAAGGGTAATATGCATGTTTACAGGAAATTTCCAATCAATATCTCATTTTCAAATTGAAATCCAATATAAATTTTAAAACATAAAATGATTGAAAAGCGCACTTTTTTCTTCATGTCTTAGTTTGTAACTGTAAAGATGGATTATCTAGCAATAATATGTATTATTAAACAGTAAGGAATATTTCATGTGATAATTTGTATCTAAGTGCTAGTATCATTTCATATAAAATTCACACACTGTTTGTGGTAGAGGTTATTCGTGGTGTAGAAAACCCACAGAACAAACGATGCTTTTTTATTCTACGAATGCTATGTTTGAACGTACTGATAATCCTTTCTGTGTTAAGATCTGTAGTTCTTAAGAAAAACTATACATTTATCTCCCACTAGAATGAACACAATTCAAGAACAGTAACCCTTGCAAATTCAAAATTTTCATTAAAAGGTACTAAAACCGAATGGCATACTAAGACTGGTTATGTGGTCTGTAACTCTGTCAGATGTAGAATTTGAAAACACTGGGTTTTTTTTACACGCATAAGTCGCCTTTTGTCTTCTTTTGATATGGACACGCATTTTTTTGTTTGTCATGTTTTGTGATATGACCTTACTGTTTTAAAGATTTGAGGCCAAAAAGAGAACATAAATAGTTGTTGTACATTCCCTTAACTTTGTATAAATTTGTATTCCTTCCGAACTCTGCCTAATTGCAAACCAAAATTTCTTTGATTACTGTGTCCTGCATAGAAGCATAAACTATATTCAAAGCTACACCAGGCTGTTGTCTCCATACTTGTCCTAGCTATTTCAACCTTTGCATGTTTTGTTAAAGCCATATTGTTGAAGCAGAGAATGTGGGAGGTCATGGGTTTTTTTCTCCGCCAAGTTGTACTAACGACGGTTACTTTTCTTTTACCAAAAACAATGTCCAAGTATGATGTTATAGATTCTTGCCGACTGTTGCTTCAAACTAACACAATAAAGCTCCGAACCACCGTATATGAAAAGCACAAAGCATGGTCGATTATATTGGTCAACCAAGTTCGTCTTATAATACCTGAAATATGAACTTGCAATTGAAAGTTAATATAAAACGATTTTTACACTCATTCATCATAAGCAAAGCCAGGTTTGTTGTATAACATGCATTATGGAGTATTTCAATCTTTTTTCCACCGTTTAAATTATTATGACTGAACATGCCATCTTTAAAAATACATCAATCTCATACTTGTTATAACTTTAAATCTATTCATATTTCATACTTTCATTTAGAAAAAGAAAAAACAGGTCGTCATGAACATTGAATAAGCTATAAAAAAAAAGGTCGTTGGAATCACAATTGCCCGTGTAACCATATTAAAACTGTAACAAAGTTAGTCTTTAGTTTGATTGGAATAGAGATAATGTCCTCATTTTCAAACATTCCTTCCATTCTAAAATACTGTAAACATAACAAATTTGGATCAAACTTTCAAGTGAGTATAATTGCGGGTTACAAATTTTGCGGTATTTAAATTTATCAGCGCTTATATAACGTTAAAATCAATTTCGAATGTTCTACGTTATACGACCACAAAAAAGTTTTTGGTATCACATTGTAGTCCTCGTCGGCGTCGTCGTTTACATTTGTTTCTTTACATTAACTTAAATAAAACTAATCTGACCTTCAAAATATGAATTGACATTTGTTTTTTATTGGATCCGTTGTGAAAATCTTTCCTAGGGACTTCCAATTAGATGTCAGATATATCATACGGTTTTCGAGTTAAATATGTAACTAAGGGTAACAACAAAATGGCTGAACACTAATCAGATTCATTATCAAAGCCAAGTGCAAATTTGATTTGACAGCATAAATATCACACCACTGGAGTAGCTGTTACCTCCATGGTCCTAACTGGGTACAAGCATTTGAAACGAAATGGTGGGTTAAATGTTAGTCTCACTAACCACTTCAAACGTTTACATTACTTTACATGTTGATAAGGTACTTTTAAAAGTATTACTTTGAATTCCCGCGACAAATGTCATCTTAAAAAATACATACCATTTCGAAGCATGCCTTTCCAAATCATTACGCTAATGGTACGATGACCGTAGAAATTCTACACCAAATTTACTTGAATAAATAATACTGAGAATCCACATGTTATCTTTTCTGATCAATGCCAATATGGAGGCACATACTCAAATTACTCACACATGTAAACAATATTCATACACTTTTTTAGTAAATTACAAATTTGATTTTAAAATACACATTTGCAGCTTTAGTTGACTACTTTTGTTCAGAATACACACAAGTAATGCAATTACAATGTATAGATCTATGATCAGTGTGCTTTTGGTACTACATAGGGGATGGCCTTTTGACCTGGAATGGGTTAGTGGGAACCTAGGTTTTACTGTGATGACTAAATAGCATTTGCATGCTGTAGTGTCATAATCGGTAAACCAATGATCACACAAACAAAAGGAATTATTAACAAAAGGCAATCATTACTTATTGTTTCAAAAGATACTGGGTATTTTTCAACCAAACACGGATATCTGAAAGAGAATGTGTTACGAGATCGTTTAAGACGCTTTTCCCTATTACTCCTGATTTATGATTAGTTAGTACTTGCTGTAGCGTAGCGAATCAATAGACACACCATGTACAAGGGATGGAGATATACAGCTGCACAAGTGAGGAACTTGTTTTTTTAATTTTAAGAAAAAAGTCGTATCTTTTACAGTGCATCGCAGTACTCTGATGACCATTGTCGAGATGTAGGACCAAACAATGGACTGTTAATGGGTAATACATCATCACCATATCTGTATCAAAGAGGTCGACCTGAAAATCTTTTTGGGGTGTTTACTGTGTTCCTCAGAAATTAGTATACCGGACAAGTTTAGATATATATAATTCACCATAATTGCTCATTCATATATGACATAGATGTATACACTAAAAAAGACATTGAGTACGCAGTCGTACACAACAATTTCGTTAAGCATGCAGAGAATTCGCACAAATTTCATATATATATATCACGGGAATACCTTGTAATTGAAACTGTGTTTGTGTCAATGTATGATAGGTGTTCCATTCATCATTTTGATTTTGACAACGTTTCCTGTTACGTTCTGAGTAGAGTATTATGCGTCTATCTTTGCAAAATAATACTTTCCTTAGTAACCTTGATCTTAATTTTCGAAAACCTTGCTTTCTAAATGTTGATTTTGAAGACATCCTAAATATTAGGATGACTCAACAAGTCCAATTTAAATGTAGGCCACACCTATGTATACCAAAGCAAGCCAGGGGTTGCGTATAGACATGTTTCATTAAAGTAAATGTATTTCTTCTATAATTTAATTTCAGAAATTATGTTTATTATCTCATGACCAAATGAGTAATCTGTAATGAATATGACATCCTTAAACTCTTTAATTATTTTTTGTTAAATTTTGGTACTTAAATTAAATTATAAAGAATGACCGTTACATTTTAAAGCCTCCTTATCCGAGGTACACACTTTAAAATAACTACTCAACTTATTTGGTGGGCACCAAGTGATTAAGGTTATTTCGTCATAGACCAAAAAAGTATAACAGTCATTTCTTAAGTAATTAAGATGATGATTGTAAATAAAGCTAATAAACTAAAACATACATAAATCAATGAAAACAGATGTCCTTGACTTATTACAGGCATTTAAAAGTGAAATAGTGAGATAAATCAGGTTGTATGGCTAGGAACCATTTCCATGGTGACCATACAAGATCCAATGTAGATTTGTGTTGATTACATCGAAATTAATTCAGTGTTAGTCATCTCAATTTTCGATATACGTGTAAGAACTTGTCTAGAGTTAAACACAATAATATGTTGTATTAAGTAGAAAAGTTAAGAGTTTTGATAGGTATAACTTCATTGACCGAGATTTCATTGAAAAATATGCTTAGAAATTTATTTTAGAATTTACATACAGTATATATCACTGTTCAAGTATAGAATTTCGCAGCCCCTGTTTCACTTTCTTAGTTAAGAGGAGTGACGATTCTTTTGTTGAACACATTGATCATCGGGCAATGTATCTCTGATTGCATAATTACGTCTTACTCATCTGGAAACTGTTCTAAGTTTTTTAAAGGACATATAGCAACCCATTTTCCGAACAAAAATATGCAAGTTAAGCCATATCATTGGGACAAAATGTATTTGTATTTGAATATATTACAAAAGTTCACTCGTGACAAAACAAAAGGTTTCAAATGTTTATCTGGCTGTAAAATTAGAAGTGACGTGTCACAGTGGGATTTTGTTCTTGTTTTTTTTGTTTTGTTATGTTTCTTTTTGTTTTTTGTTTTTTTGTTTTTTTGTTTGTTTGTTTGTTTGTTTTTTTTTTTTTGGTCTAACTTACACCTCTGTACAGTGTTATATAAAACTATACACTGAACCTAGCCATGTGCATTTTATGTTCATTGTATGTGTATATCTTGGTCTATTTAAGTAAGAAAAAAATGTGTTCAAATATCATATATACTACAAAAGTATATGGCTATCGTTTACAAATTGAGGATTTTGCCTACATGCTCTAAGCTTGCAGAAAAGGTTAACATTTTGACAGACACCCTTGTTTGTATGTTAATGTTGTATTTTGTACTTTTATTGTTGACAAACAAAGGACGAACAGTTGCAGCACATCTAATTATTTGTTTAAGATCCTTAACATCCTAATGATCTTGATCAGAATATCTCGATTGGCTGTATGATTGGAGTGTGACTAAATATTTTTCACAGTATATACATATACTTATCAGATATATAAGTGTTTATTTTCCACAATATTTGAAGGTCATACTTATACATGCTGTATTTTTATATCTGGGCCGAATTTGGGTAAGTTATTAATATTAAATCTCATATTAAATGTAAATTGATTTCGAGAAATATTGACAAAGAACACTTCAATGGGGTAAACTGCCTTCTTTCCTAAATTTAAACGCCCAAATCCTTCATTCTCCCATTCCCCTAGCACAATTCCTCATGTGTTCTTCCCGATACATTTTCAACATCAGTCTGTACGTCATTAACATTGATATTGTTTGGTGGAAAGAACAAAAAAATCCTATGATTACTTTTAACTAAGTTAAAAAATAATTTTCTGATTTTGATGAAACTTGTTCATTTTCAGTGTGTGGTAAATTGATTTCAATGTCCAGCTTTTTTTGTTTTTTTTGTTTTTTTGTTTTTGTTTTGTTTTTTTGTGTTTGTTTTTGTTTTGTTTTTGTTTTTGTTTTGTTTTGTTTTGTTTTGTTTTTGTTTTTGTTTTTGTTTTTGTTTTGTTTTGTTTTTGTTTTTTTCTTTTTGTATCATTTCCTGGTTTATGGGATGCCGTAAAAAGATAAACAAAAGGGATGTTGTAACGGAGACTTGGGATTTCGGCCCCTGAATGTGAATCGAGGAATATCTAAGTATTAATATTATATTTCCAAATTTTTATTTTATTTAATATTATTATTATTATCATTTTGTTTGCATTGATTTAAACAAAGTGTGTATTTGAAATGAAGAAAATAAATACGATATTTTGTTGTTGTAAAATGTATTTTATAGGGGATTCTACAGGGAAATAAGAGGATGGTATATATTATATGATATAAACAGATTGTTTTCTGATATCTTTAGGAACTTCAATTTAAGTAAATGTCTCGAGTGTCTTAATGAAGACATGATATAACACCTTAATTGTTGTTTTATTTGAGTTGATGAAAGTCACATGAACGTTATATACACCTCTTTACTATTAATTAAAACATGACAAAGACGTCTAAACCAATTTCTGAAAATAAAATATGATTAAAATAATACCACAAACTATGAGTTTACAGAGCAATTCTATAAGGAAGACCCTTTTACTGGCCATGTTGGTCGTTATTGCATTGAACTTTCTTTTCACCAGCTGGTCTTATGACTTTCGTGATGCTCTGGAATAAGTAGTTTTTATCAAATGTTCATCAATGTTATCGAATGTCATGTATGCATCGTTTCCCGAGCAGTTGCAAAACAGCATCGTTATACGACGCGATATCGATTTACGGGAAGACTATTCTCTATGGTATGTCAGTTAATTAAATTGACACAAGAAATATGACTGAGGCATGTAACGTACCATGGCCGGGTTAAAGACACTGACGACTTAAGCACTTTTGAGACTTATGATTTGAATCGAGAATACCACAATGTTCGTTCGTCATCTTTGTTTATGTAGTTGTTTTGTAATAATTCTTTAATCATTGACAAAGTGGTGTGTCACTAAACAAGTCCGCTTCAAACCCTTAAATATACTTTTTTAATTCATTCAAACACAATTTATGTGAAGAAAGGAACTTTCACACATGTAGGTACATACATGGGAAAAAAAGAAAGAAAAAGCAAAAAAATGTACTTGATCAATCATAGTACTTGGAATACATGTAGCATGAGTGGGTTTCAAACTTGAGATTCATCTCTTGAGTCGAAGTCACGTTTATAGATATCTTTAGAACGATATTTTCACGATATGAAATGTATTGCTTTAGACCACTGTAATAGTAGACTTATTTTAAGACATTCTTGAAACTCGTTCATGTTTTTATTTGTCCACGATAATGTGTTTATAAAACATGAATATGAAAATTTTTCATCCTTCAAATGAATTGATAAAAGTGAATGTAAAAAGTTTCCTTATAAAATCAATGACAAAATATTCTGATTCTACGTTTTGTTATATTTTTGTAATTATTGTACTCATGACTTTTCATTACAAAAGTACACAACTACCGACCTTAAACAGATATTGAAGACTCAAAAACATTGCAGTGGTATTTATTGCAATTAGTGTACTATAATAATACAAGCAATAAACTATATTGTGGGTTATTTATTCATTTTTTTTATTTTTTTCTTAGGCATAAACATAGGAATAAGGAGAAAGATATCGTATAGACTGTTTTTAATTTAATGTCGTGGAATGACAGAATCTGCCAGGAAGTAAGTTTCTATTTCAAATGGTACTTATCTTAATCTAAAACAGTAGTTTTTTTATGTTCATTTGTACATAGATGTATATTTTTGACTAAAATGTAAGTATTCCACTGATGATTGATATTTATTGGAAATGGCTATGCACAATATGTTGTGTAACTTTTTAGTGTTCAAATACTTTTTGTAGGCATGATGTTACCCCTTTTACATTTGGTTTGATTGTCCTTTCATCAACATCGTGCACACCTTTTTACCTTACAGGACAAGTCATCTGTACATCTTAAACATACTTTTTAATTGATTCAAACAAAGATCATTTATAAAAGAAGTACATGGAATGCAAAGAAAAAACGGAACAATAGAAACCAAAACAATAACAATAACAAAAAACAAGAAAAAAAATTGACATGATCAATCATAACAGTTTTCCATTATATAAGCGAGTTGATTTACGTTACACTTTTGAATTTTTGATCCATCAAAACATTTGAAATTTGATATATAAAATATGTAATTTCTTGATTATGTTATTTGATTGAATTTGCCTGAACTGCACACATGTTGAAATTATAACTTCCGACAGCACTAGTAAAAATGATTTTATTTCTGATATATTAATGTGATAATGTCATGGTTTTAGGTTCAGGTGGATATATCTATCCTGGAGAAATGTCTCGACTGAGAGTTCCCGATATGTCAGATGACTACGGATTGAGTAGTAGCGTATCATAACATTGAGTCTTAATTTAATTGAGTAGTGTTTCGTTCATGTCGAAAAGAAGAACGAATGGACTATGCGTGGACCAATCAACTAAAAAGTCACAAAAAGTTACGATCAAATAGATACGATGATACGAAGAATAAGATTAATTTTTTTAATTAAGCTCCGTTCCAGTAACCATGAACACACGTATATGATTTATCCATGGCTCATCAAGAATGCATCGTCACTATAATGGAAGAGTCAAAAGCGTTAATGAAGTCGAAGGCTTTGATAAATTAGTAAAAAAAAATATTGATACTCTTCATAAGGTAATAGGAATTATAAAACATTAGTCAATTTTTGACGATATACACATTGTTTGTTCAATAAAAAGGACAATATTACAGTTGTCTTACAGTTATTTAAATTATATAAAATTAAAAAATCCTCATTAATACACACACCATCGAATGAGATTTGTTATACCCATTTTAGATTCGAGCTTTGACCTGGATTCACCATTTTACCCGACACCAAATTCATTGGCAAAAGAAGCTTTAGCAGATATCAGAACAGACCAAGTGGAACAAAATGAAATAAATGACCCAATTTACTCGCGTACAAGAGTACCGAGACTATATAAAGATGATCAAAATTCCCAAAAGCACAGGGAATGGGCAATCGCGCTTATTCTGGTGGGAGTTTTCACAAGAATGATCAAGTAATTGTTATCAATAAGGCAGTCAACAAAACATCTGTCATTAAAATAAGTCGATTACCTTCAACAACAAGCAATGGGTCAGTGACCAATCAAGGTATAACTTAATTGAACTCGTAGGTTAAACCAATTGAAAACATCAAAAAAATAAAACAACATTATGATTTTGAAGTTTATAGTAGATTCAATTACAATAAAAGTGATTAAACTTACAACTTAAATACCTCTTTAATGTTCAAATTGTTTAGTGAAGAGATTTTTTTTACGGTATTAACTGAAGTCGAATAGAATACTCTATTAATGACACCGGTCACCGACAACAAAAGGAAGGAAACTTAAAGCGGTTGTAGTAAATAAATTTCTTAAAAAATCTTCAGACTTACCGTATCTATTATTTTTACAATAGCAACTAAATCTAATGAGCTATATGTATCAGGGTTTTATTTTTGCACGCATTATATAACGAAACCTTCTCTTACATCTGTATTTCAAATTGCAGATTCGAAAGATTACCAAAAACAATAAGAAAGCGAGACGTCTGACAAGAAGAAAGTTAATCAGCAAAATTAGATTAAAAAAAAAAACAAACAAACAAACAAACAAACAAAAAACAAAGAAAAAACGAACAAAAACAAACCAAAACCAAAAACAAAAAAACATGAGTTTATTGTTTGTACATTAAAATATTAAATGTGAATTTTTCTGAATATCATGTTATATTTCCGATAAACAAGCACATACCAAAAATATAGATACTACCTAAAAGGAACTAACTCTTGATCGAATACAAGTTTATACAGTCCATTAAAAAGTACATATGCGGCATATGCGGGTCTTGTAAGAGAGTGGATAATTGAAAGAGGGGGGTTGAATAGTCCGTATTAACAAAGTCATTTTTTTTTATCTTCAAACAACTAAAGTATAAATTCAAAGAATATTTATTCAAACGTTGTAACAGGCTTTTTGATTATGGTTGGTTCAGACGGGAGGGGAGGTAAATCACACACATTTGGTATGTACAGGTTGTAGTTTTGTTCAAATTATAATTTGTATAAATATTTGTACAAACAATGGTTCGTATTTTCAGTCTGTATAAATTATATATTTATAAGTTTAGTGAACAAATATTATGATTTGTACAAAATTAACCGAACAAAAATCACTTCTGATATGTGTAAACTTATCCAAAATAAAGAGATTAAAAAAATATGCCAATACAAATGATTAACACAAACTTAATAACAGAAAAGATTATGTTCACACTATTCATCTTTGGCTTGATTTGTTTTCATTACTGGAACATGTCAAAGAAGCAAGCCAATGATAATTTCACCTAAAATTTCGCTTTGTTTATTTTTTAGCATTTTGAAGTTTGACAACCAGTTTTACACTCACAAAGTAAGTAACCCTATAACAAGTAGTTTGGAAATAATTTCAGGTAAAGACATATGTCCAGGTGGAATCGGGCCACATTAGGACCACAATATTTACAGTTTCATTTGGGTCCTGCTAAAATGATTAGTTAAAAAAAGATAATGTAGAAGTATTACTTTTAGATAGCTCTAACACTTGGTATGAGTTAGTCTGCTGATCAACTATTCATATTTTACATTAATGCCATAGATAAATCAAACGTTGAATGAAACTCACCAAAATATATTAGGTACAGTACCTGAACCGGTCCGTGCAACTAAAATTGCGATTGGTCAATTTTGCACATATTAACATAATATAAAAATTAAAACATCAATTCATATTTTTGTTTTACATTTGTATTATTTTTAACAGATCATTTGTCATTTTACATAATAAATCTGCGATCAGATCGGTCACCCGTCCTCGGGTATAGATTTGTCAACAATCAGTCAGTCAGAGGTCATCCATTCGTCAAATGGTTGTGCTGATCGGCTCAAGGACTATCAATTTTAGTAGCATCTAAGTTGGATATATATTGATTTATTGAAAACCAAACAATTTACAAGTTATGTTTTTTGCTTATTTTGTGCATATTATGATTTGTATTCTCAATAATGGTTCTTGCGATTGAATGGATGTATCTATGCCAAACAAGAGCAGTATCATAGAAAATGTACAGTTTGCTCTAATAAGACAAGGGTATTATATTCAAAAATACACTAAAAATACTAATACCCAATATGTAATATAAATTCAGATAAGAAGCATATTTCAAGCATCTAAACGACGTTGAATTGCTTTCAATCCATAGCGTCATTGAGTTTTTAAAGAGTTATCTGCTCTCGAAGTATTTATTTCCAGTGTATTTCAATGAAATCATAACCAAATTTACCCGAAGCATATGTAAGACTAATCAAGGGAACTAATAATGTAACGGAAATCAAAACAATGTAATTCAGGGACAAAGACCAGACATGGAAAACATATAACACAATAAAGAACATCTAGTAACTAAAACAATACACACAAAGTAACTAAAGTAAGTGAGCAACTCGGACCTCACTTACAACTGGGAGCATGGATCAGGTGCACTGGTAGAATAAGCATCCTCAGCTTTTCTAGAAACACCCGCCGAGTTGTTCATGCATAGTTAAGGTCGGGAAAGACGAAAGAGAAAAGGAAAACTATGACACGTTGAACAAATCAGTTTTCATGGTACAGATCGAGTTTATGACTGTAGTGAAGACTTCAAACGTACATTTGTATGAGTTGTGATATGAAATTTCAATACGCAAGTTCTTTGGGGTAGATGCGATGTATCAAATTTCCAAAACTTGAATTGTTTACTATTATACGTCATCTACATAGCGGCAACTGAGATTAAAGGATCTAGCGAAACGATGCTCTTTCTGTCGCATCATATCAGCTACAAAGTCGGCCTATTAAGAATGACGGAATAAGTTAGCAAATAGACGGGCACATTTTGTTCCCTTTTGAAGCCGACTGGTTTGTTGAAAAAAATGACACGCCCACCACGCTAGGCAAATATGTTGTCGATAAAACATTACAACATTTTAAGAAAATAAAACATCTTATTATGTGTATTTGGAAGATGATTAGAAATTATGTTTTACATAGTACGAGGAATCTCTGCGGAGATCTATATATTTGTATCTAGGTGTACCATCTTTTCTGGAGCAGCAACAATATATAATTTTTTTTTTTAGTCGGGAGTTAACTGCTTATATGTAATAGACGTATACAGTGTTGAAAAGTCATGGGTTTTAATGCTATTATGTTGTGTGATATATAGATTAATGAATGTATAAATGCAGAAATACTTTTCATGTCAACACTATTTTACTTAAAAAAGGTCGGAAGTACTTAATGTCAAAATGCTTTATTTCAAAAGTTAGATTTTGAACTGATTACAAATTTACTCAATTGCATACATAAATAAATGAAAGATACACAGTTAACACATAAGGGAATGTCACAATCATGTTATACGAAAGATATGTTTTAAACACACGAACTCAACAGCCATAAACAAAACTTAATATTTAGCAAACAAAACAAAGACGTTTATAGACTATAAACGGTAAACGAAGACAGCTGAAAAACAGACATACACAACAAAGAACACAAAGTAACTAAAATCACACACATAGCAACAAAAACATAGCATAAAAACTGAAATCGTGGAAAACAATTACGTTATTGTCAACCTTATTATGTATGAAGTAATTAAGAAATAAATCAAGGAAACTGCATTTTATCATTATTTTACCACAAGCTGGCACGTTATGTCGCATTGTTTTACAACAAATGACAGCGAAGGATAACTTAACGACACAAATGCCCAGCCAGAGGTAGAACAATGCCAAAATTTAGTTCCCGTCGATAATTTTGATTCTAATCGTTTCTTCATGCAGCTTATGATTTCAAGAAACGTTGGTCGTGTGTTTACACTTTTTTTTACCATGATTGTGGTCTAAAGAGCTTTGTAGCACGTCATACATTGTATTAGAGTAGGTATTTTTACCTGTGCACTTGTAAACGGGGTTTTGAATATCCATCACATTGACAATAGTAAGTGTAAAGAGACTAAATCCATACATTATCATGCTATTTTCCAATCGACCGATTGTTTTAAATCATGCAATATATCAACATTTATTATCTAATGCTTTTTTGCGGAATGAAGCGTTCGTTAATTAGCCAGCATTTTTTTCTCTTCCATTTATCTAATTGAAGATCTTACATTGGTAAAGCCTAAAATAGTTAAATATTAAATGTAGTGAACAAAAGATACGATTCAATAAAATACTTTATTGTCTTGTAGAAAATAATATTATAGAGATAAAAAATCACTTTTTGGCGTTTATCGTGACATGGTATTAAAAATACGTCTCAGTCAGTTCTTGGAAAATATGGATATATCAAAGAAATCTCTGGACTTTTAGTTTACAGATTCAAATGACGAGATAACCGCACCTTGCACCTGAATCGATTTCTTTTAGATATTCCTCTGACCTTCTTTTCAATTTGCCTTCCTGCATGCACTTCAGTAATGTTTAACGTAAATGTCATTAAAAAATATATATTTTCATTAAAATCTGGAAATATTGTTTATATCCTTGCGAGCCTGACGCCACTAGATTTTGAAAATACACAATTAGTGCTTTTAAAAATGATTTCCTAGAAAATCGGTATATGTGTTTCTATAATAAGTAAAAGTAGTAGCATACTGAACAATTAATTGCTGCTTTGTGCATATAACTCTATTTTCATAAAAGATACAATGCATTCTTAAACTATGACAAAAAAATTATGTTTAAATAAATAATGTCGTAGTTTTTGAGTAGGATTATAGTTTTGATCTTTGTAATATGTTATCGAATTTTACTTCGAGCCAGAGAATTGAGGTGTAACGACAGACATAATTATCACATTCAATCACAAATCTCGCAATACGGCGTATGATATAACATGTAGTGAAATAGTTCAAACCGTTTATTTTCCAAAGTATGATCTGCTACATATTTAAAATTAATTCACTGATATAGTCCGATTTAGATAATCGGAAATTTCAGACTTGTTGTCATCCAGCTTAAAATTGCTAACGTAGATATATGTACTTATCTGTCGCATTGCCTCCATGTTCTTTGTAAAGTGTGACGATTTTGACACCTTTGTTTTGTATGTTAATGTTGTATTTTGTATTTTTATTGTTGACAAAATGAAAACAAACAAAAGATGAACAATTGAAGCACATCTAATTATTTGTTTAAGATTCTCAACATCCTTATGATGATGATCAGAATTTATCTTTGGCTGTGTGATTCGAGTGTGACTAAATATTTTCACAGTATGTATATATATATACTTATCAGATTCTTCATTGTAATGTATAAATGCTACATTATTTGTTATTCACAATATTTGAAGGTCAAACTTATACATGCTGTATTTTTATATCTGGGCCGAATTTGGGTAAGTTATTAATATGAAATCTCAGATTAAATGTAAATTGATTTAGAACAAAAAATATTGACAAAGAGCGCCTCAATGGGGTAAACTTCCTTTTTTTCCTAAATTTAAAAGCGTCATTCTCCCATTCCCCCTGCACAATTCCTCATGTGTTCTTCTCCACATGTTCTTTTCAACATCGCTCTGTGCGTCATAAACATTGATATTGTTTGCTGAAAAAAAGTACTATGATTACTTTTAACTTAGTTAAAATAATCATTTTATGGTTTTAATGAAACTTGTTTAATTTCAGTGTGTGGTAAGTTGATATCAATGTCCATTTTAAAAGACCATATTTTTGACTATATTAACGCAACTTGTCCATTCCTTGTGAGGTATAAACGTCTCATTTTCCGGTTTATGGGATGCGGCAAAAGATAAACAAAAGGTATATTGTATCACAGGCTTGGGATTCCAATCCCTGAATGTGAATCGGGGAATATTTAAGTGTTAATATTATATTTCGAAATTATATTTTTTTTGTATTGATTTGAACAAAATGTGTTAATATTTGATAAGAAAATAAATACGATGTTTTAAAAAATGTATTTTATAGGGTTTCTACAAAGGATGGTATACATTATATGACGTAAAGAGATTGTTTAAGCCACTCCAAAGCTGTTTAAATGTATACTTTCTAAAAAATATTGGGCTGATATCTTTAGGAACTTGAATTTAAGTAAGTGTTTCGAGTGCCTTAATAAAGACATGACATAACTCCTAGATTTCTTGTTTTATTTGAGTTGATGAAAGCCTCATGAACGTTATATACACCTATTAACTATTCATGAAAAAATGACAAAGACGTCTAAACCAATTTCTGAAAAAAATATGATTAAAATAATACCACACAGTTGGAGTTTACAACGCAATCTTATAAGGAAGACCCTTTTACTGGCCATGTTGGTCGTTATTGTATTGAATTTTCTTTTCACCAGCTGGTTCTATGAACTTTCGTGATGCTCTGAATTAAGCAGATTTTACCAAACGTTCATCAATGTTATCAAATGTTATGTATGCATCGTTTCCCGAACAGTTGCAAAACGCGATATCTATTTACGGGAAGACTCTTCTCTATGGTATGTCAGTGAATTAAATTGACACAAGAAATATGACCGAGGCATGTAACGTACCTTGGTCGGGTTAACAAAATTGACGAATTAAGCACGATTTACACTTGTGATTTGAATCGAGAATACAACAATGTTCATTAATCATGTGCGTTTGTGTAGAGGTTTTGTTATTATTCGTTAAATCATTGACATTGTCATTAAATATACTTTTTTAATTCATTCAAACATATTTTATGTGACGAAGGGAACGTTCACTTATGTAGGTATATAAATCGGAAAAAAAGAATGGATAAATGGATATACCTATGCCAAACACGGGTAGTACCATAGAAAGAGTACACTTTGCTCTAAAAGACAAGGGTATTATATTAAAAAAAACAATTATGCAAGTAATACCCTATATGTAGTATTTAAATTCAGGTAAGAAGCATATTTGAAACATCTAAACGACGTTGACTTGCTTTCAATCCAAGCGTCATTTATTCTTTAAAGAGTTATCTGCTGTTGAAGTATTCATTTCTGGTGTATTTCAATGACATTTTAACCCAATGTACCCGAAGTATATGGAAGAGTGATCAAGGGAAATAAGAATACAGCGGAAATCAAAAGAACGTTATCCAGGGACAAAGACCAGACATGGAAAACAGACGAACACAATAAAGAACATAAAGTAACTAAAACAATACATACAAAGTAACAAAAGTTAGTGACCAACTCGGACTCCACATAAAACTGTGAGCATGGACCAGACGCACCGGTAGAGTAAGCGTCCTCTGCTTTTGTAAAAACACCCACCGAGTTGTTCATGCATACTCAAGTCCGGGGTAGAAAAAAGAGGAAAGGAAAGCAGTGAAACGTTGAACAAATCAGTTTTCATGGTAAATATGGATACACCATAACGATCAAGGAGTTCACGATGACGACCATAAAACGTCTGTAGTGATAATTTCAATTTTGAAGCAAATTAACCCTGTTCCAGAAGCCTGATAGCGTGATACAAAAAGCCTACATATTGACGGCAAGATCTTGCATAACGTACATTTGTATGAGTTGTAATATGAAAATTCAATAAGCAAGTTCTTTGGGGTAGATGCAATGTATTAAGGCTAAAAACCACTAATTCCACTTCCCATAGGCTTCTATGCTAATTTCACAATATTCAATGGCTTCTCTGGACTTTACCTTAACTTTAACCTGCAGAGGCTATATATCAGCATGATTCTACATATGTCAGCTCACAATCCTCAGAATGGCATGTGGGGTTAGCAGACTTGCAGTGCAGTACTGGTCACCGGAAGTGAAGTGTCTATAAATAGCATAGGAAATCCCAGTGTTTTCACAAGGTAGGGATATATTTAGTAATCATTATGGAAATTAGGCTTCAGATCACAAGAAGCAAAATGCACCTATAAAATGTACAGAAATGTTTTTCCTTTCAGAAACTGTTTAAATTTTGTAAATGAGATGAGAACTTTTTTCACAGCACTATGAGGAACAGGGGTAATTTCTGCGCAGGACTATTTTTGCGTACGTTCCAAATGCTCATTGGTTGAATTGGTGGTCTGTAACCTCAAATCTCCGAAACTTGGATGGATTGTTTAACTATTATACGTCATCTATATAGCGGCAACTGAGATTGAAGGATCTAGCCAAACGATATTATTCTTGTCGGATCAGACCAGCTTGATTAAGCTCTGATGTATCTTTGTCAATACACTACACTATTCTAGATCTGTGGCAACTTCCTTTATTTGCACTTGCAAAAAAAGGCTTTAATGATGTACACAGACAGCGCAGCTTCATACAATTTGAAAAGTGAAGCCCAAAAACAAATATTATAATTTTGACTAACACATGAAATGTTAGAGATTCTTAAGTTTCTACAGTTTTTATTTTTGCCGTTGTATACATTCTTTATTGAAACTTAACAACGTGTTAGATGAAGGCAAGTTACTTACATGAAACGAAAATTGCAATATTCATTTATGTATGAAGCGATCTATTGGAGACAATTCAATCGTAAAAATGGTCATGTGTTTGTACATATAAATATTAACAGTAATGTTGTTATGATGCCAAACGATACAATATGTTTGCGTTTATCCTGTGTTTATAATTGCGTGTCTCGTGGACTTTACGTACTATACTGTCCTGTAAACTTTCGAAATACTAATTATACATCTACTTAAATATGGGAATGCATGAAACGTGGTATGAAAAGATCAACAAAACCAGAAACAAATAAAAAAATGCAAAACAGAAATATAATAGATCATTGATTGTCAATGCGACATCATTATCAAATACCCCGATGTAGCACAAACATTGTCTACTATACATGACAAACATGTTGTCGTACCAGCAGGCAAAGCCCAAAACAACATTGTCTCTGTCTGAAAAACATATTACATCAATTGTTTATTATTAGAGGTAGACGTAGACAATAACAAGATTGATAAGACCTATACTACCACTACGCTCTCCAAAGAAGTAATAGTGGATAACCATAAATCTCTGTATCCTCTTTTGGTCGCTCTACCCAAGACGATGATTGTGATTTACCGTCTTTGTCCTGGATTCCTAACCTTCCCAAAAATCCATACAAAAACGTTGCATAGCTAGATCTGCAAATGTATCAACAAACCTCATTCAAAACTTTTAACTTCTAGACTCACCGTTGTCAACGAGGGTTCCAAGCCTTACCACAACACTTGTTACTCCCGTAGTGGTACTAATTCAATGTGGATCCTAAACGATTTGAAAGATCTTTTAGAAACCCTTAATTCAAAGAGTAATCAAGGGAACCAAGGTTATAGCGGTAATCAAAAGAATGTAATCCAGGGACAAAGACAAGACATGGAAAACAGACATACACAAAAAAGAACATAAATTAACTAAAATCATTTTTTTCAACATTAAGATGTATTTAGTAATTAAGATGTTCTCCACCATTAATAAACTGAAAGAAAAAGGCACATAGATCAATGCAAAATGTCTGTATTAATTCAGGAAGAGTAGTTTTTATAATTTGTTAATATAACATATTTGAGCCGAAAAAAAAAAAATTGAAAGACAACACGCAAATAGTTGAATGTCTGTAGGTACGGTAATGCATTACAAGAGAGTAACACTGCAAAAGAAAGGGTATCTCAGTATCTCACCGTCATATTTGACTAATATTTTGTTGTTCAAAATACTCAGTATATAATAAATATTTCAAGAAAATTCACATCAACTTGAGTAGCTGTCTTTGTAAGAATGATGCAAAATCTGAAAGATGTGATACAGCCCCCAAAAACAACATATTTCAATTTTTGTAATTAAGCATTTTTTTGTGGATCTACACTTTAAAATGTGTAATTATTCCTTAAAATGTGCCTGCCCTTAGGGGATAATCAACATTGAAAATCAAATAGTTTGTATCATATTTGAGTGGCATTCACAGAGTTATCTCCCTTACTTCTAAAATCTACAGTGAATTCTACATATGTTTTATCTCCTAAACACGGGTTATATGAAAAACTGAATTTTAATTTCTTTACTTTGGTAATTCAAGCTAAACATCAAAAATGAAAATGTGTAGACTTTTTGCCCATGAATGACATTTTGCATCATTCTTAGCTGGAGTGTTACTTAATTTCTAAAGTAGTGTATATTTCGTTTATTCTTGTTTACTCACATGGTTTCTTATATCCATATCCACCGTAACCACTGGCTCCATATCCGTATCCACCATATCCTCCAAGTCCACCAACAGCACCTCCATAGCCATATCCAAGACCTCCAACTAGTCCATATCCTCCGCCGAGTCCTCCTCCAAGACCGTAACCATATCCCCCGAAAGCTTGATTTTCAAGACCCTTAGAAAATTGTTGCCTTTCGAAGTAGTTACGAAGGATATATCCTGGAGTGTATCCTTGTCGGCCATATTCGGCGGCAGCAAAGCTGAGCAAAGCGGTGAGGAAAACTAGAGTTGTCTTCATTCTGTAAAAAATAATATATGGTTTCCAATAATAACTGTTTGTGCTTGGAGTTGCAATCAAAGATACAATTGCCTAGAGTTTGTCACTTTGGTGATTTATCTATTACCCTTTTTTTTAAATATTCTTCAAATCTTCTTCTTTGGGTTTCAGCATTAGTTTCAGAAGAGTCAACATTTTTGTAACTGTAGTATAGACAGTAACTTAAGGAGGTAGACCTAGGATAAGGGTGTAGTATAGACAGTAACTTAAGAAGGTAGACCTAGGGTAAAGGATGTAAATCTTACACATTTTATACAATTTCATGTAAACATCAAAGTAACTGAATGATTTTATTCTTTCTCGAAGGAAAATTTGAAATATTTTGGTGAAATTTAAAATGTTACAAGCATATCATTTATTTCAAGAGTTATGTCCCTTTGCCTAGGTCTACCTCCTTAAATTGACCAGGGATTCCGATTGTATCGGTGGTAAACGGATTTTAATTGATTGAATATACAGTATATATTCTAACACAAACGAAAGTCACCCGAGAGATGAAAACTGCAAGAAAATGCCAAATAGTATGTTTTTGAATAAACATTTTTAAAAAAGGCTATCAAAACAAAAACAGTAGTTGTATTACATTAAACACTTAAAGTTATGCATTCAAAAAACAGGCGTTATGTTTGCCCGTTATATTTATGAACAACAATGACAGCCATAGAAAAATAAGTCTTTGCCATAAAACATGAAGCACCAAAGTAATAGGAAAATGCCAAATATATGACAGTATAGCAGACGTAGTATTTATCTAGTAAAGTCAATTTTTCCTTTGAAATCTGAATACCACTTACCTGTTTTGTAAGCTTGGGTGGTGCTATCTCTTGGTAGTTCATAAATTTGGATCATATTTATACCATGTTTCGATTGTTTTGATGGATCAAATATTTTTATACATGTACATCGTCAATCAATTCACTTATAAACTTTTTACGTATAATGATGGATTAAAGCGGTTTGCGTGTTTAGTTTTTTCTTCTTTTTTTCCCGTTTTTATTTTTCAAACAAATATTCATCTGGAACGGGGTTTTGGTGCTACAAGGTTAAAGTCATCATTACAAAAATTTTATGGTCGCCATCATGCACTTGGTCCATGCTCCCAGTTTTTAGTGGAGTCCGAGTTGCTAATTTTCATTTGTTATTTTGTATGTATGATTTTAGTTACTTTATGTTCTTTGTTGTGTATTTCTGTTTGGTCTTTGTCCCTGGATTACATTCCTTTGATTACCGCTATAACCTGGGTTCCTTTGATTACCTTTTCATGTATTTAATGATGGTTTGAATATAAAATCTGAAAATAAAGTATTAACCCAACTAATTAAATTCCTAAACTTCACAAGAATCCATACAAAGTTCAAAGCTGGATCTGCAAAATGTACCACCAAACCTCTTTCAAAACTGTTAACTTCTATACTCACAACTGGCAAAGACGGTCTGCAGTCCTACCACAACACTTGTTACTCCCGTAGTGGTATTAATTCAATGTGCATCCTGAAAAATTCGAAAGATCTTTTGGAGACAATCAGTTCAAGACTATTAACTAAATATAATAGCATTATAACCTATGATTTTTCAACACTGTATACTTCTATTCCAAATACTCAGTTAAAATCCTGACTTAAAAACATTATACATCGTTGTTTTTCCAAAAAAGATGGTACACGAAGATAAAAATATACAGTTCTTGGTAGAGATTATTATATTGTGTAAGAAATAATTCCAAATCATAGTCCAACTATACAGAGGAAGATGTTTACAAAATGCTGAAATTTCTAATCGACAACATATTTTTCTTGTGTGGTGGACGTTTTTTTCAACAAATGGTCGGCATTCTAATGAGAACAAATTGTGCTCCTTTGCTTTCTGACATATTCCGTCACTCTTATGATGCTGACTTTATAGCTGATGTGATCAGAAAGAAAGAATATCGTTTGGCTAGATCCTTCAATCTCAGTTTCCACTATATAGACGACGTATTATCTTTAAACAATCCTAATTTCCGATATTTGATACATCGCATCTACACATAAGAACTTGAGATAAAGGATACTACAGACACTGTGAAGTCAGCCTCATATCTTGACCTACACTTAGAAATCGATGGTAAAGGAAAACTATTGACCAAACATTACGACAAACGTGATGACTTTTCATTCCGAATTGTCAACTTTCCTTTCATCTGTGGCAACATCCCTTTGGCCCCTGCGAACGGAATGTTCATATCACAACTCATACGTTCGCCCAGAGCTTGCCGAAAGTACACACACTTTTTGTATCGCGTTAGAACTCTAACAAATAGGCTTCTGGAACAGGGTTATGTTGCTACAAGATTTATGTCATCACTACAGAAGTTTTATGGTCGTCATTATAAACTCGTTGATCGTTATGCTGTATCCATCAGCACCATGAAAACTGATCTATTCAACGTGTCATAGTTTTCCTTTCCTCGTTTGTCTACCCCGGACTCGACTTTTTATGAGCAACTCGGCGGGTGTTTCTAGAAAAGCAGAGAACGCTTACCCTACCGGTGCACCTGGTCGATGCTCCCAGGTTTTAGTGGAGTCCGAGTTGCTCATTTACTTTTGTTACTTTGTATGTATGATTTTCGTTACTTTATGTTCTTTGTTGTGTATGTCTGTTTTCCATGTCTGGTGTTTGTCCCTGGATAACACTATTTTGATTACCGCTATAACCTTGGTTCCGTACTCTTTGTAGAGGGGATTGTGTGGACTCGTGAAGCGAGTCCTGCGTCTCGCACCGCGAAGTGCTATCGACTTTTATAGTCAGTAATCAAATAAAAAAAAACTTTGACTTAAACAGTGCTTATTTGTTTTAAAGGGAGATAATTCATACCAAACTTATGTACACCCCCTGGCTACGGGTGTTGTAAAGATATGTATTTCGCTTAAATTACTAATTTTGGTCCTATTGACAATGTGTGCTACAACATCTATTGCTGTGAGGTTGTTCAATGTTCTCAAAAGGGAGACCTATCTGCGGACGACAATGCACCAATAGCACCTCTCAGCTGTAGCCTTATGCACAGATTTTATAGTCAATTGTAACGAGTCCGTGTTTCTGAATCGGAGATTGAGTAATATTACATTATGTCAAATGCTAATAGGCGCAGGACTCGCTTCGCGGGTCCACATAACCTCATCTACATACTCCTGCCTACGATCCTATTTACGTCGTCATCGTCTATAAATGTTTTATAATTCTTATTATAAGCATGATATATTGTTGGCCATTAAAATTATGGGTGTAAACTTTATTTTCAAATTTCATATTCAAACCATCATTAATTACTTAAAATTAAGAATAAATATGGAGAAAAAAAAACAAAACTATCGAAACATGGTATCAATATGATCCAAATTTATGAACTACCACAGATAGCACCATCCCAGCTTACTGAACAATTAAGTGGTATTCAGATTTGAAAGGGAAAATTGACTTTACTAGATAAATAAGAAGTCTGCTATACTGTCATATATTTGGCATATTCCAATTAGATTGCTGCTTTATGTTTTATTTTCAATGGCTATCATTGTAGTTTATAAATATAATTAGCAAAAATTACGCCTGATTCTTTAATACATACCTTTAAGTGGTTTAATGTAATACAAGTATTGTTTTCGTTTTCATAGCCTTTTTAAAACCAATTGTTCTAAGACATACTATTCGGCATTTTCTTGGAGTTTTCATTTCTTTGGTGATCGTCGTTTGTGTTAAACTCAAAAATCAATATTTAACTCCAATTCTAGCGTTACTATTATCATTAAGTTATATTAGTCATAGATGATAAAAAAAGTTTTTTTTTATTATCAGTAGAACTTCTGAATTGTTTTGATATACATACTTAAATTATATGTATATTAAATTCATTAAAATACGTTTACCACCGATAAAATCGGAATCCCTGGCCAATTTAAGGAGGTAGACCCAGGAAAAGGGATATAACTCTTGAAATCAATGACATGTTGGTATCATTTAAATTATTTCAAGCTTTCCTTTGAAACAGAATAAAATTATTCAGTTACTTTGGTGTTTACATGAAATTGTACAATATTATTAGATTTACGTCCCTTACCCTAGTTCTTCCTCCTTAAAACCAATGCTGAAACCTAAAAAAAAGGTTTTAAGAATATTGAAAAAAAAAAGGTAATAAATAAATTACCAAAGTGATAAACTTTAGGCAATTGTATCTTTGATTGTCACTCCAAGCACAAACAGTTATTATTGAAAACCATAGATGGATGTTATTTTTTACAGAATGAAGTCAACTCTAGTTTTCCTCACCGCTTTGCTCAGCTTCGCTGCCGCCGAATTTGGAGGAAAAGGATGCACTCCAGGATGTCCTTCGTAATTACTTCGAAAGGCAACAATTTTCTAAGGGTCTTGAAAATCAAGCTTTCGGGGGATATGGTTACGGTCTTGGAAGAGGACTCAAACTTGGCGGAGGATAAGGACTTGTTGGAGGTCTTGGATATGGTTATGGTGGTGCTGTTGGTGGACTTGGTTATGGTGGATAGGGATATGGAGCCAGAGGTTACGGTGGATATGGATATAGGAAACCATGTGAGTAAACAAGAATAAACGAAATATGCACAACTTCGGAAATTAAGTAACACTCCAGCTAAGAATCATAAAAAATGTGATTCATGGGCAAAAAGCCTATTTCTATTTTTTCAATTTTGATGTTTTGCTTGACTTGTCACAGTGAACAGAAATTAACATTCAGATTTTCAAATAACCCGTGTTTCTATGAGATAAAAATATATAGAATGCAGTGTAGATTTTATAAGTAATGGAGATAAAATCTATTGGATTTTCAATGTTGATTATCCCCTAAGAGCAGACGAATTTTAAGGAATAATTACACATTTTAAAGTATACATCCATAAAACAACTTAAATACAAAAAATGAAATTTGCAGTTATTATCAGTTTATTATATACTGAATAATTTGAGGAACAAAATATCAGTCACATATGACGGTGAGATACATTTTCTTTTGCATTGTTATTCTTTGGTAATACATTAACGTACCGACATTCAATTATTTGCGTATTGTCTTTCAAATGTTTTATTGGCTCAAATATGGGGTAGATCAAGTAAAATATGTTATAATTACCATTAAATTGAAGAACTGTATTCCTTAACTTATACATCTATTTAGCATTTATTTGGTATCTATTTAAGAAATTTTAGTGATTAAAGATTAGCTATTAGTCGATTTTGTTTTTTTTTTTTTTTACTTTGTCAGAACAAAGAGCAGGACATATTTGTCATTTGTGAATGGCAACGAAAATAAAAGACAAGCTCATTATTTTGAATATATAATATTGAAAAAAAAAAAGTTACTTCAGCGAGAAACGCTCAACAGCAATGATGCAGAAAATTGTTGTTCTTGATCTTTGTTCGTAAAAGAAACAATTTAGATTTTTATTATACAAGTACACTAAAAACAAATGAAACTACAGATTTTACACAGCACAAGTATAATATTATATGTGATGTAGCAGATGAGCCTACCTCTTCCCCTAAAACATTGAGAAAAAAAATAAGAAAGATTGTAGAGAGACAAACTTGTACATATACATGTAGTCGGTATATTATGCCTTACATTTTTTTCATAGGTGTTATTCAAGTTACGGAAAATTGTAAACCCGCTCAATCGATCATTTGAAAAATAGACAGTAATAATAGATGCCTAAATCAAGTTTTAAGATTGATATCATAAATAGTTATTTGTCATAACTTTTTTGTTAATTGATATATCTTGCTATAAACGTAATCATACATGTATTAGTAAACACAAGTTGAAAATACATATATCAACATGTTTCCTCTCGATGCAGCTATTTGCTTATTCAATTTCGAAATGTGTTGGTCATTGTTGTAAACACATAATGAAAATTCCCGTAAATTCGTATCATATTTTTCGTATAAAACAAAAGAAATGTTTTTGCCAGCTGTTTCAATCGCTCATATCCGGAAAATAACGAAGTAAACTAAGAATGTTCGATAAAACAGCCCTCCAGCAAAAAAGCCTCTCCTTTTTTCTGTCAATGGTAATTAATACTGTAATGAGTTACCTAACATATTTGAAAATATTTACGGGGGAAGGGTCGATCCCATATGATTACTCTGGAAATAGGATTTAAACATATCTATATATTTATGAGAATTACAATGACTCCTTTATAAAATAGTTACTTGACTCAAATTTAGATTCTGTCCGTCGATCTGTCTGCTTTATTAAGGTGTTTGGTAAACGGTAGCTCATATTTTGTCACCAAAAAGACTCAAATTCTGAGGATGCTTATTGCAAATCAATAATTGCAACGGATACAAAAAGACAATAATGAGACATGATAAACACATATCCATGGTTACTTCAGTAATGTTTAACGTAAATGCATTAAAATTATCTATTTCCATTAAAATCTGGAAATAGTGTTTATATCCTTGCGAGCCTGACGCCACTAGATTTTGAAAATACACAATTAGTGCTTTTCAAAATGATTTCCTAGAAAATCGGTATATGTGTTTCTATAGGTAAAAATAGTAACATACTGAACAATTAATTACTGCTTTGTTACATATAACTCTATGTTCATAAATCGTACAATGCATTCTTAAACTATGCCAAAAAGTATTTTTAAATAAGTGATATCGTAGATTTTGAGTAGGATTCTAGTTTTGATCTTTGTAATATGTTATCGAATTTTACTTCAAGCCAGAGAATTGAGGTGTAACAACAGACATAATTATCACATCAAATCACAAAATATGGCGTATGATATAACATGAAGTGAAATAAGTTCAATCCGTTTATTTTCGAAAATATGATCGGCTACATATATAAGTTGTTTTGCTGATACAGTAAATAATCGGCAATTTCAGACTTGTTGTCATCCATCTTAAAATTGAAATCGTAGATATATGTACTTATCTGTGGCATTGCCTCCATGTTCTTTATAAAGTGTGGTGATTTTGACAGACACCCTTGCTTTGTATGTTAATGTTGTGTTTTGTACATTTATTGTTGACAAACAAAGGACGAACAGTTGCAGCACATCTAATTATTTGTTTAAGATCCTTAACATCCTAATGATCATGATCAGAATATCTCGTTTGGCTGTATGATTGGAGTGTGACTAAATATTTTTCACAGTATATACATATACCTATCAGATTCTTCATTGTAATGTATAAATGCTACAGTGTTTGTTTTCCACAATATTTGAAGGTCAAACTTATACATGCTGTATTTTATATCTGGGCCGAATTTGGGTAAGTTATTAATATTTAATCTCAGATGAAATGTAAATTGTTTTCGAGAAATATTGACTAAGAACGCTTCAATGGGGTAAACTGCCTTCTTTCCTAAATTTAAACGCCCAAATCCTTCATTCTCCCATTCCCCTAGCATAATTCCTCATGTGTTCTTCCCGATACATTTTCTACATCTGTCTGTACGTCAGAAACATTGATATTGTTTGGTGGAAAGAAACAAAAAAATCCTATGATTACTTTTAACTAAGTTAAAAAATAATTTTCTGATTTTGATGAAACTTGTTCATTTTCAGTGTGTGGTAAATTGATTTCAATGTCCAGTTTTTTTTTTTTTTGTTTTTTTTTTTGTGTTTTTTTTTTTTTTGTGTTTGTGTTTGTTTTTGTTTTTTATTTTTTTTTCTCATTTCCTGGTTTATGAGATGCCATAAAAAGATAAACAAAAGGGATATTGTAACGGAGACTTGGGATTTCAGCTCCTGAATGTGAATCGAGGAATATCTTAGTGTTAATATTGTATTTCCAAATTTTTATTTTATTTAATATTATTATTATTATTATTTTGTTTGCATTCATTTAAACAAAGTGTATATTTGAAATGAAGAAAATAAATACGATGTTTTGTTGTTGTAAAATGTATTTTGTAGGGGATTCTACAGGGAAATAAGAGGATGTTATATATTAAATGATATAAAAAGATTGTTTTCTGATATCTTTAGGAACTTCAATTTAAGTAAATGTCTCGAGTGTCTTAATGAAGACATGATATAACACCTTAATTGTTGTTTTATTTGAGTTGATGAAAGTCTCATGAACGTTATATACACCTCTTTACTATTAATTAAAACATGACAAAGACGTCTAAACCAATTTCTGAAAAAAAATACGATTAAAATAATACCACAAACTATGAGTTTACAGAGCAATTCTATAAGGAAGACCCTTTTGCTGGCCATGGTGGTCGTTATTGCATTGAACTTTCTTTTCACCAGCTGGTCTTATGACTTTGGTGATCCTCTGGAATAAGTAGTTTTTATCAAATGTTCATCAATGTTATCGAATATCATGTATGCATCGTTTCCTGAGCAGTTGCAAAACAGTATCGTTATGCGACGCGATATCTATTTACGGGAAAACTCTTCTTTATGGTATGTCAGTTAATTAAAATGACACAAGAAATATGACTGAGGCATGTAACGTACCATGACCGGGACATTGACGACTTAAGCACGTTTGAGACTTATGATTTGAATCGAGAATACCACAATGTTCGTTCATCATCTTTGTTTATGTAGTTGTTTTGTAATCATTCTTTACTCATTGACAAAGTGGTGTGTCACTAAACAAGTCCGCTTCAAACCCTTAAATATACTTTTTTAATTCATTCAAACACAATTTATGTGAAGAAAGGAACTTTAACATATGTAGGTACATAAATGGGAAAAAAAGAAAGAAAAAACAAAACAAATATACTTGATCAATCATAGTACTTTGAATACATGTAGCATGAGTCGGTTTCAAACTTGAGATTCATCTCTTGAGTCGAAGTCACGTTGTTGTCGGTGACCGGTGTCATTAATAGAGTATTCTATTCGACTTCAGTTAATACCGAAAAAAAATCTCTTCACTAAACAATTTGAACATTAATGTGGTATTTAAGTTGTAAGTTTAATCACTTTTATTGTAATTGAATCTACTATAAACTTCAAAATCAAAATGTTGTTTTATTTTTTTGATGTTTTCAATTGGTTTAACCTACGATTTCAATTAAGTTATACCTTGATTGGTCACTGACCCATTGCTTGTTGTTGAAGGTAATCACCTTGTTTCAATGACAGATGTTTTGTTGACTGCCTTATTGATAACAATTACTTGATCATTCTTGTGAAAACTCCCACCAGAATAAGCGCGATTGCCCATTCCCTGTGCTTTTGGGAATTTTGATCATCTCTATATAGTCTCGGTACTCTTGTACGCGAGTAAATTGGGTCATTTATTTCATTTTGTTCCACTTGGTCTGTTCTGATATCTGCTAAAGCTTCTTTTGCCAATGAATTTGGTGTCGGGTAAAATGGTGAATCCAGGTCAAAGCTCGTATCTAAAATGAGTATAACAATTCTCATTCGATGGTGTGTGTATTAATGAGGATTTTTTAATTTTATATAATTTAACTGACTGTAAGACAAATGTAATATTGTCCTTTCCAATATTTATTGAACAAACAATATGCATGTCGTCAAAAATTGACTAATGTTTTATAATTCAAGAGTATCAATATTTTTGTTTACTAATTTATCAAAGCTTTCGACTTCATTAACGCTTTAGACTGTTCAATTATAGTGACGATGCATTCTTGATGAGCCATGGATAAATCATATGCGTTTGTTCATGGTTACTGGAAAGGAGCTTAAATAATAAAATTAATCTTATTCTTCGTATCATCGTATCTATTTGATCGTAACTTTTTGTGACTTTTAGTTGATTGGTCCACTTATAGTCCATTCGTTCTTCTTTTCGACATGAACGAAACACTACTCAATTAAATTAAGACTCAATGTTATGATTCGCTACCACTCAATCTGTAGTCATCTGACATATCGGGAACTGTCAGTCGAGACATTTCTCCAGGATTGATATATCCACCTGAACCTAAAACCATGACATTATCACATTAATATATCAGAAATAAAATCATTTTTACTAATGCTGTCGGGGAAGTTAAAAGTTCAACATGTGTGCAGTTCAGGCAAATTCAATCAAATAACATAATCAAGAAATTACTGCTGTGGTCATATTTCATATATCAAGTTTCAAATGTTTTGATGGATCAAAAATTCAAAAGTGTAACGTAAATCAACTCGCTTATATAATGATAATGGAAGAATGTTATGATTGATCATGTCAATTTTTTTTCTTGTTTTTTGTTATTGTTATTGTTTTGGTTTCTTTTGTTCCGTTTTTTCTTTGCATTCCATGTACTTCTTTTATGAATGATCTTTGTTTGAATCAATTAAAAAGTATGTTTAAGATGTACAGATGACTTGTCCTGTAAGGTAAAAAGGTGTGCACGATGTTAATGAAAGGACAATCAAACCAAATGTAAAAGGGGTAACATCATGCCTACAAAAAGTATTTGAACACTAAAAAGTTACACAACATATTGTGCATAGCCATTTCCAATAAATATCAATCATCAGTGGAATACTTACATTTTAGTCAAAAATATACATCTATGTACAAATGAACATAAAAAACTACTGGTTTAGATTAAGATAAGTACCATTTGAAATAGAAACTTACTTCCTGGCAGATTCTGTCATTCCACGACATTAAATTAAAGACAGCCTATACGATATCTTTCTCCTTATTCCTATGTTCATGCCTAAGAAAAAAAAACTGCAATGTTTTTGAGTCTTCAACATATGTTTAAGGTCGGTAGTTGTGTACTTTGTAATTAAAAGTCATGAGTACAATAATTGCAAAAATATAACAAAACGTAGAATCAGAATATTTTGTCATTGATTTTATAAGGAAACTTTTTACATTCACTTTTATCAATTCATTTGATGGATGAAAAATGTTCATATTCATTGTTTATCAACACATTATCGTGGGCAAATAAAAACATGAAAGAGTTTCAAGAATGTCTTAAAACAAATCTACTATTACAGTGGTTTAAAGCAATACATTTCATATCGTGGAAATATCGTTCCAAAGACGATAGAACCATAGGAACAGGATTTTGTTTGTGATATCTATAAACGTGACTTCGACTCAAGAGATGAATCTCAAGTTTGAAACCCACTCATGCTACATGTATTCAAAGTGCTATGATTGGTCAAGTACATTTTTTTTTGCTTTTTCTTTCTTTTTCCCATTTATGTACCTACATGTGTGAAAGTTCCTTTCTTCACATAAATTGTGTTTGAATGAATTAAAAAGTATATTTAGGGTTTGAGGCGGACTTGTTTAGTGACACACCAATTTGTCAATGATTAAAAAATGATTACAAAACAACTACATAAACAAAGATGATGAACGAACATTGTGGTATTCTCGATTCAAATCATAAGTCTTAAACGTGCTTAAGTCGTCAATGTCTTTAACCCGACCATGGTACGTTACATGCCTCAGTCATATTTCTTTTGTCATTTTAATTAACTGACATACCATAAAGAAGAGTTTTCCCGTAAATAGATATCGCGTCGCATAACGATACTGTTTTGCAACTGCTCAGGAAACGATGCATACATGATATTCGATAACATTGATGAACATTTGATAAAAACTACTTATACCATAGCATCACGAAAGTCATAAGACCAGATGGTGAAAAGAAAGTTCAATGCAATAACGACCAACACGGCCAGTAAAAGGGTCTTCCTTACAGAATTGCTCTGTAAACTCATAGTTTGTGGTATTATTTTAATCATATTTTTTTTCAGAAATGTGTTTAGACGTCTTTGTCATGTTTTAATTAATAGTAAAGAGGTGTATATAACGTTCATGAGACTTTCATCAACTCAAATAAAACAACAATTAAGGTGTTATATCATGTCTTCATTAAGACACTCAAGACATTTACTTAAATTGAAGTTCCTAAATATATCAGAAAACAATATGTTTATATCATATAATGTATACCATCCTCTTATTTCCCTGTAGAATCCCCTATAAAATACATTTTACAAAAAACGAAATATCGTATTTATTTTCTTCATTCCAAATACACACTTTGCTAAATCATTGCAAACAAAATAATAATATTAATATTAAATAAAATAAAAGTTTGGAAATATAATATTAACACTTAGATATTCCTCGATTTACATTCAGGGGCTGAAATCCAAGTCTCCGTTACAATATCCCTTTTGTTTATCTTTTTACGGCATCCCATAAACCAGGAAATGAGACAAAAACAAAAAAAAACAAAAACAAAAACAAAAACAAAAACAAAACAAAACAAAACAAAACGAAACAAAACAAAAACAAAAAACAAAAAAAAACTGGACATTGAAATCAATTTACCACACACTGAAAATGAACAAGTTTCATCAAAATCAGAAAATTATTTTTTAACTTAGTTAAAAGTAATCAGTTTTTTTTTTCTTTCCACCAAACAATATCAATGTTAATAACGTACAGACCGATGTTGAAAATGTATCGGGAAGAACACATGAGTAATTGTGCTAGGTGAATGGGAGAATGAAGGATTTGGGCGTTTAAATTTAGGAAAGAAGGCAGTTTACCCCATTTAAGTGTTCTTTGTCAATATTTCTCGAAATAAATTTACATTTAATCTGAGATTTAATATTAATAACTTACCCAAATTCGGCCCAGATATAAAAATACAGCATGTATAAGTTTGACCTTCAAATATTGTGGAAAACAAACTTTGTAGCATTTATACATTACAATGAAGAATCTGATAAGTATATGTATATACTGTGAAACATATTTAGTCACACTCCAATCATACAGCCAAACGAGATATTCTGATCATGATCATTAGGATGTTAAGGATCTTAAACAAATAATTAGATGTGTTGCAACTGTTCGTCCTTTGTTGGTCAACAATAAATGTACAAAACAGAACATTAACATACAAAGCAAGGGTGTCTGTCAAAATCACCACACTTTACAAAGAACATGGATGCAATGCGACAGATAAGTACATATATCTACGATTTCAATTTTAAGATAGATGACAACAAGTCTGAAATTGCCGATTATTTACTATATCAGTAAAATAATTTAAATATGTAGCAGATCATATTTTCGAAAATAAACGGTTTGAACTTATTTCACTTCATGTTATATCATACGCCATATTTTGTGATTTGATGTGATAATTATGTCTGTTGTTACACCTCAATTCTCTGGCTTGAAGTAAAATTCGATAACATATTACAAAGATCAAAACTAGAATCCTACTCAAAATCCACGACATTACTTATTTAAAAATATTTTTTGTCATAGTTTAAGAATACATTGTACGATTTATGAACATAGAGTTATATGTAACAAAGCAGTAATTAATTTTTCAATATGTTACTACTTTTACCTGTAGAAACGCATATACCGATTTTCTAGGAAATCATTTTGAAAAGCACTAATTGTGTATTTTCAAAATCTAGTGGCGTCAGGCTCGCAAGGATATAAACAACATTTCCAGATTTTAATGAAAATAGATAATTTTAATGCATTTTCGTTAAACATTACTGAAGTAACCATGGATGTGTTGATCATGTCTCATTATTGTCTTTTTGTATCCGTTGCAATTATTGATTTGCAATAAGCATCCTCAGAATTTGAGTCTTTTTGGTGACAAAATATGAGCTACCGTTTACCAAACACCTTAATAAAGCAGACAGATCGACGGACAGAATCTAAATTTGAATCAAGTAACTATTTTATAAAGGAGTCATTGTAATTCTCATAAATATATAGATATGTTTAAATCCTATTTCCAGAGTAATCTTATGGGATCGCCCCTTCCCCTGTAAATATTTTCAAATATGTTAGGTAACTCATTACAGTATTAATTACCATTGACAGAAAAAAGGAGAATCTTTTTTGCTGGAGGGCTGTTTTATCGAACATTCTTAGTTTACTTCGTTTTTTTCCGGATATTAACGTTTGAAACAGCTGGCAAAAACACTTCTTTTGTTTTATACGAAAAAGATGATACGAATTTACGGGAATTTTCATTATGTGTTTACAACAATGACCAACACATTTTGAAATTGAATAAGCAAATAGCTGCATCGAGAGGAAACATGTTAATATATGTATTTTCAACTTGTGTTTACTAATACATGTATGATTACGTTATTAGCAAGATATATCAATTAACAAAAAACTTATGACTAATAACTATTTCTGATATCAATCTTAAAACTTGATTTAGGCATCTGTTATTACTGTCTATTATTCAAATGATCGATTGAGCGGGTTTACAATTTTCCGTAACTTGAATAACACCTATGAAAAAAATGTAAGGCATAATACACCGACTACATGTATATGTACAAGTTTGTCTCTCTACAATCTTTCTTAATTTTTTTCTCATTTTTTTAGGCTCATCTGCTACATCTCATATAATATTATACTTGTGCTGTGTAAAATCTGTAGTTTCATTTGTGTTTAGTGTACTTGTATAATAAAAATCAAAATTGTTTCTTTTACGAACAAAGATCAAGAACAACAATTTTCTGCATCATTGCTGTTGAGCGTTTCTTGCTGTAGTAACTTTTTTTTTTTTTTTTTTTTTTTTTTTTTCCATATTATATATTCAAAATAATGAACTTGTCTTTTATTTTCGTTACCATTCACAAAGGACAAATATGTCCTGCTCTTCGTTCTGAAAAAGTAAAAAAAAAAACAGAATCGACTAATAGCTAATCTTTAATCACTAAAATTTATTAAATAGATACCAAATAAATGCTAAATATATGTATAAGTTCAGGAATAGAGTTCTTCAATTTAATGGTTAATATAACATATTTTACTGGATCTACCCCATATTTGAGCCAAAAAACATTTGAAAGACAATACGCAAACAATTGAAGGCCTGTCGGTACGTTAATGTATTACCAGAGAATAACAATGCAAAAGAAAATGTATCTCACCGTCATATGTGACTGATATTTTGCAAAATTTCATTTTTTGTATTTAAGTTGTTTTATGGATGTATACTTTAAAATGTGTAATTATTCCTTAAAATTCGTCTACTCTTAGGGGATAATCAACATTGAAAATCCAATAGATTTTATCTCCATTACTTATAAAATCTACACTGCATTCTATATATTTTTTTATCTCATAGAAAACACGGGTTATTTGAAAATCTGAATGTTAATTTCTGTTCACTGCGACAAGTCAAGCAAAACATCAAAAATGAAAAAAAATAGAAATAGGATTTTTGCCCATGAATCACATTTTGTATGATTCTTAGCTGGAGTGTTACTTAATTTCCGAAGTTGTGCATATTTCGTTTATTCTTGTTTACTCACATGGTTTCCTATATCCATATCCACCGTAACCACTGGCTCCATATCCGTATCCACCATATCCTCCAAGTCCACCAACAGCACCACCATAACCATATCCAAGACTTCCAGCGAGTCCTTATCCTCCGCCAAGTTTGAGTCCTCTTCCAAGACCGTAACCATATCCCCCGAAAGCTTGATTTTCAAGCCCCTTAGAAATTTTTTTGCCTTTCGAAGTAGTTACGAAGGACATATCCTGGAGTGCATCCTTTTTCTCCAAATTCGGCGGCAGCGAAGCTGAGCAAGGCGGTGAGGAAAACTACAGTTGTCTTCCTTCTGTAAAAAATAGTATCCATCTATGGTTTTCAATAATAACTGTTTGTGCTTGGAGTGACAATCAAAGATACAATTGCCTAGAGTTTATCATTTGGTAATTTTTTTATTACCTTTTTCAATATTCTTAAAATCTTTTTCTTTAGGTTTCAGCATTGGTTTTAAGGAGGTAGAACTAGGGTAAGGGACGTAAATCTAATAATCTTGTACAATTTCATGTAAACATCAAAGTAAATATATAATTTTATTCTGTTTCAAAGGAAAGCTTGAAATAATTTGAATGATACAAACATATCATTGATTTCAAGAGTGATATCCCTTTTCCTGGGTCTACCTCCTTAAATTGGCCAGGGATTCCGATTTTATCGGTGGTAAACGTATTTTAATTAATTTAATATATATATAATTTAAGTATGTATATCAAAACAATTCAGAAGTTCTACTGATAATAAAGAAAACTTTTATCATCTATGACGAATATATCTTAATGATAATAGTAACGCTAGAATTGGAGTTAAATATTGATTTTTGAGTTTAACACAAACGACGATCACCAAAGAAATGAAAACTCCAAGAAAATGCCGAATAGTATGTCTTAGAACAAATGGTTTTAAAAAGGCTATGAAAACAAAAACAACATTTGTATTACATTAAACCACTTAAAGTTATGTATTAAAGAATCAGGCGTAATTTTTGCTAATTATATTTATAAACTACAATGATAGCCATTGAAAATAAAACATAAAGCAGCAATCTAATTGGAATATGCCAAATATATGACAGTATAGCAGACTTCGTATTTATCTAGTAAAGTCAATTTTCCCTTTCAAATCTGAATACGACTTAATTGTTCAGTGAGCTGGGATGGTGCTATCTGTGGTAGTTCATAAATTTGGATCATATTTATACCATGTTTCGATAGTTTTGATAGATCAAATATTTTTTATACATGTACATCGTCAATCAATTCATTTATGTAACTTTTACGTAAAATGATGGATTAAAGCAGTTTGTGGGTTTGTTTGTTTGTTTTTTTGTTTTTTTTTCTCCATATTTATTCTTAATTTTATGTAATTAATGATGGTTTGAATATGAAGTTTGAAAATAAAGTTTACACCCATAATTTTCATGGCCAACAATATATCATGCTTATAATAAGAATTATAAAACATTTATAGACGATGACGACGTAAACAGGATCGTAGGCAGGAGTTTGTAGATGAGGTTATGTGGACCCGCGAAGCGAGTCCTGCGCCTATTAGCATTGAACATAATGTAATATTACTCAGTCTCCGATTCAGAAACACGGACTCGTTACAATTGACTATAAAATCTATGCAGAAGGCTACAGCTGAGAGGTGCTATTGGTGCATTGTCGTCCGCAGATAGGTCTCCCTTTTGAGAACATTGAACAACCTCACAGCAATAGATGTTGTAACACACATTGTCAATAGGACCAAAATTAGTAATTTAAGCGAAATACATATCTTTACAACATCCGTAGCCAGGGGGTGTTCATAAATTTTAAACAAATAAGCACTGTTTAAGTCAAAGTTTTTTTTTATTTGATTACTGACTATAAAAGTTGATAGCACTTCGCGGTGCGAGGCGCAGGACTCGCTTCACGAGTCCACATAATCTCCTCTACAAAGAGTAATCAACGGAACCAAGGTTATAGCGGTAATCAAAAGAATGTTATCCAGGGACAAACACCAGACATGGAAAACAGACATACACAACAAAGAACATAAAGTAACGAAAATCATACATACAAAGTAACAAAAGTAAATGAGCAACTCGGACTCCACTAAAAACTCGGAGCATCGACCAGGTGCACCGGTAGGGTAAGCGTTCTCTGCTTTTCTAGAAACACCCGCCTAGTTGCTCATAAAAAGTCAAGTCCGGGGTAGACAAACGAAGAAAGGAAAACTATGACACGTTGAATAAATCAGTTTTCATGGTGCTGATGGATACAGCATAACGATCCACGAGTTTATGATGACGACCATAAAACTTCTGTAGTGATGACATAAATCTTGTAGCAACATAACCCTGTTCTAGAAGCCTATTTGTTAGAGTATGAGTTGTGATATGAACATTCCGTACGCAGGAGCCAAAGGGATGTTGCCACAGATGAATGGAAAATTGACAATTCGGAATGAAAAGTCATCACGTTTGTCGTAACGTTTGGTCAATAGTTTTCCTTTACCATCGATTTCTAAGTGTAGGTCAAGATATGAGGCTGACTTCACAGTGTCTGTAGTATCTTTATCTCAAGTTCTTATGTGTAGATGCGATGTATCAAATATCGGAAATAAGAATTGTTTAAAGATAATACGTCGTCTATATAGCGGAAACCGAGATTGAAGGATCTAGCAAAGCGATATTCTTTCTTTCTGATCACATCAGCTATAAAATCAGCATCATAAGAGTGAAGGAATATGTCAGAAAGCAAAGGAGCTCAATTTGTTCTCATTAGAATGCCGACCATTTGTTGAAAAAAAAAAATCCACCATACTAGACAAATATGTTGTCGATTAAAAATTCCAGGATTTTGGAAACATCATGAATAGTTGGACTATGATTTGGAATTATTTCTTACACAATATGATAATCTCTACCAAGAACTGTATATTTTTATCTTCGTGTACCATCTTTTTTTGGAAAAACAACGATGTATAATGTTTTTAAGTCAGGATTTTAACTGAGTATTGGGAATAGAAGTATACAGTGTTGAAAAATCATAGGTTATAATGCTATTATATTCAGTTAATAGTCTTGAACTGATTGTCTCCAAAAGATCTTTCGAATTTTTCAGGATGCACATTGAATTAATACCACTACGGGAGTAACAAGTGTTGTGGTAGGACTGCAGACCGTCTTTGCCAGTTGTGAGTATAGAAGTTAACAGTTTTGAAAGAGGTTTGGTGGTACATTTTGCAGATCCAGCTATGAAACTTTGTTTGTATGGATTCTTGTGAAGTTTAGGAATTTAATTAGTTGGGTTAATACTTTATTTTCAGATTTTATATTCAAACCATCATTGAATACATGAAAGGGTAATCAAGGGAACCCAGGTTATAGCGGTAATCAAAGGAATGTAATCCAGGGACAAAGACCAGACCTGGCAAACAGACATACACAACAAAGAACATAAAGTAACTAAAATCATAATTACAAAATAACAAATAAAAATGAGCAACTCGGACTCCACTAAAAACTGGGAGCATGGACCAAGTGCATGATAGCGACCATAAAATTTCTGTAATGATGACTTTAATCTTGTAGCACCAAAACCCTATTCCAGAAGCATATTTGTTAGAAGAATAAAAACGGGGGAAAAAAGAAAAAAAAAACTAAACACGCAAACCGCTCTAATCCATCATTATACGTAAAAAGTTTTCAAGTGAATTGATTTACGATGTACATGTATAAAAATATTTGATCCATCAAAACAATCGAAACATGGTATAAATATGATCCAAATTTATGAACTACAAGAGATAGCACCATCCAAGCTTATAAAACAGGTAAGTGGTATTCAGATTTCAAAGGGAAAATTGACTTTACTAGATAAATACTAAGTCTGCTATACTGTCATATATTTGGCATTTTCCTATTACTTCCCTGCTTCATGTTTTATGGCAAAGACTTATTTTTCAATGGCTGTCATTGTCGTTTATGAATATAACGGGCAAACATTACGCCTGCTTCTTGAATGCATAATTTTAAGTGGTTTTATGTAATACAACTACTGTTTTTGTTTTGATAGCCTTTTTTAAAAATGTTATTCAAAAACATATTATTTGGCATTTTCTTGCAGTTTTCATCTCTCAGGTGACTTTCGTTTGTGTTAGACTATATACTGTATACTCAATTAATTAAAATACGTTTACCACCGATACAATCGGAATCCCTGGTCAATTTAAGGATGTAGACCTAGGCAAAGCGACATAACTCTTGAAATAAATGATATGCTTCTAACATTTTAAATTTCACCAAAATATTTCAAATTTTCCTTCGAAAAAGAATAAAATCATTCAGTTACTTTGATGTTTACATGAAATTGTATAAAATGTGTAAGATTTACATCCCTTATCCTAGGTCTACCTCCTTAAGTTACTGTCTATACTACACCTTTACCCTAGGTCTACCTCCTTAAGTTACTGTCTATACTACAGTTAAAAAAATGTTGATTCTTCTGAAACTAATGCTGAAACCCAAAGAAGAAGATTTGAAGAATATTAAAAAAAGGGTAATAGATAAATCACCAAAGTGACAAACTCTAGGCAATTGTATCTTTGATTGCAACTCCAAGCACAAACAGTTATTATTGGAAACCATATATTATTTTTTACAGAATGAAGACAACTCTAGTTTTCCTCACCGCTTTGCTCAGCTTCGCTGCCGCCGAATATGGCCGACAAGGATACACTCCAGGATATATCCTTCGTAACTACTTCGAAAGGCAACAATTTTCTAAGGGGCTTGAAAATCAAGTTTTCGGGGGATATGGTTACGGTCTTGGAGGAGGACTCGGCGGAGGATATGGACTAGTTGGAGGTCTTGGATATGGTTATGGTGGTGCTGTTGGTGGACTTGGAGGATATGGATATGGAGCCAGTGGTTACGGTGGATATGGATATAAGAAACCATGTAAGTAAACAATAATAAACGAAATATACACTACTTTAGAAATTAAGTAACACTCGAACTAAGAATGATGCAAAATGTCATTCATGGGCAAAAAGTCTACACATTTTCATTTTTGATATTTAGCTTGAATTACCAAAGTAAAGAGAAATTAAAATTCAGTTTTTCATATAACCCGTGTTTAGGAGATAAAACATATATAGAATTCACTGTAGATTTTAGAAGTAAGGGAGATAACTCTGTGAATGACACTCAAATACGATAAAATCTATTTGATTTTCAATGTTGATTATCCCCTAAGGGCAGACACATTTAAGGAATAATTACACATTTCAAAGTGTAGATCCACAAAAAAAAAGCTTTATTACAAAAATTGAAATATGTTGTTTTGTGGGGCTGTATCACATCTTCCAGATTTTGCATCATTCTTACAAAGACAGCTACTCAAGTTGATGTGAATTTTCTTGAAATATTTATTATATACTGAGTATTTTGAACAACAAAATATCAGTCAAATATGACGGTGAGATACTGAGATACCCTTTCTTTTGCAGTGTTACTCTCTTGTAATGCATTACAGTACCTACAGACATTTAACTATTTGCGTGTTGTCTTTCAATTTTTTTTTTTTGGCTCAAATATGTTATATTAACAAATTAAAAAAAACAACTCTATTCCTGAATTAATACAGACATTTTGCATTGATCTATGTGCCTTTTTCTTTCAGTTTATTAATGGTGGAGAGAATCTTAATTACTAAATACATATTAAGGTTGAAAAAATGATTTTAGTTAATTTATGTTCTTTGTTGTGTATGTCTTTGTATATCATTAAAGCCTTTTTGCAAGTGAAATAAAGAAAGTTGAGTTGCCATAGATCTAGAATAGTGTGGTGTATTGACAAAGATACGTCTGATCCGACAAGAAGAATATCATTTGGCTGGATCCTTCAATCTCAGTTGCCGCTATATAGATGACGTGTAATAGTTAAACAATCCAAGTTTCGGAGATTTGATACATTGCATCTACCCCAAAGAACTTGCTTATTAAATTTTCATATTACAACTCATACAAATGTACGTTATGCAAGATCTTGCCGTCAATATGCGGGCTTTTTGTATCGCGCTATCAGGCTTCTGGAACAGTGTTAATTTTCTTCAAAATTGAAGTAATCACTACAGACGTTTTATGGTCGTCATCGTGAACTCCTTGATCGTTATGGTGTATCCATATTTACCATGAAAACTGATTTGTTCAACGTTTCATTGCTTTCCTTTCCTCTTTTTTCTACTCCGGACTTGAGTATGCATGGACAACTCGATGGGTGTTTCTACAAAATCAGAGGACGCTTACTCTACCGGTGCGTCTGGTCCATGCTCACAGTTTTATGTGGAGTCCAAGTTGGTCACTCACTTTTGTTACTTTGTATGTATTGTTTTAGTTACTTTATGTTCTTTATTGTGTTCTTCTGTTTTCCATGTCTGGTCTTTGTCCCTGGATTACATTCTTTTGATTTCCGCTGTATTCTTAGTTCCCTTGATCACTCTTCCATATAATTCGGGTAAATTGGGTTATAATGTCATTGAAATACACCAGAAATGAATACTTCAAGAGCAGATAACTCTTTAAATAATAAATGACGCTTGGATTGAAAGCAAGTGAACGTCGTTTAGATGTTTCAAATATGTTTCTTACCTGAATTTAAATATTACATATAGGGTATTACTTGCATAATTGTTTTTTTTTTTAATATAATACCCTTATCTTCTTACAGCAAAGTGTACTCTTTCTATGGTACTACCCTTGTTTGGCATAGGTATATCCATTTATCCATTCTTTTTTTTCCGATTTATATACCTACATAAGTGAACTTTCTCTTCGTCACATAAAATATGTTTGAATGAATTAAAAAATTATATTTAAAGGTTTCAAGCAGACTTTTTTTAATGACACAACACTTTGTCAATGATTTAACGAATAATAACAAAACCTCTACACAAACGCACATGATTAATGAACAAATCACAGGTCTAAATCGTGCTTAATTCGTCAATTAACCCGGCCAAGGTAAGCTACATGCCTCAGTCATATTTCTTGTGTCAATTTAATTAACTGAGATACCATAGAGAAGAGTTTTCCCCTAAATAGATAACGCGTTTTGCAACTGTCCAGGAAACGATGCATACATGACATTCGATGACATTGATGAACGTTTGATAAAATCTGCTTATTTCAGAGCATCACGAAAGTTCATAGAACCAGCTGGTGAAAAGAAAATTCAATGCAATAACGACCAACATGGCCAGTAAAAGGGTCTTCCTTATAAAATTCCGTTGTAAACTCCTAGTGTGTGGTATTATTTTAATCATATTTTTTTCAGAAATTGGTTTAGACGTCTTTGTCATTTTTTCATGAATAGTTAATAGGTGTATATAACGTTCATTAGGCTTTTATCAACTCAAATAAAACAATAAATCTAGGTGTTATGTCATGTCTTTATTAAGGCACTCGAGACATTTACTTATATTCAAGTTCCTAAAGATATCAGCCCAATATTTTTTAGAAAGTTAAACAGCTTTGGAGTGGCTTAAACAATCTCTTTATGTCATATAATATATACCATCCTCTGTAGAAACCCTATAAAATACATTTTTTAAAACATCGTATTTATTTTCATCTTATCAAATATTAACACATTTTGTTCAAATCAATACAAAAAAATATAATTTCGAAATATAATATTAACACTTAAATATTCCTCGATTCACATTCAGGGATTGGAATCCCAATCCTGTGATACAATATCCCTTTTGTTTATCTTTTACCGCATCCCATAAACCGGAAAATGGGACGTTTATACCTCACAAGGAATGGACAAGTTGGTTTAATATAGTCAAAAATATGGTCTTTTAAAATGGACATTGACATCAACTTACCACACACTGAACATAAACAAGTTTCATTAAAACCATAAAATATTTATTTTAACTAAGTTAAAAGTAATCATAGTACTTTTTTCAGCAAACAATATCAATGTTTATGACGCACAGAGCGATGTTGAAAAGAACATGTGGGGAAGAACACATGAGGAATTGTGGAAGGGGAATGGGAAAATGACGCTTTTAAATTTAGGAAAAAAGGAAGTTTACCCCATTGAGGCGCTCTTTGTCAATATTTTTTTTCTAAATTGATTTACATTTAATCTGAGATCTAAATGTAAACAGCTTACTCAAATTCGGCCCAGATATAAAAATACAGCATGTATAAGTTTGACCTTCAAATATTGTGGAAAACAAACACTGTAGCATTTATACATTACAATGAAGAATCTGATAAGTGTATGGATATACTGTGAAAAGTATTTAGTCACACTCCAATCATACAGCCAAGGAGATATTCTGATCATGATCATAAGGATTTTGAGGATCTTAAACAAATAATTAGATGTGCTTCAATTGCTCATCTTTTGTTTGTTTTCATTTTGTCAACAATAAAAATACAAAATACAACATTAACATACAAAACAAAGGTGTCAAAATCGTTACACTTTACAAAGAACATGGAGGCAATGCGACAGATAAGTACATATATCTACGTTAGCAATTTTAAGCTGGATGACAACAGGTCTGAAATTTCCGATTATCTAATTCGGACTATATCAGTGAAATAATTTTAGATATGTAGCAGATCATACTTTGGAAAATAAACGGTTTGAACTTCTTTTACTACATATTATATCATACGCCGTATTGCGAGATTTGTGATTGAATGTGATAATTATGTTTGTCGTTACACCTCAATTCTCTGGCTTGAAGTAAAATTCGATAACATATTACAAAGATCAAAACTATAATCCTACTCAAAATCTACGACATTATTTATTTAAAAATAAGTTTTTGTCATAGTTTAAGAATGCATTGTATCATTTATGAAAATAGAGTTATATGTAACAAAGCAGTAATTAATTGTTCAGTATGCTACTACTTTTACTTATTATAGAAACGCATATACCGATTTTCTAGGACATCATTTTTAAAAGCACTAATTGTGTATTTTCAAATCTAGTGGCGTCAGGCTCGCAAGGACATAAAGAATATTACCAGATTTTAATGAAAATATATATTTTTTAATGACATTTACGTTAAACATTACTGAAGTAATCATGGATATGTGTTTATAATGTCTCATTATTGTCTTTTGTATCCGTTGGGGATTATTGATTTGCAATAAGCATCCTAAGAATTTGAATCTTTTTGGTGACAAAATATGAGCTACCGTTTACCAAGCACCTTAATAAAGCAGACAGATCGACGGACAGAACCTAAATTTGAGTCGCGTAACTATTTTATAAAGGAGTCATTGTAATTCTCATATATATATATATATATATATATATATATATATATATATATATATATATATATATATATATATATATATATACGATTTCCAGAGTAATCATATAGGATCGACCCTTTCCGGTAAATATTTTCGAATATGTTAGGTAACTCATTACAGTATTAATTACCATTCACAGAAAGAAAGAAGAGGCTTTTTTGCTGGAGGGCCATTTTATCGAGCATTGTTAGTTTACTTCGTTTTTTTTTCCGGATATTAACGTTTGAAACAGCTGGCGAAAACAGTTCTGTTGTTTTCTACGAAAAAGATGATAGGAATTTTCGGGAATTTTCATAACGTGTACTTTAAAACAATAAACAGAGCGAATACCTGAAAAAATATTTTAATGTTATAGAATAATATAAAATAATAATCTGATGTTTACAACAATGACCAACACATTTTGAAATTGAATAAGCAAATAGCTGCATCGAGAGGAAACATATTAATATATGCATTGTCAACTTATTTTTAATAATACATGAATGATTACGTTTATAGCAAGATATATCTATTAAATAGTTATGACTATTCCAAATATCAATCTTAAAACTTGATTTAGGCATTTGATATTATTGTCTATTATGCAAAGTATCGATTGAGCGTGTATACAATTTTCACACATATGAAAAATATTCAAGGCATAAAATACCGAATACATGCATATGTACAAGTCTGCCTCTCTACCATCTTTCTTATGTTTTTTTCTTTTTTTTTTCGGGGGGGGGGGGGGTAAGCTCATCGGCTGCATCTCATATAATATAATACTTGTACTTTTACGTACAAAGATCAAAAAGAATTATTTTCTGCATCATTGCTGTTGAACGTTTCTCGCCAAAGTAACGTTTTTTTTTGTTTTTTTTTCATATTATTTTGTTAAAATATTGAGCTTATCTTTTAGTTTCTTTATCTTGCATATAGGACAAATATGTCCTACTCTTCGAACTGACAAAGTAAACAAACACAAAATCGACAAATAGCTAATCTTTAATCACCAAAATTTATTATATAGATACCAAATAAATGTTAAATATATGTATAAGTTCAGGAATAGAGTTTAATTATGTTTTAAAGGGAGGGGAATCTTGCCAAACTTATGAACCCCCCTGGCTACGGGTGTTGTAAAGTTATGTATTTTGCTTAAATTACTAATTTTGTTCCTGTTGACAATATGTGCTGCAACATCTACTGCTGTGATGTTGTTCAATGTTCTCAAAAGGGAGACCTATCTGCGCCAATAGCACCTCTCAGCTGTAGCCTTATGCATAAATTATTGATAACCTATATAGTCAATTGCTGTCCCGCAAGGTTAGATACAAACAAGAAGCTGTCAAATTGCGAGCAAGTCAGATTTTCAGACATTGAATTTAGTACTGTAAATGATTGACTACAGGAAACAGCCATCACCCTTAAGCAGTTCACAGTCCAAGAGTTGAAGACTCAAAGCTTGTGGTGGGATGCATGTAAAATTACCTACTACAGGCAAAGTCACTATATAAGTATAATAAAAAAAGTATTTTGGGTCTGTGAACTGAAAGGCTTACTGTGAAGACACCAAGAAGATTTACTGTTGCACTATCAGGATGAAAAAAAAATGCTTCACAGACTGCAAATAGGTACATGTACATGTACAACCGCAGAAGTCAGACCCTGAACAAATGGGGCAAATATGGACATAAAAATTAAACTTGATACATCTCTGATTGTGGTTTGACAAAAAGTATATACATGTATAAAAAAGCTTCTATTAATTCAACAAAGTTTCATATGAAGAGCTATTGTGCAATCCTAGGATACCCTCCCTTTCTTATGATAACAATCTAAAAACTAGAATCCGAAATTCAGAATTTTATTTCAACTGAAAAGGGAACTACCATCAATAGCGATAATCTATATTCCAAAGTTTTCACAAAAATTGGTGCAACCACTAAATCATCGAAGCTACATGTAGCTAATGTTTCCTTAGACTGGTTGTCATTCGTGTTTTCAAAGTATATGAAAATTAAGCTGTCATTAGAGTGTTTTAATTTCCTAATTTTACATTTGCAAACTGGATATTGATGCTTTTTCTGCCCATAAGTATGCAGGACCCAGTTGATGATACTGCCATTTAATTTGCTTAAAACATATACATGTATAGTCTACCCTATACCGCATACCCTATTTCACACCTCTCAGGGTTCTCGATAAGGCACATACACGCATCCTGGATGCAAGAAAAACTTGTTGGACCCACCAACTTAAAACATCGTGCGTCGGCTGGACGGGTCCTCACAATATCAGTTGCATCATAAATAATTTATTTAAAAATCATTATATGTACATGTACATGTATCCAAAAAGTTGTGGAAAAACTGTTTGTTCAACATTTTTGTGACAACCGAACAACCAGATGTTTACAAAGTTATTTACACATGATGAAATTAAGAAGGGCCAGATTTACTTCACCACAACCAAATCTGTTCTGAAACTCCCCTTACTCCAATACAATTTCACATTGAATGACTCGAACTTGGATGAATCGAAACCTCGGATGACTCAAACTTGAATGAATCGAAACCTCGGATACCCCGAGGTAATCAATCAGTCCCCTCGATAGGACTTCGAGGTTAATTTACACTGATGTCTCGAAGTCAACTAATTGGTCGGAAAACTGATTGCTTCATTACAAACCATGATCAAAGTGTGTTTTTACAACGATTAGCATGGCTTTTAAAATTAAATTGTTGACAATCTTTATGGTTGGATTTGTTTATTTAATTAATTTAAAATTGCGTGTGTTGCTAAAAGAAATGGATTGCATTGATAACACGTCGGAATTTGCACTTACAGTGATATCGGACATTTTGATAATTTTTTTTTAACAAATACAGAAGAATTGTAATGGGATCTGACTATTTAATGAAACAACAGACATATGATAGTAAGGGTATTCCAACGACTATTTTCGTTTCGCTAGTAAATTTGAAATTTTCTCGTAATAATGTAGAGCACATGGTTTGACGATACTCCTGATTGTGAATCAAACAAAGCAGCATGTTATAAACTATGGCGTTTTCGGTGTAGAAAAAAATAAAAAGGAAATTTCACTAAAACACTCGGTGCTGTTCAGTATTTCAAGTACATGTACAAGCACAAAAAAATGATGTAAATACAGATACAATCATTGACCAAACTACTCGACCTCGGATTACTCAAACATCGGATAACTCGAACATTTTTGCGTGGTCCCTCCGACTTCGACTTAACGAGGTTCGACAGTACATGTCGTGGCTTACATTAGATGCTTGAATATCAATGAAATGAATATATAAGGTTTTTTCCACATTATTTATATTATTTACTAGCAAATACAAAGGATTCAAACCATTAAAACACATATCTGTGATTTTTTAGAGCCTAAGACAAGGCTGTGAAAACCCCTGATTTTGTCATATTTCATTGACTGGGTTCATAAAAATTGCACTAAATTGTTAGATTTCTGCCTAAATCTTGTTCATAAAGTATGTTTTTTTGTTGATTTGATGTTCCTAGTGTATAGTTCGAGGAGAAAAACACAAAGCTGTACAATATTTTCCACACTGGTCTATATTTCATACCTAGCACCCTAGCAACAGTGCAATTTCAAAGGAAAATCCCATAGAAACCATATTTTTTATTTTAATCTCAAAAAATTGAGAATAAAGGGCCAAAATCTTCATATTTCATGCAGATTTACTGAATTCTTGAAAATGAACATCAAATTACCCCCAGCAAACACTAGCAAATAAAATTTCTGATACCCAGGCAACCCCCTTACTAGGCACAAGACTACAGATATAAAAAAGTCCACCAACGCAAACTGAATAAAACTTTTCTGGCCTAATGATATGTACAAACAGGATTTTATATATAAATTGTAGAAAATTTTACCATCATTTTCTGAAATGAATACATATAACCCGGACATGGGGTAAACATGACAAATGAACTGAGTTAAAAGTCCCAAATTTTAACCTTCTTCCATAGAACCAAATCACAACTATTAGTCAGAATTGATTGAAGAAAAAAAAATCCCAAGTGATTTTAATCTACTTTCTTCCAATTTGAGGCAAAACTTCAGCAAATAAATTTCCAGTAAAAATATGAAAAAAATGTGGAGGGTAATTACTACCAAAGTTGGAACTATATTCATATACAACAAAAACCAAGGGGAATTAATTGTATTCTCGTATTTGTGGAAACTGCATCAGAATTAGACCTAGTCCCAGTTGGGGTCAGTCTAGCTGATAGATTTTTACACAGTAATGGTGATTTTATGGCTAGGGTTAACAACTTGATTAGACAGAAGCCAAATTTATTAAAACTAATGTTTTAAGTCCAATTTCAAATTATTTGACGAAAGGAATGTTGCAATATTTTGTTGAAACATTTAATATCTTCATATTAAAAGGAAAAGATTTATTACATGTATATGTACTGAAGTATCAGGAGTGTCTTTATAATTAAATGAAGTGTCTTAACTTATATTTTAATATACATGTACATGTATTAAGATTCAGTGTGAAAAAGAAATTAAAGCCATACATATAAATCAACAATGCAGAAAGCTGTTTGTGTAACAATTTATTAGGTCACAAGACTAGAATTCGCATGATCATGAACTGGCTTTGAAGCCTTAACTGTACTGTGAGGTGCATGACCAACAATACATGGACATGTACATGTAACTAAGTACATATTATACAAGGAGTAATGTCATGAAGCCAGCAAACAGAATAAGTTTGTTTTCAAATAAAAAAAGATGCTGAGTTTACTCTATATAATTTGATATGGATGACATGCATAATTGCAGTGAGATATGGTTTTATATGATTGTACATACATGTATTTAGAATACGTACTGATGTAACCATTAAAGTAACACATGTAGCATTCAAAATGGATTAAAACCAGGGAATAGGGTGGGACCCACAAAGTTCATCTGGGACTCACATTTCCAAAAAGTGATAAGTCCCAGGACTCATCATATAAATATCCTAGTGAGAACCATGACCTTTAAACCTAATTGTAAACTATATAGGGTTGAAAACGTAACTCAAATTCAAGCCAGTCCTGAATATAATTTATCAACATATTTACTATACGGCTGTATAAATTTTTCCTAAAATTAGCCAGCTCTGTCTCTGGCTGGCCGACTATTTTTTTATCTCTGCATATATTACTGTTAGCTTGGTTATATAGAAGTCTCACGGTTGATACAGTGTACTATACAGATTTTATATTTTATCTCTGGCAATAAGAAAATACATGTATGATTTGTGACCAAATTTTGCTGAGTTACATTTAATCCTAAATATTTGGTTACTGACGTTCAGAAATGTGCTTCAAAGAACTTCAATTCATTTAGGTGACAATTGAAATCAGCACAAGTTGTGTAGAGTAGAAAAAATAAGGTCTGGTTGACAGTAGTGTAGGGTTCAAACAACCACTTATTGTGGATCAAATTTAACAAAGACTGATGTGATAGAAGAGGGAGTAAGACAATCTTATATTTATACAACAATGTTTTAACGATCTCAGCATTTATCGATCACAGAAAAGCAATCCAATTTGCTTAACTTTTTGAAAGGGTGATGGACCGATTGTTTAATGACACTAATTTGGACAAAAAATACATATGATCATCTACGTTCTTGTGGTTATATTATAAAGAACATTTTAATGGTATCTACAAAATTACCACACCTGTAAGTGATATAACTTCTCTAGCCCTGTGGACCTACCATTCCTGGGGAAGAGAAAACTTGACCTAGGGATAATTGAATTAGATAATATAGACAGAAATGTTTACCATAGTTGATTTCTATGTTGTAGCCTGTGCTATTAAATATGTCACATTCAACCTCATCATACTTTCTTTGGCAAATTATTTTCTGTGTGAAAGAAGACGCGCTAGATGAAAATTTGTCCAACAGGAGAGTGAGCCATGTGTTCATTTTGATCCATGGAGATCCCTGCATGTACACAAAAATTGTGTGTGGTTTTATGTCATACATGTAGAACTAATAGTACACATGCAGTTAATAAACTAATTTCACTTCTCCCTGACTGATCCAGAATATCATGTTTGATGAGGCATTTTGTTAAAATGATGTTTATGCCTCACTTTGTCTCAATCAAGCAAAAATAACATTTAGCCTCCCAAAAACAAGATGCACCGTGTAATTATTTTGGACTACCTTTTGACCCCTACTCATTTCTCCTTGGTGTCTCTATGAAAAGGAAGTCACTACTCCATTTTCGTCTAAAGTAGCTTGCATCCTGTATAATTTACCTTTTTGCTACAGATGAATATTTAATTGCAGGTCATGAGTATACTCGCGAAACTCCGGCCACGTGGACAGCGCAAACTTCCAATTAACAAAATGAGGTTTGCATATCGTGGTTACGAAAAATTAACCTCGATAATTTTGTTGACCTCGGTACGTGAGTGTGTATTTCTATGAATTACCTCGGTACTACCTATTCACCAAAGTACACACACACACACACACACACACACACACACACACAAACACACATATATATATAGTCTCAGAACTCGTACTGCTGTGACATCTACGGCAACACCGCTTTCACAAAGTCCAGCGCCCTAGGCCACTCTATACATGCATCATTAATTTGATCCTCTATCCTACATATTAACATCTAAATGAACTGTCCCGTACCACCATACATCGTGTACTAAGTTACAGCCCTAGATTAATCCTACGAGGAGGAATGACCCGGTCAGCGAAAGCTATATTTTATAACCTAGCTGGCCGAGTGGTCTAGGGCGCTGGACTTTTTGCAGGCGGTGTTGCCATAGATGTCACAGCAGTACGAGTTCGAGTCCCACGGAGGGAACGACCAAAAATTTGCATCGCAAATTTGACAGTTCTAAGATCGTTGGGAATTTTTCAGACCTTTCTATACGTTTATATAACTTCCCTGTATCAATTTGATCCGATGGAGCAGTGTACCAAATAGAGTCATCACATTCTGAGACATTGTATAATATTGATTTGTTGTGACATGCATCATTAATTTGATCCTCTATCCTACATATTAACATCTAAATGAACTGCCCCGTACCACCATACATCGTGTACTAAGTTACAGCCCTATATTAATCCTACGAGGAGGAATAACCCGGCCAGCGAAAGCTATATTTCATAGCCTAGGTGGCCGAATGGTCTAGGGCGCTGGACTTTGTGCAGCCGGTGTTGCCATAGATGTGACAGTTTTAACATCGTTGGGAATTTTTCAGACTTTATATATATACAACGTCTCTGAACGTGACGACTCTATTCTCTACATTGCTCCATCGAATCAAATTGATACTGAGAAGATAACGTAAACTTATAGAAGGGTCTAGCATCGTTGGGAATTTAAGTCACCAACAAAAAATCGGAAGGGGAAGGAGGGGTAAGTATATTATGCTCCACCATTGTTTCACGTCATTTAGCGGATAAAAGTTCAGCAACAATAATGTAGTACCCAAACAGAGTTACAAAGGGTCCCATGAAACAATGCACATTTGGTCGATATCATTCATTTAAACAAACTATTATGTTTTAAATAATGCAGATAAAAAGAAACCCCAAAATAGACAAATACGTTTGCATTCATCTGAGAGATAATAAAACATAAACAATACCAAATATGAATGTAAATGCGTAATAACATTTTATCTTGAACTTGATATAATATAGCGAAAAGGTAACAGCGTATCAAAACTATACTTGAAGATCTAGATTTCAAATGAAATTAAAGGTATCTTTCTGTAAATTTAAGGCTTTAAAACGCTGATGGAGGTATTAAAGACTGTAATCGAGAAAATACTATAAAGATGTGAAATTTAAATGCATATATCTTCAACATAGATTTTGTGTAATAAGTAGAATTTTCCAAAATTAGGCCAGACACTAGTACGACATACTCAGACTCAGGCCTTCAGTTGGGTAACCCGAAGAGTGGGCTTCCCCATCAACTATTGTTAGTTTGCACCTACCAACAGATGCATGTACTAAGACAATATATTTAAGGATAGGTAATGCGAGACTTGAAAAGGTAAAATTGTGAGATAGAAACTTCATATCGGCCATTCAAATTGTGAAGACAATCTCAAACTTTTGTAGTGATGATTAAAGCAAATGCTTCGAAAGATAAAACAAATATATATAAATAAAAAAAAGTCTGTACAAGGCTAAAATAGAATTGAAGTTGAGAAAGACACAAGAGAATATATTAAATTACAATATATTTTAAGACAGTCTTAACACTCCCACTTCTTCTGATAAGAACTTTTTACATTATTATAATACTGTGTTATCTCAGGATGACAAACATAAATGAATTCTTCATAGTCAGTTTTTGTATGAATTAGGCATAATAAAAAAAATAGCAACATCCGTGTCAAAACCCTAAAAACTTGATAATGTTATTTCACTCAAGGATGCTGTTTTTACTAGAAATGACTATTATTTGATCTCTGTACAACCGGATTTGCCAAAGTAATTTTCAAGACAATACAGACGTATTTGATAGAGTTATCTGACCCTTTAATTATCATTTTCAGTGCACTTCAATTGAATTATTACTCAATTTACCAAAATGCTATGGGAAATCATCTTGGTTTTTTTAGTTTATTATTTTTTGATTGTCTTTTTTTATTGTTCTAATAGTGCGCATAGTCGAATAAAACTTTCTTTAAGACTGATATTTTTTAAACCAAGGTTATTCAATGTGTCCACGTGAATGATGTTATTTCTGTATAAACAAAAAAAAAAAAAAATAATAACAGTCATATCTTCACTAGCTCGAAAGCAATTAACAGTTTTGCTCAGCTTCTGTTAAAAACCAAACGATATCAATCTAATTGTGTCACGTTTCGATGGAGTATTAAGAACAAAACGGGTAACAACGAAATTACCGAACAATAATCCAATCCATAATAATTTCATGTCTGGAATATGTCTGGAAAACATAGATATTACATCACTGGAACAGCTGGTCCTGACTTTTACAGGTACTTCAATCAAAATGATGGCTTGAATCTGGATTTTACAGCGCTCTTCCTTTGCGGCGTAGACATAGCGGTAATGAATAAATACCTTATGTATGGTATAGTGTCAGAATTTGTAAATAAGTTGACATATCATCAAAGAGAATAATTTACAAAAAAAAATCATTACTCATTGATTCATGAAAAAGCAATTGGGTATTTTTTAACCACAATTTGATATTTAAAATGTTAAAAGATCTATTAAAACGCATTTTCTCAGACCCCTTATTCAGGAGTCTGTTACTTAGATACGTATGACATTCAAGGGAATTAGGATAGTTAGTACTTGCTCTAGCGTAGCGAATCGCTTGTCAACTATTAGTCATTCCACATGAGATAAAGATATATGGCTGTAATTTTGATATTTAAATAGTCTCTTTTAACATAATATTAGTGCTGAGATGACCACTTTTGTTGAATTTGAGATGTGTGTCGAAAAAAAGATGCTGAAAAAGCTGTTTCTGTTTCCATTATCTAGATCACTGGTATATATTTTCACCAAAAAGGTTGTTAATGGACAATACATCATCAATATTTCTGTATGTGAAATGAAACGTGTAAGCATCTTTTAAGTTCTTATTCTTTACAAGAGACTACTTCAATTTGAAATCAAAGGAAACAATTTGTTATTAATCATGTAACTTAAATGGCAGAGTGCTGCAAAAAATGTAATTATTGCTTTATCTTGATTTTCATTTAAAACGTGACTACAACAGGAAATCGGCATATGTGATTCAATTTGCTGATATAATGATAATACACGACATTTATATTTTGGTAATGAAATAAGGAAAGTAGGACAAGATGGGTTACCTTCTTCCTAGTTAACTTCATTTTGGTAAGACGTAGTTTGGTATTAGTTTTTCTTTTCTTTTTTTTAATATCTACGTAAATCAAACAGGATTTATAAACAAGAAAATAAAAATAAGCAACACAAACTTTCATGAACATTTACAAAGACAATTAACATGAAAAAATAACCATAATTGTAGTGAATTCAGTAAGTATTGATAGTTGAAATATTGTAGAATTCAAATACTCTGAAGTATGACATGGCCTATTAAGTTTTGCTATTGTTATAAGCCCGAAATCTTGATTTAGGCATATACGGCTTCAGCACTATTGACGATAGCAGTCAAGTGCTGATAAAAGGGGCTATACTGAAATGGCACCGTTATACATTTTTTTAGACGGTGATGAATTATATATTAAATGTTATTTTGAAACAAATCAATAAATGTTGGTTAAAATGTTACATCAATACTGTTGGTTCTTTAAAATTCTGTTTATTTTATCAAGGTACAAGCAATATCGCTATCCATTTTGAGAGCAGATAATTGTAAATTGGCAACGAATCCCTTTTTTTTTTTGTTTTGTTTTGTTTTGTTTTGTTTTTTTGTTGTTTTTTTGTTGTTGTTTTTTTGTTGTTTTTTTTATTTCATTTCTTGCTAAAATGTGCTGTGGTCGTAATACTAAATAAAAAGGGTATTTATCACACTTACCGAACTGATAACATCTAGGCATTAGTCAAAAACAAGTCCGCATAAAAGTAGCAATATCAGACTAAAATAGAAAGTCCAATTACAACGTTTTGTCGAAACGACTGTGACATGGCTGGTAGAAAAAATAATGTCTCATTCTTTTAAACAGTAAGGTGAAAGTGACGGCGGTGTTCAGAAAGCAGTGTTCTATTCCATATGCGGATTTGGTGTTATATCATTTAAACATGTGACTGTGTTCCATATTTCACTGAATTAAACACTAAAGTTATAAAAGAAAGCAAGCAATGAATTTGGGCTTTTATGAATATAACTGTTTTATGGGACTTCAAAAATTTGAAAACGGAGGGAAAGAGGAGACTTCGGAAGGGTGGTTTGAATGTTGCGTGAATGGATGAACTCGATCGTCAATTAATATTAATGGTAATAAAATAACTACATAGGGAATTAAGATTCGATTGGATATTAAAAAAAACATATTCAAAGGTCAAAGAAAATACAGAAAAAAAAACAAACAATCACACACACACAAATGAAATTTTCAATAATATGAACATAAACAAAAACAAAAGTAAATGTACCACTACAAATGGGGGCATGGACCAGGAACAGCGGTAGGGTTATCGTCCTCTGCTTTTCTCAAAATATGCACCGAATTGCCCATAAAATATCATAGCCAGCGTATACAAAAGAAAAGCGGAAAACTATGATATGGTAAACAATTAAGTTGCAGTCGTTATAAAAAGCAAACAGTAAGGAATTAATTCATCTCTTAAACCAACAAATTATCTTTTATTTCTAATTCAGAAACAGACAAACACCTACAAAAAAAACCAGATTTTATTTTGTCACTTGGTTGAAATAATCTTGAAATGAAAAATCCTTAGATCATGTTTCTAATTGCCACTTCGCATAAGTTATAGTTCTTGAATAAGTTGATTTGAATGGGAGATGATGGTCTGCTGCTCTTGCAGTTTTTTTTTTTTTTTTTTTTTTTTTTTTTGTTTACAGAAAGGTCTTTTGTAACATAAAACAATAGAATATAAAACGAAAACAACCAATGTCTATTTAAATGGATATGTCTGCTCCTTCAATCACTTCCACCAAAAGGCAGGTGTCTGATGTATATATGAACTGGTGCCTAATGCATATAGGTTTTGTTTTCTGAATAGAATTGGACAATCATTCACAAAAGACTTACTACCCACACTTTTTATACTTATTTTTCTATATATGATAGTTAATGACACAATAGAGACGAGAGAAAAAATATTTTATTCCATTTTCTCTATAATTTTGTAATATATTAAACCAGTAGATGTATTTTCTTACAAAATGATAGACATTTATTTGTATCACATAGTAATTCGCAGAAACGAGTGGCGAGTTTTCCAACAGTAATGTTAACCTGACATTTTTTCTGTCGGCTTCTGAAGTAGGAAGTCACCTAGGGACATGTGCTAACTACCTACTGTAGACGCTGGAATACTATCTTGTCGTTTTGTGCTTTTGTTAATTAAGGACTCATGTTATTGCGAAACACGCAACTAAGCGGATTAGGTCATTTTACGGCCTGCAAAATATCAATACATGTGTACTATTACGTCTGGAAACATTTGGTATACATGAAAAAAAATGACCTTTAATAGATATTATTAGTACAAATAAATATAGCTCACTTGAAAATGTAGGAATTCTGATTTGATAATAAGCCGGGAACATACCCATATGTATACGACTGTAGCCGTGAATGTAAATCATCAGCCGTGAATGTGACATTTCATACCCTGTCTTAAGCCGTAATAACATATAATACATTTATCAATACATAATTTTAAATAGTTAATAACTTAATTTATGATTGTCCTTTGCATTTCAAAAAGTACACAAAAATAATGCTGAAACATATTGTGTGGTGTTCAATATAATAGTTTGTTTATGTAGATTAGATAACCAAAGTGCAACAATGCTCCATTGCTCCTATTGTTGTGTCCAATTAACCATTCACATAATGTATATTAGTCTGATCCCCAAATATAATAAGCTCGGATATTATGTAGCATTCTTTATAAAAATCAGAAAAAAACCGTCTATTCATGCATTTAAAATACCCAACAACTTTACTTCTACTTCCTATTTAGAATCAGTTGCATATAGTCAGTCTTAGTTTTTCATTTAAGGGTTGCACTTTTGAGATAAAATTTATATCGACTGTATATGAAATAAGGTCTCACTAACCACTTCTAACGTTTCCATTACTGTACATGTTAAAAAGTAATTTTCAAAGTTTCACTGTGAATTCCCAGACATCTTAAAGTTGCATACCGTTGCAAAGCTTGGAAAATAAGGCTTCCAAAATCATTATGCTAATGGTACGATGATTGTAGAAATTCTCCACAAAATTTACTTGAATAAATAATACTGAAAATCCACATTTTTACCTGTTCTGCTAATTGACAGCATGGAGGCAAATTACTCACACATGTAAACAATATTCATACACTTTTGTATATGATTTTAAAGTACACATTTTCAGCTTTATTTTGACTACTTTTAATCATAATACACACAAATAATGCACTTACAATGCATATCTCTAGGTTCAGTGTGTTTTTGGTACTACATAGGGCGTGGCCATTTGACCCGGAAGTGGTTAGTGAAACCTAAGCACTTTGCAAGAGTTATCGTTCTTGATTTAGTTTGATTTGGTCGATTTTAGTAGGGTATTAAAACGCAATTTTCTCAAAAGTACAGATCTAAATACAAAATTATAGCATATGTAAGCAATATGTGATGCATGGGATTTTCTACAACATGAATCCCTTTACCATAGCCAGTGTCTTAATTTTATATGGACTGGTACCTAAATTTTCAATTTTATCGGAAATAATAATCTCACATTGATAATAAAGTAAATTTTAATTTAATCATGAATGTACAAAAATATTGTATTAATTAAATGTCAAATCATTTTTATATCTTGCATACATCGTGTTCATTGCGTATATGATGAGCGTGAAGAGTCTTCTGAGATATGGAAATGGGGATAAAAAAAGGAAATGTGGAATAGGGAGAGTAAGAAACTTCATATGGACAAAAAGGCTGCAATCAAATAATACGTAATAAAACATAATAAAGGTTATTTGGTATGTCATTTACGCTGTATTTTGGATATTGAATATTACCAAAAATAATCTAAACTAAGAAATCATAGAGCGGAATCAATGATCATTCAATGACTGCTTTACCAGTTCCTTAACCTTCTTTAGTATTCATTAAATAATGTTGGCTAAATCTAGAAACATCGGATAATAGAATGCCAAGTTATTTAATTAATTTCATTTAATGATGATAAGCTTTGTAACAAAAACAAAAAACCAAGAAAACACAGATTAATGCCATGTATATTTTAGTAAGGTGTTTGCGTATGTTAAAGCAGAACCTCTCATTAGAAGCATAATAATAAAAATAGAACCAATGTGAAGCGAAAAGAAGATCCACAATGATGTTGTTTAATATAAAAAAAAAACTAATTTTATCAAAATTAGAAGCCAAATCCAGCACTAGTCAATAAAGACCAATACAAGGAATGACATTTCTGTGTTTATGGGGATTCGAAATGTGGAATGAAACGGACCAATCCAGTCCGGGTTTCTGCAAATTGAGAATTATGCATTGAGTTATTTTCATAGAACATAACAACCGCTATTTAATGAAAAAATTATTATACACTCTTTTCATAGAAACATTGTTTGAAAATAACTTTCCTATTAAGGGTTTATCATCACCTTTTGACACATATTAGCTTTACTTCACTGAAATATTCAAAAGCCTGTACAGAAATGTATAGAATGTAATCCAAGGACAAAGGCCAAACATGGAAAACGGACATACACAACAAAGAATATAAAGTAAATGAAATCAAACATACAATGTAACAAAAGCAAATGAGCAACTTTGACTCCACTGAAAACTGGGAACATGGACCAGGTGTATCGGTTGGGTTCATAATCAGCTTTTGACACATACTGTCGTTATTTATCCAGAATATTCGCGTCGACGACAGACAAACCTGCGCAGTCGCGAATAAATTTTAACTTGACAGGACCTTAATTATTGAAGTTTGATTTTTTTCTGTTGTTAAATATGAAGATATCACCCTTACCTGTTGTGTTGCTTTTGTCGATTCGCCAGAAAGTACTGTATGAAAGAAGACTTAATGTTTCAGATTTTCCCCAGTTATAAATGGTGATGAACATCGTTGAAATTGAATTGCTGGTCTTTAGATGTACGAAGGCCACATGAGCACAATAGGCCATCTTAACCGTGGTTTTGAATGAACAGTGAATCTAAGATGATTGATTAAATTTTCATCTGCAGTGTTTATATAAGCAGCGCAGAAGTTATTTTTCGACTGAATTTAACATTAACATTTTGTAATTTTCTCACATCTAGGACATGCCACGGTTTATTTTTTTTTCTAGTTACACAGGAACGTCTTGGCAAAATATGTTGTAAAATTAAGCCTATATTTATTCAGATGTTATGATGATCAACAAATGGATAGAATCAAGTGTTCCGCAGTATTTGTGACTAACGAGACGGTCCATGTGAACGATGGACAGATCTTACTATAGAATGAAGATGAAATATTATCCCTCTAACACAGTCGTGTTTGAATATCTTGTTAAGCTCATTATGCTGACAGAGTGACCAAGGAAATACGTGTATGTGTATCCAAAGTCGTTTATTTTTAAAATATGCCGAAAATTCTCGAAAAAAAATAAATAAAAAAAGAAACAAATCATTTATTATTATATTTCCACTGGTGCTTCCCATATACTGCTTCCTCTCATTTTTTACCATTTCAGTTAACACAAACAAAACAAAACAAAACAAAAACAAAAACTTTTCAATTTACACAGGATGAACAGTTTTTGAAGTAAAATTTTCCTATGAAACATGTACCCTTTCATATCTTTTTTTAAATGGATATTGTTTTCTTTCTTGTTGTTTTTTTTTGTATTTTTTTTTTTGTTTGTTTTTGGTTTGGTTGGTTTTGTTTTTGTTTTTGTTTTTGTTTTTTGTTTGTTTGTTTTTGTTTTTTTTTCTTTATTTCAATGGACGACTTAGACAAAGGTTAATATAGTATACTGAGAAAAAAATTGATTTTCTTTCCGTAATAAAAGAATGAATTGAAATTGTTCTATTAATCAAGACTATGTTTAGATACACAGAGAATAGAACACAATTAATCAAATTTATGTATAAGTATCAGCCACACTATTCAAAGACGTTATTGCAATAATGCAATGACGAAAAGAAAAAAAAGCATGTCAAATCGATTCAATACAAAATAGATACGGTGTTTTGAATGGGTTCAAAAGTAACATGTGCGGAATCTTTCAGGATGGATCCACTGATTCAAGTAAGGTAAAAAAGAGCAAGCATAATGTCTAGACAAAGAACATTAACGGTAATTACGGATTTGAAATAAACTGACAGTTTACATAATGGACTTAGAATATTCCAGCACCTACTTGAAGTTTTGTCACGATATCGTGTAGCAATTTATTAAATAATACCCTTTAACTTTGTCACTTATAGAATCAATTTCTTTTTATTACACAGAAAACGACACTCCCACATCATACATGACTGTGTAATCCTTCACTATCTTGTACTCAATCAGACAGATTTCAGTACAAACTGAATGCAATATTTATTTAATTAGTTTAATATTTGTCATCGAATCAAAGTACATTACATGGCAGGCAAAACTGAAGAAAAATAAAATTGAATATATGTTTTATTGTACATCAAAAATACAACTATAACAAGGATATGCAGATATTCTGTTCTAAGGTTAAATGTTCTTAGAGATACATTCTATAAGCATATATAACATCAATACATATTATAAGCTGTTTCAAATATGATCAGTTATAGACAAAAGTGTTATAGTTTAGACCAGGATCAATTGTAGTAGACTTTGTTTAATTTAAAAAAAATAATTTCTTTATAGTTTTATTTTCCATTAAAAGCGAACTATGATAATATGAACGATGTAAATTCCGTGGTTTTGCAAGATAGATAATAAGTTAAAGAGGTCAAACAATCTTTTTTTACAATAAAAATGCGAAAAAATAATCAAAGTAAGGAAGATAAGACGTGGACAAAAAAAATAATAATCAATTGAAATAAAAATTTAAAAAATTACCCAAACGAATCAACTTTCCTGTTTTACAACTTTACTTATTTTAATACAAATCTCAGTTTGCAATTTTATTCTTTTTATACTATATATATTTATCTTTATCAAGACTTATTGGACATTATTTTTTTATTTTATTTATTTATTTATTTTTTGTATAAACCAGTCTTTAGATTATTATTCGTTTTTTGTTCAAGATCTACGTACGTATACAAATATAAACAAGGAATAACGAAGCAGAGATAATGCCTCATGATTGGATTAATTTTTTGCAAAAAGTATTGAAAAGTAATCAGCTAACCGACCCTGGAGAAAGAACATATTTCATTTACAAATGGAACATAACATTTCCATTAAACAAAATTATTAAATGCTTAAAGCAGTATTAAATAAAATTAAATTCTCTAAAAGATATCGAGTGCTGGATTGTCACCTTAGCGAATGGGTACAATGTAGTTAGGATTATGTAATAAAGCTAATATTAGTGTGATGTGTTGACTCATTACTATATGGTATATATTGGATGAAAATTGTACGGTTTTGAAAGTGGTATGAGGCCGGTTAAACATTCAACTATGCATAACTACAGTTCTTAAACGGTATATAAACTTCCCATTTACACAAAACACTACCTCTCCTTTTCCCGCTGTCTCCTTCCCGATTCTCCGACTTCAATCTCCGAAGAACAATCACCACCCTGTACAATCACTATTAAATATTTAGTTAGTAATCAAATGTTTTCATTGTAGAGGTGTATATTTCTTATGATAATTAGTTGAATGTCTAGAAAAGCATATTTTGATTTATTCATGGTACCGTTAGTCCTATATCCAAAAGTTTATGTTTTTAAATGGTTTACTACAGGAAAGGTGATGAAGTACGGTATCAAGATACCCATGTAGAATGTTGTTTTAAGTAGTTGTCAAAATATTTAATTTATTGAAAATTGGTGCTATGTTGGTGTTGAATTGGTGCATGATTTAGGGCAGTTATGTGAGATATGATAATTAAAATGGCATTTTATGAGAATAAAATATGTTTCGTGAAATGCAAGGTTGTTTCAGTCTACTATACAAATCCTTGACTACTAGTATATAAATACAAATTTGTCCATTAGTTCTCTTTATGTTTTTTTTTTTTTTTTTTTTTTTTTTTCCAAGACAAATGCGAAGGGTATAAGTTTGAAGGTGAAAAAAATATCTGAGAAATATCCATGTCTTATATTAGAATGTTAACAAAATGTGTTATTTTAATGTTATTTTTTAGAACGGAAAGCAGTACCTGTATTAATCAATAATATGGAACACGCCCTAGGGTTTCACTCGCATTTATCGGGAATAGCCGGCATGTATGTAATAAACAAACATGTCAATGACTTTAATTAATATCTTGAGTCAGTTGATTAATCTGATACTATGATATTATATTTATCAACGCTCTTTTCTATATAGAAGTAAAGAAAAACAACAAACATGCCTGTTTTTTTTTAATCTCCTCTAGCGATTTTGCGACTAATAATGTTGCATTCATAGACTGCAGAATATATATTCATGCCAACTGTTTTCTCTAGAGTGTCCGAAAAACGCGCAAAAAGTACATCAGATTTTGGTGTACTTTGACAATTAAAAAATCAAGTTCTTTTTCTCCGTAAAACGGAACTTTTTATTTCACTTTATTGCAACCTGAAACGAGAGCCTGTCTAAAAACTTACACATTGTTTGAAATAAGTGTACCATTGCGGTACCAACTGCTCCGATGGTGTAACAGTTAATTTGCAAGATTGTGTTTTCTTATTTAATCTAATTCATAATTCTGTTTAGGTACATGTACAATGAAGTATAAAACGCTATATTACTTGAGAAAATGACATCTACCGAAAAACTCGTTATTATGAAGTTGTTAATCATTCTTTTCCTCAATAAATATAAAACTAAAACCCAAATGTCCAATCTAAATTCACATAAATTAAAATCTTGTCATCCATTGATAACAGACATATCTGCGGTGAAATTATTCGGATAAACGGAATTTGATTCAAATACGTCATCAACTCGTCGGGTAGCGTTCAATAATGTCACGTGCCAATAATCCATTGAGTTACACGTCATTGTCCCAGTCTTGGATGTCCATAGAGAGTAAATCAGAATTGAAAGTACAATGTTGTAGTTTTTCTTTTCTCTTGTTTATTAAAAATGAATTAAATGGTCTGAGTGAGAAGATGTATTTCATTATTCAAAGAAGAATGTACTCGAAAAATGTTAATACTTTTTAAAATATGACGAGTTACTATTTCCTGATTATTTGAGGTTTTTTTTAATTATGTTGTAGGGCGCTGTCTTGGATACGGTAGTGAGTAGGCAAATATTTCTTGGGAGAGGCGACTAGTTTTTTTCCCTAACATAATTTGTTTTTATATATAATCTGTGTGCAGATAATAGCGTGAAACCCTTCCATGTAACCTCCCCCTTCCGAAGCACATTTAAAACATTCGGTTACGCCTCTTAATGTATTTAATAAAATCTGAATTGGTGTGTCTGAAGACTACTCAGAAGCCCTGAGTGCAATCGGGACAAGACGAAAACAATCGACTAGATACTTTTATGTGACGTTCATCCTTATACTACTGAAATTATACAGGAAAAATCAAGATACAAAACTAAATTTGTACGCTATTTAGACGATATGTATTATACCTTTCAACCGGCCCGTGACGTGTCAGAGATTATTATCCGTGAAATCACACTATACCTATTGCTTTAAAATGGTATGATAGTTTAAACAAATAATAGTTGTCTTCACCATCCCCCCCCTTTCGTACGGACAAATTCAGCACCTTATATGTATGAAATATAGTGATAACGTTTGACAATTGAGTGATTATGATTTGACTTTCTTTGACAGATAGTATGAGCATGACTTACCAATCGAACAGACCATACTGTAATCAAGTCTTATGGCCAAAAGTAAGTCGACACTATTGTTTTCACCGGAAAAAAAAATGTGCTTGGCATAGTTTTCGTTTAGATCTGTTACACGTATTACGTGATGCGTATTTAAAACATAGCGTAATGACACACCAAAAAATAGATTAGAGATTAGTTGAAGCTTCGAACGACATTCGGGGTAATGAATGACTAAATACAGACTATAACTAAATATCAGAGAGTTAAAATATGCATTTTGCATATAATTTCGCGGTGGCGGAGCCGGAAGGAGTCCAGGGTTTGGAATCCCTTTATTATTTGAAACGTTTGCTGACTTTGATGCATAATTAGGACAAACAAGCTGCTTATAGCCTTGTATCCCACTTTTTCTCCCGTCCACCTTCCCTATTTTTCAAATCACTGGAACCGTTCCTACTGTCGTATTTATCTGCTTATCAGAAGAACTGCACAAAATATGAGTTTAATATTTTTGATCTCTAATAAAGTTATGAACTGTGAAACAGATATGAATGGTTCCACGATTTTCATCTGCACTAATTGTAAATAATTTAACCCGTCTTTAAAGGGCTGTCGCATAAGGTTTTGTTAGCGCAAGTTTCGTTAAGTTACGTTCGTTTACGGTGAGTTCCATCAAATTAGTGGAAATCTTTATTGTAACGTATTGCATCTACATCATATTACAGGTATTTTAAGGCGCTCCTTTCCGGGATTAGTCATACTTTCACTATACAGAGGAAGATGTTTACAAAATGCCGGAATTTTTAATCGACAACATATTTGTCCAGTGTGGTGGACGTGTTTTTCAACAAACGGTCGGCATTCCAATGGGAACAAATTGTACTCCTTTACTAGCTGACCTATTACTTCACTCTTATGAGGCTGACTTTATAGCTGATCTGATCAGAAAGGAAGAATATTGTTTGGCTAGATCCTTCAATCTCAGTTTCCGCTATATAGATGACGTATTATCTTTAAACAATCCTAATTTCGGGAATGTGATACATCGCATCTACCCAAAAGAACTTGAGATAAAAGATATACTACAGACACTGTGAAGTCATCCTCATATCTTGACCTACACTTAGAAATCGATGGTAAAGGAAAACTATTGACCAAACTTTACGACAAACGTGATGACTTTTCATTCAGAATTGTCAACTTTCCTTTCATCTGTGGCAACATCCCTTCGGCTCCTGCGTATGGAGTGTTCATATCACAACTTATACGTTATGCCAGAGCTTGCCGTATCGCGCTAGAACTCTGACAAATAGGCTTCTGGAACAGGGTTATGTTGGAACAAGAATGAAGTCATCACTACAGAAGTTTTATGGTCGTCATCATGAACTCGTGGATCGTTATGGTGTATCCATCTGCACCATGAAAACTGATTTATTCAATGGGTCATAGTTTTCCTTTTCTCGTTTGTCTACCCCGGACTTGACTTTTTATGAGCAACTCGGCGGGTGTTTCTAGAAAAGCAGAGGACGCTTACCCTACCGGTGCACCTGTTCCATGCTCCCAGGTTTTAGTGGAGTCCGAGTTGCTCATTTACTTTTGTTACTTTGTATGTATGATTTTAGTTACTTTAATTTCTTTGTTGTGTATGTCTGTTTTCCATGTCTGGTCTTTGTCCCTGGATTAAATTCTTTTGATTACCGCTATAACATTGATTTCCTTGATTACTCTTTCATAAAACACATATCAGGGGCTTTATAAGTCTAGGAATAAATTTTTTTTTCAAAATTAACCTAATAAAGTGCATGTTTTTAAACATCCATTTAGTATTTTAGCCGACAGTATACATATGACACGTGTGCTTATTGCGTCTTCAGTGACATTACTCTGATACTGGATGAAATCATGCATGTAATATACTAGCGATACACTTGTACCTATATACATGTATTTAAATCTAGGAATTCAAGTATGTTACTAATACTGTCCAAATGAACTGAAGACGAGAAAATGAATAAAAATCTTATAATAGTTACGCTTGTAACAAATGATTGTAAGAAATTCAATAAGATTCCAAATTGAATGGGATTTAAAGCTCTTCCTTTACTCCAATTGTATAAATTGGACAAGCTCTGTAATAATCTGTCATGGATCCTGACACCCTCTTGTCAGCAACTGTTCTAGGTAGAACAGATATATGGATTATAAGAGTTCCTGACAGATTATGGCATTCATTAGCTCGAGAATACTTCTCTGACTGAATAACATACAGTGCATGTACGTGATTCCCTAAAAAAGCGTAGCACCCGAAGCCTTGTTATGTTTAAACTTGATTTGTTTTCAATATTTTATGTATAGTATGAATTACTAACAAAACTTACTGCCTGCCGTAAATTCTACTCCCCTGACTTTAAAGATATTGGTCTGATATCTATTGGTTGCAGATCTAGACACCGGTATGATACAGAGTACTTATATATATTGGCAATTTTAAACAGTTTATACTGAAATTTTAGACCTTTATGGAACTTTAAAGTGTTTACACTCATTCATTTTGGAAAAAAATATGACATTTTTTGAAGAATTTCGACCGAAATACATAAGTCGCAATCACCCACATGGTAGTTATATTACAAAAAAAAACATAACATTTTAGTAAATAATTTTAGAATCTCATGGAAAACAAAAGTGCTCACACTCATACGTTTTGCAAGAATATGATATTTATAAAGAATTTTGACTCACAATAATGTGTCGCAGCCACCACATGATAGTTATATTGACATTTTTGAAGAATTGTAACTCAAATCAATATGTCGCAGCTCCTATATAAAAGTTATATTGAACTAATTAGCATTTCAGTTATTAATTTTAGAATCTCATGGAAATCAAAAGTGATCGCACTCATACATTTTGCAAGAATATGACATTTTTTGAAGAATTTTGACTCAAATTAAAATGTCACAGCCATTATATGATAGTTATATTGAAAAAAATAGCGTTCTAGTCATTTATTTTAGACCCTCATGGAAATAAAAAGTGCTCGCACTCATCAATTTTGCAAGAACATGAAATTTTTGAAGAATATTTTACTCAAATCAATATGTCGCAGCCCCTAAATAATATTTACATTGAAAAAAAAATTAGCATTTCAGTTATTGATATTACTGCTCGCAATCATACAGTTTGCAGAGTTTGAATAATTTTTACTTAAATAGAGTTGTCACAGTCACTAATATGAGACTAATATAATTTCTACATTTTCCAGATATAGAACCATGTAGGAAGTGTTCACATTCATATTCGTTGCTAAAAGTGGCATTTTGGAGAATTTTGACCGAAATAGTTAGGTATCAGTCAGCCATTTACGGCTAAAATTGTTAATTTTTAACATTTTTTGGAATACTTTTTGTGACCCTTATTTCACTAAAAGTAGCTTTCACTCAAAAAAGTACTCTATCAATCTTGAACTTCGTGAGAATAATCAAACATCTGAAAGTGATCGGTTACCACCTTTATACTTAGGACAGAAACATAGACCTTTGATTTAATGACTAAATAATTTAATTTAATTAATATCACAGGTGTATGACAGAATGTAAAAAAAATATACACATGTACATGTAAACAATGATGATTTTTGAAGGATGAGTGACTGGACCGTGATCGACAAATATTTGAGCGACCGTACAAAGATCGAGTGATAGTGGGATGATAATCATGACAAGCTCTATATATATAATTGGAAATTAAATATAAATTTTGAAGTCAAGATATTTTTACTGATCGGATTAGGTAATTTACATTAGTCACACAGTTTCATTTATTAATAGCTTCCTGTGCTAAATTACGTCACACAGAATAGACAGATTTAGTGTCGTCACCTGTCCAGGAGTATAACAGTTTAGAACAGCTTTTCGTAATTCATTGTCACGACCCATGACAGTTTCTGTCAGGATCTGTCAGGGAATAGGTCAAAACGTGTCCTGACCCAGGACAGCCTCTGTGAGACCCTGTCTGGATCTGTCAGGATATCTGATCTATTGCAACTGTACAAGTCGGAAATATTTGTTCTCCAGAACCATTCGTGCCCCAAATTATATTAATAACACTGAAAAAATATAAGTGTGGTCCCTCTAAGACTTTTCAGCGAGTTCCCCTTTTTCGAATATTCCTGATTCACTAATATTTTATTCTTAACAAACAACGTGTATCTACGATCTATTTTACAAATACATTATAATTGATTCATCTAACTAATACAGTACTATGTAATTGGAAATTGCAAAAAAATGTCATCGTTAGGCCGAGCAAGCTTACATTGTGAGTTGACAATCTTCAACTCTTCGAATGCAGTAACTGTATTGAACTAGCCGACAATAACATATCTCTTGTGAGAAGCATTTAAGCTCTATTGCAAGGCGTTGGATCCAGAATTCAAAAGACAAAGCCTTTGATCATGAATGTTAAAACAGTTAAGGGTGGAGATTGATGGGAGTCTAGACTATTGTACTACAATTTTCAAATATTATCACTGACATTTAATTCGAATTATACATCATAATATTTCATTAACACAATTTTCAAACAAAAAAGGTGTTCCAGTCCCCGGGCCCCCTTTATATCCGCCAATATTTTCGTGCACAAAATACAACAGCCAAAAATTATACATGCTCACTACAACGGTTAGACTGATACGTGTTTATGAAAAAATTACTTTTACATTTCATGATTTATTTGTATGTTGTCACTTTTGTACCATAAAAGACCTATGTGGTTATACGTGCATTCATAGATGAAATTGAAACGTATCATTGAGGCAGATGCAGCGATTCTCAAATGGGGTTGGTTCTGTCATGGCTCAGTCAATTCCTAAATAATCAACTAAATTATTCGACCTAAAGGAGGGGGGACACCGGCCCCCAATTCGCCCTTGAGAGTGTACGTGGTTCAAATGTTTATACATGTGGTATTTCACACGTCTCAGAATACGTTCAATAAACACGCCAAAGGTTTATTATTTCAGTGTCAATACTTTTGCACACTTGCAAAATGAACACCTGCTTTTAATGAGCGAAACCTTTGGTTAGTACTGTCTTAAAAATGATAGCCTACTCAGTAAAATTATTTTTACTTCTAATAATCTACATTTCATTCAAAAAAAAAAAAAAATATCACATGTCACGTAATTACGATACAGTTTTTTTAACGCCACTTAGTTATCAGTATTTGGCCAATCGGGGAACAGAATTGCCATCAGGTGACTTGCGTTTCCATGGATGAGCGTCTTTAAGGTCAAAGGGTAAAAAGCGAAACTATGCCGAATGCGTCCGTAAAAAGAAATAAAAAATGAACATACTTATATAGCCTGGTAAAGACAGATTCTACCTTACCAAAAGCCCCTGCTACTATTATTTCGGTGAATAAAATGAAAAGGGAATGTGTCTTACCAAAACAGACTTTATCTGAATTAGAGGTAGTTCGTTGTAAATGACGTATAGTGAAGATCACTGTATACGAATTCAGTAACGGAAGCTTTTATTATTTATAGGGGTTCTGGAATATATTCCCAAGAGGTTCTCTTGTGCGTTTTGCACCTTACTATCACAAGATATTTCAATCAAAAGCGTTGTCAAGTCCAGCTAAGTATAATATGACTCAATACTAACATTAAAAAATATTGCATCCATACGCTTAACTTTTTTGTATATATGTAAATTGAAATATAAATGTTTGTTAATTTCGTTGTAATTATGCATTTGGCAAGTTGCGACAGCGGTTGTACAAGTATAGAAAGAAAGAAAGAAAGAAAGACAGAAAGAAAGAACGAATATGTCTTGATGCAAAAGTTACTGGTTCTTTAGGAAAAAAAAAAAGAAGCATACACATGATGCATGCGAACGTCACCGGAAAGGGTCACGGTTATTAGTTTTAGTTGCGTTGCCGTAGCTAGGGATATTATACAAACGTTTACAAAAGCCGCGGTGATTTTCTTTTAATTAAAGTAAATTACAGATCATTTTCCACATACGGGACTTTGATAAAATGAATATCCTTCTAAGTTCTCAAATACAAATACATGTCATTTATAATCGAAGTAAGTATGTTTCCAATAAGTTACATGCGTTATGCATATAGAGGATTTGTTTTATATATTGATTAAGAAAAAATAAGTGAGCCTCAGATCTTATTGGTATAAATATAAAAATTGATCTTAATATTTATCTAAGTATTATGCAGTATCTACCGCATCGGTGCAATTTTAACAAATTTTTAGGTAATAAAATATAAAAAAAAAATAAGTACTTGTGATATTAGACCTGGAGTTTGAAACAAACATTTTCATATTCAATAGTTCTTAATAAAAAAAACTCGATGGTGCATATATATGATTTTGCAATATTTATTCTAAATAATAATTCATGACCCCTTCAAAACGAGATAATATACATGTATCTATTACGTACACTTTACTTTGGTCTGTTTGGATATCCATCAATACCAACAAATTGTGTATCAGACTTACTCTGTCATAAAAAAAATAATTTCAAAGAACACTTTAGCTACAGTAAAATATAGCGTGGGCGGCTTCTTTCATCTTTTCACGGTTCGGTCATCCGTGACACAGGTGTCGGTTGGGGATTGACAGACAGGTATACATGAGTAATCAAGGGAACCAAGGTTATAGCGGTAAATAAAAGAAAGTAATCCAGGGACAAAGACCAGACTTGGAAAACAGACATACACAACAAAGAACACAAAGTAACTAAAATCATACATACAAAGTAACAAAAGTAAATGAGCAACTCGGACTCCACTAAAAGCTGGGAGCATGGACCAGGTGCACCGGTAGGGTAAGCGTCCTTTGCTTTTCTAGAAACACCCGTCGAGTTGCACATAAAAAGTCAAGTCCGGGGTAGACAAACGAGGAAAGGAAAACTATGACCCGTTGAATAAATCAGTTTTCATGGTGCTGATGGATACACCATAACGATCCACGAGTTCATGATAACGACCGTGAAACTTTTGTAGTGAAGACTTCAATCTTGTAGCAACATAACCCTGTTCCAGAAGCCTATTTGTTAGAGTTCTAGCGCGATACAAAAAGTCTGCGTAGTTTCGACAAGCTCTGACATAACGAATGAGTTGTGATATGAACACTCCATACGCAGGAGCCGAAGGGATGTTGCCACAGATGAAAGGAGAGTTGGCAATTCTAAATAAAAAGTCATCACGTTGTCGTAAAGTTTGGTCAATAGTTTTCCTTTACCATCGATTTCTAAGTGTAGGTCAAGATATGAGGCTGACTTCACAGGGTCTGTAGTATCCTTTATCTCAAGTTCTTTTGGTTAGATGCGATGTATCAATTCCCCGAAATTAGGATTGTTTAAAGATAACACGTCATCTATATAGCGGAAACTAAGATTGAAGGATCTAGCCAAACAATATTCTTTCTTTCTGATCAGATCAGCTATAAAGTCAGCCTCATAAGAGTGAAGGAATGGGTCAGCAAGTAAAGGAGCACAAATTGTTCCCATTGGAATGCCGACCGTTTGCTGAAAAACACGTCCACCACACTGGACAAATATCTTGTCAATTAAAAATTCCAGCATTTCGTAAATATCTTCCTCTGTTTATTTGGAAGATGATTTGGAATTATATATTTGTATCTAGGTGTACCATCTTTTTTGGAAGACACAACGATGTATAACGTTTTTAAGTCGGGATTTTAACAGCTATGAAACGTTTTTGTATGGATTTTTGTGAAGTTTAGGAATCCAGTACATAGACGTTAAATCACAATCATTGTCCTTGGTAGAGACATGTTAGACGTTATATTGTGGAACATGAAACAAAATAAAAATGTTATTGAAATTACAACAAAAACTCAGAACCGACTTGAGTAACACGCATTGAATTTGCACTGAATCACTGAATATTACTAAACATGTTTTTGTTCAGTAAAATCAGTGTATGTTCAGAACATTTTGACCGTTTTGGTATTTTTTTGCCATGTACTACGCTCGATATCCTTTGTGCGTGGAAATAGTAAAACCGTCACCATCAAACTTATAAAACACAAGACACATTGTCACGCTGACAATTTCATAAGAGGAATATCATTCCGTTTCGATTCCCTCAAAGACCATCACACATAATCGTATACTTCACTCTGTACCTGTAAAGGTATCATATCTGCCAGATTTTTTCAAGCATCATTGTTTAAGTTATAATAAAAAGTATAAACCACTTTTCTTTATTATATGAAATTGATTCCATAACAAACTTGCCAGCGTGACAAACTGACAGGAGGATACCAAATAATAATTCAAAAAAATCTTCCATAGGATTACGATTTCCGATGTATTAGTTATTAGTTGAGCAGCATATTGATATTCATTTATACGGATGTTAGTTTTAAAATTACACTGAGGGACAAATGGCAGAATATTCCATGCAGGACCAGTTATCCGTCGTGAATACAAATACGATAGTCCGAAACGTAGCTGAGTTCAATATAATTTATATAGGGGATTTACAGAGATCTATGTACTACAATCATACTTTCATTTAATTATGGCAGGTTTAAAGTTCAGTTAAAAGATGAGCTGAATTTGCGTAATATTGATGACACCCACTGCACGTGTTGTTTAATTTACATGCATGTACCATGTTTAATTTTCAGGTGCGGAGGCGTAATTGACGACTAGCGGGAGGGGCGGAGAAAGATTTATATTACACTTATTAATTTCGAAGAATTTCTGTCACAAATCATTATAGACTATTACAGGTCTAATAAAATTGTTAAAACCTGTCCCGATTTGTAACATGCTACGACAGTACACAACAGATCAAGAGAATATTGTCATCGTATTTCATGACATGTGACGGTACAGTACAGTTCATAATAGTTGAACACAAAGTATCATTTCCTACTATGATCTGTTAAAAACCACGACAGTTTATAATAGATTACTCTAAAATTGTAATTATTTATCACGACCTCTTACAGTTAGGAACATTACATAATAGGCGTAGGAAATATTGTCGCCGACTATTATAAACTGCGACAATTTGGCACAGTTTGTTAAGTGGATGATGTATTTTTAACGCCTATAATAATCCACGACAGCCCTTTACAGGAATATTCTATACAGGAAAAGACTATCTTTACCTGCCTGCGACTGTATAAGTGATAGACAATTCATAGTAGTCGGAGGGTAAGGGCTGTTATATACTGTCATGACTTGTACCAAATAATGATAGTATTTTATAGTTCTTGCAGGGTAACTTATTTTTGTTCATAGTGATAGCTAGAAAAATAAAAAGCAATAGTTTACATTCCAGTGCTGCTGTTAAATTGTTGTTTTTTTTTTACAAAAAACAAAATCATCAAGATATTGAATCATGTGATTAACGTAGGGAAAAAGATATAAATGGTCAGTAGCCAGGTCATTGTCTTCATTCTAATAATTCAAAATGATTTTTTAGTGTAAAATTTATATTGTAAACCAAGTCACTTTAGGGCAATGAGGATATTTTTGTTTCATCAGCAATGCCATCATCTTTTACTATAAAATTCAAAATTAAAAAAAAAAATACCAATCTTTACTTACAAGGCATAACTCAGGTCAGAAACATGAACTGCACAGGAACAACTAGATTCTTGAGATCGTTAAATGTTAAGAATAGCAATATCATTAATCTAATGACAATGTAAAATACACCTACAATTTCATCAAAAAGACAATGACATTTACCATAATCGGAAGATATATATATATCTATAGAAATGAAACATAGTACTAAGTTCAAATGACCTGGAACAATGAAGTATTGGTGGAGTATGCCAAGCTCGAAACTCTTTGTTGTGGAAATGAGGTGTCAAAAATGACAGTTTGAGAGACAAAGCGATGCAAGTATGCATGTCTGATATGGACAAGTCTAATCTACAACCAGTTACAACCACAAATTATGTCTATTATTTGTTTATTGTACTTTTGAGACAAAATGTACATAATTTGTATATGAAATTTGAAAGACATATCGTTATTTAAAGATTTGTTTGTTTAAAGAGGGAGACTTATGTATAGTTCCCCCCTACAATTCAAATATGTAACCTGATATAAATAAATTGTGATTTAAAAAAAAAAGGTTTGAAATCTTATCGTAAACTAACATGTGGCTATCACTGAAACACGATAGAATCTGTTAGATTTTCAATATGGATCATTTCATAACAGCAGACACTTTGGAATGAATAATTAAAAACTTCACCATAAAGATCTATAAAGCAACAAACATAACAATCTACAGCTATTTTGAATAGTTGAGCAGTGTAGCGAACAGAGTCGTCACATTCTGAGACGTTGTATAATGTTGATTTGTTGTGACATGCATCATTAATTTGATCCTCTATCCTACATCTAAATGAACTGTCCCGTACTACCATACATCGTGTACTAAGTTACAGCCCTAGATTAATTCTAGGAGGAGGAATGACCTGGCCAGCGAAAGCTATATTTTAATATAGCCTAGCTGGTCGAGTGGTCTAAGGCGCTGGACTTTGTGCAGGCAGTGTTGCCATAGATGTCACAGCGGTACGAGTTCGAGTCCCGCGGAGGGAACGACAACAAATTTGCATCTCAAATTTGACAGTTTCAACATCGTTGGGAATTTTTCAGACCTTTCTATACGTTTACATATCTTCCCTGTGTCAATTTGATCCGATGGAACAGTGTAGCCAATAGAGTCGTCACATTCTGAGAAGTTGTATATATATATATATATATTGTTTATGTAATAATGGATGTTTTTCTGCTAAGGAACTTAGCAATTATTCATGTCACACTGAATGTTTAGAATGTAGTTTAAGCCTAATACAAATGTTCACATAGTTCCGTTGTGTGATTTTCTACTCGGTCTGTTAGTCATTATACTTAAGCCTTTGCTTCATTAGACATTGGCCTTTATAATCAAAGGTATGAATCAATCAAAGGCTATACTTATGACAATTTAAGTTTATGACAAAATGACAAAATACCCAGAAGTATATTACTTACTTACTTAGGTTTCATGATTAATACTTTTCAATTATCAAAGTGGAAAACAATTAACAAGACATAAACATTTTATAAATCAACAGCATGATCCATTTTCACTAGGACTTCTTTATTCTCCCAAAAAGAAATTGAAATGTGTAGTATATTTATATCTCATGTTTCGATCATACTAGTCGTTGGTTTAAATGTGAATAATTATTCATTATTGGTATTACCATTTCCAGTGTGTGTTGTATTGATAAGAGATCGTGTCAATTAATGTTTTTTTTTATAATTTCAAGTTTCGAGAGTGCATCTTTTTTTCAGTTATTATAAAATAATTCGTCTCAGAAGATATGGTAGCAAATAATGTTATAATAAATCCAACATTACAAGACATATACTTTAGATGCGTCTCAAAAGGTCTCTATCCAAATTGTTTTTCAGATATAAGTCCTTCGTTAAAAAACACAGTTTCTAAAACGCAGAGTATGTATAGTTATCTTTTTTTTTGTAAATTGTTCTTTGAACTCGAACTCAAAAGACCAATGGTTTACCGATTATGATATTAAAGTATGCAAATGTAATAATCAAATTTAATCCAGTTATGATTTGTTGAGTCTTTATACGGGATATTTTGCTTCCTCAATCATTACACATTTGATGC